>CM031243.1:514316037-515569157 GCA_018340775.1 Taxus wallichiana var. yunnanensis | reverse complement strand
ATGCGTAATTACACGATAACACTTATTGACCAACATTTGTCAGTAAAGAGCTTAGCATTGATGGCGTACTCTTGTTTGGCTTTGATGTTGTATGTACATACTTTACTGTATGATGGTTTCAGACACGATGTACTATTTGATTACTAAATTGGCAATGAATATTGTTGTGCACTTTACTTCACCTGAAAATGACGAATAGTTGCATTCAAGTATTGCTTAGTTGTTGCACTCATATTGTTACTTTGGGTTGTCTCTCTCTCCCTATGTTTAATGGTTGTAAAATGTGTCAAATACATACAACAAGTAAGGTATATTGGACTATATTTTGCTATTTCATTATTTAATAACTGTTTGATGACTAATCATCTCCATGTTGGTCTTGAGTGTAGTGTAGAATTAATTGTCGTTAGTAGACAACAAAGTGCGTTAATAAATATTTATATCGAAGGCAAGGAATATAATTGTTTAAGTTGATTCAAAATGACTTTTGCAAAGGTAAGGAACAAATTATAATTATTAGTCAATAAGCCGATGACAATGACTATATTCATTAATAAACACCTCTTTGATGGTTAGAATATACTTGATAGCAAGAATTATTAATAACAATTTTTGATGGATTGGCTTTTGGGGGCTAATTAAAAGGACATACTCCTTTACTTTTGTGAGTAAGTTCGGTATGGTTTTATACCTTTGGCATTGGGTGATTAATTTGGTCGAAGGATAATTGGTTGATTTACAAAAATGTGGTCTTCGACCATACATAAGTGTATTAAAAAATGATGATCGTTTTATTGGTCAACTAACCACGCAAAACCTTGGAAAAGTTAAGTGTTTGATTTTAATATCAATCTTCTATCGATGTTCAAAAAATCTCCATGCTAGTTGGCGTGGGATAGGGGAGAGATGGCGGCGAGCTTCCCAAAATCACAGACGTGGTAATTATGAATTCCTCGAAAAAATGAAGCTTGTCCAAGAAGCTAACCACATGCAAGATAGGTCTATTTGGTTTGTTTTTGTTCTATCAAGCTCTTTTGCGAGCTGTGAGTAAGGGTTACAAGATTGAGCTTTAAAAATAATGCACTGCATGTTCATAAATGAACTGTGCATGGCCTATTCTGGGAAGTCCATCTGGGCGAGGGGTGCATGGTTATTTTATTATACTCTGCTGGGTTAATACCATATTTTTGGTATAAAATATATATTAAACTGATGAATAAGGGAAATATTTCAATTTTTTCAAATGCGCGAGCTTTGTTGGAGCAGGTTGTGAAGAAAACGTTTTGGTTTTGGGAGTTAATCGGTTGGAAGTGCTACAAATCCACCGGCATGGTTAATAATCTCTTTCCTCTTTTTTCCTGTAAATTCAATGAATATTGTTTGATTAATTAATATTTGGACTATGTGTTATTCAATTGCAAGTTTGGCTATTATATGAAGGAAAATAATGTTGCCTGTGTTTTCCCTTTAATGGGTATTTGGGGAGTTGTAAAATTTGATGAATACTTATTTTTGAGACAATATTAGAGCATGGACTATACAATCCTTCTCTTTTAATCTGGTTTTGATTGAATTGAAAATCGTTTGGTAAAAAATAATAATAATAAGGAAAGTAGATATTTGTATGGGGTTAGGAATCTGAGTGATTCTATTATCTGTAAGTTTAATATGCCTTATTTATTTGTCTTCCTAGGATGGATATTTAAATAATCATACGAGGATCGTTTTCATGTGATTGGGTTTATAGGTATGAAAACAAGAGGGAGTAGAAATTTGGAGCTGGGTTTGTGCAGACAAGATTTATGATATTTAATGTGTCTAAAATGGGCATGAGACTTAACTCTGCCTGTAGAGATCGATCTTGAAATCGATCTTGAGCCCATGGGTAAGTAAGAATTTTTCCTTAGACATGGTTTCTTATCCTCGGTTGTCTTCTCATTTGAGTCTCGAAGTTCTAATACATGGACCAGACTTATTTCTATCCTAAGCATTTCTCGATATTAATTTAGTTTTGAGGAATGGGGTATCATTATTATATGTAAGATCAGTAGGTTTTTAACCAGAATGTCAAAATCCTTTAAGTACCCACCTTATTGGTTGAGTTGTATAACTTGGGAAGGTATCAACTTGATTTCTGATTCATTGCGATAGGAGCATGAATAAATCTTTTCCCTGACAGTGACATTGTTTATCATAACAATTTATCACTAAGAACCATCGAGTCATAAGTTGACCCTTGGGATTTCTGAGCATTTATAAAACCTAGTTTTAAATGTTTTTTCAGATGTTAAAATGAATCTTTGTGTTGATATACCCTAATCAAGGGAATGATTTCTTATATTCTTGTTTTCATATGCTCCTTGATTAGAGATAGAAATTGAGGATTGGTCGAATAAAAACTGTATTCCTCCTCACACCACTTGAATAGTAATAAAATATGGAACGTGGTTACGAGTATGATATTTTCTAGATAATATTTTATTATTTACTTTGTTGAATTTGCATATCAATACATAGAGAAAAGGGACTTGTTTTCTCTTTTGATTGAACTTGAAGAAAACAAGGTTGATGTGGGGTAAATAATTTGATTTCAGGGTGCTTAGTCTAATTGGTGGGTTCAATCCTACTTATTATGTATTTTTGGTCGTCATTATAAATATCTATACTTGCTGATCTAAATGATGTCCGGATACATAGTGTAATCCGTGAACCATTTCACTTGATATTGACCTTCAAACTTATAAGGTTAAGAGGAAGTGATATGTTATGTTATAGTAGTTAATCTTACTTGTTCATTGAGTTCATAGAGAAACAACATGATTGAGAGTTATCAACCATGCAAGTTCTTTTAGAGTTGACCATGTACATGTACTTATTTTTTTGTTGCAAGTTGAAATAAATCTCGAGATGATAAAAGAAGGACATCATTACTTACATTGATCATTTTGTGTCTATTCTAAGAATGAATGGAATGAACCATTAATGATTGGAATGTGAAAGCATTATGTGTCAAATGAAGGCTAATATGCCCATTGTAACTTATGATCATCTTTCTTAGCTTGTGGTGACTTTGTAATAAGACTTATTGTTTGATATATATATAAGGTGGAGAGATTGTTTAGATCCTTTAGTTTGTGATTAAAAGCATTAAAGTAATTATTGTGTTTTGACATTAAATGTGTAAAGTACAATTATTGATAGATGTCTTTGTAAACTAAAACAAGTTTACAAAATAGTAAAAGTAATGAGGAACATCACATACTCAAGGGAAGATAATTATGTTTATTAATTTTAACTTATCTTCTAAAATTTACAAGTAAATCAAATCATATTGTTGTCTTATAAAGATCCACTTTCATAAGGTTGAAGTTTTCTATTATAATGAGATTACAATATAATTAAGAAGTATGAATGAATTATGAGTATAATATATACCTATCAATCTTATCTAATAAATGATTTAGATCGGTTTAAAGTTATAACAATGCAATATATTTTTGTTTCTAACCCCAACAATATACACCTTTTATATATTATCGAATTACGATAGACTTGAATTTCGTTGTATAAAAGTATGGTGAAGTTACATAGTGTTATGAAACAAAGTATGAGTGTACAATTACAACTCATTACGTAGTACTAATGTATTTATCTATCAAAAATAAAATGAGAAAGACGATAATTATTAATGATGTTCTTTAAATAATTACGATTGTTGTAGAAGTGTGGATACATGGAGAGACAAGTAATTATTGTTGTGTCACATGAACCTTGTCTATATTGACTGATGTCTTTGGGACTAAAACAAGGGGAAAGTATCGAATGCGTAATGACGAAATTCATTATGTGAGTGAAACCTTTCATGGTAATTCCAAGATGAGTACATAAGCATGATTTGTAGGACTTGTGTTATGAATCAAAGTATGAGTGTTATCTGAGCCAATGCAATATATGTTTTTGTTTCTAACCCCAACGAGCACGGTATGGTGAAGTTACAGTTGTTATGAAACTACTACTTTGGTAATTAAACTTATTAAATACATGATTGCTTAAGAAGTTTAACAATAAATTTAATAACTTAAGAACGAAAAATAATCTCGATACTATGATTGAGGTGATTGTGCACTAATTGAATGGGGGATAGGTTTCATATGGCTTATGTGTAGTCATGAAACCAAGCTAGCTAATTTGATGACCTAAACTATGGCCAAATTATTACAAATAACTAATTGCATTGTTCAAACACTACTTCTTCTTTTAAACTGTGTCATAAGTGGGAGGCTAACACCAAGAGCATACACAAAGTTATCTCGAACCTTTAAAATGTATAACCAAATGATATATTGGGTATATCATCTCGGGAGGAACATTGAAGGGGATCAAGTAGGATCTGAACCCTTACAGTTGCACATGGTTATCATAGCTTGTCTAGTTAGATTCTAAACATTAATTAATGTTGATTAATCTACGGAAAGTAATTAATCATTGAAGGCATCAAGATAATTAATAATGATGGAATAATTCAGTGGTTTTGTAAATGATGTTATTCATTTCGGCATAAGATAATGTAAGGGGTTTACAACTCACTTATGCAAGAATTTAATGGCTACGTGTTAAATTCATTGAAGGCATAAACTATAATTAATGAGTTGATATAAAAAAATTCCTAGTTGAGAAGCGTAATAAAGTGGTATGACTTGACATCCACCCTAGGAAATTTTCACTCCTCGGGACGGCATTGTCGGGAAACCCACCCATCTATATACTAATCCTTTTTTTCTGTCAAGTTTCTATTTGTTGTGTAGGTCATCAAGCTTGTTGTGAGGAGGATCTCTCTTTTGTGCCCATATCCATTATCATCCCATGTAGAGCTACCTTAAACCCTATTATTTTGGAGTTAATTATTTTTGTTATTACTATTTCACTAATCTGAAATAGGAATGAGGAAATTTGTTCAACATTCATCTTAATCACTTAAGTGACCTATATTCTAACATTGTAATGCATTATTTTTAATTAATGAAAAAGGCTCACTTTTGTTTCTATGAATATGAATGGGTATAAATGATAAGGGAAGTGAAGAGTCATGTGGGGGAGGGGGGGGGTAGATGAAAATACTTTTTGTAAGGCTATAAATTTAAATGAATTCTCCATTTCAAGAGGTTGTCAATTGTGAGTTTCTAATATATAGTTATGTAGTATTGAATACAAGAAAGAGATTACATTCTTCTATTTTCCTCTTTCTCTATGTTTCCTCTATTTCCTTACATGCTTCAACTTTGTAAACATGATGATCTTGTAAAACCAAGAAAGGTGTTGGTGTCTTTGATAAATGAATCAATAGAATTTTGTGTCTATGATTTGTTAGTCTTATCATTGTTAGCAAGGTTAGATTCCTCTAATTGAGTGTGGATTAATTTTGGTTAATGCTATGAAAATATGCTAGTGCCTATTCAAAAAGTTAACCCTCCTTCCCTATATTCTTACTCCCCTCTACCTCCTTTCACTAAGAAAATTCCTCCCTTGCACTAAGTGCAAGAAATTTTCCACGGGTCCAAAGTGGAGTATTCCCTGTGTGATCCTCGACTTCACAACCACCACTTATTTGTTTTTCTAAATTTAATAAATTGGAGCCTCCCATTACCATGAGGAGGGAATTAGCTCCAGAGCATTGGTGAAAAATCACTAATTTGTCCTTGCAACAAATTATTTCGCAACAAGATCGGAATAGTTTTTACCCACTTTATTCAATGAAAGAAACCACAATTTTCTCTTCACAATGGAAGCATAAGCCCATTTTGTTTTAGTAACATTGATTTGGAGATTTCATATCAATTAATCCATCTTGCAGGTGATCCAAATCTAGGAATACATAATGTTCTATATTGGTGTAAGTATGCACAATATAATATAGAAATGAAAGAGGCATTGTACATATTGTATATCTTAACACAAAGGTCTTAGAAAGTACTCAAAAGAGTAGAGTAACCATACATTTAAAAGAGGAACCATTTATGATGAAATGAGCATGGATTTTATAGAGGTAGAGATAGAGATGAAAAAGAAAAGAGGGAAATCTTGACCCTTAATTGTGAATCTACCACCTATCATGGTTACAACATTGAATGACCCATATTTGACATAAAATTGGACAATATTTGTCAAAATAATGTCAAAATATATTTCTTTTGGAATGGGAATTTTCTTAGAGAAAACCTCATATTAAATGGAAATGGGCTTAAGGGATTAACTTGTCTTTGAGCTTTGCGTATGTGGATATGATTTTAATGAGAGAACATCGGAGCCTTTGGCTTTTCACTACTCCCAAAGTATGGTAGATTAGGGATTGACACATATTTTATCTAAAATCTCCCCTTAAGATATTTATAGTAGTACTAATATTGTTGTATTTGATGCCTTAGATCAAAATTTATGGCCAAAAACCATAACTCTACAACCTAGCTCACACAACTAAATGTTTGCATTAAAAACTCTTCACAAATAGACTTACCCTTCTTTCTAATTGGGCCACATTATAGGCTTGATTTGTTGGTATGCATTCATATGGCAAGACATAGTGTAATTTTGACTTGTCCCACGTTTTTGAAACACTATACATACAATCTTCCGAATTCAAAACTCGACCATCAATAGTCAACTATACCACATGGCAACATCTATTTCATCCTCCCATGGGTTGTTTTTATCTTATCTGAAACTTCTCTCGAACTATGATCTTTATGGATTGCTCCATGTGGTGCCATCTAAGATCTCTAAATAAGAATCATCTCATCTCACTTCCCCAATAGTTTCACTACATATGTGGGTCTATGAGATTACACCACACAATGTAATCTCATAGTCCTACGATTCAAGGTTTTCAACCTTTTTGTGTTCATCATGTTTTTTTGCAAACATAGGTTTATAATATTACACCATGTAGTGTAATATCATATTCTTGGACACTTTCTAATTTTTGTTTCAAACCCCAAACTCTTCCAAGATGAAAATCTATGGGATCCTAGGCATGTGGTGTAATCTCAAGTTTTAAGCCTCAAGAAATTTCTCCACTTCCTATACCAACTCTTTATTCTTTGTGAGGTTTAATTTATGGGATTACACCACATGGCACTCAGACACTTTAAATCCTTCACCATGACTTAAATTTTTTTGTATATATTATTCACGTCATCTTTTCTCTTAACACTAAAATATACACCGAGTCCCATGGAGCGTCATTGATCCACTTTAATATGAAATTTCATCTATACATAAACCTTTTCACTCTCTCCTGGGTGTTGTGGGATAATTATTCAAGGTAAAATAGTTGGTAATTTTACCATGGCTTAAAAATAAACATAGGACAACAAGAACAAATCATATGGTCATGGACATAAGAAAAAAAAAAACCTTGTACCTTCAAAATATTAGACCCAATTGTATACATAATGAAGGGATTGTATTCATCCCAACGCCCCAAAATTTAATTCTATAGCCCCAAATTATTCCAGAAGCTATGCAAAAGTAATAATATTTGTGAATGAATATTTGGAGGATCTGTGACATCAATAGAATGAAATTCAAGTAAGATAAGACATTTTTAAATTCAAAACCTTCAAACTTGTATTGTTGGTTTTCATATACCTTTGAAGACCATAAAACATTAAAAATGTGAATATGTGAGAAAACAAGAAAAGTGGATCTAGCTAAGAAAAATGAGTAGGAGATTCATTTTGGCAACTCATAGGGGAAATTTTCCATCGGGCTCGGAGTTTGCATCAAACCACTTCAAATTATTTTAATCTTAGAAAACATTAAAATTTCTCACTTCAATTATGCATCTTTTGAAAATGAAAACCTTTTTGAAATATTTTCCAAGGGTGACACACCAAAACTTATATACAAAAGTGGGGAAACATGTAAAGTGTGCAACACCGATTATTTTTTAGATGTTACAAGATGAGTACATATTGTTAGAGCACTCTAGTTATATTGACATGTATAGACAACATTTATATCTTAGAACTATTGACCGAGAAAGTTCAACTTGGACCAATTTTTTCAAATTTTATTATCATCATTTTAGAAAATCCAATTGTTTCATTAAAAGAGGAAGATGAATGAAACATTAAGATGTGAAAATTATAACCACTATTGGTCTAAAATTCTTTATCTTGATGTTATTGTCAATGTATTTCGATTTCATTTGCATGCGATTTATCTACACAATTCATTCACCACTATGCCATTTTGTAACATGGTAATAAAACATCATTTAATAAATAAAACATTTAACTTATCAACATATATGATATATTGTAAAACAAATTTTCCCATGTAAAGGCATATTTTATTAGTATATATTTTTAGCATAATAAATCGCTCAATTGGGTTGTAAACCATATGATTATTGATCATGGGTGAGTACATTTTTCCAAGTAAATTTCTAGGGAAAGTTATGTAGTCACCACTCACATTTGACTCCTAATACTAAGACATATATTATACTTTGGGTGTTAATCAAGAGATTTAAAAATCAATATCGGTAATTTACTTAGAAACCCATTTCTATATGCCAATAGTTTATTACATATGGGTATTGGCCCTAAGTCTTTTACATTTATAAATTTCTATTTGGGTGATCTTAAATGTATGTAAAGTTATAAATGACAACCCATTACTTTTCATTTTCATTTTCAGTCAATATGACATCAATCATTCTATGTGGGAACTAACCCTTAGAAGTTAGTCTTTTAGGTTTCTTAGCAACATATATATAAGAGTATTACCTAGATGACTAATCAATATTTGATAGTTAATAATTTTCAAAATCACCATGATGTTATTATTTTGATTTCCCATTTCTTAGATTTTATATTTCAAGTCTATATGAGATTCGACCAACGTATATGATCATGGCCAAAGTCTCTAAAATAATTATAGAGACACTATTTTGATGACCCATTTCTTATATTTAAAATTATAATTGGTGTCTTCAAAGATTTCACTTAGAAATACTGGGATACCTCTTTTTAAATTTTTACAGATATGCTCTAGAATTATCCAGAAGATTGTTGGAGGTTGCTTGGGAGTAGTTGATAAAATACCCATGTGCTCAAAATGCTCCAAAAGTCCCTGAAAATTCAATTACTTGCTTTCCTAAGTTATCAGGTTTCTTAGAGTGATTTAATTCTAAGTAAGAATTTTTTTATATCTCAAAACCCGGTTCACATTCTTCTTCTTCTTTGCACTAAATAAGAGTGCTTTTACTTATGAAAATTGATAAGTAAAGTAGTCATAAAACCTCACAAATTTGACTTTTGCTTCTTAGTTAAGTGCTAAACCGAAGTGCTTCTGCTTCTTAGTTTTGTGCTAAACCAAAGTGCTTTTGTTTCTTAGTTCTACGCTAAACTGAAGTGTTTATGCTTCTTAGTTTTGTGCTAAAACAAAATGCTTCTACTTTTCAAAGTTAGTAAAGTAAAGTAGTCCTTGATTACCACAAAACTAAGCCCTTCTTTGTGCTAAATTGATACCTTATTACTTGTCTTCTTTGCATTGAATTACAATTACTTTACTTTGTAAAGTAAAGCAAGTAAAGTCATTTCCAAATGCCACATAACTAAAATCTTAATCCATTGGTGTTCTTTGATTGATTTACTTTAAAAACAAATGAAGTTAAGTTGTTCCCAAATCCCAAAAAGAAGAGAAGTTGCATTACTTCATAAAGTAACTAAGTAAAGAAGTTGCAAAAATTTTCAAAGAAGGATAAATAAGAGAGTAATACGGAAAAATGGAGTCACTTTACTTGAAGGAAAAAGAAGAGAGTACTATGGAAAATGGAGTTACTTTGCTTCATAAAGTAACTAAGTAAAGCGATTCAAAAACTGCAAAGAAGGAAAAATAAGAGAGTAATGCAGAATAATGAAGTTACTTTACTTCATAAAGTAACTAAGTAAAGCAGTTGCAAAAACCCACAGTGAAGGAAATTTCAACAACTCATTACTTCATTGAAGTAATAAGTAAAGTAAGCTTCTAAATCCCACAATACAAAGAGAAGTAATAAGTCATAAGTAATGGGGGTCAAAATCCCACAAAGAAGAGAATTTTCTTTACTTTTGCAAGTAATAAATAAAGGGGGTTGCATTCACGTAAAGAAGGAATTTTGACAACTTATTTTGGCCATAACTTTTGCTCTAGTGCTCCATTTTTCAAGATCTTAGACTTTCCATAAATCTATTGACATCCTCTACACCATGGAATCATGAAAATTAGTTTTTGGTGAGATTAAGTGGGAGAAAATGGAAAAAAATCTGTATTTCAATGTGAAACAATAATGCAACTGTTGAACGCCACAATACACTTGAAATCAATAATGGGGGTCAAAAACCCGATTGGCCATAAGTTTTGCTCCGGTTCTCCATTTTTTGAGATCTTAGACTTTTCAGAAATCTCTCAACGTCCTCTACATCATGGAATCAAAAATATATAATTTTGGAAAGGGTAATTGGGAGAAAAATGGAAAAAAAACTCTCCCATCATAAAATGAATAGTTTCAGGCAGTAGTGCTACCAAATTTAATGCAGTATGGGCATATTTCTTCTTCAACAAAAAGAAGAAAATCAAGAATAAGGATTTTCAGAATTTGGAATTATTTATTCTTCTTATTTCTTCTTCTTCTTCTTCTTCTTCTCTTCAAGTATATTCATTATAAGACTTAAGTAACTCAATGGTTAATCATCGTTACTTTAAGTTGATTGAAAAATTCAAATTACTTGGGGATAGTGGATGACGGTTATTCTCATTTAAATGGTAGAACATTCTAAACTCTTATGTGGCATACAATGAGGATTTTGAGGAAGAAAGTGCTCAAATTTTTTTCAGATTTATAGTTATATATTTATGAAAGTGTAACGGACATTATCACTTTTGTATTGTCCTTACGATGACTATAAATAGAAGAGGAGACCTACGGGTCAAGGGAGATTTAGGAATTTTGGAAACTATTGTTTTACATTGTACATGGTTGTTTCAAATTTGTATTGAAATAATTAGATGTTCATTTTGTAAACGGATAGAAAATTGAATAAGAAGAAAGGAGGATTTTGGTTGAACTTTGTGTCTTCTAAAGTCTTATTGTGTAAACTATGAAGGATAATGGTAAAATTTGTGTTATCTTTAAATTTCATATAAGTACACTTCTTTTCATTTTCTAAAATTCATAGAAATATTTAAATATTTTTTATTCTATGTGGTCGTAACTTGCTCTGATATCTACTTGTTGCTAAGCACACTTCTTCTACATAAGCCATTTCTATTTTCCATATTTCCTTCTTACTTCTCTTAATAGTTAATTCACCATACAACTCTTACTTGCCGTAAAGTTGTTTAGCTATGGTTCATGAGTTATTCAATTAAATTAATACCCCAATTATATAATATAAGGCCTTAGAATAAATAAATACATCACATGGGAGATTCACTGTAAAATGAAGGGGATTTATCCCATGACTGCCTAGGTTTTTGTATCTAACCGTGCATAAAATCTAGCCAACAATTTTTGGTGACTCCATTGGGGAAATGAAAAAATAGTGTTGATCTCCGCCTATCCTTGAGTCTTTTATTTTTAAAAAATCAAATATTGGTGACTCCATAAAAACATTTACCGTACAAAAATATAAAAAAAATGGTGACTTTTATCTCGCTTTGTCCTACTGTTTCTTTCCAGGTTCAAGCTGACAAGAATGGTACACACTCAAGAGTAATGCTCTGGAAACAACTTTCATGGTTGTGAAAAAACCTCAAGCTCTAGTTCCTTCAGGTCTAGCTATTGGTCCTCTTGCATTGGTTGTCGTTGCATAAATTGTCACACAAATCATGAAAGAATTTTCCAAAATTCAATGGCGACGAGAAGCAACACCCGGATGATCATATAGCTACATTTTTGTAGCTTGTGGAGTTCTGGGAGTGCCTCATGAAGATGTATATGTTCAACTATTCATTGAGATGCTTCAAGGTGCTGCTACGGAATGGTTTTATCACCTTCCACCTACATGTATCACCAACTAGGCTACTATGAGAACATGGTTTGAATCCGATTCAAACCCGTAGATGATTCACATGATTTGTTAGCACATCTCATCTAGATGAAAAAAGAACCACATGAACACATGAGGGATTTCATTGCCAAGTTTCAAAAGATACTTTGTAAAATTCCTCCTACTACTTCCTTAGTGATGAAAATCAGAAGGTATTTTTCATTAATGCTTTATCACCTAAAGTTGGTTATCAAATGCGTAGAGAATGTTATGCTAACTTTTATCAACTCAAAACATTACTATCAAAGTAGAGGATGATCTTATTATGGCAGATAAAATCAAACATTCAACTCCTAAGGTTGAAGGTTCTACTTTAGCTAGTACTTCTGATCCGTTGTTGCAAAGATTGGAAAATGATATGTTGTAGATAAATAAGCAATTGACACAAAGTAACAATGTTGCTCCTCAAATATTGAAATTGAAGTTGCCCCAAGGAACAATGTAGGAGTGAATGAAGAAGATCAAGCTATTGATGATTGTCTAAAGACCATGATTTTGTAGAACCTATTGACGACTCCAACATTGGCTACTTAGATTATGAATCAAAAAATGAGGTTGATTTCTTATCAGTATCTGGAAGATTGCATTGAAGAAGAAGAAGCCATTGAATTCATTGCTTATGCATTTTCATCATCTATCTTCCAATACCAAAATCCTCTTGCTGCAGAGAAATCCCATAAATCAGCCATGGAGGAAATAGTCAAAGAAAATTTTGTTGCCCAAATTAGTCTGCATGAGGAAAGCCATGATGAATCCATTACAAAATCAAAATTCATCATGGAGAAGGTAGAGTCTTTTGTAGAATTATCTGTGGAAGTGAAACAAGAATCAAATCAAATTACATGCAACTTTATTCATGGAAAGGAAAGTCTATAGGTTACCTCCATTCATGGAAAAAGCTTCAAAGGAATGAGAAAATTAGGGTGATTAGGCCTTTCCCAATAAGATATCTGGCTATTTTAGAGCCAAACGAGGAGTTATAACTAGTCATGCTTATTTCAAAGCATGAGGATGAGCTATAATGCACCAAAGATCAACTGTAGTACCTCTTAAATCCAAATATAGAACAACTAAAGGAGGTATTTATTTTATTTGTTTTATTGATACTTTGGTAAGAAGGGTGGAGAACTAGCTTTAGAATGGTTTTTCACTCTTGCTAAGGACAATGTTTAATGAAAAATCAATTACATGGTCTAAGTTGGTGAGGAAAGGCATCTATTTCTCCCCTACTGTTGTAGGGTTCTTTTTAGGTTCCTTTGCTTCTGGGTAAAGTAGAGTAGTTAGTTTTGTTTTCAGCAAAATAAGTGCTTATGCACACTCTGCATGTTTTCACTTAGGACATGTATGATTTTACATGTTTTTGTAAGATTTTACAAGATGCCATGTTAGATTCTCTTCAAGATCAAATCAGATAGTTGGAGAAATTTCTGAGCTTTATTTAGAGCTCCACAGATCAATTTCTAGCTAGTAGTCATCAGGAAGTTCCAAGATGGTGCCAAGTTCATCACTGATTTAGGAGGAAAATTTTCAAGGGAAAAGATTAATTTCTTCAAGGTTAAACTTGACTCCATAGCCCAATGGACAAGACTTGAAACCAGAGATGTTGGGATCTCATCTTCATTTCTTCCATTTTGGTAGAAATAAAGATGTCCATAGATGGAGCCAATTGGTGTCCCCAAATATTTCACTTAGAAATACTTTGGGATACCCCTTTTAAAAAATTATAGATCTTCTAGAATTATCCAGAAGGTTCCGGGAGGTTTCTCGGGAGTATTTTTGTATTGTACTTACGATGACTATAAAGCCTTTGGGTAAAGGGAGATATAGGAATTTTGGAAAAATATTGTTTTACATTATACATGGTTGTTTCAGACTTTGTATTGAAATAATTAGATGTGCATATTGTAAATGAGTTTGAAAATTGAATAAGAAGAAATGAGGATTTTGGTTGAACTTTGTGTCTTCTAGAGTCCTACTTGCAACCGTGAAGGATTATGGTAAACTTTATGTTATCTTTAAATTTCATATGAGTACACTTCTTTTCATTTGCTAAAAGTTATAGAAATCATAAAATATTTGTTTATTCTGTGTGGTCGTAACTTTCTATGATATCTACTTGTTTCCAAGCACACTTCTTCTTCATAAGTCATTTCTATTTTCCATATTTCCTTCTTACTTCTCTTAGTAGTCAATTCACCATACAATTGCTTACTTGCTGCAAAGTTGTTTAGCTATGGTTCATGAGCTATTCAATTAGATTAATACCTCAATTATATAATAGAAGACCTTAGATTAAATAAATACATCACACAGGAGCTTCACATTAAAATGAAGGGGATTTATCTCATCACCGCCTAGGTTTTGTGTATCTAACCAGTGCATAAAATTTTAGCCAACAATAATTCAATATGACAATGAGTAATTGTATATGAGTGTTTACACCCTCTTTAAGTTTCATATTAATTTAGTTAGGTTTGACTGAATGAATACTATAGGGACTAAGATAATGAATATATACATATTTATATTTTATATCATATCATAAGAATTTATATCATAACAATTAACCATATCATTCAAGTACTTGGAATTGAAAACAAAAACAAGATAGAAAGAGGTATTTGGTTCAAAAAGTAGTCAAGATGTGTTGATGAATGATCTAGGAAGGAACCTAATTTGTAAGCTAGAACAATCACTTTCTAAAATTCTATAACTTCGGGTGGGACTGCAGAATGGCAATGGCCAATTTGGATGGTATGGTCTTGACCCAACCATGTGTGTTTGCACCTACTAACATATGGAATTTTTAATTTACATTGTCCTTGTTTATCTCTCTTGATATCTTCACCTTCGCGTGAAACCCTAGATGTCACACTTAAAACCTATAAAAAACCCTAGTTATCCTGCAACACACTCAAACAATCATTAGCTCTAAAAATAAAGATGCAAATGCTTGATTCAAAATTACCTCGGTGGTCACCCCGTATGTGAGTCACCAAGTGCTACACTACATTTCAAGATCAATGTAGCTTTTTTATTGCTTCGTTCAAAGGTGAATGCAACTATCCCTTGACCTAGATTGGCCCTTGTGCCTCAACATTGATATCAAGCTATGATACTTTATCCTAATAAAAACCCTTATGTACAGATGAAAAATTCATATTTATGCCCTCCTATGTTATGTATGCAATATGCAAAAGTATTCATTTCTCTTCAACTCAATGTGTGGTAGGTAGATAAATGATTGCCAAAAAATGCTTAAGTTATACTTGTATATGTATGAGTTATTACTTTGAAATTAGACATTATTGAAAGGAAAGATCAACCCAAAATATATAATCTAAAAGACAAAAGAGTGAAAAATGGGCCCATGAAGAGAAAACAAGTGAAAAACAAAAGGGGCCAAGACCGTACACAATGGTCAAGACCATATGTACAGTGATGACCTTTTTTATGGTCTTTGACCAAGCTTAGGTAGAAGATAAGCGTGAAAAGGTACTGCCAAAGATCTCTGTAAGGTGACTCAAAATCAAATCAAAGAGATAGAATAGTAAGAAATGGGTTCAATCAAGTCACAAAGAGTAATACAAAATAAGATTGTTGTCACTAAGATCTTGTTCCATTGTTCAAAACTCATGTATATAACAACCTAACAAAAGCATGATGTAATAATGATTTTGTGCATATTTTGGCATCTATAATGAGTATTCATTTAAGTCTTGTAAATTTATATAAAAATATTGTATCAAGTTTGTACTCTATGAATGAAAATGCATGTTCCACCCTTGTAAACAACAAGACATTATAATATTATGTGGATTTTTTTAGTGAAAAGAGGGATATGAAGATTGGATAAAGCGGTTTAGATGTAAATATCTCCTTTTGTTTCAACCATAGAATCATTTTTTTCTAAAGTTATAAAAATAGCTAATAATTTCATATGTTTTTCTTCCTTGTAGATTTCATATCACGATCCACATTACAAAAGCACACCCTTACCTTTTCTTCAAAAAAATATTAATGTTGGATGTATGAGATGTGCACCCATGATAAGATCACCAAATTTATAGAATTTGGACATCTCAACATCACCAATGGGAATTTACCTAAGGTGTGGGACCTTTTATCCTTGGGATAGAACTTTGGATAAGTCTGAATTCCTTTCTTAACTATTCTAATGTTACCACTAATCTATTACTAGCTACCAATTACAAGGGAAAGGGAGAAGAAGGAAATTTGAAAGTAAACATGAATGGTGATGCACTGAATAAAAGTGATACATGGGCATATTCAAATGACATCAACTAAAGAAAATTTCCATGGTTATGAGGTCAAGGAGGTCAAATTGAGTATATGGAGTCATGAGGGAGTGAGTTTTAGGTGGTCAAGAGTTTCAAATTTTAAAATGTAGTTTCCCTCCAAATTGTCATTCAAATTATAAAAGCATGTAATGAGAAATATGGGCTTGTAAAATTATTAAAAAGGGTGTCTTCAAGTGTGTGAGATTCTAATGGGTGTGTGAGGAGTTTATTCATCTTGGTAATAGGTCCTACAAAAGTGAGAGTCACTTGAAATGTTTAAAATAATGTAAAAATGCCTTCCTTGTGCATTAGGAGGTATATGAAGAGTCAATAAAGAGTGAAAATGAGGTTAGTGTTAGATAAGGAGGATATAATGGATTTAATTTGGGTGGAGTTAGTTAATTACCTCCTGGGAGAGGTGGGAGGATCAAGGAAGAGAAAATCCTCGATTAAAGGATAAGGAAGAAGTTTTTTTTTGTAAACTTGATATAGGTGAATGCATAGTAAGATTGTTTTTCGGTATGAAAATACATTGTATTTTCATTATCCCGATGATTTTGAGAAGGATGGTTCCTCTTCCTAATCCTAGTGCTAAACTACTTCTAAGGAAGGAAATGTGACTATCTACTCCTAATCTAACAATTCCAAGGGACCGAGAGAGAGAGAGAGAGAGAGCATGAAAATAAAGAAATCCTACACTACAGAGGTGATAGCACCAAGAAAAGGGAACTGCTGATCACAAACCCAACTACTGAAATGGAGAGAGGTGAGCAATGGAGAGGATGGATAGATGCATCACAGACCAAGGATAAAGTTCACATAGAACACCATTTCAAACCCCTTAAACACAGCTCCCAAAACCTGCAATGGACATCAGAGATATGCACAGTATACCCTGCAATGGTGAGAGGTGAGAAGAGACAACAAAATGAGCAAAGGATGGACAAAACGCATCACGAAACATATTTTATTGCTCCAGGAGTTCACACAGTACACCATTAATGGGAAAGAGGCAAGAAAATGCCATTACAAAGCCAAGGGAGGAGGCTTAAACTCCTCATTCGACCAGAGAAGAGAAGAAAGAGAGAGGGGGCAGGGAAGAAGAATGAACAACCCTTTACAATGAATCTTGCCCTTGTATTTATAGATTTGATCAGAGAGAAGAAAGAGAGAGGAAGCGGGAAAAGTGGGTTGAAGCTCAACCACTGTTGTTAATGCTTTTGATAAAATATGCCCCAAATCCATCTTTACTGCATGATTCCTTGATTTGGTGCCTTGAAAGAAGAGGAAACAGATGGAAACAGATCGAATCCGATCTGGTTGTTGAGACAGATGGATCCTGCATTGAAGGCCGAAGATGTTTCCTCCATTTTCCTTTACCTAACCTCCTCAAAATTAAAGTCTCAGACCTCCATGGCGTAGGTGAGGCCGAGATCTTTCCAATGGTGTCAGATTTGTAATATTTTGAGCCCTGAGTCGAAAGATATGCCCCTTCGAAGTTTGTATCGGATCCATACGAATGGATGGGGAAAACAATTTGAAAATGGGTCCCCCTTTTGAGATGGGACACGTGGCAGCCAGATTAGAGAAAAAATCAGGTTTGTGGGTCCGTAATTTACCTTTTCCCCTTTTCATGAAATGCAAAACTCAGAAAACCCCCCGTGGCCCGAAGCTCCACCTTTTGACTTTGCTTGACCATTTCCCCTGCCTCCGTTTCATCCTGAGACACGTGGAGATGTGGCACTTGTTTGAGCTTCTCTTTTTGGATTCACCTTTGGAGGAGCACCGTTAGGACATGTGGTTCCCTCTGCTGGCTCTTCCATACTTAGTTGATTCTGGATTCTTTCTGAATGGTTTTGAGCCGAAGACCTTGGATCCTTGCCATTTTTCCTTTCTTGCTCTGGCCTCTCTTGTGGCACTGCCCCTTCTTCTCTAACCCTGAAATTCCATTGTTGAGTCCTCCCTCGACCCTTTAAATAGATTTAAGACATGGAAATTCCCAGAAGAACCGTTTCTTCTATTTCTTCTTGTGCAGGGTCGAATTTGACTTTCTCGGGCCTCTGTTTTCACTTTTCTAGTTTTGGAACTCAAGCTCATGGGTCTGAATCATTTCCCTTCATGTTTTCTTTATGTGTAAGGCTTGTTCTGACCAAACTTTTAGAGGGAAATTTGGGATAACAATTTGGTGACTCACGGGGACATCTTCTGCTAGATGAAGAGACCAGTGGCCTTGAAGCATCCATTGGGCATGGAGTCTGCTTGATAAACATGAAACTGATCTGAACCTTTGAAGGTCTGATCCCTGAGCCACTGCGAGCTTGAATGTATGCCTTTTCTATGTTTTTTTTGACCTGAGTCTGCACTCTCAATTTTCATAAGGAAATCTTGGAAATGGAATTTCTGAGAGTAGAAAATTATTTTAACTCTGGGACTTTCATTTGTCCCTAAAATGGATTATTTTGAAATGACTTTAGTTGCTCTGCATTTTTTTTTTTTTTGGAATTTGCAACTATTACAGGAAACTATGGATCTTTCTACCATAAATAGTGAAGAGCTGGCCTTGTGCACCTCTAGAGCAATGCGAACAAAACTTATATACAAAGACCAAATCATACATGCCTCAAATGAGACATGCAGAGTGTGCATAAGCACTTCTTCTGCTGGAAACAAAGTCTACTCCTACTCCTACACTAACTAGAGAGAAAGAATGCTAAACAAATCCTGCTACAGGTAGGGAGAAGTAGCTTCCCTTTCTCAAGAGGGGCAGCCATGCAAATGATTTGACACTAAATATAGCCACTCCTGTATGAGTGAAAAACTGACAATAAGTCGGTCCTCCACCCAAATCATCAAGGTATCAACATTAATGGAAAATACCTCCTCAAGCTGACTTGCATCGGACTTTTGGAGGTGTTGATGATGACCCTTGGTACTTTGATGCTCATCCTCATGCCCTGGAGTAGGCATGACTAGTTTTGGCTTCTCCCTTGGCTCTAATGAAGCCAAGTACTCTGATTGGGCATGGTCGATCCTTTGGATGTGCCCATTTCTCTAAAATTCAACTCCAAAAATGGAGTCTTCTTGTGGACCTTCTTGGGTGGATGGTGTGAGAGAGATGATGACATCCTCCTGCCTTTTCTCTTCCTCCTCCTTTGAAGAACATGGAAGATCAAGATCTTCCAACCTTGGTTCAGAGGGCCATTATGGAGTGCAAGATTTTGCACTTGAATATCCTCCTTCATGGTAGTAGGTTCATGTGCGTGGAAGATGGATGGAGGAAAAAATGATGTGATCTCCATGGGTTCCCCTCCATCAAGGCAATCCTCCAAGTCAGACAGGTAATCTACCTCCTTGTTGTCTGTTGCATGTGCTCTACCTCCTCCATGGTGCCTTCTTGATCTGCAACTTGATCACCATGGCTCCCTTCACTCTCAAACATGAAGTTTGAAAGATCAAACTCTTCTTCAACATCAGAGCTTGAAGGGGATGAAGTGGGAGGAAGAACTGAAGGTTCCCTATGTAGCCTGCTCCACACTTAGAGCCTCTGGAACTGTATGGTCCTCTTCCATCATGGGTTCATCAATCAAATCAGGCCCTTGAAATGAAAGAAAAAAATCTTCAATGATGCCTTCTTCATTGAGTGGCCTCAACACTGATTTGATCTCTCCCAGCTGCTCCTCTTCAATGGGGCTTGGGACTGATTGTTCCTCCTCTTGTTCTTGCTCTTCTTCTCTGACAAACTCAGCCTCAGCCACCACTGGTTCTTCAATCTTGACCTCCTCTATTGGCTTGACCATCAAGGGGATCTTTGTAAACCCAAATTTGGCAGCCCAACTCTTTAAATTTTCTATCATTTCTTTTCTGTTGGGCTCCTCTTCTTGTTGTTCTCCTTGACTAGATTCTTGAGTCTCTTCCCAACATGGGCTTGGGAAAGCAAGAGGAGTGGCAGGTTTGGGTTCAACCATATTTGTAATTGTTTGTGGTGGGAAGGGAGGTGCAACTTCTTGTTTGTTTGGAGGGGATGACTATTTGGAAGGGAAAAGGACAGAAGAACTGAGATGAGGTGGAAGACTAGGAGATGGAGAAATGAAATCAACACTTGGGGTAAGCAAGTGAGGGGCTTGACTCTTGCCTCTGCTGAAATGATAAAGATTGAGGGAGAGAAAATGAAAGGCAAGGGAGCTGGTGATTGACTTACCCATTGACAAGGTTGTCCCACACTTTGCTCATAAGCCCCAATGTCCTCAATCCACTGTGTAAGCTGAGGCAACACTTCAACCATGAAGTCAAGCTTCTCTTGAGGGTTGTAATGTCTTGGAAAAGGGCCTTCCCATGGACAAGGTGCCTTCTGACCAATCTTGAATGCCTTCATTTGTGTTATGCCCCTTAAATTGAACCATGCCAGCCTCCATTTTTTGAATCTTCTCAGTAGACCAGCATCCTCTACATAACTATCACCATCATATGCATCCCCTTGTCCTTGATAAGCTTCATAGTCAAACTGGTTTTGACACTGCTCATATGGGTAAGCATAATGGTCCTGGATCTGATTATAATGTTGATCTGGAGGAGTTGGGAAATACATTGGAGGTGGATTGTATTGTTGTAAGTGTGAGTTCCATGAAGGGAATGAAGTCATAATTGTACAACCTCATGGAATGGGAGAAAATGGAAGAGATGGAAGAAGAAAATAGATGAAAATGAGTGGAAATGGATGGAAAAGGTCTGCAACTCAGAGAATGGGTTTTTGACTAGATGGAGTCACCAGATGTGCTTGAAAGTGCCTCCAAAGGCTGAAATCTTCACCAAGAGCACATCGAACCTGATGAAGTGAAGTGGTAAGGTGCTTCAGACCTATCCCACCGGGCGTGCCAAAACTATTAGTGTGAAATCACAGCACCCCCAAATGAGTTATGGATCTACTTTTCTAAGGTAGGGTCATTTGGTGTGATTTGCATAACATTGGATCATTCCCCAAGTTGTGGGACTTGCAAATGGGAATGATCCTCCAGAAGGTTGGTTCCTCTTCCTAATCCTAGCACTAAACTACTTCTAAGGAAGGAAATGTGACTATCTACTCCTAATCTAACAATTCCAAGGGACCAGAGAGAGAGAGAGAGAGAGAGAGAGAGCATGAAAATAAAGAAATCCTACACTATAGAGGTGATAGCACAAGAAAAGGGGAACTGCATGATCACAAACCCAACTACCTGAAATGGAGAGAGGTGAGCAATGGAGAGGATGGACAAGATGCATCACAGACCAAGGATAAAGTTCACACAGAACACCATTTCAAACCCCTTAAACACAGCTCCCAAAACCTGTAATGGACATCAGAGATATGCACAGTATACCCTGTAATGGTGAGAGGTGAGAAGAGACAACAAAATGAGCAAAGGATGGACAAAACGCATCATGAAACATATTTTATTACTCAGGAGTTCACACAAGTACACCATTAATGGGAAAGAGGCAAGAAAATGCCATTACAAAGCCAAGGGAGGAGGCTTAAACTCCACATTCGACCCTGGAGAAGAAAGAGAGAGGGGGGGCAAGGAAGAAGAATGAACAACCCTTTACAATGAATCTTGCCCCTGTATTTATAGATTTGATCAGAGAGAAGAAAGAGAGAGGGAAGTGGGAAAAGTGGGTTGAAGCTCAACCACTGTTGTTAATGCTTCTGATAAAATATGCCCCAAATCCATCTTTATTGCATGATTCCTTGATTCGGTGCCTTGAAAGAAGAGGAAATGATGGAAACAGATCGAATCCGATCTGGTTGTTGAGACAGATGGATCCTGCATTGAAGGCCGAAGATGTTTCCTCCATTTTCCTTTACCTAACCTCCTCAAAATTAAATTCTCAGACCTCCATGGTGTAGGTGAGGCCGAGATCTTTCCAATGGTGTCAGATTTGCAATATTTTGAGCCCCTGAGTGAAAGATATGCCCCTTGAAGTTTGTATCGGATCCGTACGAATGGATGGGGAAAACAGTTTGAAAATGGGTCCCCCTTTTGAGATGGGACACGTGGTAGCCAGATTAGAGAAAAAATTAGGTTTGTGGGTCCGTAATTTACCTTTTCCCCTTTTCACAAAATGTAAAACTCAGAAAACCCCCATGCGGCCCCAAAGCTCCACCTTTTGACTCTGCTTGACCATTTGCCCCTGCCTCCATTTCATCTTGAGACACGTGGAGATGTGGTGCTTGTTTGAGCTTCTCTTTTTGGATTCACCTTTGGAGGAGTGTCGTTAGGACATGTGGTTCCCTCTACTTTGGCTCTTCCATACTTAGTCGATTCTGGATTCTTTCTGAATGGTTTTGAGCCGAAGACCTTGGATCCTTACCATTTTTCCTTTCTTGCTCCTGGCCTCTCTTGTGGCACTACCCCTTCTTCTCTGACCCCTGATTCCATTGTTGAGTCCTCCCTCGACCCTTTAAATAGATTTAAGACATGGAAATGCCTAGAAGAACCATTTCTTCTATTTCTTCTTGTGTAGGGTCGAATTTGACTTTCTCGGGCCTCTGTTTTCACTTTGCTGGTTCTGGAACTCGAGCTCGTGGGTCTGAATCATTTCCCTTCATGTTTTCTTTATGATAGTGTTTTTTGAGTTTGAGATAAGAAATGATGTGTTTCCTTTTCAATGCATGGGATATTAAGTCATATGACTGTCAATGAGACATTACACATGTTTCTCTTAATTCTATGTGAAGATCTAATACTTTGTACTAGTGAGTTACATGAATTCTTGACTATCATGATGTGAATGTAATGGTCTTTCAAGCATTTTTCTGACGATTTGAAATTTGAAGCACATGATGAAGGGTATATGGAGTGTTAATACAATATATTTAATAGTTTAAAAGGTTTAATCCTTTAGTAGGTTCCATTTACATGTTTAAGATCCTCTAAGACTATGATTTTGCATAAATGTACGAAGTAGAGCTTGAGTAGTGTAAGAAGGTTTCCACGTGTTTCCAAACTCCACTAGTAAGATATTCTCTTGTATACTATCAAGACATACCTATGGAAAAAATATAGAACCTTAAATCAAATTCTAGTGAAAGTTGTGGCAAAGATAAGCTTCTCGGGTTCTTTGTTTACCTAGTATGGTTTTGAGAAGGAAAGAGCTCTAAAATCCTCAAACAGAGAAACTTGATCCAAAATTTGGAAGAAACAATGAGGAGGGTGTCCTTTAGCTGTTAGAGAATACATTTTTTATTTTCATTGGTTAAATGTGAATAAATTCTTTACATTCCTCTAATAGACACGATAACACAATCTAAGCGAATTTGGAAGGCTAATTAACAAAGGAAGTTGTGTTTATATTTGGATTCCAATCATGAAATTTTCCATGCATCAAGAATCTTGAAATGGGTATCGAAAAGGTTTAGGTTGTGGATGGAAAATTCATTCAAGAGAAGTTATGAAGGATTTAGGAGTGTCTCAAAGCTACTAGGACTAGAGAAAGCTAAAAGTGAAAAAGTTTGATAAAAGGATATGTCAAAGGAGTTGGAGTCTAGAATTTTGCATGAACCTCGGTGATGGAAAAGGGTAATTGAGGAAGTTGTTTTTTTGTTGGGTATGCAAGGAACACTCCAACCATGCATGTTGCAAGAATGTTTGTCTTAAGGGCACTTAGCAAACGGTTAGACAATATTAGTAACAATTGATGCATTTTGATATTTGGAGTCATTTTTATGATTGATTTAAAGGTTTTAGAAGTGTGTGAATAGGGGAAATGAAATAGGGATAATTGCATGAGTTAAAAATCCAAAAATTGCATTATTAAACAAGAAGCTAGTGAAGCAAGTGTTAAGATGTGGGGATAAAATATTTATCAACATTAATTAATAAACACAAATATAAATGTGCACATAGTAAATAAATAAATACATAGAACACCATAACATGAGATTTAACGTGGAAAACCCCAATGGGGTAAAAAATCCACGGTAGAATAATTTCCACTATCTGAGAAAATTTTTACATTGAGTCTAGTAAAACTCCCTCCTCACTTCTACTCCATGTATTTACCAAAATCAACTCGATTAATCTTGAATATGACCTATGGTCATATTTAAATAAACCAAAGGGTTATCATAGGGACGAGGGACAATAAAAAATGAAACCTCCTTTGTCCTCCTTATCTTAAGGACCAAATGGGCGAAGGAAAAACATCCCTCACCTTACGATGGATGGACAACCATCCTTATGTTATTACAACCCATATTATCTTCTTAAGTGATGGGGTACACCTCCCAATTAATGTTAGTTAATTAAATAACTAACCACCTAATATATAGTTTATATTTAAATAATAAGAATATAAGTTATTTTATATTATTTAAAGATAAACTAAATATTATGATTCACTTAATTTTATAGTTCTAACACTCCCCCTTAATATTAAGTGGGGATCCATTTCCAAACATTACATGCTTGTCAACAATTTTACTAATCCATAAACCCGAAGGTTTAATCTAGCATATGTATTTTTGAAGGAATTATTACACCTTTATCATGCTCAAATTACCTTTTAGAAGTGCAAAAGGATTTGGAATCCTTAAATTAGAAGTATGATTTAGGATAAGTAAGATTTGTAAGACTATAATAATAGTTAATCTAATATAGGAGGACTAAAACATAATTTGTAAACAATGGCAGTAAAATGTATACAACTTGATGAATGATGATTAACTAAAATTTAAATAAGAAAATTATATCAAATGAAATAAAACCCTATGTAATATAAAATGATATTAAATAATTTTAAAAGGAAAGGACTAAGTATAAGGATTGACTTAGGAGATTGTCACAAGTTTCGCGTAGGTTTGTAGATTCCAGGGAGTAGGAACGATCACTTAGAGGTCCCATAAAGGCCATATCTGGAAGATATAAGGTGATTCTAGCACCTAGAAGGTATTAGGTGCCTTAGGGTGCCTGAACAGTCTATAGAATAGGTGCCTGGTCTCTATAAAAACTCATAATCTGATTTGAAAGTGTCACAAAATACCTTGAAATATTCTCTATTTTTGTAATGGATATGTCAAAATGCACTAGGATGTATGAAATAATGTAAGATGAAGGAATGACCTATAAAAGACAAAGAAGTATCAAAACCCTAAAAATAAAAGATGTCAAAATGAATGGGTCGGAATGACCTCATTTGCCACAATAAAGTGGGACTTACTAATCTGAGTGCTACACTACATTTAGGACCCAAATGTAGTTCTAGTGTGTGTGTGTGTGTGTGCATGTCATGCCCTAGGTGCTCTTGTGTTAGTCACACTTTGTGAAGTAAGTGATAATAATAACTATAGAAAATGTAATAGCATGTGTGCATGGAATAGAATAGAATCCCTCCCCCTATGTTGTGTGTGTTGATGTAGATCTCCTAGCCTTGATGCATGGAACTATGTGGATGCAAGTGATGCAATGGATGTAAACTCTAGATGGAGTGATAGTAGTAATGTGATGCTTTAGACCCTCATTATGGTCTCATAACTTTATATTTATAGGGTTATCTTGCTCTAATTTTGTAATTAACCCGACATGGTTGACTAGGAAAAAGATAAGGATGAAAAATGGCTAGAAAGAGCCCAAAAAGAGGTGGGAAAGTAAAACAAGGATCGGGGCACCCCAGGTGGGACCTGGGAAGAACCCCTGGGGTGCCCCGGTACAGATAAGCTTGGGCACCCCGATTTAGGCTAAAATGATGGGACAAATGACAAAATAGTTGGGTATGCATAGGAAAATACGTGGGAATGATGAAATAAAAGGTAAAAATAAGATGGCCAAAAGGTGGGATTAATTAGTAATTTCTTCACTTGAGAACCTTCTAAATAGTAGTATAAGACCGATTGGGCTAAATAATGCCTAAAGTGCATGATTTTGTGACTACATTTTTCCCCCACTTTATGTTGGTGAGCGGAACACTCGGTAACATAAAGTAGATAGAGATGCGTACTTGATATCCATGTAGAGTGTAGTAAAGTGTCGATGGACTAGACTCAAGCATGGAATGAAAAAAAAAAAAAAAGTGGAGTGTGGATTCTAAAGATGAAAAATGCATAAAAAGTGATGAGAGTGACCTAGGTGAAAACATGTGTAGTTGTTGGGTGTGTAGTGTACCTGCATGGTTAGTAAAGGAAAGTGTCATGTGTGTGTTATCGTTGCATTATCTTCATCCTCATCATCATTGTTGTTGTTGTTGTTACCCCCAATTTGACTGCTTGTTTCTCATACGACTGGACTGCAAGGAGAAAATGATCAAGTAGTCAAATATGTATGTATGTAAAATGTTGTATAAAATATGCATGTGTATAGAAATGTGTAAAATACATAAATGTAAAATATGAAAAAGGAAAGTGTAAATGGAACATGTGCACCTGATCCATGTCGAGAGAAAAGGGTGTAGAAGGATATCTTATACTGCTTTGTGAGTTTTTGGGTGATCTCATGCCACCTTGGCTGAAGAAGTGTAGGGAGGAAATGTTTTATGTCCTCCAACTCTAACCACTTTTGCTGAAATGTGTGAAGAGATCTCTATATCGTCCTAGTTTTTTGGGTGATCGATGCCAACTGGCCAAAGTAGTGTAGAGAGGCACACCCCATTGTAACCCCAAGCATGTAATTACTTCCCAGAAATGCCAAAGGACACCATGTCCTATAAAGGCACTATTGTGTATGGAGTTGTAGACTAGTCTGAACTCACTCATTGTATGTAAACCCACAATGCCAAGGGTGGAAAGTGCACTATACTAAACTAGTGTAAATACATTGTGTTAGTATGTAAAACCTCAATGATTCCCCCTCTTTGGGGGCACATGTGACGTCGTTGAAAGGAGAATGTGGCCCCAAAAGAGGACCTACCACACTGACTGTATAACTCTTCCCTACAGGGGAAAGGGAAAATGCTTGGTAGAAACCAAGTGCACACAAAAGGGGATGGCTAGCCAAAACAAGTGTTAGTCCGAAAACACATGCATGCATAAGACAAGTGTAAAATATGCAAGACAATGTAGTAACTACCAAACAAAGTAGTGTAAACATGTAAGAAAATAAGTAGACCACACAAAGTGGGTTAAAAACATGGGACATCACTCACGATGTCACAAGACACACAAGGTCATCATGGCTGCAAAAAAAACAAGTGTACACACAAACATAGGGCAAAGCCCACATACAATGGAAAACAATGGAAGACAAGTAGAAAAAAACAAAGAGTCATGGAGACATGTAATCTGCAAAACAAGTGTTGCACATGGAACACCCATTAGCATGTTAGAGAAATAACCAATATGTCAAAGCATGTATGATCAAGTAATGTAAGATGCTAAGTACAAAATGAAACAATAACACTGGATAAGATGAATGTGGATGCCCCCAATGACCAAGTATAGGAAGGGTAGAAGGGTGAGCATCCATGCCACGTGTGTGTAGTCATGTATCTGTGATCACACTAAACAAAGGTGTGAATGCATGTGTGTATGATATAGATAATGACATATAAGAAATCAATCTAACATGTGTAGTAAAGTGATCATGCAAAACACTAGTAAAGAAAAAGTAAATTCCCCCAAGACAATGCAAGTATGTTGTGGATGGATGGAATGGAATGCAAAATGGAATGATAGGAGAACGTGCCCCCGAGTGGATGGAAGTGTATGCAATGAGGTTCATTTTTTTTCCCCCTCAATAGTCAAGAATGAATCGTAAATGAGAGTGTCATCGGGAAATGGTCGAGTAGTGTTTTTGTGTCTAGCGTTGTGATGAGTGTGTATATGTAATGATGATGAGATACGACATGTGGAGAGATGTGTGTGAACCCTATAGCTGAAGCGTATATCACAACTTGTTGAATGGGTGAGTGATGATTTATCCCTAAGTGTATATCACTATAGGATGAGGAAGGATGAGTGATGATTTAGCACTAACATATATCACTATGAGATGAAAGGATGAGTGATGATTTAGCCCTAATGTATATCACTATGAGATGAAAGGATGAGTGATGATTTATCCCTAAGTGTATATCACTATAAGATGATAATGGGGAGGTGGTGATTTAGCCTAAAGTGTATACCACTACTAGAGGAAATGATGGAGGTGGGTGATGATTTAGCCTAAAGTGTATGTCACTATCTAAGAATGTCGCATGATGAAATGTCACATGGTGAGTGTAAGGTCCATTTGATTGGTAAACCCTCGGAAGTCAAGTATGGACCGAGGAACTAAAGTGTCATCATAGGGTGGTGATCGCAAGTGTGTAGAACAATGTAGTGTATGTAGTAATGATAAAATGACTATAGGATAAGTAGAATGTATAAATGCATGGTGTAAATAATGCAATGTAGGATGTGTAGGTGTGTATAATATGTAATATGTAAGATGTGATGATAGGTGTAGATAGAAATAGAATATGTAATGATAAAATGTAAAGCTAGACCCATATATAATGTAACCTAGCATAGTATGTAGAATGTATGTGGAAATGCATAGTGTAGTATGACTATGTATAGGTTATGCGTGGATAGCCTAATAATGTATGTGGTGTGTAGGGTAAGGACTAGTATAATGTAGAATGTAGGGATGAAATGTAAAACTAGACTCATAGGTAATGATGACTAGTATAGTATATAGAAAATGTATGATATGAAAATGCATAGTGTATAATGTGACTAAGTGTGTAGATATCGAATGAATGTAATGCATAGATGAGGACTAGTATAATGTATAATAAGTGTAGAATGAATGTATGATGTGCAATGTATGATGAATGCAATGTATAATGCCTAAGGTGTAGTGTGTGGGGTTCATGTAATGGTAATCCCTCAATAGTCAAGTGTGAACCAAAGCACAAGAGTGTGTCATCGGGTAATGATGGTGCTATAATGTGGAATGAGAATGCCTAGGAAAGAAGAGTGATGGATGATGATGCACATATGTTAGAATGGGGGGGAGATGAGACCATGCCCCCAAGTGTGTATGAATGAACTAACCAATGAGGGTGAAGGATGTAGGTCCTCCCTCAGTTGATGTTTGTGATGATGAAAGCGTAGGACCATGCTCGAGTAATGGTGGTATGGTAGAAAAACATCGTACGGGGGAATGAATTCGATACACATGTGATGGATGGATATAAGATGAATATCATGGTGTAGTAAAATGTGTTGGTGATGGATATTGAAGAAATGTCATGTGCGAAGGGGAGGATGATCATGTGGAATAAAGTGAGGTGGTGATCGATGGTCGGGGTAGTGATTCCTAGGAATAGGCTATGGTGGTGATGGGGAGGACTAGTGGAATGAGTTGGTTGTGTAGACGGCACTCAAGTAGGTGAACTAGGAGTATAGATGTGATTTTAATAACATAGAATGAGATGTGTTAGAAGAGGTGGATGACACATTTGTATGAGGAGATGGCGATAATGGAGGAGATGGAGGGACACCATTAATAGAAATAACTTGGGAATTGTGAATGAATTTAAGTCACAAGTGAGTCATAGATATGATAGATTGAGAGAGTGACAAATCCAATTAAGGCCTAAAAGCAAGTCACATCCCTATAAACTATGTTTCCAAAAAAAGGAAAATCATGGTAAGGAGGTCGACCAACCGTGACATATAGTTTAACTACACCAAAGGATTTGAAATGGATAGTTGATTTGTGATGGAGGGTAACCAATAGCCCGAAGGAGGACATAGAATATGCACTAATGGGCCAGGATGGATCAACCTTAGTATTGTTGATGGTGGTCGAGCCGATAGATGCATGTATGTGTAAATGATTAGATGTAAATGTAGCATGATAATTGGTGTTGGAAAAAGAAATGATGGGTGGCATAGCTTCAGTGTTAGCAACTAAGAAATCAAGAGCTCCTGAGTCTAGAGGTGATACTGCATGATATGTATGATTAGCGGAAGAATCATGGTCTTTTTGTCATTTGTTGGGATTCATTATTAAAGATTTTGAATTTACCCTTGTCATTAGCGGGAGAAGAGTTAGTATATTTGGGAATTTGAGCTTATCATTGTCAATTAGGTCTTGGATAATTGTTTAGAGTTTGAGGCATCTATTTTTAGAATGTCCCACACAATGATGATAATCACAATGGAAGTTTTCATTGTAGTTTTTTCCTTTGGGTCATGATGGGTCTAACTTCAAGGGTGGAGGAAGGGTAATAAGGTTGTTGTTAAGGAGTTGCTTTAATATAAGATGTGGTGCCATGGGAAGGTTGTTAAACATGTGCCTAGGCTGTTGTGACTGAACTTCTTTAGAGGGGTAATTGTGTTAATGATGATTTTAGTGTTAGGTTGGCTTAGATGTAGATGGCTTGAATGGTGTCTTATTTTGAAAATGAGTGGAGGATGGAGTTTGTTCTTGATACTTAAGCTTGTTGATGGATAAAAGTTTAGACTCACGAAGCTTAAGAGTATGACAAAGTTGATCAAATGAAGAAAAGGCCTCAAAGAGAACACTTTCTTGTAGAGGTGGTAAAAGACTCTGGATAAATAGATCTGTCAGACTCAGAATGGCAAGTACATTTGTCATTTTAGTGAGATTATTCTTATACCATAAACATAGTTAGTGAATTGTTCATTGGATCCTTGCTTAAGTTGTGCTAGTTGGGTGTAAGAAATCTTAGAGCCTATGTTGATGGAGAAATGTGTAAGGAAGGCATCAACTAGATGAGTGAATGAAGTAACTGAGTGGACAGGTAAATCATAGAACCAATGCATGCATAGTCATGGAGACTACGAGGAAATATTTTAGCTAAGAGAGTATGATCATTATGTAAAAATCTAGACAAGCAACATGAAAGGCCCAAAGATGCTCCTGTGGGTCACCATGCCCATTGAAAATGGGAAATTTAGGGGTAACAAAACTAGGAGGAAGTGGATAAGTAGAGATGGTAGGTGTGAATGGAGTATGCAATAACAAGGTAGAATCTAAAGATGGAGATGTAGTAGCCTGTTGTAACTTATGAATTTGAGCCTGAAGATCGTGATACAAAGAGGTTAAGTCTTGATTACCAACAAAGAGGAGACTTTCCTTTCATGCAAAACTAAAGGAGGCATGAAATGATTGGTAGGAGTGGGATAGAAACTAGAACTATAGAGATAGGTGGAAGCGTAGAAGTAAGCAAGTTGAGTGGTGACATTAGTTGGTATAGCCCATGAAAGGATGGAGTTCCGCACTAAGTTAGTAGCTTCCTCATGAGCCACATACAAAAGTAAGTCTAGATCTTGGGGTGCACAACAAGGTGATCATTGATGGATTTAAGGTGAGATTCAGTAAATTCCTCATGAGAGTGAGCCATGGGAAAGGAAAGAAAGAAACCCTAGTTAAATAAGAAAGAGGAGTCTAGGAGTGTATATGGTCGGGTTCACCAAAATGATTAACTAAAATTAAACTAAACTATAAGAAAGTATAATAATAGTTAATCTAATATAGGAGGACTAAAATGTTGTAAACTATGTTAAACAATATGGAATGATTTTAAATAATTATATCAAATGAAATAAAACCCTAAGTATGCAAAGATGTAAAAGGAAATGACTTAGTTAATTGTTGGAGATACTGTCGTAAGTTGTCGCAAGTTGGTGTAGATTCTAGGAGTAGGAACGATCACTCAAAGGTCCTCGTAAAGGCCAGATCTAGAAGATATAAGGAGACTGTAGTTCTTAAGAAGGTATTAGGGCACCTGAGGTGACTTGGTCTACAGAATAGGTGCCTTGGTCTCTGTAAAAGCTCATAATCTGATTTTGGAAGTGTCGTAAAATACCTTGAAATATTCTTTATTTTTTGCATTAGATATCGATGACTTGCATCGGATGTATGAAATAATGCAAGATGAAGGAATGACCTACAAAAAGAAAAGAAGTATCAAAACCCTAAAAATAAAAGATGTAAAATGAATGGGTTGAGACTAATCTCAGTTGCCACAATAGTGGGCTTAATAACTGAGTGTTGCACTACATTTCAGACCCAAATGTAGTTCTAGTGTGTGTGTGCATGTCATGCCCTAGGTGCTCTTGTGCCAGTCACACTTTGTGAAATACGAGAAATAGATAAATGTAGAAAATGTAATAGTATGTGTGCATGGAATAGAATAGAATCCTTCCCCTATGATGTGTGTTGATGCTAGATCTCCTAGCCTTGATGCATAGAAGTATGTGGATGCAAGTGATGCAATGGATACAACTCTAGATGGAGTGATAGTATTAAGTGATGTTAGGACCCTCATTATGGTCTCATAACTTTATATTTATAGGGTTTTCTTGCTCTAATTTTATAATTAACCCCTACTACAGCCGGCTAGGAAAAAGGTAAGGATGAAAAATGGCTAGAAAGAGCCCAAAAAGAGGCGGGAAAGTAAAACAAGCATTAGGGCACCTAGGTGGGACCAAGGTGCCCTAATACAAACCTTGGCCCCTGGTTTAGGCTAAAAATGAGACAATGACGGAATATGTGGGTGTGCATAGGAAAATACATGGGAATGATGAAATAAAAGGTAAAAAAAGATGGCCAAAAGGTGGGATTAATTAGTACTTTCTTCACTTGAGAACCTTCTAAATAGTAGTATGAGACCGGGCTAAATAATGCCTAAAGTGCATGATTTTGTGACTATAGTCTTCTTTGGAGATCTATATCACCACAGAGAACCTTCTCTCGGATAAAGTGCATATGTATCTCGATATGCTTTTCATTTGATGTTGAACTAGATTTTTAGCGAGAGAAATGCAACTCTAGCTATCACACAAAAGAGGTACTTCCTTTAGATTCCATGTGCATCTCTTCCAATAGTTTCTTCAGCCACATGGCTTCTTTTGTTGCTTCCATTACACTTCTATATTTTTCCTCAAGTAAAAGAAATGGAAATTGTTGGCTATTTTTTACTGCTCCAAGTAATGACACTGCACCAAACTTGAATACATATCCATTGTATACTTACGATCTATCACATCACCAACATGGTTAGAATCACAATATCCATATAAATATGCATTGTTAGAAGAAGTATAATGTAAACCAAAATTAATTGTGCCCTTAATATAACACAAAATTATTTTTGCTAACTTTCAATGATCCTAATAAGACTCCTGTATAAACCTTGAAGCAATCCCTATTGCATAAGCAATGTCAAGTCTAGTAATAGTTAGATAAATCAAACTACCTACAGTTTGCTATACAAAGTAGGATTAGCTTTTTCACATGCAGGTTTAGGATCAAGTTTACATCCAACTTCTATAGGAATAGAAATAGGTTTACAATCAATCATATTAAATATTTTAAGTAAATTAGTTGCATATTGTGATTGAGATACTACAATAGAATTTTTATCTTGAAATATAGCCATGCCCAAAAAATGATGCAATAATCCTAAGTCTGTCATCTCAAAATATTGCATTAATTTTTCTTTAATTTTCATAATTAAACTATTAGAATTACTAGTGATAAGTAAATCATCAACATACAATACAATGAGAATGATAACATTTTCTTCAATTTTAACAAATAAATCATTATTAGATGAACAGTTAGAAAAACCAACTTCATTAAAAAAATTGTTAATCTTTGCATACCAAGCTCTAGGAGCTTGTTTTAAACCATATAAAGATTTTTAATTTACAAACATACATTTCTTTACCTGGTTCTTCAAAGCCTTTAGGTTGGGTCATATAGATTTCTTCTTTTAAATCACCATTTAGAAAGACATTTTTGACATCCATTTGATGAATTTCCCAACCATAATGAAGCAACTAAGGAAATCAAGATCCTTATTGTGCTCATTTTTACAATTGGTGCAAAGGTTTCAACATAGTCGATACATGATTTTTGAGTAAACCCTCAAGCTACTAATCTGGCTTTGAATTTATCTACACTTTCATCTGCTTTATATTTAATTTTGTATATCCATATAGATCAACTATACTTCATTTTTCAAGAGGAGGGACTAAATCCCAAGTTTTATTTTTAATCAAGGTAGTATATTCAGATTTCATAAAGCATCTATCCATCTTTCATTAGAAGAAGCTTCTTCGAAATATTGGGGTTCAAGTTCATACAATGTCATCAAGGCATGGTATGTATGATGACTTCTAGTCATTTTCTGAAGGTTTCAAGATTAGAGTCTTGAATAATAGACTCATCCCATCTAGGTCTTTTAGTTATAGAGGAAACATGTACTATATCTTTTTCAATTATAGGTTCAATACTAGTTTCTTCATCATTTTCACAATTTTCAATTTCAATTTCATTTTCATTAGAATCATCATGAATAATAGAAACAAAAGATGAAGAAGAAGAACAAAAAGGTTTTTCTAAAATTTTAACATTCATGTTTTCTATAACTTATCTTTTTGATGGATCAAATATCTTAAGACCTTTAGTTTTTGACATCGTATCCTACAAAGATACAAGGAAAAGAGGTTTGATCAAGATTCTTCCATTTTGATTTTGAAATGAAGAGGGAAGTTGGGCTACCAAAGATTCTCAAATGAGACACACTTGGTTTTTATTTGACCACTTTTCTAGAGGAGTGGAATTTACTAAGGCTTTAGTGGGAACTCTGTTCAAGATATGAACAACAATGTTCATAGCTTCAGCCTAGAGGAATTTAGGAACTGAGCTAAATGCATCATGGTTCTATCCATTTCCAGAATGGTGTGGTTTTTCCTTTCCAAAATCCCATTATCTTTGAGGGGAATAGGGAGTAGTCAATTCCCTTTGAATGCCACATTCGACACAAAATGATTCAAATGTCTTATTGACGTATTCTCCCCCATTATCAGTTCTAAGCCTCTTAATTTTATAACTAGAAGAGTTTTCAACTAAAGCTTTAAATTCTTTAAATTTTGACAAGACATCATATTTATTTTTAATGAAATAAGACCAAATCATATGAGTGAAATCATCAATTAATATGGCCAACATATGAGAGAACCATTAAGAGATGGAACTTCTAGAGGTCCTTGAACATCACTATGGAAAAGTTCCAAAGGTTCAAAAGAATTATCATCATGATGAATGTGAAAGGGGTTAGTAGATTGCTTACCACGTAAGCATCCTTCACATGTTTCATGATTTTGGGAAATAGGTGGCAGATCAGTCACTAGGTTTAGTCGAGACATGTCATACATGCTCCTGAAATTGACATGACCTAGTCTCTCATGCCACAATTACATGTCACTTATTTGAGATGTTAAACAAGAAGCAAAAGGAAATCCATTAAACACATATAAACCATCTCTTTGAATGCCTTCAACTATAGTAACATCATGTTCATTTCTAATAAACCATTTATCTTTTAAAAAGTGTTACACTATAGTTATTTTGAGTCAACTAAGAACAAAAAAAAATTCATTTTAAGTTTAGGAACTAACAAAACATTGTTAATAAAACCATTTGAAAATTTTACTTTACCCTAACCCTGAACATCGAGAATGGAATGATCACCCAAGTAGATCTAATCATTACACTCTTTAAGTTCAGATAGGATATCAGATCTAAAGTTCATGTGCCTAGAGGCACCACTATCCAATATCCACTCATTTTCTTTTGTAGTGACAAGGGTGGCATACAAAGCAATTACATTTGATTTTTGACTATTTTTCTTATTCTTGTTTTGGTTTTGATTTTGATTTTGGTCAAATTTGTTACCCTTTTGATTTTTGAAATTTGATTTATTATTTTTAAATTTACAATCCTCTTTCTTATGGCCAAATTTACCACAATAATGACATTTACCATCAAAGCTAACTCTTAGATTTCTAGGTTTCTTATCTTTGTTAGGAGGTTTAAAAGTTGGATTTTAGTTTTTGTTGAATCTAGAGGTTTTACCTTTTGATTTTGAGCAAGAAGTGCCTATGTGGCATTCTCCTTAGAATCAAAATTTTACATTACTTGTTCTTCTGTATGAGGAGAGCACTAAGGGTTTGCAAATCTAGAATGTCTTATTCTATTTGATATTTTGAATTCAAAATTGAAATGAAATTTCTAAATTTCTCATGAATATTCAATTGAATAATGAAATAAAGCAATTTATCTTGAATTAAGTTATTGCCACATCCATCTAACTGAGACTTGATATTTTTATTTTTGCTAAATAATTTATCACTTTTTCATCACCCTTCACGAGATTTTTCATAAGCTCTAAAATCAATTTGATGATTTTGACAAATGCGTACCTTTGTGCATCGATTCCAATTGAGCCCAAGTCTCACTAGAGATTTTTTTATTCCCGATATGAAGTAAAAATCATCCTATACACTTCACAAAATGATGGACATCACCTCTTGTACTTTTTGTTGATATGTAGTGATATTGTCGTAGTTACTTGTCTTCCGGTTAGAGCTCTCTTAGTTCCATTCACAACTACCCATAATTTGTGAGCCATGAATTTCTGCCTTCAATCGAATCTTCCAAATGTTGTAATTATTCCCATTCAACATATGAGATTTATCAATTGAAAACTGATTAGACCCCATTTTTGTGTAAATAGAAATAAATAATTAATGAGATTTAAAACAAGAGTTTAATATAAGTACCTATGTCATTGTTTAATCCTCGCAATTGAAAAATGATAGTTTACGCCAAAAAAGGATGTCCTGTCAATTTGATAATCTATACACGAATGCGTTAGTATCAAAATAAATTGAAATGTAAGTGATTTTTTTAGTTTTCTAACAAAATGACAATGATGATCTAGTCATCGTGTAGTAAAACAAAAAATGATTATATTTTTTTATAATTTTTCTCAAAAAAGAAATAATTTTTATGATTAGTTTATATTTTTGAAAAAAAAACAATAATGTGCATATTTTTCAAAAAAATAAATAAATAATGGTTTATGAAAAAAATTGGGAGCTCTTGCTCCTTATTGAGTATGAATCTCTATCAACTCGGGTGAGTTTATCTCCGAGTTATATTAATCATCGAGCCATATTTATAACTAACTTGCTAATGTAAACTGAATATTAATCAACTATGCCAAACTGAGCCACATTTTATATTATCCAAGATTTATTAAACCAACTGAACCACAAATAAACCAACCACAACACACTTCCCACACACTGATATGCGAGCCGGCCCTTAAGGATCTTAAACAAAATGCGTTAGTATGATCGTAGCCACACCAACACTCATTACCACCCAGGATTTTAAATCCTCTATTTGCCCCACGTCGTCCCCATGTGGGACTGAAATGTCCCATAGTGGAAGAAAGGGGGCCGTAGGAGAGGTCGGTGGGTGGGGACCACACGGCACGTGGCGGCCGTGGATAAGGAGAGAGGGGGAACACAGAGCTCTCTAACTGGCACAAAGGTGGATGAGGGGGTTGGAAGGGGTCTGCCCCCCTAATATAATTTTTAATATAAATTTTTTATTTTATATAAATGACTCCATTAATATAGGTTTATATAGTTTTATTAAAAACTATATAGCATAGTTTTAATAAATGAACTATATGTATATATAATTTCTATAAAACATAGTTTATAACAACGGAAGTTTTTAAACTATAGTATATAAAAATAATAGTTTATATTAACTATAAACTATAGGTGCAATTTTTAAAGGGGGTCCAGAAAGGACATGAGATAAGTTTTTGAAATTCAAAGTGAAAATAATTATTTTACATCACCAGGGGACAAGATGATTTATCTAACCAATAAGAAAATTTGAAACCCCTATTTTATGGATTCTTGTCTCCTCTGTGAACTAGGTTTCACTTGAATTTTTACTCTCTCTTTTAATATCTCGTATTAACCTGCACACTTTTAAAAAACTATAGAAATATATAAAATATTTCACAAAACTATTCAAACCTTACCTTTATTTTCTAGGCCATAGTAATTCTCGAGTTCCATTTTTCACGCGTGGGTTAAAATATTCAAAATAGGTTTCCACTGTGCATACATTTATTCTCACACACGGAGAGGGAAGGGGGGATTAAATAGGACACTAACCAACTAACCACCAACTTCCCAACCATTGCAACATTAGAATTAAATTAAATTATTTAATCCTCTCACGATACCATGTAGGACGAGGGGATAAAATATTTATCAACATTAATTAATAAACACAAACATAAATGTATACATAGTAATTAAATAAATAAATAGATGAAACACCATAACATGAGATTTAACATGGAAAACCCCAAAGGGGTAAAACCCTGATGAGAGTAATTTCCATTATCCGATAATTTTTTAAATCTGTTGAGCGATGACAGTATGACACTAAGGAGAGGGCACACAAAAGATTTGCCCATGGGAACAAGGCTCATTTAAAGGCACGGAAGGATAGGAAAGGAAACATGCGCCAAGACAAGCTGATTTGGGACCAAATTTGTTTTCATGGTTACGTGATATTTTGGAGATAACGTGCAGAGCACACAATGGGATGGAGATTTGATGACATGCAAATGTTATTTTGGGGATGAGCGTCTACTAAGTGCCATGCATGAGTTTGGGATAATAATAGGATTACTACTGCCAGTTAACTATAGGATATCTATTATTAGCGCACTTGCATGTGTGCATATTATTGTAAAGGCGCATGGCTATTTTCAACATGCGGCCTATTTTGGAAGTGCATAAGCGGTGAAGGGAAATTCCCCACCCCTATAAGTATGTATTAGTCTATGTAGTTAGGGAGAGACACCAAGACACTGTGTATGAGTTATTGTAGAGTTATGTTGTCGGATTTGATGCACGCATAAACTTATGGTAATGTTATATGATGTAAGAAGTTTCTATGTTTTGCAGTGTTTAATATAATGGAGTATATTGGGTGGATAAAGTGTTAACATGACTGTAATTGGTTCTTATATGATCAATCTTGTCATAGTTAGTTTTCAATTCATGATTCTTTAAGATATAGATATGGTTATGCATTATTAAATGGTTATGCTCTGTGGAATGTTTGTGCTTATTATGGTTCTGAATATGCTCTATCTTCAACACGTTAACATCCTGCATAAGAAACTCTAAAGAGGGCTTGGTACCTTTCACGGGGGTTCATTAGCTAGGCAATATCCTAGCACGTGGGTTCATATTGAGGTAATTAAAATTAATAAAATTAAACTCAATATACCGGTAGATATGAGGGGGTGAAAGGGTTTAATTTATTAATGTTTTGAATCAGGTATTGGGGGTAGGTTAGAGAGATGGGCCAAAGGAAATAGAGGTTTACTTTTAATATAAAACTAAAACGTTTGAACCGTAGTTTTTAAACGTAAATACCTTAAAATTGCAAAAGGAGTGTGGTCATAAATTAAATTATAATCTATTTTTAATAAATAAATCTAGATTCTTAACCAAGAAATAATAAGATGGTAGAAAACTAGAATTGAGTATGTTTTTCAACACAAGTGATATTATTTCACCATCTTAATTATTTGAAGAACTATTGATAAATGCATAAAGCTTAACATATATAAGGTGACTTGTAATATGTATTCAATGGCTTCAATTATCTTTTGAAAGGAAATGCATATTAAAAAAAATTGAGTGAGAAATATAATATATTTTTGTCTAATATATTGGGGTAGAAATAAAAAGGGGTAAATAAAATTGTAATTGAAAAATGGGTAAGTAAGGTACATGGAAAAAATATGGGGTATTTTCATTCTAATAATATAACAGGAGGGGTATTATCAATTGAATAATTAGAGGTAGAAACTAGAATTAAGGGTATTCTTTAATACCCTTCGAACGCAGGTGCTATACCATACTTTTACTAAGTGAATCCCCCGTGGTACCTTTGCACGCTTTAGGTGAGCACTCAGCTCAGGATGAGTGATGTGCCAGCACACCTGGGTTCTTCGTGGTTGATTCTAGGCTGCATCATTGGTTCTATTGTCGAGACCTCTTTTTCAGTTGTTTTCAGGATGGTTCACGATGAAGACGTATTGGTTAACCCTAACAAGTGTTGAGGAGTGGATAAAAGATCTAGAAGAAGAGTACGCATGGAGGTTCAACACTGGATCTAAGTTTGACACACGCGCATGGGTGGAAAAGAATCTATATGACTATTTATATGAGATATTCTTTGTTATCTTCCTGATAGAACTATATGAGTGGCTAGTTTATTATGCGTCTAAATGGAATTGGAGGTATCACACACTTTTCTAGACACAGGAAGAATTTCACGACTGTATGATGTTGATTTGATTTGGACACGTGCTATGGATACTTGGTTCTATGGTGTTTTGAATAGCTATATTCTGGAGTACTCAATTTCCACTTATTCTTGCCCGGAGGTAGCTGAGTTCCAATTTTTATGTTATCCCAGGGGAACTTACTTGTAAGGCATTCCACTAGCGATCAAGATCTTGATGGTGACCCTGAACTTGGAAGAAAAAACCACCATGCATGCGCGGGGCAGGATCTGGTTTGGTGAAAGATGGATAACCTAATGGCAGAAGGGTAGAGAGAAGAAAGGTGGCTTAAGTATAATTAGGCACGTGAAATGGAGATGGAGAAGCAATAGGATATTGTAGAGTGGATGGCGTTGAGGAGAGATATGGCACGTGAAGGATTTAGAGCTCATGCATAAGGTGTGGAGTCCAGAGCATATGGAACTCCCCCATTTGGGCAAGCATGATAGGGAACCCTCCTCGGCCTCACAAGGGAGCAAGCCAGTAGAGATGACCCGGGTCAAGGGTGCACATCCGAATCTACCTGGTAACCTATCCCTTGCACTTGGTTTTCCAATATCTAGTACATCCAATAGTCAACAAGCTAATTTGGGAAGTAGGGAAATATGATTAAGTCACATAGCAAGTACATCCATGGCAGGGAAAACATCTTCATTTTTGTTTGGAGGTACCTTTTTAGGCACATCATCAAGCACAAAATTTGAGCGCGTAGAATTTTGAACTCACTGGGAGTAGTACCACCACGTAGACTGTAGGAGTTCAGTTCAGTACTACTATTGGGACACATGGAAGTACATCTTCTGGTCTACTTTCGGCTACAGGTGGAGGATCAGGGGGTATAGGTGGCTCTAGTTCTAGTGGATCTGGTGGTTCTGGAGGCAAAGGTAACACATGAGGTTCTGGATCAGGTGGGTAGGGTCCGCACCAACCCCATAATATTTACATGGAGATGTCTCTCCATCTTCCAGAGTATAGGGGCATAGAATATGCTATTGAACATGTGCACATGTGTGAGATACTATGGTGCACAAAAGGGATCACGCTGAGCGCAAGGCAAGTCAATTTTCAACTACATTACAAGGAAACACAGAGAGTTGGTACAAGAAGTTTAAACTCGATCAAACTTGCGTAGATTATGCAGCATTAAAATATGCTTTCCTTAAAGAGTTTTATATCCTTGAATTTGAGTAGAAGAGTATAAGCGCTCAAGGATATTAAACAAGGCACTACTGAGAGTGTCCGGGAGTATGATGCCCATTTCAAAACACTTTTGTCTAAGATTTCTTATGATATTCATGTAAGCCAACATGCACAATGGTTCGTTGGAGGACTAATCACACCTTTTAGAAGGGTGTTGTCACATAAGACATACATTGATCCATGCAAATCACTTGAAGTAGATTCGCACACCGAGGCGATTGGAAGTATAAACACCGGAGTTAACCCAATGGAAAAGTAGGTAGAGAAACTATCATAAAATTCAACACATGAGACGTGCATTGGGATTTGGTGTACAGACTGTGAAGTGGAAGGGCACACCAAGGATAGTTGTCCTGCATGTCAGTGTGTTCATTATTGCTAGACTGTGAGATATGTCATCGAAACATGACGCCAGCCGCTACCCATTATTACAACGTGTGATAAGGAAGAATGTATCTTGCTATTGTAAAATTTTCTAGTCCACGACTCACGATATAGAAGAATGCAGGTTGATTGGTCAAATCCATGATGCTATAGATATTGGTGTCAATGCAACAGACATGAGTATTAGATAACTCTAAGGGTAAAGGTGAGCACCAAGATCAGGATCACAATCAAGTACGCTATGCTCGAAACAATGGGTGTTATGAAGGAGGATGTGGTAGAGGTCAAGGATACCGTGGTGGATTCGGGGTCGAGGCCATGGTGGTGGACAAGGCAAGTTTCCTCACGGAACGTGTTTTACATGCGGATCTCCGACCACCACAGGTGAAAATGTCCTCGAATAATACTTGTTCTTTTTGTGGGAAGATTCATAGCTATGAGGAATTCTCGAGACCTATATGAGCATTTAGCAAGAAAGCATAAACAGAAATCAAGGCGCATGGATGGCTAGAATATAGTGCATTGTGGAAAATCGGTGGATGGCACCGAACCTAAGGTATTACTATGAAGATTACTACACGCACCGAAGCTATGCGCATCAGACAAGCATTACACAAGAGAAGACTACCATCACTAAGGAGGATGTTTTACATGCAAGGTATCTAGATCCTACATACAGAAGGAGGTTTATCAGAAACCATAGAGGTACTCGAAATCTTCGTAGGGTGAAATACAATGTTTAAAGGAGTAATCAAAAAAGATGGAACAGAATAAGGCAACAAAGATGATCCAGTCATATTTTGATGACTTGAAGGAGGTATGAAAAATGGTGTGCCAGGAGAATATCATTCCATTATTAGGGAATTAGCTAAAGGGAAACACTCTGCGTGTAGGTATTGAGAATGGACGTCAGATCCTGCATGTAAATCTTCCCCCTCATAGCTTAGATTACGACAAGGAGATCACTCTGAATGTTGTTGTGGATGGATGGCTCTTGAGTAATATATTGATTGACACAGGCACAAAGGTAAATGTGCTTACTTTAGATGCATGGGTACATATGGGGAGACCTCCATTGCAGCCATCTTCTAATGTATTGTTTATGGCTAATCGAACTAAGGCCACTCCCATCAGAGTTTTAAAATATGCATCCATTACTATACAAGGGGCCAAGTTCACTGGGGACTTTGAGGTTTTAGCACTTTGCAGAAGTAGATAGTTTCCCAGCTCTGCTTGGGCACCCTTGGTGCTACGCAAATAATGTTGATCTATGGTTCAATAAGGGATATATAATTTTTGAGAACAAGGAGGAAAGAGTTATTATCCCTTTAACGGATGGGAAATCTATGCCTTATGTTGAGCCTTTGAGTGAGGAAGATCTGAACAGGATTTATGTATGCGCATCATTCGGGACCAAAAGTACTCAAGCCATCTAAGGAAGGAATCCTCCAGTGGGAAGATGCATAATCTATTAGTGATACCACAAGTATTACTTGTGATAATTGGGCTCATGACACTTATGAGATGGTTGGGCGTGAAGTAAGGATCGCATTTGCACAAATAATAAAACCTCGTTGTATTAGGAGGATAGGTAACAACTCTGTACCTCGGTACACTAGAGAAGGAGACCCTATGGTATTCCTACGTGCCATGGAGGAACAATGGACAAACCAATTTGAAAGAAGAAATATGTTAGCATATACCCCTGCGGACAACAACAGTGCATTGGTGGGTGGCTCACATGGATAATCTTGTAGAATGGAATGAAGTCAGGATTTCTCTAACAACTCGGTTTTCCAAGAGCAATGCACCTACTCAAATCTACACATATCATGGTAATCAACCTATTCAACACCACGTTCAATAGTGTGAGAGGATTTGGACAGAGGGGTAGGAAGCTTTACCGCCTTCGCTATGGGTGCACAAAATTTATTCCACTTTACAAGGTTGCGCACACATTTGGTATGTATATGCGGAGCTACATAGAGAGACTAGAAATTGAGGATTTGATTGCAGGAATGGTCCAGAATTTTGACTACTTCTCTACTAAACCTCTAGTGGAAGAGGCATTAAGGGTTATAAAGTTCTTAACTATGGGAGACAGTGAAAAGGTGGAAGAACTCATTCAAGAGTTATTTGGTGAGATAGACTTAGGAGCACACTTTGATAAAGAAGAAGAGATAGATGCCATGTTACTTAAGCGTGCTTTCTTTGAGAAAGAAAAAGGAAAGATGGTCTACATAGTGGATGATGAGGAAGTAGAAGATCTGGATATAGATCATTCGGTGGGTATGCAGGTTTTTGACAATGTGGATAAAAACTTGCACACCTATCATGAACCCATGAAGACAAAAAAAAAGTGAATATTGGTACAAATGTTGAACCTAAGGAGGCAATAATTGGGAATATTGGTCTGACTCTGAAGTGGAAAAATTCATTGAGTTACTACATGATTTTCGTGGACTTATTTCCTAGGGGATACCATGAATTAAAAGGAGTACATGAATCATTAGGAGAGATGAAGATTAAGCTTGAGGAAGGTGCATGCTTGGTCAGGAAAAGACCCTACAGAATGAACCCTATCCTACATGTAAAATTTAAGGGAGAAATTGACAAGATGTTGAAATATGGCATCATCAATGCCACTATAAGAATCAGAGTGGGTTAACCCCATGGTCATCAAGTATAAAGAAAGATGGTCGATTAGGATTTGTGTGGATTACAGAGAACTGAATGTTGTATGTGTGATTGATCCCTTTCCTACACCTTTCACAGAGGAGATATTAGAAGGCATTGTAGGGTGTGAAATCTATTCTTTTATAGATGGATTCTCTAGGTATCATTAGGTTAGGATTGCATAGGAGGATCAAGAGAAAATGACTTTCACCACTAAATGGGGAATTTTTATATATATTGTTATGCCCTTTGGTCTGAAAAATGTGCCTGTTGTATTTTTGTGCATAGTTGTTCAAGCATTCAGGATTTTATTCACAACTTCTTACAGTTTACTTGGATGATTAGACGATGTATGGACTTGTTAAGGATCATTATGACAATTTGCTTAATGTTTGAAAGATGTAGACAATTAAGCATCTCTTTAAACATCAAGAAGTGTGTGTTTGCTACACCTTTTGGCACTTTGTTAGGGAACATCATTTGCAAGGAAGGTTTGTTAGTGGATCCATAAATTAAGGTTGAGCTTATAGTTATTGTAGGCCAAGAGCTTACCAACCAAAGTGAGGTGCGTGGATTCTTGGGTCACATTGGGTATTATAGAAAATTTATCAAAGGATATGCTAAGATTGCCACACCCTTGGAAGAGTTACTAAAGGGGAAAGGGAAATTCTATTGGGGAGAACCGCAATAAAGTGCCCATATGAGGCATTGAAGGAGAGAGTTACTGACAATGCCTATTCTCGCATTTTCCTTCATGGAACCAACTATTTCATGTACATGTGTATGCCCAGCACATCCATTGGCACATTGTTAGCTCAATATGGAGAAGGAATTATAGATCATCCTACCTATTTTTCTAGAAGAAAGTTGACTCCTACATAGTAGAATTATACAACTATTGAGCGCAAAGCCTTGTCAATTATCTACGCACTACATAAATTTAGACACTACCTACTAGCAACACCATTTGTATTTTATATTGATCACATGGCTTTGAAATAATTGGTAAACAAGCCCGTTTTATAGGGGAAAATATGTCGATGGGTGCTCTTATTCCAAGAATTTGATTTCACAGTTGTGGTAAAACCAGGTAAAAGTAATTATGGCCTGACCATTTATCAAGAATTCAATTTCGGGGAGGAGGAAGTGTAGACAATTGAAGATACAATGTCATCACCCGAGATGCATAGTTGTACAAGTTACAACATGCACCTTAGTTAATGTGGAGGATATTGTTGTCTTTTTACGCATACATGTATGGAGCCGAAGGAATGAAAGTCTTAGAAAAACAACTTGCAATTCACACGACACCTTTTGTTTTGATCGGTGGTGACCTATACAAGTTAGGCCAAGATGAATTATTGACCGGGTGTGTACTAGAGTACGAGCACACGATATCATGGAAGAGGTGATGGTAGTATTGCGGTGGGCACTATGTAGGTGACGCCACTGCGCATAAGATTCTACTCATTGGATTATGGTGGGAGACCCTCTACAAATATTGTAAAGCATATTGTAAGGCATGTGATCACTTTCAATGCCTTGGTAAACTTGGGTAAAGAGATGAAATGCCTTTAAGACCTATTCCTAATGCAAATCCGTTTGAGAAATGGGCTATAGACTTTGTGGGTCCTATTTCACCAGCCGCGTGTAGAACTGGATCACACTACATCATCACTTGCATAAATTATCTTACAAGGTGGTGAATAACACCTACCAAGAATTTTATAACAATTATAGTAGCAAATGGTTCTTAAGGGAAAATGTTCTTACAAGATATGGATGCCCGTTAAGCTTGACAAGTGATAGGGGTACACATTTTTTGAATGAGACAATCAAGATACTATTGGATTAATTTGTGATTGTGCATCACGAGACTACACCCTATCATCCTCTGGAAAATGGGACTACTAAGGCCTTTAACAAGATTTTGAGCCAGACATTGACAAAAATTTGTGATGTTGGAAGGAAAGATTGGGATGATAAAGTTTATGCCATTCTTTGGGCATATAGAACAACATACAAGAGGTTAAGCAAGGCCACACCCTTTTAGTTGGTGTTTTCCACAAAAGCAATTCTTCCTATGGAATTCATGTTACCTTCTTTGCGTATTACGCTGCTGGGCGTTAGAGGTCTATTCGATGAGAAAGCATTAGAAGAAAGAATTGATAAATTGATATGATCGATGAGAGGCACGCCATAACATGTTGGAGTCAAAAGCGGGAAAAGGCCAAAAATAGAGGCCGTAGAAGGCATGGCGTGAGAGGCACATTAGGGACAAAAAGCTTGAGATGGGACTATAAGATGGTGCTTCTTTATGATTCTAAGTTTCTCTGCCATCCAGGCAAGCTTAAAGTGCAATGGTTGGGACTGTATGTTATCACTCATATACTTGAATCAGGCACTTGCTAGTTAGAGATGCTTGATGGAATATGGCTACCCAATTACTTCAACAAGAGTAGGCTGAAGCCCTACTATAAATAAGTCTTCTTGGTGTTTGTAATAAGGAAGTGTTGTCATTTAGAATAGGTTTTCATTTCTATATTTCCTTAATGTATTTCCTTCTTCGTCATTATGCTTTGTCAATTTAGTTTGGTGTTTTGTGTAATAAGCGTGTTTGCGTGTTGGAAGCTAATTACCATCTGAAGTATTTTTATGCGTAGAGGACTGCACATACCATTGGTGTGGGGTGGTTATTCACAACTAGGTACACATGAGAACAAGACTGTTACATGTGATAGTTAATTGTGGAAAGAAGGCATTAGAGAGGAGATTGCTCTAAAAGATGACGATAGATGGAGATAAATGAGGGAACAATATAACGTGAGGTAAGTAATGTTTGTTATCGTGGAGACTACCGAGCTAAGGCGCAAGTGGAAAGGTACTTAGGCATATGGATAATGAAGAGAAGTTTATAATACTAGCTAGAAGGTAGAAGGCGCACTTGGAAACTTTTAAAAGGTTATAATTTGGGTGCAAAGATGTACCACGTGGAGATTGTGAAAATGGTCAATTAATGAGAGGATTTTTGGTAGGTGAAGGAGAAATAAATGCACTAACTTTTTTAAATCTATATAAGGATGTGATGTGGGTTCATTTTTACCTTTGCAATCACAAGTATTTGAGTGAGCTAAGAAACGATCGAGCCGAGTTTAAGCGAATCGTGTTGAGGTGAGGAACATTGTGAAACTAGATGTGGATAGCGAGAATTGCATGGAAGAGGCTTGTGTCCCCATTGGTGAAGGGTTTGAGCGAAGCAGAAGCATTGAGAAGGAGCTAAGGCATGCGGTTTCAAGCTAGGGCATGCGGTTTCAAGCTAAGGCACAAAATTTGAGCTAGGGTTTGATTTTACTCATTACAAATGAAAAAGGTGGGATTTTTATGATGGCACCAAAGAAAGCACCTGCAATAGGCATGAAAGGAAAGAATAAGGTAGAAGTTGAAGTTAAAATTGCTCCCGAGAGTAATTTTTTAGAGATGCAATACCCGAAAGGAGTAATAGTTGGACAAGAGTGGGATTCCCACATCCGTAGATGTAAAATAAGTGACTACAACCACCATACCACTAAAAACAAGGGAGATTTGGATGCTTTCTGAATAAGAAGACCAACAAGCACATGGTGGAGGATATGCTAGTGTATGATGATGTTAGGGAAAAATTACTGAAGCACGTAGGAGTTTATCAGTTGTATGAGCTCCCATATTTTGGAAAAAATAAACCCTTATACCAATGGCATATGAGCCGAGTCCGTGAGGAATTCTTTTATTTCACCGACGAAGGGTTAGGATCACAAGCGACCCTGGTTTCAACACTAATAGGATTGAAGGGCACATGGGTAGACCTTGTTAGTGATTTGACTGATAAAGTAGTGGTCATAGAAACAAGAAAGGAGTTGGGGTATACCAAGGGTCCACGTGGAATGGACATTGATAAACTAAAGAATTTTCCTATGTAGTGCAGCGATGCGCATCTGCTCACCAAGTTGAATGACCAAGAGAGATGGTCACAGGTAAACACCATGTGGCTTCATATTGCAAAGAAAATGTCTCAAGGAGTAGTATACAACTTAGTAGGCTATATTACAGACACCATTGTTGAGGAAGCACACACAGGAGAAAAGATAAGTTTTGGTGTTATCCTACTTTCTCTTGTGTTTTTAGAAATTGGAGTGCCCGATGGGCCAAAGAACAAGATCTGGGAGTACCCCTTAGAAAATAAGTCCCTCGCAGAGAGGTTTGAAAAATATTTATGTGAAGGATCAATGAGTGGGCCATTTAAGTAGAGGGCATAAACGTGGTATGACCGAATTTGCGCGGCATTTGAGGAGGAGTGGCACATTCCTAAGGAGCTACCTTCAGTAGTAGGTAAGGCAATACAGTTTGTGATGTACCAACACTTCTGCATCGCACAGTTTTCCATGAGGGATGGGACATGGAGCCCATGGTGCAAACTACCCTATGCCTTCACAACGCACTACTTCTAGGCCTTAGTTCATAGATTTATTGATGCACACCATCTGAACTTCAACACAAACAAGGTAGACTATGACTACCACACCCTCAAAAAGACATATGTGTATCCAGGTGGACTTCCTACATCGAGAGGCTCATTTCAGATGTCATAAGTATGAATCCAAGTAATCTTGGCTATTAGGGAAAGTGGAGCCATGCTCTGTATATCTTCAGCTTAAGCCTAAGTTGGAGAATAACAAGTATGTGGATAATGATTTCATGCTCTCAAGCGCCACCTAAGGGAAAATATACGAGTGGATAATGTGTCACTCCAAAGACTGCATGAATGACTATAAAGGTAGATGAGGAGGAAGAAGAACACAAATATAGTGGAGGCTTGGATCATAGAGGCCGGAGGAATCCCACAGATAGAGTGGAGAATGAGCGCGGATACTCCTCGGGCGTAAGAAGGAGATAAAGACTTGGACGTGGAAGTAGTCCATGAAGAGCGCCACTTGAAGAGATTATTTAAAAGAACAAGAACCTAAGGCACGAGAAATCCACAGCCTATAATAATATCACCATGACTCTCCCCCTCAGAAAAAAGAGGTAACTAAGAAGAAGAGGAGAAAGTTAAAGCTAAATGAGGAGGCAGAGGAATTTGTAGAGAGCGTGCCTAGGACCCCAATGCAGCCAGAAGATATGGAGGAGCCCAGAGATGAGGACATGAAGGATGAAGAGGAAGGGGTGAAGGAGGTAGAAGCATCGAGCATGGCTTGAGCAACCTCACACGCATGATACTACTCAGGACATCAAAGGGCCAACTCCAAACCTTGGTGCTCATGTTCCTAAGGGCCAAGAACAAAGAGAACAAGTGGAGAATACATTGTACCGAGTATGGGCTATGTTGAGGACACAAGTAAAATTATCTACGCCCATTTTCAAAGCACAGACCTAAAGGAGTTATATGGGTGGGAGCTGATGGACCCAGACATGGCCACTACGCGTGCAAGGAAACAATTTTCTGGTCCATGCAAACTCACATGGATGAGCCAAATTTTTATGTATGCGAGGAGTCTTGTGTGTCAAGAAGAGTGAAGAAGGAACCTTAGAGTAGGCACATGACTATAAAGTCCACTCTCATGTCTGATGAGTAGGTGAGCAATTCCTTGGTTAAGGTATCTACGAGAGGTGGCGCGGAGGAATATCGATAAGGCTGCCACTATTAGAGTGCTACTTGAAGATAACAAGGCAAAAATATAGAAATAATGCATCTAAAAGGAGAGAAGGATCTAGAGTAGAAAAATAATGAGGCCTTCATCAGATGGTAGAAGAAATTGGTGACTATGTCCTGAAAGCAAGACCGCATTTGGAGTCTAAGGTACTTGAGAAGTTTCCTTGGCTATGCATTATGTGCACACATTAGTTGATTTGGTGCTTGAAGATGGACCGATTCGAATGCCAGTGCCAAAGGATCCTAAACAGAAGCAGAGAGAGAAAGGGCCTCCGTGGTTAGGAAGATTTCATCTTATGAGGCATTACTCCAAACTTTACAAGATGAGCTAAAGAAAGCAGATCAAGCTCTGAACATATGTGCAACACCAAAAGTGGTGATCAGGATTAGGACTATGATAGAAGATAATGAAGTTCTGAAGGAAATGAAGGATGAGACTTTAGGGCATGCAAAAATATTGGCATTAGTAAAACAAAAGCATAAAGCCCTTGCAGCAACACAAAACCGCATAAGGAGAGGCTAGATGAGATTGGAAAGCTCATAGCATAAAAGATGGATCTTCTGGAGGGAAGGATGTCTGTTATGGCTAATGTTGTCCTAGTACTACAAAATGAAAAGGAAGAGATAACCCAGGATGAGTTGGAATCCATCCATAGACATTCAGAGAAGACAAGAACCACGTTGGATGACTGGAAAACATTGGAGGCTGAGATTAAAATAGAATATCCATAGTTGATCCTCCCAGTTGAAGTGGAGGGTGCTGTAGAATAAAAGTCTATTCTTTGTATAATAATTCTTTACATTCTTTCCATTCTTATTCTTTATTGTTTAGGACAATCAAGAGAAACCCCATTTCGGGATGAAAATGTACATTAGTGTGGGTAATGTTGAGAAAATAGAGTATGAAACTAAGGAGAGGGCACATAGAATATTCGCGTGTGGGAACAAGGCACATTTGAAGGCGTAGAAGGATAGGAAAGGAAACACGTGCCAAGACAAATTGATTTGGGACTTAGCCATTTTCATGGTTACGGGATATTTTTGAAGATAGTGTGTGGAGCACACAATGGGATGGAGACTTGCGTGACATGCAAATGCTATTTTGGGATGAGCGTCTACTAAGCGCCATGCATGAGTTCAGATAATAATAGGATTACTATTGCCAATTAACTGTAGGAGATCTATTATTAGTGCACTTGCATGTGTGCATATTATTGTAAAGGCGCATGGCTATTTTTAGCATGCAACCTATTTTGGGAAGTGCATAAGTGGTGAAGGGAAAGTCCCCACCCCTATAAGTATGTATTAGTCTATGTAGTTAGGGAGAGACACCGAGACATTGTGTATGAGTTATTGTAGAGTTATGTTGTCAGATCTGATGCGCGCATAAACTTATGGTAATGTTATATGATGTAAGAAGTTTCTATGTTTTGCAATGTTTAATATAATGGAGTATATTGGGTGGATAAAGTGTTAACATGACTGTAATTGGTTCTTATATGATCAATCTTGTCATAGTTATTGTTCAATTCATGATTCCTTAATATCTAGATCTGGTTATGCACTATTGAATGGTTATGCATGCTCTATGGAATGTTTGTGCTTATTATGGTTTTGAATATGCTCTATCTTCAACATGTTAACATCTTACACAAGCAACTCTAAAGAGGGGTTTGGTACCTTGCATGCTTGGTGAGCATTAGCTCAAAGCTAAGTGATGTGCGAATGCACTGGGTTGTTCATGGTGGATTCTAGGCTGCATCACATCCAAATCTGTAAAACTCCCTCCTCACTTCTACTCCATGTATTTACTAGAATCAACTCGATTAATCTTGAATATGACCTATGGTCATATTTAAATAACCCGAAGGGTTATGACCTTCTTAAGTGACGGGGTACACCTCCCCGATTAATGTTAGTTAATTAAATAACTAACCACCTAATATAAAGTTTATATTTAAATAATAAGAATATAAGTTATTCTATATTATTTAAATATAAACTAAATATTATGATTCACTTAATATTATAGTTCTAACAACAAGAAGTTGGAAAATAGATGAAAGGTGAGTATTGAATGGGATTTGAGGGAATGGGATTAGTATGGAGTTGTTTTGACATTGTATGAAGAGTTTAGAGCAAGGTATGGTGATGGAATAAACTAATTAAGGTGAATTTTATTCAAAAATTTCAAGGATAACCATTCTAGAGTAGGTAAAAGATCCTCAATGTAGATTTAAGATGAAGGTTTGTTATTGAATTTGTTGAACTTGTTTGAATGAACAATGATTGTATTTTCTTTGCATCAAAAAGGGTCACTCTTCTGTATGAGTTCAATAAGTGATAATAAAAATACATCTCTTGGAGAAAGATATTAGCCACAACTTTAACATTCATCTAAATCTAGTTCTCGCTCTCAACCTTAAAACACAATGAATCAAAACTTTACAAATGCCACACATAATAAACCATGTAGATAGTGCATAGGTAAGGAAAAATTAACAAAACGACAGAGAGGAAAATAGGACCCATAACCATAAATGTATTAAAATCCATAAATATATGCAACATGATATCATCAAAACTAAAGATATTCTTTCATCTACAAATCTCAAACTAGAGTTCAGAGGCACTCAAAATGCTTGGAAACCCGATTGGGAAAAGTAACTTACATTCAAGAGAGGACCCTTCTATAATTATTTCGATTACATTTATAGAAAAGAGATTAAAGAAGAAAGAAGAGAGAATATCGGTGATCAAGAATGTGCCAAATAATATCTCTTTTCAAGCATATCTCCTCTAGAAAGATCATGAAGCTCTTGAAGATGCACAATGAGAATATCCACCACAAAACCATCTTTTGAATCATATTCAAAACTCCTTGTTGGGAAAATGAAAACACACCACTATGAATCATAGCTTATCCGCATCAATTGCATGTGTTTATCCAATTTATGAATGATTTGATTCCTTAGGAATAACCAAATTCTATTTTAATGATCCCTTAGAAGGTATAAATGAAAATAATTGGGAAGGAGACCATGAGATCGGGAAGATAAGCATCCACTTGGTGAACAAATCATGATTATAACTTGATACCATTGTAACAAATCAAATTTTGATTTATAGGTTGTTCATCTCCTTGATTTGTGTTTGAGTTGGGGGCAAGAATGGAATATTTGACTAAAAGGAATCTCTACAAGTGAAGAGATCGCTCTAAAAGCATCTTAGAATGATTTAGGGCATCATTAGATCTAAAAATACACCGAGAAGACACCCAAAAATTTGTCATGAAAATATATGAGATATCTCACTTATTTTCATTGAAACTTAGCTCAAAGTGTATCTCTTTGAGAGGCCTTTTTAATGGTGCCAATCGTAGGATAAATGGAGGTCTCAGTCAAATATATGATTAGAAAAATGAGGCCTTTATTTGTGCCTCTGTGATGTTCCCGAGCTCAATTTTACAATAGGTAAAATTGTCAAATTTATGCTCATGAACAACATTATAGTGAATGTCATGGTTTATTGATCTTCATCATGTGTATAACATGCCACTTGTGTTCTATAAGTGGCTCGACATCCTGGAAGGGAGACTAATCCTTAGGAATGTGCAAAGTATCGATGGTTTCCACATGTCAAGAATATCTTATATGTCACTCATCAATGCTCTGTGAATTATAAAACAAGTAATCTTAACCTTAAGATAACTCTATGAAAACCCTAAATGTTGATGGTCACCATAGATCCTCCTTGCCACTTGTCATGCATCAGAGCATTGTAAAGTGTGAGATTTTAAGGCGAAGGATTTCAACTTTGGAGAAGCTATGTAATAATACTTGATGTTGATTTATGTCATGCGGCATCCCTTTTCACTTGTCTAAAATCAGTGTTTTGCAAAGTTTGGAAGTTTAACCCAATGCCTCGAGACAATCCTGGATGATGATTGCCTACACGTGTCCAAGATGCCACTTATCACACATCGGTACTTTGTAATGTTTAAAGGCAAGGGAAAAAACTTTAAAGTCTACGAGAGCGCAAATGCCAATAACTCGCCACTTGGCATGCATCCATCTAAGGCACTAAAAACTATGAAAGAGTGGTTCTGTTGCAAACACTTTTACATGATGTGGGAAGACTAATGAATTCCACTTGTGAACTTAAACCATGTGTCAAATATCCACCATTAAAGCAGTGAAAAATATGCAAAATTGCTAAGTCTAAAGACTTTGAGATATGTTGAATGACATGTACCCCTGCCTTGATCAAATAAATTTGACAACCTTGTTCCGATGTAAAACCAAGGGAGGAAAATGACATCTGAACATTTTAAGGGCTAAACACATTAAAACTCTAAGTTTTTTTTATATGGCCTAGATGCACTTTGAGCAAAAGGGGCAAACAATTTTAAGGAGTTTCGACCACAAGGGTTTCCCAAAAATACCCGTATAACACCATTAAAAGCCTCCATGTCTTGAAAGTAAAAACATTTTCCCAAAAATGAAACATGGAGCTCATTTTGGCAACAATTGCCAATGAACATTTGTAAATGTAACATACATATTACGCATGCAACTCAAATCATCCCCATATACGACAAGACTAATATAGTTATAATTATGTCATGCATTACATAACACCTACAATTAACAAGAATGCAATTTGCATTATATGTTTACTACGATTATTCTATCTTTCCTTCTTTCCTTTCTAAGATTATTCATTTTATCTTCAACTTTTATGTACCATGGAAAGACTTTTGACTCCTTAATACCACAATAAAAATATTCCCTCCATCAAATATTGTCCATCAAAGATGTAAAAGTTATACACAACACACAATATAATAGTCTAACAATTTTGCACAACACAATATATAATTTGTAAAGATAATAATGAAGTTACATAATAATACACCTGAAGGCAAGGGTGTGCCACTACATTGCACTTATTTAATTTATAAGTGGTATCCTAAGTGCCAAAATGGGTGGATTTTTTAATCCACCCAAATTCAAATTGCTTTGTAGTTGTGTAAGTGGAAGTGTCGTGCTCTCTACCCAACATCAAACCTTATGAAGTGCACAAAGTCTCTATCATGTCTAGGACTTGTTATAAAAATAATGTGTGTATTCATCCAGATTGAGAAAGTAATATGTTAAATGTTTGTATTCTATTGACATTCAAACATATGGACCATAACTCAACTTAATGAGTTAGGTCACATATTTGATTCATGGATATTGGATCACCAATAACTATGACACATATCAACTCATAAATCTAGCCAAAAGAGTTTTCAATCCCCACATATATATAATTGACATGTGCCGACTCCTCAACAAGAGTCAAGGAAGCCATCTTTATCACTTTAAAAAATTGAATGTACATAAAGAAAACCCTTTTAACTTTAGAAAAAAATATACTAGGTCAAACTTTTTCTCGATGATTGAGGACGTCTTGGCCACTACTATTATAAAATGCGAACAAATTAGATTTGACCCAAATTCCTCCTCCATGAATATAGCTAGTAATCTAAGTTCTAATTAAATGGTCAAATGGGATAAGGACACCTAGTGTCACACATCCATCTATTATGTTTCTACACGTAACTAGAAACCTTCACCTGTTAGAATTTGGGAAAGATATTTAAAACAGGACACAAATCTCAAAACTTAATGTGCCCTTTCAAAAAATCAAAGAGTTATTTGACTTCATTGAAACTACTTAAAAGACCTATCTTGAAGAAAATTTATAGCATATAAAAGATATATATTCCATGTGTTTGCGGGCATCTTGCCTTGAAAAATTAGAGAATCAATTGTAAACAATAATATTATTTTTTATTAAGCTAATTTTGTGCACGCCTCATCAACCTCGTAATTATCAAATGGGATAAGGACATACACTCACACGCCCGTTATAATAAAACGTTCATATCTTAGAATAGGGAGGGACAGAGGGTTTAATTTTGACGGTCGTTTAGACATTTTTTTAATTTTTAGTTATAAAATATTTACAAATTTTGATATAATTGTTTTATGCAATTTTCGTATTTAATATAAATTATATCAAAAATAGTTATTTATATATTTTATTAATTAATAATACATAAAATAATGATGTTTTATATTTTTGAAAGATAATATTAAAAATTATTGTCATCTAGTCGAAATTCGATATTTGATACAATTATTTTTAAAAATAACTCATAATTTTTTAAAAATTATACATGGTATTTAAAAAAATCAAATATGAGTATATTTTTGTTTAAACATGATATTAATTTGTTTTTGCACTATTTGTTCCCTATTTTAAACACTTAAAAATGGGTGTTTGGCATTTATTTGTCAATAAATTGGATGTTATGTGTTAATGTATTTGTAGATTAGTGGTTTATATTTAGTTTTATTAATAGAATACATGACTTTAAGTGGCTTCTATTTATTTCATTGCGTGTTCTAGTTGTCATCATCTTGCTTCCTAGAATTTACTCACATTAGGACGCTTTTGTTTAGGATATATAACGCATGTTCTTAGCAAACCAGGGAACATAAACTATACGAATCATGAAAAAAATTATTGGGTCATTTCACCCTTTCACCCATTTGACCCTTTCTCATCATTTTCATTTTTTTGGTCATTTGAGATTGGCTTATACTTCAATATAGTCTTAATTTGAATTTCAATGGTCTATAAATATACCAACATCTTAATTCATTTAAGATTTAACTATCATATACAAATAAAAGAAAGTATTAATTATTTATTATAATATTTTTAAGCAAAAGCTAGAGAAAGAATTTATTGAAATTTATAAACATTCTAGAGAATCAAACATTCATTTTAACACTAAAATTTGTGATTAGAGAAGCATTTCATTGCACTTTTCGGCTAATGAATTATTACATATTATCGGAGTGATATTTTCAATATTATATAATTTTGAAAGGTTTGTGAGATATCAAAATAATTTAGCTAATTGTTGATGTAACACAAACCCAAAATACATGAATTTCCTTATAATTTCATATTCAACTACCCAATTTAAATTAAGATGAAAGTTTATGTGACAAATATTTTGAAGTGTGGTTTGGTAATTGTTTTTCACTCTCAAAACATCAAAATTGAAGTGATACTTTTTTATCATGCTTGGATACTTATTAAAGAAAACTATGAGGTTTAAACTTATATAGTAGTAAGTTCACGAATTAAGAAAACTAGCTTAGAAATGTGAGATGTTTTGATCCTATAAGCTACTTAAACCTTATTTTAAAAGAAACATTCAACAATACATAAAAATTATACTCACACCTAAAAATTGCTTTTCGATTTTTATTAGTGGTTATATTATGTGTTTTTAGAGTGTTTGTGTGTTTTTATTATTCGTTCAAATCTCAATTTTATTAATGTAATTTAATAAAAATGTGGTTCTTATTTCTCATCAAACATGTTTAAATTATCATTTCATTATGTCCCTTCATTTTCCTTTGATTTTGATCTCTATCATATAAAGGGTGCACAAATCTATGTTCTTGAGATGCCAAGAACATGAAGTGCACAACCTCTGTCAAGTTTTAATTAAAATTGGTTCCTTCTTATTTAACTATGTAATCCTTATCCAATATTTTCCACCTTTTTGACCATTGGGGTCAATTTTCACACCAATAAGATGTTGATTTGAGTTTCAATGTTTATAAATACATAAACATCCTAATTTATTTGGGCATAATGTGTCTATCTAGCAAAGCATTCATTATTATCAAGGTATTCAATGCATTATTAATTGAAAAATTTAAATAGAAGAAAATTATTGAACATTTACATGTTGTTGGCAAGAGAAAATTTGTCTTGTGGATTTTTTTTTGGATTTCAGGCCAACGCTATGGGAATCTAAGTCCCTCTACATTTGAATGGTGCAGCTCCCATTGTTTAGCATGTAAAACCAAAGTGGATTTATGGTGGTTTTTCAACCAAAGATCCACATGAACACTCCATTGTCCCTATGGCAATAATAACAACTCCTTGCTATAGCAGAAATCGATATGAGAAAGGGGAGGGAGTGAGAATGAAGGAGGGGGAAATCAATGTTGTGGGTAGAGTGTCAGATGCCCACACACATCAACTGGAAGTTTCATTACATGCATTAATTAATAGAAGAAAGACAAATTTACAATTTCTGAGCACAAGACTAGAATAAAACATGCTGGTCACAAAGCACCAATTGATTTTTCCATCGAGGGGACATAAAATTCCTTCCTTTTTATTGATCTCAGAGTTGAAACTTGTACAACAAGTGGGAATAGAAGAAAAAATGTAGAGGAGGAGAATAGAAGAAGACTAACAATCGTTTTTGTCCTTCTATTCACAAAAACGTGCTTCCATTTTCCAAATTCGATTGCCCTTACACAAAGACTTTGAAAAACCATTAAATCGTTCGACCCAAAGCTGTTACAAACAAATTTGATCATTTCCCCTCTTCCAGATTCCTCTGCCGCAAAGAAAACGCTTCTAACGAGCCCAAAAAGAGCTTTTGCGTGCAAAAATGCGTTTTATATTTCAATTTTCCAGTTCGCATATGAACCATTCAATCCTTTGCCCTAATTGATTTGAAATCGGGCCATCCACGTGGTAGGAGAACATTGAGCGGAGTCGGGAATTTTTTTACATTTTTTGCATGCTAGAGACGTTTTCTTGATTTTATCCCATAAAAATCCATCAAAATTTAAAATTTAAGTGTCCATTGTGTGGAGAATTTCACTAGCTTTCCATTGATACCAAAAACATGAAAATCCAAGCTCTAGATCGAAAGATATGGCCTCTTGAAGATTTAGGGCAAAACTGGCAAAATTAGGGCAAAATTTGGGTTTACGGGCCAAAATTTGACCTTTTTCCCTCTTTTTTCAAATTGGGAAAATTTCCCCAAAATCTCCGCACCCCGCCAACCCGATGACACATGGCGCTTTTGGTTCATCCGTGGGCTTCAGAATAACATTTCACCCTTTTTGCCCGTAAGGAAAAATTTTCCCAAAGTCCTCCTCGACTCGACCTCCGTTGTTGATGTGGACACATGGCACCTTCTAATTCGATGCGGAGATGTAGTCCAACATTTCACCTTTGCGCACTTTTATGGTTTTGGAAAAAAACAAAAATCCTTCCGACACCCCGATCCCCGCCGATGAATGGACACGCGGCGCCTTGTGATTAAACACGAGGACTTAATCAATTTTTCTCCATTCTCCTTTGCGGGCTTGTGGGAGAAATTTTTACCTTTGAGTTTTTTAGCCAAAAGGCTAAGTGTCGAATTTCTCTTAGTGCCTCCACCAACTTGCCAATTTCCTTGGTAAAATTGCCTCCTTACCTCCGCGGGCCCGCCCAGGGAAAATTTCCCCTCCAAACTCCGCCGAGCCATAACTTGCAAAATACAAGGAGTTAGGAGGACTTCCTTACCTTTTTGGAAAGGGGAAAGAATTCTCTATCTGATGAAGCAATACCAGAAAATTTTCAAGTGCCGAAATGTGTAAAAATTTGACCGAGGCACAAAGGAAGCTAGTTGACCCAAAATAAGAGGGAGCTTATTTTGGTTAACAAGTATGATCAAAACATGGAAAATTTGAGATAGGAGAAATTTTCTTGCTTTTAAACTTGCAATTTTCCCCTTTACACATTTGCAAGACAACACATGTATTTAGAGAAGTCAAGCAATCATTAGATCATCCATTAAAATAACAAAATTCATACTAGAGATACTTTATATGATACAAGTCAGATTGGTCAAATATTTTTGCAATATTCCTATTTTATTTTCAATATTGTACAACATTGAGGGGTCTAAAAATATCAAGATAACTTAACTATTCCCTAGTGTAATCTAGACCCCAAAACACATTATTTTATTTATATTTTAGATTCAACTTCTCAAATAGTTTTAGGAGGAAGGAGTCAATCCTCCTATTGATCCAAGCGAAGACACAAAATAAATTGATTAATATTTTTAGAAGATAGAAGTGGGCGAGCATAGTCATCGAATGAACTTCCATTTTGAGCACTTTCGGGAATGTCAAGTGTTTGATCATTGCAAGTTTTCTCATTCTCTTTGTTTTATTAAACAACCTTAATTGTTGTTGTCATATTCGATTGAGTATTTCTTGATTATAAAGTAAGAAATTTTTTTCCCTCATTTATTTTATCTAATTTTTAATAATCAATTAGATTTGATCTATTAGTTTATTTCAAATGTTAGCATTAACTTTTATATTTAATTTAAAATCAATGTATTATGTTGTTATGCATTCTATAATAGTAGTAAGGGGTGAGATGTGATCGATAAAGTTTTATTTTCGGCATTAAATTTGATGATCATTTAATAATGTAAATTTGATGTTCATGTAATCGTATAAATTTGTTGCTCATTTGAGTGTCACTTAAAATATTTTTCTTCTTGCTTGGAGAAGTCAATTAGAAAATAGTAATAACTTGGCCATATAATAGATTTTGAGGCTTATTTTTTTAAAATGGTTTTTAAACCAATATAATAAAGTAGCCAAATTGATGCCATGTATCACTAAATAATAGAATCTTAATAATGAAATTATTAATCAATAAATATATAAAGAAAAATTATTAATGATATATATATATATATATATAATATAAATATATATATATATATATATATATATATATATATATATATATATATATATATATATATATATATATATATATATCGATATATTTCAAATAAATATATTTAAGGTATCTAATACTAGTTCACAATATATAATTCCATCTAATACTCATAGACAATACACTAAAACTTACATGTTAATAATATACATTTTATTTAACTAGATTTATCCATGTGCGGAGCTCTCTTCTATAATTCAAAATAGGTTTTTCTTTCTTTCTTTTCTTAAATATGAATTACATGTGTAAATGGAATGTTAATATCAAAAATATCATAATTATTTCCAATTTAATTTTTGGAAACGTGATTCAATAGAACTTATTATATACATTGACAAAAATAGAGCTTACATTATCATGCGAGAGGCCTACCAATTAATAATTTATGATGAATAGTAAGAGATAACGACTAAGGAAATGAGAGATGCTTAAAATTCAAAACTTATTTCAAATAAACATTTCACAAATACATGTTAAGTAATAATGCGTGTATACTAGCAATTACACTCGAGTGATGAAATGAGGACACTGAAAGGGGGACGTTAAAGAAGTTATTGTAGGAGTGGAGTTCGCAGACTGGATACCACCAAGAGGACTTGATTGGGGAAGGTGTACTTAGCTTGAGTTAGTATGAGATGTGGTGCCATTGTGCACGACACACAGTTTGAACCATGGTTCCTATGTGAAATATCTTGATGGTGTATTCATCCGTGAAGAAGATAAGTACAAGGCAATACTTGATGTATGAGATGTTGGCCTATTAGAATGGTGTGCATATATTTTGGAGGAAAGAGATAATATTAGAGTGGGTTGTTGATGTTGGCAAAGGGAAAATGTTATGTTATGTCATAAGGATACTAAGTAGTTGAATTGAGGTTTTGATGGAAGGTGAGGGAAAATTCAAAGTCAAGGAGGGGAAGTGAAACATTATAGGAGGATGAGAGGTGATGAAGTTGCAGGGACTCTATTGGAGGGAATGTAGGTGTAGTATGTAATTTTAATTACAAAATTGTTTGACATGCCAAGATGATTGTTGCAAATAGGAAACAATTTCCACAAGTTTAAAAAATTACATGAGAAAGATTAAAAAGATAAGGGGACTCATACAAGTCTTTTCCAAAATAGGAAATTAATTTTCCATATGGAGGACAAAACAAGGAGAGACTCTTTCGGGCGGATATGATGAAATAAGTATGGGGTAACATGTGTCCACATAATAAAAAATAGAATCAAGTACAAGTAAAATGTTGTACTCGATTTTTTTGGGTAAACTAACATCGTTAACTTGTCTCACGAGTTCAAGGGTGTCAAGAACTAGCCCATATACAACTAGGGAAATGGTTTTTGGAGAATTTATGGGGAATTTTTTTGTTATTTTTCAAAAACATTATGACGTTAAGTTTTATGATTGGACCAGATGGCACCGAGAGAAAAGTATGAAGGAATAAAACTAATAAAAAACAATGGTGTGGGGTCGTTGCAACCATCTTTGAAGTGGCAAACAAATGGCTCACCAAGTGTGTGTAAAAAAATTGACATAGAAATGTGGACGTCCATGAGCAAGGTCTTTGGATAATTGATGAAAGGATATAGCTAGCATCTTCCACGCATTCACCGTAAAAAGAATGCCTTCTGTGTAATGAAGCTTAAACATGGTGCTTTCTAAGCATATGTACATGTAACAATTAAAAACAAATTCTAAAAATAATTTTAGTTTTGAATCTTTCAAGTTGTACAATAAAAATACAAATTTAAAAAAGACAAGCAAAGAAGACACAAACCCAACAAATCAAAAGACGTATATTGATAATAAATTAATGTATGCGTCAACAAATCAAGAATAAAATAACAATCAAAGCATATGTTGGACCAAACAATGACCTATCGTACCATCGTTGCATCCTTGTTATATTACAATAAACTTTTAAAAAATTATAACAACTCAACCGTTATGCATGGGTTGTAACAATAAGAGACATCCAAATATCATGGGGAATATATGTTTTGTTCCTAAATGAAACAAATTTGTACATGTAGATGTAAAATGACATCACAATACCATCACATTGTATGAAAAATGTCTCGTATATTATTATATTAATATTTAATATAATTCTCAATATATTAATATAATTTGTATATAAATTTATATCAAAATTGATAGTGATATTTTAAATATACAAATTGCAACCGATGGTTATTTCAAATATTTTCAAGTATTTCACAGAGCTAAAATAATGGAAAACATCTAAACAACCATCAAATTTAAGCCCTATAATACATAAACATTTAGCAAATAATGTATTACACCTAGTGGGCCTAATTTATATGATGTGAATATAGTATAACCAATGTTACAACTCTCCTTGAAATGCAAACTACTGGTCACAAAAAAAAAAACATTTAAACCAATAATAGATTCTCCATGTAATGATAATTATGGGCTTTAAAATTAAATTAATTTAAGTGAAGGAAGAATGTATTAATCATTTAGGCACCAAAAACTTTTTAAGAATTGCCTTAATTTTATTAAGAATAAATATTATCACAAATTTTGAAATTTAAAAATAGTATAATTTTAGGAATAATGTCAATAATACAATTTGTGCTTAAAGGGCGCTAAAAACAGAGGAAAATCCAATAGGTTCCAAGTTTGAAACCTAACTACAATGCTTTCTTTTTCTACCATTAGTAGGGCCCCTTTTCAGTTATAAGCTCCAGTAATTGCAAGACAACAGGGTGAGACCACATTTCTTTCAAACATTATGTTAAATTGTTCACATGCCATGTGTGGAAGCTCCTATTTCAACGCATCTCCGAGGTTGTTAGCCTTTTGCATGTGTTTGGTGAGACATGAGCAATGACATATTATTAATACTTTATTTTTATTGGTCAAATTAAAAATAATTGCTTTCTTCTAATTAAAAAACAAGTCATCTATTTAAGAAACCCATTAAAAATATATTTTGGAAAGAATTTTTTTGACAAAATGTATGCCAAACTTTAAAATGTCAAACATGTTATATGTGCTCGATTACACAAATTTGATTGGAATTAAGAGATTTTTAGTAGGATGTGAAGCATGTGGCAATTTGGTGGAATAAACATAGAAAAGCATTTGTGCACTCTTAAATCTTTATCAAGTTTTGATGGTAATAGAAGAAAGCATTGCAATAGAAATTAAAAAATCAAACCTTAAAGCACATGATAAAGCGTGGGGCATTGTGCTATGGTAGCCCATTATGAAAATGTCCCTATAATCTCAAATAAGAGTTTTCAAATTAAAAATACAATATTTCACAATCCATAAATAAGTAAGTAAATCTAACTTTTGGATAACACGTGTAAAAAAATTGAATCTTCACATAGTGAACATCTCTAAAAGTTTGTTGTACTTACTTTTCAAATTAGTTTCTAAAAATAAGCACATGATGGGTAAAAGTGTTGCATACCTTAAACACACAATGGTACATTGTATTAAGGCACCCCTTTACATATATTAAGAGTGAACATTGTTTGATTCAAATTGTTTATTAGAAATTAACAAGATCCTTTGCAAAAATGTCCCAAATATCATAAATAAGATATTTCATTTGAAATTTTTAATAAAATTTAACAAAAATATGAAAATATTCTATATATGTGTACCTTAAGTCCATGATGGGTAAGATCATTACATACCTTTCAAATTGTTTACTTGAAATTAAATAATCAAACATCAATCACTTGATGAGGCATCAAGACATTGCATTAAGGTGAGCCTTTAAGAAAATACACCCATTATCGAACAAGTAAGAGTGTTGTGTACATTAAGCGCATGATGGGTAAGAGTGGTGCATACCTTCGACACATGATGGGGCATTGCATTAAGCCATCCTTGCCCTAATGTTGAGCTTTGTTTGCTTCAAACTATTTATTATAAATTAAAAAATTAGACCTTAAGCACGTGATGAGGTGTTGAGACACTAAGTTAAAAAGGCGCACTCTGACAAAAATGTCCCCATTATCTCAAGTTGTTTACTAAAAATAAGTGTAATGCCGTTAAAACATCCCACTTAAGACCCAATAACAACCTAAGAGTAGTTAGGAAAAATATGGAATAAATATATTTTTTGTTTAAGAGAGTCTACAACCAAGTTACAAGACAACAATTGTCACTAAAAAGTTCCAAAACAATTCTAATCCACTAGAAAATACTTTTCTCTTATTAACCATTATTAGAGGTCACAAGGTCCCAAAATTTAGGGTTAGAAAGTTCAATTAGGTTTAGAGGGTAATTCCTCACCATACCACTCTAACTGAGCTTCAAAGATTCAACCTAATTTTTCTCAAAATTAATGCATTCAAAAATTCCCTAAATCATTCCCATTGGATAGGAAATTTCCTCACCTTTCCATTGATATAAATAATTCCTCCTAACTCCTCATATTTTCCAAGTTATGGGCCGCGAGCCTTGGGGTGAAAATTTTCCCCAAGAGCAATGCCTGCGGGCCCAGGGGAGAAATTTTTCCCCAAGTGCGGGTCGGCGGGCTACGGGGAGGAAAATTTTCCCATGGGAATGATTTAGGAAATTTTTGAATGGGTTAATTTTGAGAAAATCAAGTTGAATCTTTGAAGCTGTTAGAGAGTGGGTATGGTGAGGAATTACCTTCGAACCTAATTGAACTTTCTAACCCTAAATTTTGGGACCTGTGACTCTAATAATGGTTAATAAGATAAAAGTATTTTTCTAGTGGATTATTATTGTTTTGGAACTTGTTAGTGACAATTGTTGTCTTCAGAACTTTGTGTAGACTCTCTTAAACAAAAAAATAATAATTTTTTCCATAATTTTCCTAACTACTCTTAGGTTATTCTTGGGTCTCAAGTGGGATGTTTTAACGGGCATTACTTGGTATTAGAGTAGTGGTTCAAAAGCTTGGGCCATTGGGCACACTAGGAAACTTGAGACATGAACCTTAAACCTAACACACTTTTAAATCTAGAAAGCAACTTAGTTTAGAAATTACATATTTTAGTAAGCTTGGAAACTAAATAAAACTTAGAAGAATGAACTAACTCTCGCCTTGGTCTGTGCAAGAGGCGCAGACGGACGAGGGGTCTTTTCACATAGACCTAGACTTACCACCACTAGATCATGTTGTAGCAGCCATCCTACCCCATATTTTGCAGACTCTTTAGGATGTTAATGCCGCTCTACGCGGAGGATCAGTAGGAGGACATGCAGCCAGACATGATAGAGTCACTTCCATTGAGGGTCATGTATCTCCTCGACCCAACGAGGAGCATGGAGGAGAGAACTCCCATGCAGAGTTAGCCAGAGTAGAGTCACCACAGAGGGGACATGGTGACCAAGTTTCAGGACATAAGCCATAAAGCTTAGGGATGAGCATACAGAGAGACCTAGAGGCCGTTAGACCACAACTGCAGATCACATCAGGGAGATCCTGAAGCTTCGGCCATCACATTATTTTGGTGACATAGGTGGATTTCAGGAAGAGGCCTGGTTGGTGAGCTTGAGCGGATGCTTCAAGCTCGTCCCTTGTTCTAGCAACACGAAAGCTCGTGTTGCGATCCATCTACCGAGGGATGGAGTTGGTGTCTTGTGGCAGACAAGGAGCAGAAGCTCCATGTTGATTATGAGACAATTACCTGGGAGCTCTTTGAGGAGCGTTTCTGGAGCAAATATTTGTCACGGAGGTTCATTCAAAGAACGGATAGATGAGTTCCATGACCTCCACAGACATCCCTTATAGTGGTCGAGTATGAGAGTAGATTTATGGATCTACTCTAGTATGTTGATTACATGTAGATGAGAAGGTACGGATCCACAGGTTCATTTGGGGCCTAAACCTAGACATTGGAGGTGCAAAGTGTGGATCCATTGTCCATGACATTAGCTGAGGCTATCGAGAAGGCCTATATAGCAGAGGATACTTGGGGAAAGACCCAAAAGGTTAGAGACCGAGTTCGAGCTGCATACAACATATGCAGGACAACAGATCGAGGGGGTCAATACCCCTTCCTCGTGGTGGACATGGTTCAACATAGTCATCTTTTAGACCATAGCAAAGCAGCAAATAGCAGTAGTCCCACCCACCTTATAGACCTCCACAGAGATTTGATGCACAGAGAGGTCGGAGTATGGGGCCTCCTCCTAGGGTCCCATCAGGACATAGGGTGCCCAAAGAGCTCACTCAACAAGAGCTCACCAGCAAAGACCTCAGCAGACCATAGCTGAGATCATCAGGATCCACACCACAAACCTCTAGAGTACCGGTCGGACTGCTACATAGGGTAGAGGATCGACGATTGTTTTGGTTTTGGTGTTACTAGACATTTTAGAGAGACGCCCATAGAAACCTAATAACAAAGGTAAGACATAGATCTCATGCCTCACTGTTGGTGATATGGGGCGCGATCATAAGATGTACGTAATGGTCGAGAACCCACTAGGCAAAGCATCAAAGTCTGATTATTGAGACTGCAAGTAACATTGGTGGTATTCCTATCTCCATTTTGTTTGATTTTGGTTCTTCTGATTCTTTTATTACACCATCTTTAGTAGAGTGATGCAAGTTGGTGGCAGTTAGGCAAGGTCATAGTTGGGATGTTGAGATGGCTTATGGAGCCAAGATCTATGTAGACTCCTTAGTTAAGGAGTGTGTGGTAGATTTGGGACCTTTCACCACTACCTCGGATCTCGTATCCTTCCTTTGGGCTCATATGGAGTCATCTTGAGTATGGATTGGTTGTCTGCCCACAAGGCGAGTGGATTGTTACCACAAGATTATATCATGTGCATATGATTTGGGAGTTGAGTTGGTGATTTCGGGCATCAAGAGATCCATTTCTATTCTCACCATCTCTCGTATGCGGCTTAAGCGTGTGTGTGTACAAGGTTGTCGGATGTATGTTGTTATAGATCAAGTGACATATCAAATGATGTGTCTATTGGACCATCGCTAGATGATCACCCCATTTTGAGAGAGTTTGCATATGTCTTTCTGAGGAGCTACCGGGGTTACCACCCCACGACATGAGATTGATTTTCATATAGATCTAGTTCGGGAGTAGAGCCTATCTCACAAGCACCTTATTGGATGACCAGCCCAAAGCTCTGCGAGCTCAAGTTCTGTTGGAGGGCCTCTGGAGAAAGGCCTTATCCATCCCAAAGATATCCCCTTGGGGTGCACTAGTGATTTTGTGAAAAGAAGGATGGATCCTTGTGGTTATGTATTGATTACGCTAAATGAACAAAGTAACGATCAAGAATCGTTATCCCCTTCCACGCATTGATGATTTATTTGATCAAATGAAGGGAGCCACAATTTTCTCTAAGATAGACCTTAAGTCAGGCTATCATCAGCTGAGGATTTCGGAGGTGGACATTCATAAGACCGCCTTCCGTACGAGATATGGCCACTATGAGTTCACAAAGTGGTACCTTTTGGCTTGACTAATGCCCCCGCAGTGTTTATGAGTTTGATGAATGGGGTATTTAGGACCTTCTTAGATCGCTTTGTGCTCATATTCCTTGATGAAATTTTGATTTACTCACATACGCGTGAGGAGCACGAGGGGCACCTTCACCAGGTTCTTAGTGTCTTCGAGAGCAGAAATTTATGGGAACTTGGAGAAGTGTGCATTCTTTCAGACAGAGGTGCAGTATTTGGGTCATATCATTTCTAGGGAAGGTATCGCCGTCGATCCTTCCAAGATTAGAGCTATTATGGATTGTCCAGTACCCACTACTGTGAAAGAGGTGCATAGCTTCATGAGATTAGTAGGTTACTACCGGAGATTTGTTCAAGAGATTATCTCGGATTGTGTACCCCATCACTTCCCTTCAGAGGAAAGGGAAGAAGTTTGTTTGGTCAGACAGGTGCAAGTAGGCCTTCAATACATTGAAGGAATGTCTCACTACAACACCTATTCTTACAGTGCCGGATCCACAGGGTGAGTTTTTCGTTTGCACGGATGCTTCTTTAGCAGGACTTGGAGGTGTGTTGATGCGTAGGAGGGCGAGTAATGGCTTTTGAGTCTGTAAACTCAAAGATTACGAGCTTAATTATCCGAATCATGATCTTGAGCTTGCGGTAGTTGTGCACACTTTGGTTTGATGGAGACACTTTCTTCTTGGTCAGAGATTCACACTCAGGACAAATCACTTGAGTCTTCGCCACCTCTTCACGCAACCCAATCTCAATGCTCGTCAGCGGCATTAGATGGAGTTGCTTTGTGAGTATGATATGGAGATAGAGCATGTGAAGGGGAAGGAGAATGTGGTGGCAGAAACTCTTAGCAAATGGAGACATGTGGCTATGGCCACCTCAGTGAGCACAAATTTGCGGAGTAAGATTCTTCAAAGGCAGCTTCCTCTTGGATAGCTTCTACATTGCAGTTTGAGCAGAGATCGAGTCTCAGAGACCCCTCGAGGGGAAGTTTGATGGTTTCTCACTAGAGGAAATGGCCTTCTCAGGCATAGAGGTTGGATTTATGTTCCCAGAGATGGAGGATTGAGGTAGGACATATTGATAGAGGCACATCGTGCACCCTATTCAACCCATCTTGGGGTGAAGAAGATGCACACTACTTTGAGACAGTTGTATCACTGGAGAGGACTTCACAGAGACATGGCTTAGTTTGTGTCACGCTATTTAGAGTGCCAGAAAGTGAAGGCTGAGCATCAACATCAACCGACATTTTCTTTCCTCATGCTATACCAGAATGGAAGTGGGACACCATTTCCATAGACTTCATTATTGGGATACCGATGTTGAGATATCACCATGATGCCATTATGGTCATGGTTGATAAATTGTCAAAAGTGGCTCACTTTTCTTTGGTGAAGACCACTTATATAGCTAGTGCAATGACACGGGTATATTTGGATGAGATTTTCAGGTTGCACGAGATTCGTGGAAGATCATTAGTGTCGCGATCATTTGTACACTTCCCATTTTGGGCTACCATGCAAAGCATGCCCCGGGATGAAGATCAATTTTAGCACAACATGTCACCTTGAGATAGATGGATGATTGAGTGGGTGAATCAGATTGTAGAGGCTATGCTCGGGATGTATATGATGGATCAATAGTCTAGATGGGAGGAGTAATTGTATTTGGTGGAGTTCACCTGCAATAATAGTTTTCAAAGTTCTATAGGCATGGCTCCTTTCGTGGATTTGTATGGCGAGAGAGTGTAGGACACCTCTTAGTTGGGACAAGTTAGAGGACAAGGTTTCTCTTGGACCAACTTTGTTGTAAGACATGGAGCAAAAGAGGTGGTTTTGATTAGACAGAGACTACAGGGGGCACAAGACAGGCGGAAAGAAGTGCACAGATCAGCATAGGATGAACCATAGTTTTGATGTGGGCATGAAGGTTTTCCTTCGTGTCAAGCCACACAAGAGCCCTATCCGTTATGGAAAAGGTTCTAAGTTATCTCCTAGATTCGTGGGTCCTTTGAGATATTGGAGTGTATCGGCCCTTTGGCCCACCGTCAAAGATTGCCACCATTGCTTGCCTTGTCTCACGTACATGATGTGTTTCATGTTTCAATTCTTAGGAGATATGTTGCAGATCCTTCTCATGTGTTAGATTGGACATCATTGCAAGTGTAGGATCAGGGGCAGGTGATGGTGGAGCCCGTTCGTATCCTAGATCGCAGGCCTTCGAGGCGAGAGGTTGATCAAGTCTAGGTGCAAAGTGGGAAAATATGATGAGACTGTAGAACTACATGGGAGGATGCTACTTTGCTACGAGTTTAGTTTCCACATTTGTTCCAGTGACTTCTAAGAGGAAGTCAAGTCTAAGGGGAGGGGATGTAGTGCCCACTTCCCTTTGACACCTTTTATACTGATCATGATACTGTTGATTATATTATGGACATGATTATGGACCTTATTATAGTATGATGTTAGATGTAGATCATGGATTATTGTTGACTTGATTCAATTATGATGCATGATGATTATTAGAGGCATTTTGGATATTGATGATGATATATTGTTTGACATGGTTATATTATGGATGTTGTTCAAACATGTGATATTTGGATATTGTGAGTAGACCTAGAAATGGAAATTATTGGATGATGATATAGTTGTTGATAAAACTATAAATGATATTGTTAGATTGCTTTGATATTGTTGTGATTCATATATCTAAATGATTTTGGGAATTATATTTATATTATTTTGGATGTTCTGATATGGCCACGAGGCCGAAGGAGATATTTATGTTTTGCAGTTAAAATATCACAACAAACATCGGGGATTGGAGACCAACCACATTGGAATTCTAGATGAATTCAACAAGGTCACCATGACAACTAGTATTTGTTTGTGCGTTTTTGTTTGTGTTAGGGATTCCCATGGGGATCACCTTTAAATGTGACCAAAGAGTTATGTGTATTTATTTATTTAACCCTTTTGTTTAATGTTACATGTGTTTATTTTGTGATGCATTTGCCCCTTTCTTTATTTATTAAATGTTGTATTAATATTATGGGTAAGCATGTTGTTAATATTAATTAATTAAAAGATATCATAAGAAAGTAATTAATAGAGTTGTTGGCCTTGATTTAAAGTGTTGTAAGAGATGTGTAAGTTAACTTTTGAGTGTGAAACACTCCACCTTCTTGGAAATTCAAATTTGTCCTTGGAGGCTGATTTTGGAGGCTTGTGGGACAAGTTAAACTTGTCCCATACCTCTTAAATTTATTTACCAACCATACCTATGGTTGGAGAGTTGAAATTAGACTTTTATAATGTTTTTTGAGAAGGTAAATTATAGGTTTTAATTGCACTTTTCTTACATGATTTAATTTCAGTCCTTTGGGGTGTGGGTTAGATTTGAGTGTGTAAGTAAACTGTCATATTTTTCACCCACCTATTTATTGTGCATTGGAGAATGAAGTTGACTTTGGGGTTGGGGTTGAGGATGTGTGATGTGGCATCCTACATGGATCCACCTCATCCTCTTCTCTTCCCTCTTCTATAAAATTCAAACTCCTTGCCTTGTTTTGGGTTGCTTCACTTTAGAGACTTCATTCTTGGGTGAATTATTTTGCTATTTTGGGAGCTCTTGCTTTGAAGAAGTTTTTGGAATGTTGTTGCATGCTTGTGCTTGGCTGATTTGGGATTTCTTGCATTGGGATAAAGCTTGTTGTTTTGGAACTTGGAACAACTCCATCATGGAGAGGTAGGAGCTTGGCTCTTGAAATGTTTTTTTTTTTGTTTATGAAAATGTTAATGTGTGAATGTTTTGGCATGTTTGTGGGTTGTTGGGTAGATGGCCTAGGAATGGTGTAGGAGAAGACTATGGGGTTTATTTTGTGGGAGGCACAAGTGTGTTTTAGGGAGGTATAAGGGTGGAGGGAGTTGGGATTTGGGTTCCACCTTACAAAGAAATAGCTTGCATTTCTTTACTCATTATGGGGTGCCATAAGAGGTTGGGGAGGCATAAGGAAATGTGAGGAGTTATGAGGACTTCTTTATATCAATGGAAATGTGAGGAAATTTCCTATCCAATGGGAATGATTTAGGAAATTTTTGAATGCTTTAATTTTGAGAAAAATCAAGTTGAATATTTGAAGCCTGTTAGAGAGTGGGTATGGTGAGAATTACCCTCTGAACCTAATTGAACTTTCTAACCCTAAATTTTGGGACCTCGCGACCTCTAATAATGGTTAATAAGAGAAAGGTATTTTTCTAGTGGATTAGTATTGTTGTAAAACTTGTTAGTGACAATCGTTGTCTCAGTAACACAGGTTCAGACTCTCTTAAACAAAACAAAAAAATTTATTCCATAATTTTCCTAACTACTCTTAGGTTATTCTTGGGTCTCAAGTGGGATGTTTTAATGAGCGTTACAATAAGCACATGATGGGTAAGAGAGTTGCATTAAGGCGACCTTAGGTAAGAGCTTTAAAATTGTATGCTAATAATAAAAAATTAGACCTCAAGCACATGATGGGTAAGAGAGTTGCATTAAGGCAACCTTAGGTAAGAGCTTTAAAATAGTATGCTAATAATAAAAAAATAGACCTCAAGCACATGATGAGGTGTTGTATTAAGACGGACCGAAGAATTTCCCCATTATCTTAAGTAAGAGCTTTCATATTCTTTGTACCAAAAATAAAATGTGATGCTCATTGTTGCACGTTAAGATGGCCCAATGATATTCCCATAATCTTTGATAAGAGATTTCAGTTTGTTTAAAAACCTCAAGCATGCGAGTTTCATGACTTAATAGAATTTCTAATGCCTTCATGCAAAAGTGATGTCCCTATTCTATTAAGAGAAAGATTTCAAATTCTTTACCAAATATTAAACCTTAACTACATGAGGTTCATGGCTCAATAAAACCAACGATAATAGAGCTCAACTTTATTAAAGTAGATCTAGTAATTAGTATCTTATAGGGAATAATGGTTAAACACATGAGGATCTTGAGCGCATAGAATTTCCAATGCCTAGTGATTAAAAAAGAGCTCAACCTTAAATTAAAGTAGGTGCACTAATTAGAAGTTTATGGAATAATGGAGTATATATTTTGTCATCAACATAACCAAACCGTTAATGCCATGTTATGTTAAAGTGGCCAATGATGTCCCCATTATCTTGAAAATAGGCCCACCAATTAGTACATTAGATGGAATAATGGTTGTACACACAAGATTCATTATTAAATAAAACTTTTAGTGGCACAATGTTACAAACATTTAACTCAATTTTATCAAAATTAGTCCACCAATTAACATTTTAGAGGGAATAATAAGTATACAATTTGTGTATCATTTTAACCCACCTCAATGAACTCCCCGTTTTTCGGTGTGTGACGTGCTCATTGTTTTGAAAAGATAGTTTCAATCAAAATACTTAGTTTCAAATTCTTTATCAAAAATGAAACCATAAGCACATACGATTCTTGAGTGGACAAAAATTGCAACACCTTTACAAAAATAAAGTTCAATGTTATAAAAAGGCCACACAATTAATATTTAGTATGCAATTCATCTTCCACGCAACCAACAAAGAATAGCTTACAAATAATAGCTTACAAGGGAGGAACTCCCCATTATTAATAGGTTTTAGGGAATAATAAAATACAATTTATGTTCCATGAAACCAAAAATACTACCCTATCACATGGACTCTTTGTTAATATGATATTATTCTAAGGCCACTTAATGCATCCCCATTATCTTAAACACGTTGATTATTTTAATAAAATAAATAAGAAATTTCAAGTTATTTATTAAAACTAGAAGATTTATGGTTTAATAGAAATTTTAATATTTTTAAAAATAAAATTTAATATTATCAACACAAAACCACTAATATTATTTTATAAATAATATAATAATATATAATTTAAAAGAATAAATTGAAAATACAAAATATATAACCTTGAAAACTATTTTTAAACAAGCATTTAAATACATGTATAATCACACATTTCAAGTTTTTTTTTTTGGGTGTAACACCATATTTCCAAATTAGAAAGTATTAAAATTTATTTTAAAATATTTCATTTCATTAGAATAAATAAAACCCTTCTAATTCTTAAATAAATATTAGAAATTAAACACGTGAAAAACTTGCACTCCTTTGCAAAAAAACAGAGCTCAATCTTTGCTAAAATAGGCCCACCATGAACACTTAATAGTACAGTAGAGGCCCACCACTTACAACACTATAGAGATAATGAGTGTATAAAGTTCGCATGTGATAGAAATTTGTCTTCCATTATAAGGGTTTTAGATTATAAAGGACAAGAGGGCATCGTCATTAAGGCACTAAAAACTTTATGTTAGAAACTTACCCACTAAAGGACATGTTTGTCGTGGACAAATTTAGAGACACGATCTGCCACTATCACGGTGGTTTGCAAAATGACAATGCCCAACTTGTGCTTCTATTAAAACATATAATGATGCTCCGCATCTAAGAACATAAAGCATTTCCATATTCACCGCGGAAAAAATCATTGCCATGTGTACTTTTGTCATCCATGACTAAAAAAACTGAGGGGAAAATCATTTTTACTATCCAACCTCTAAAGGGCTTTAGCTGCTCAAAGTTAAAATCAAAGTTACTCTCATGCACTTGAAATCTAACTAAGTTATATAGGAAGTTTTATATGTATTAGTTACTAGCAATTGCACATGAGTTGCAATCAACGCCGGTGAGGTAAGATTGTAAACTTATTATGGAGGGAATTGAGTGTGGCAATTACTGACCCAATTCAGCTCGTAATGCACCCAATTTCTGGGTTCTATCAAAGAGTCTTTAGGACACACAATTCCCTATCCACTTAGAAAAAGGGTTTCTGCTTAAAAAAGACAAAGGGATGAAACAATGGCAATGGTGGAAAATCCAGAAATTCAAGCCCTGACAAAACAAAAGGTATGTACCCTTTTCTTTTCTTCTTCTCTGTGTTTTCATGCATTCACATGTCTAGATACCACCTCGTTAAGGTCTTCTTAAGTGTATATTTGTGTCGGCATGTCCATATTTATTCATATAGTCCATGCAAAAGCGGATTGTAGAAGGTAATGACTGGTAGCTTATGCGGATATGATTTTCTTGCTTCTATGAATTTATAACTGTTGGTGAGGAAAAAAATTAAGGAAACAAAATATATTAATTGTGTTCTACAATGAACAATCACCATTACAAAAGCGGATTGTAGAAGGTAATGACCGGTAGCTTATGTGGATATGATTTTCTTGCTTCTATGAATTTATAAGCTGTTGGTGAGGAAAAAAACCTAAGGAAACATAATATATTAATTGTGTTCTACAATGAACAAACACCATTACTGACGTATGAATTGTAGAAGGTAATGACCGGTAGCTTATGCGGATCCGATTTTCTTGCTTCTATGAATTTATAATCATTTGGTGAGGAAAAAAACTCAAGGAAACAAAATATATTAATTGTGTTCTACAATGAACAATCACCATTACAAAAGTGGATTGTAGAAGGTAATGACTAGTAGCTTATGCGGATCGATTTTCTTAATTCTATGAATTTATAATTGGTGAGGAAAAAAAAAACGTAAGGAAACATAATATATTAATTGTGTTCTACAATGAACAAACAACATAACTGAAGAAGATTGTAGAAGGTAATGACTAGTAGCTTATGCGGATCGATTTTCTTGCTTCTATGAATTTATAATCTTTGGTGAGGAAAAAAACTTAAGGAAACAAAATATATTAATTGTGTTCTACAATGAACAATCACCATTACGAAGTGGATTGTAGAAGGTAATGATTGGTAGCTTATGCGGATCTGATTTTCTTGCTTCTATGAATTTATAACTGTTGGCGAGGAAAAAAACTTAAGGAAACAAAATATATTAATTGTGTTCTACAATGAACAATCACCATTAAGGCCTCAAACAAATACAATATTAATACGCACATATGACCAGAATGAAATAGTAATGCCCATATATGACGAGAATAGGTGAATCGCTCCAGGCTGCTTCCTCTCGTCTGTATGTTGTTTTGGTTAAAAAACGAGAAATATCACTGGAAATGGTGTTTGGAAGTTGGAACAAAGATTATGGTCAATATATAACATGAGTGAGATATTTTGACACTGCAAGGTGGTTGAGGGAGGCGATGAAAGCAGATATTTACTTTTGCATTCATGTTGTTTCACCAAATTAATTAACTCCAAACACTGTTCAACAAAAAACATTGCTTTAGAAAATAGATATGCAAGACAACTCACACTATTTCACCAAATATATTAATTGTGAATATTGTTGCAACTATAAATATCCAAAATCCGAAAAACAACAAATATCTAAATTCCGGCAACCTGTAAACTTTGGCTCTACCAGAATGACACTTTCTAGCAGGAGCATCTTCAAAGGAGAATGCCTACCAGCGAATTATCATGTAAGGATTTTTAAAGTTGTAAAAGTATTAAATGAGTTATGGTTTAAGAGTGTGCTTGATGGTGTAAATTGTGTTGTCTAGTTATCTATCAAGGTTTCAAGTTTAATAGATACTAATAAATAAGGGATGTGATTGTCATCATGTCTCACGTGAACTTCAAGATGTATTCGTAAATGTGATTTCAAGATGTATGAAGAGATATATATGAGACGAGAAGAGAATGATGAGTAGGTAAACATATTCATATAATCACCAATCAATCATTATATTAGTAAGAGAGCCACTTAGTCACCTTACGAGATCATGATATATAATACAAGTTTTGGTTATAAATGAAGTGGTATATTCCTCATAAATTAAGGATCTCTAACTAAGACATACCACCATATTTTTAGGGAGGATTACATTTGTGAGATTTGTTTTTAGAATGAGAGATATATGACCATTTTAGTTTTAGTTGTTCTCTTTATTATAAGATAAAGGGCAATTCTTTTTGCTTTTTCAAATTTCCTTTTAAATCTCTATAAATATTTATAACTTATAAACCCGAGAGATGGCATAGTCCTTTTTCTTTGGGAGATATTCCATCGTTGTCAATGATTTTTTTACATAAGTTTCCAAAAGGACATGTACCTACGTAGTTAATTACATCCTATTTATGATAGTCTCACATCTTTACTAGAAAAAGGTGTGGTAATCATTTTCAAGAAATCTATTTGGGGATAGGGGATATTGGCCGCTCTCCACTTGCCTATAGAGAGGGGGCCTATCTATAACAATAGTAGATGGTGGGGGCGGGGGGGCGGGGCTCAAGTGTCAACTAAATATAGTTGCCCCCCCCCCACGATAGGGCCCCACCACCATATATAGATAGGGGCCCGACCCCATCCCCATTTATATGATAGATGAGTTAGACATCACACACTCAACAACTTACATGGATTCATGCCCATCACATTTTTTCACTACCTTCAATATCATAAGTATTTCATAACAATAAGATTCATATGACTCTCCTCTTGATAATATTCTATTCTATTACATTGTTACTTTCTATTATGTTTATGTTTTCAGAGAGGGATTAAGGCCTAGGCAGACTAGGCAACTGCCTAGAGCGCCAACATTTAGGGGGTGTCAATTTATTTTATTTTATCATAGTTTTTATGAAGACTAAATCAATTTATTAACCATATATGCTAGTAAAGTTAGTGGCCACCCTTACATACCAATTTGATTCTCTTCGTTGAAAATAAAAATAATTTTAAATAATTATATTAAGATTATGATATTTAACTAGTCCGAAACTTAGGCAAGTGTCTTTATTGTTAAATATAACTCATACATTTGTATTGTAATAATTTGTATTATTTTGAAGTCTTATGAGTTATTTTCAAAGGAGATATAAAGAAATGTAACTATGTACGAAAACTAAGAAAAAATAGTTGAGATAGATATAAATAAAGGAGGATCATGATAGACTATATGTTAGAGAATTAGCCGAAGAATTTATGCCTTTGCTAGCTACAACTAAATTTATTAATGTGGTTTTCTTTAATGGTAGAGGCATAACATATCAAGTAATCAATTAATTTTTCTACTATAAAATTCATTTTTAATATAGAAGACATTACCTTTAGTATTCACTCATAACGCTTAATTCGACCCTTATATCTTATACACTTCTATGAATCAATATTAATTTTAGTTAAATAAAATAAAATAATTTTTTTTTAAATTAACATATTAAAAGGTGACTCCATATCACCAGCAAATACTTTAATAAACCTCCACTTATCTTCAATTTTTATCTTATTCCATACAAATCTTTCACCAAGAATATTTAAAAACAAAGTGACATGTCTCCATAACTTAATGATGTTAGTGGACTCCAATCCCTGAATCTATCATTTGGAGAGGCCCAAATTTTTATAGAGCTCAAGTTTGTTAGAATCTTTTAGATTCAATCAATAATAGAATCCGACTATAGATCCACAAAAATTTGTATTTTAATACAATTCAGCACATATAAGAGTTGGAATCCGCAGTAGAGAACACCTACGATAAAATCTTTTGTAAAAATTCGTTATAAATACCCACATTGGTTACAACTTTTAATATCAATTGGCTACCTGGTTTCTGTGTCCGAGCTGATTTGGGTCCTTCTGCTGTTTTCTCTGCGAGGAGAGCAGACAAAGAAGGATTCAATATACATTATTTGGGTTAATAATGGGATGGGCAATAGCTCTGCATGGAGGTGCAGGGATTGATCCCTGCGTCCCTATGGATCGTCAGCAAGAAGCGAAGGATTTGCTCTTGTATTGCCTCCAATTGGGCGTGTCTGCTCTCAAGGCTTCCGTTCCGGCCATTGATGTTGTTGAACTAGTTGTAAGCAATTCTAAGCCCTACCCAGTTAAAGAAACGAATTGAATTATTATGATGAATTTTTTGAGCTGCAATGTTGCAGACTGTCTTCAAGGCCTTCCTTGTGTGGGTATTGTTTGAAGCATTCAAATGATGTTTTAAGTGGTTATGATGCTTGTTGAAAGGAGATGGGAAGGTTTGTTTAGTAAAAGTATACTTTGGATGCATGTGGGTGTGTGTGCGTACTGTGATTTGAGCCGCTGACATATTTTGTTGTAAACAATCATTAGCCCTCCGAAGTTAATCCATTGATTGAACTGTAATGTTACAGAGTCTCTGCAATGCATGATTTTATGTGGGCGTTGTTTGAAGCATTCAAATATGATTGTAATGGTTTTTAATGTTTTGTCAGAGGGTGGTTAACGGATCTGCTAATGGGTGTGTAACGTTTTTTATAAGGTGGTGGGAACTGGGAACCTGTGTTTTTTTTTGTAGAAGTATGTTGTGGTTTATGTGGGTATGTGTCATTTAAGGCAGAGCAATCACCAGCCCTCCAAAGTTAAAGAGGAAAAAGTTCATATAATCCGTTGGTTTATGTGCAATGTTGTAGAGTCTCCGCATTGCCTGATCTTGTGTGGATGTTGTTTGATGCATTCAAATGCTGATTGGAGTGGCTTTTATATTTTTCAGAACTGTTGGATGGATTGGTTTATGGTGGTTATGATGTTGTTTTGTAAGGTGGTTGAAAGGTCTGTTTTTGTGGAAAGTATGTTCTGGGTTCGTGTGGGTGTGAGGGATTCGAGACTGATGTTTTGTATGTTTAGGCAGATATATTTGTAGACCCTTGTTGTAAGCAATCATAAACCCTTCTTAGTCAAACCTAATTTTTGTTGTTTATATAGTCCATTGATTGAACTGTATTAGTTAAAGTCTCTGCAATGCTTGATCTTATGTGGGTGCCGTTTGAAGCATTCATCTGATGCTTTGAACGGTGTTTATGTTTCTCAAAAGGTGGTGGTAAGAAACTATGTTTTGTTAAACTAAATTATGTGTTCATGTTGGTATACCTGATCTGATCCAAATATTTGTATGTTATGAACAAGCTAGATACATTTGCAGACCCCTGTCTTAAGAGGTTGCCATTCTCGTTAAATTGTTTTTTGTTGTTCTTCTTTTTGACATGATGGAGCTCTCCAATGTATTTCAGTCTTGAAAGAGCATGGGAATTAATGCAAATTTGTCATGTTTTGCCATTGTTGACATGGGAAAATTTGAAGTACAATGCATGTCCCTCCCGGATTAAGTAAAGGCTGTTATGGTAGCAGATACTGATTGTTTCGGTGGTTTTCCTAGATTGAGTTTCCCTCACTATTTAGCTTTGTTTAATTTATGGGGGCTTCCTGATCTTAGTTATTTATCATCTACTCTAGAAAATAATGGATTCTCAAGTGTCGGAGACACCAGATGTATACACCTAATTAGTTTTGTTTGATTTAGAAGTTTGCTGATGTTGTTTATTTGTCATATAATCTGGATAAGATTTGAATTTTCAGGATGCTGAGTGATCTTACTTAGTTATCACATGGTCTGAAAAAAATATGGCTTATCAGAAGTCTAAACAATGTCTATATACGTGCCTAGATTTGAAAGGACTATTCATATGTTGATAGCGGTGGAGGGTTTTCCTGTTGGTAACAAGAAAATATACATTTAAGTCATGTTAAAATGACGAGCTGATTCATATAGGGAGTACTGTGAAAGTTAATATATCATGGAAGGTGGCAAATCCTTTCTCTAAGCATTTATGAGCTACCATTTTATTGTATTTTTATATTTCTTTATTAGCTTAGGTTTGTAAGGGAATGGTTGGAGAACTGTCACGCTAATAGGATGGAGAGAAAAAACCTAAATATTAGTCGCCAGCTGAAAAGTTAGAGTCAGGGTTTGTCATTCTTGTTGCTCACTAATTTGCCTGGTGTATATGCCGCACGTTATACTCATGGGCAACCTTAGGGTGCCGAGACTGAAACCATTATAGAGGCTTTTCCTTGTCTTTAGGACTGATTAAAGCGACTTGTGAATTGTTTAGCAGTCATGCATTGTGAACCTTCTCTTGCCTCTAGTTGTTATCTTCTGATACTTTGCAAGTATTTCCTTGTTATTTCTCACTAACAAAGTGGCATATCAGTAGAGGATTTCATTGCACAATAATACTCTCTATCTATCTATAACAGTTTCATCCATGTGTTCAAGTTACTTTTCTGTCTGCTATCTCATTTTCCAACAGGGGCCTAGTAAGCAGATATAGTTGGAGACTAATAGAAAAATGCATTCTTGTTTAATCCTAATTTAGATCATCCTTCTTTAGAATGATGGTAAATATCCTCTTGTGACCTGTCTTGAAGAGCAATTGACAATATTATGTTTCAGGGTTCCTGATACTACTTTAGCTCTATGGTGGATGGACCAATCTATGTGTCATCTGCTTGAATGAATTCTTTCTGTTCTACGCTTTCCTTTTTTAAAAAAAAAAAAACAGCAAAACTTTATATTAGATGGAAATCAATAAATACATATTTGGCCATGCCAAGCCTGAAAACTAATAGTCCAAGCTTGAGCATTATACAAAAGTAAAGCCGAAGAGATAATCATAACGAGGAATCAAGATTAAGAATATATCTGATGTCTTCTTGGAGCTTATTGGACCACCATGAAGGAGGCAAACCATAGCATAGAAGATCCCTATTATCTAGGGCCCAGTTAGCCAAGCCATCAACAACTTTATTTCTTTCACGTGGGATGTGACTGAACTGAACTTCTTGAAATTTCTCCTGTAATGTTTTTATCTTCCAAACTTCCTTAGCAATTCGCCAGCTGGGAGAAGAACCAATATTATTTTCAGACAACAGCTTCATAATGATTTGTGAGTCTGCTTCAATTAGAATTTTCTGCCATCCAACTTTTAAAGCCTCTTGCATGCCCTTATAAACTGCTTTCACCTCCGCATAATTGTTGGTAGTAATACCCAGATTCATAGCAAACATGAACTGCACATCACCTTCCTTGTTCCTACCAATTCCTCCCATAGCCGCTCTTCCTGGATTTCCTCTGGAAGCCCCATCTGTATTCAGTTTTCCAAAGCCCAAAGAAGGGGCTTTCGATTGACTTTCTCTTACAATTTTCTTATTAATATGAAAACGGGCATAGAAGCATCCCTAGGATCAAGAGATAACTGATTGCATATATGCTCCCATTCTGTAGAAAGAGTATGAGGCAAAGATATTTTGTGTTTTAGACTTTCAGCTATATTGATTTTAGTTTTTTCCCAGACATAAGGTCCGTCCTTGCTGATTTGCTGGAATATTCTACTATTTCTTTCTTTCCAAATATTCCATAGGAGAAGAGATGTACCACTCCATAGCACCGGGAGAAGATTTTGTCCCTTAGGGAGGAGTCTTTGCCAATCTTTGAAAAGCTGTTCAAGGGAAGCAAAATCATTCCAATGTAATTTAAACAGGGCAGCAAGATGTTTCCAAATTGGAATAACCCAGGGACAGAGGAAGAAAAGATGAGTAGAAGATTCTTCATCTTCTAAGCACAAAGCACATCTGAAAGGGCCATTATAGCCTTTCTTCATAAGTTGATCCCCTGTTAAGCATTTCTTCTCTGTCCATGTAGTTAAGAATATCCGCAGCATTGTATCACTATCCTATTATCCTATAACTTACAATCCATCCCTGGATCATGAGTAACACTCGTGCTAAACTTTGTCATTGGTACGAATGCACTATTTTGTTCCTTTATTCTAGTTGTTGAGGCATTTTAAAGTGTTTGAACCTGTGCTTTCCTTTTGAAAATTGAGTATAATGCTTCACAATACTGTATGCATTTCAAATCTTTGGTGGTATTATATGTAAAGCACTCATGTTACATGCACTCATTTAGAATTTATGCAGCATTATATCCTTTAGCTTACAATCCATCCCTGGATCAAGAGTTTAGGTGTCAAAAGCAGTACAAGAACCACTTTAGTCTTTTTCCTTCTAATGCTGGCCTCCTTAGATGAGAGTAAGTCTATTGTTCATGTAGTTCATTTTTTCTGAATCTTCGTTTTATAGTGTTTAAATTATCCAGTTTGAAACATATTTGTTCTATTTCTTATAAATGCAGTCAGCCAATATCTAATTGGAACTTCGCCTTTGTGTTACATGGTAGAGCTTGCTGGTGGTTTTTATAATCCAGTTTTGAAATACGTTTGTTCTTTTTCTGATAGATGTAGTCAGTTAATATCTCATTGGAACGTCACCTTTGTGCTAAACGGTAAAGCTTCTTGGTGCTTGTTTCCTATCGTCATTAATACTACATTAACACATTACGTGCACCTTCTCTATCATCATATTGAATATATGTAGAGAGAACTAGTGTTTGAAGACATTCATTCCCATACTCGTATGATGTTTTTCGTTCATTTGTTAATGTTTTAATAGGAAAGATTTCTTGTTTATTTAGAAGTTGGAACCAAAGCTCAAAATTTTCACTTGCTCTTGATTTTTCTATGTCATATCTCTATGGTGGGATTTGGTTTCTTGTAAATTTCTCCTATTCTTGTGCTTGTGTTGTGTGTTGTGTTATCAAATCCCAAATTGATATCAACTCACTCCACCCACCAAAAGCTTTTCCAATTTGAAAGTAACTTTGGGGTGCATTCTCTTGAAAGGACTGCTGTTTCGAGCTTTGATACTTACCCTGCGATTGTTTTGCTCTCTTCTTTTCCTGTAATAGGGACAAACCCTAGCCACCTTAGCCTTCACACAGGCTTTAGTACAAATTTAGTTTTGCACATCTATTTCTAACAACAGCCCATGCTTTCTTCTATTCCCCTCTGAGTGCCTTGTCTCATTCTTGTTCAACTTCAGATTCCCTATGTTTGTGAAGGAATACTTAAATCCAGTAACCTTGTCAGCGTTAAAGTGGAAAACTATGTAGGAAAAGCTCAGGTAGGCCAACGATTGTTCTTTCTAATAAATTGTGTTCTATTGAGTTTCTTGTACTTATATCAAACCCTAAGTTTTGTCCTTTATGGGTTTCATTAGTCATTTCTTCTCTATCTTCCTCACGTATGGGTATGCGATTTTGCAAACAATCCAAGTTTTGCAATCTAATAAGATTTACTTTATAGTTTTCTTTCATTTAAATTTCACTAGTTTGCCTAAACAGGGCCCCAGCCAACATGTTTTCCCAGTTTATTAAAACTATGTACAAGACCATGCCATCTATTTCTCGATCTCAGACAATTTAGAATTGGTTCCAAAACTTGGAGAAGGAAGCTAGTATCTATGGAAAAGCTCAAAACTACGGGATTCATCACTGGAGTTGGTCTATGGTATATACAATTAAGTATTAACTAGAGTAGGTGTCAAAAACTGTCATTACTAACATGGAAGTAATAGCTGTCTTTCATCATATTCCCTGCATATTTTTCCACTATTTAGTTACAGATGAGTATGGGGTGAAGCAAAGGAGAGGGAAATGACACAAATGCATTGAGTACCTATTTCATGGCTCTAAGTTTGGTAGATGTGCCCATGGATGTGGTGCTGCCTACTCTTTTCATCATTATTCTGGCCCCAACATCTTACATGAGAGGTCAGCAAGTACATTCTTTGTTCGACTTCAAAACACGAAATAGGCACTGAAAGAATACAAAAATTGCCTTTTCCTTGCAATCATTGCTCTGTCTTGAGGAAACTACATCTTATTGTATCTTTCCCTGCGAGGCCTTTAGAAATAGTTCATCAATGAAAAATAAATTCTAAGAGTTAACTCCAATATGCTTTTCAAACTGCACAAATAGAAATTGTTACAACGATGGAAAATGCCATTTCAGGTAAGATTGATCCTTCTTTTGGATTGATATTTGCAGGTAAGGGAGCTTGAGAATAGCCCAGTTTTTAATTCAGGCTGTGGCTCAGCATTGTCTACAAAAGGCACAGTAGAAATGGAAGCAAGTATAATGGATGGTTCCAGAAACAAATGTGGAGCAGCTTCTGGCCTCTCTACTGTTAAAAATCCCATTTCCCTTGCCAGACTTGTGATGGAAAAGTCTCCTCATGCTTACATTGCTTTTGCTGGAGCTGAAGAGTTTGCTAGAGAGCAGGTTCAAAACCTTCTTCTAAATTAACCTTTAGAGTAGGAGTTTATTCCTCTTATTTTATTCCTTCTGTTACATGTTTCATGGACATGTACCGGCTCTGGTTTGAAATAACTAATTCTATATTTTGAAAACCAGTAGGAAGGAGCATTATATTTTAATAATTTGAATTGAACATCAAGTTCTTGTTTATTCAAATGCAGAAAAAATGGCTGTCTTGCACTCCTATATTACCATGACATTTTTATGAGTAAATGTTTTTATCTTATGACCCAGCTTAAAATTTTATGTGTTCCTGTGACAATATCAGGGAGTTGAAATTGTGGATACAAACTACTTCATTACTGCAGAAAACAAAGACCGATTGGAACAGGCAAAGAAGGCGAACAGCATACAGGTCTCTCACTCTCCACCCTCCTGCTTCTCTCCCTCTATTTATATATGTGTATGCACATGCACAAATTTGCCATTGAATGCACTTCAAACCAATTTACCATCAAAATCCCTTGAAGAGTTATTCTTTGCCTTACCAATAATAGCATAGATCACTGAGATGTATAGTGTTTCAAAACAATTACCAGATGGCAGTATGAAGCCATGTTTTTAATGGCGGATTGCACTCTCTTTTTCAACTGTGATGTTGGTCTATCAACTGATGTTTTTCATGGTACATTTGTATACTTTCTTTGCACCCCAATGTATGTCTTAGATGCATAAATTTGGATGTAGGCTGAATGAGAAATGTGGCATTCTATTACCTATGTTTTTGACACTGAAGGCTGAAAATCATCACCTCTTTAATCTTGAGTGAATGTAGCACTCTGAAGATACTCTATAATCTATAGTCAACCTAACTAGGCATCTGTTCATTATTTGAAATGTGATACCTGCAGTGGATGTACATAATAAACAAGGACCTTGACATTGATTACGTTGACTAGGTCAACCTAATTGCCTCTGGAGCTGGTTTTTTTGGATGACTCTTTTCAGGAACCATGTTATTAGGATGCGGTTGTGAAACAACTGTGCTGAATGATTCACCCATATATGCAAACATCAATAAATTTGAACTGCATTAACAAAGACTTCCCATTCTATAAACAATATTAAGCATAGCCCTGTTCAAGTTAAAGACCCCCATGATTAGCATGTTGCAATTTTGAGTTTTGTTGGAATTCTCGCTTTAGCTTCACAAATCTAAGAAACATCCTATGATAGGCATCGGGGCCTAAGTTGTTGCAGTGCCATTACTAATCCTTTTATATCCAAAAGACTATCTTGTGTGATTCATTTCTTAATAACATCCGACATGTTGTGACATATTTGTGGCTATCAAGCATCTGGCATCATCATAGCGAATTGCCTTCATTTCATTTACTATGTAGTTCCTAATACTGAATAAGTGCCAACATTAGGAATTATAACGAATAATGATGCATCTACAGTTATATACTGATGATCAGCTACTTTTTTAGTCTCTCTTATGATGATTGATGATATCTTAAAAGTCTCTGATCTTAGTTTTAGTATTAGGTTTTCCCTGATTAAAATACGCATTGTTAAAGTGAATAGCAGGTAATGCTGATGATTAATCTTGACTAGATGTTAAAACAGGTCACAATCACCCAAGTAGCTAGCATCTTTTATTTTCTTTTTAACTTTCATCGAATGTAAAGCATTAATTTGCATCAAAGCATATAGCAGAATTTCAGAATGGTTTGAGCTCTACTAGATATATAGGTTTGGTCCTCATTTTAGGGCACCCTAGCAGAATTCTACAATGGCTCTAGCTCTACTGATTTTATAAGTTTGATCCTCATTTTTCGGGCATCCAACTTGGAATTGGCATTAGATTCCAGAAACTATGTTCCATCTAAAATATATAAATGGAATACTTATAGACCCACAATTCTGTTTTATCATGAATGACTAGATCAAAGCCAATATTGTTTCTTTCTCCATATAATGCAGTTATATTTAATCCGTTTCCAAATATTTGAACCAGAATCAGCAATGGGCTTTATAAATAATTGCAATTTATTTTATGTTAGCACTTTTTGTTATTGACAAAATTGAGAGTTGATAACAAGAAAAAAGTAATATATGAATTCATGGGAACGTGTCAATTCATCATGTCTAGTAGCATTTTGTTCTTACATTTCAAATTCTTTGTTTCCAGCTTAAATCTTCGTCGGCTCTGGCTTCTTTTTTCTAGGGTTCTCTTTCTTGCACTCTCACTTCCTCCCTCCCTGCATTGCTATTTATTTTGGAGATAAGCAACGGTTTTGGGTATACTTGCCTTGGATTACCCCCTTTACATTTAGTATTGCTATAGAGTTGGAGTTTTATCTCTCTTAGGGTAGGTTTCTCCATAACTCTTGGCTGTTGTGCCTGGATATATCCTTTATTCGTCTTGAACTATTTTGGTCTTTCGCTGACACTAATACAATTTATTTCTTCCTTTCTTTAACTGTTGCAGTTCGACTACCGTCTCCCAGAGTCTCAGAATGGAGTTGGGAAACTCAATGAAAATGAACTTTTACCCACTGTTAAGTCATATCCAAATGGAAAGTTGGCAGTGGAGAAAGCTTGTGGGAATGGTGTACCATATGAAAATGGGTTAAAAACACCTTACAAAAATGGAATTTTGCCCAAGTCAAAAATGAATGGAGTGCCCATCAACCTATATATGCCAGAAACTGTTGGTTGTGTTGCTGTGGATATGGATGGACATTGTGCATCAGCTACTTCTACAGGGGGCTTGATCAACAAAAGGTCGGGTAGAATTGGTGACTCTCCTATCATAGGAGCAGGTACATATGCCAATGGGATATGTGCTGTTTCAGCCACAGGTGAAGGCGAAGCCATAATTAGAGCAACTGTTGCAAGAGATGTTGCAGCCCTTATGGAATACAAGGGCTTATCTCTTCAGGAGTCTGTCGATTATGTTATCAATAAGAAGCTGGAAGATGGTAAGGGTGGACTGATAGCTGTATCGAGCAATGGAGAAGCTGTTGCAGGATTTAACACTACAGGCATGTTCAGAGCTTGTGCTACAGAGGCTGGATACTGTGAAGTAGGCATTTGGGACTAAAATGCATTGCTTTTTCATTTTCATGACTGTATTTTAAAGGGTTTTCTTTCTTTCAAAATTTCTTCTTCTCATGATGTTCACATCTTCACTTGATGAATGTAATGAAGCAGTGTTATGTAAATTTATGAGTCGATGTGAATTCTAAGGATAGTTGTGAAGGCCTCTTTCTTAGTCATGAATACAGATATAAAAATTGTGTTTAACAAAACCAAAACATGGATTGGTTCCCTGTCCACCTGTTACCAACAATGCTAATTCTGCTTATAAAAATGTAAGAGATTCAGTTACTCTATCTAGAGATGGCTAGCAGAACCAGTCACTCTATCACTTCTTTAGGACACTTCCCTATCACTAAAAACTGTCACGGCGTGAATGCTTTCAATAATGGATATAATCCCACATTGGTTGGAAGGCTTGGCCAGTTTCAACAGGAAATCCAATATGCCAAGACCCTTATGTCAGTGGAGGTGATGCCATAGTGGAAGTGGCCCTCCTATGAACATAATGGTTGTGGATGAGTATGTTTGCTGCTTAGATTCTCCTCTCCTCTCGTGTAATTTTAAAATGCAAAAACATTTCTCTTACAACAGGCTTCAAAAAATGAATCTCCCTATCTCAAAATCAATGTATTATATCTCTTTTTTTTCCTCTAAACAACATATCTCAACTTTTAACCGTGATAATATCCCCATAGTGATTCATAATCTCTTTCTCCTGCAAATAACTACATTACAGGTCTTTTCAAGATTGTTATGATATTGAAGGTTCAAGTTTTCCACAACAGTTGCTCATAAAAACGAGTATGTTGGGCACAATTTCTTGCATGTAGTAGTGTAGAAGAGTCCGATATAACACTAGTATGTCACTTCATAGGGGCCAGAACAACTTCAACACTGATTAGAATTTGAAACCATTTAACGCGTCAAAAAGTTTAGGATTACTAGAACATGAAAAAAAGATGGAAAATTTGTTTGGGAAAGTTGGACCCATGAGGACCCTCATAGTCATAAATTCCATCAACTTCTTGAGGGAATGCTCATCACATTTCTTTCTATTTTAAAACTTTTTTATTTTTTTCAAAAAGAATAGTTTTAAGGAATTTTCATTCAAACATAAAATCATTGTTTTAGTTTCACATCACTTCTAACTTCTATTAATAGACAGCTTTCATTACATTTCAATATTGTTTTTGTTTGTATTGGTGAATTGTTCCATTTGTTTGGGTTCATTGTTTCATAACACGCTTCCGCAAAATAGTGTGTTGTCCACTATATTGTAAATTAAATATGCAACTATGATATTAGAGTAGTTATTTCTATGTTTGTATGACCTATTGAACAAGAGAATTAAATGAATTACAATATGAATATCTTCCTTATTGCCACAACATTCTTAGATGGAAAACAAAGAAGAAATATGAAATTTTATAAGTGTTTCTTGACAAGACCATCTAGAAGTAAAGGGAGTTAATAGAACATTTCACCAATATGTTTTAACAACTCGTATTTGTAATATCTACTATTTTGACAAGTAATCAATTTGTGGACATAACATTCTTAAAGGTAAGTGAATTTTGATAAAGCTATTTTTGAAGACAAAATCAATACAATGAAATAGACAAATGACAATATCGATTGGAATCAAATTTCTCTACAATTTTTTTGACAATTGAAAGCTAACACATGCCTTTTTAAAATATTACTTCCCATGTCAAAAATGGTGGAAATCTTACTCTCTTTGAAACAAAAAAGAACACAATAAGGATGAGCTAACACTTGAGTAGAAGGATCCTTTGGTCTAAACATAGACAAACATTACAAAGGCCATTAGAGAGAAATACTATCATATGAAGAATTGTACCAAATTTAAACATTGCAACTTTATGCCAAGGTAGATGACAAAGGTGCAAGATTATTAAAATGCATTTTGTGTTTTGTTTGAAAAAGTTTGTATTTGTAATATATAAATACATTTCTAGTATCCATAGTGTATGCAACTTACTTAAACATTAAACCCACCAACCTTTATTTAATCAATAAAAAGGTTTATATTCGTAATAGTGAGACATTTTTTTGAATTATTGTAATTATTTGTATTTATATAACCAATAAGAAATACAATTCTTGAAGGCTAGGGCACTTGAAAAGCCTATCAACATGTGGTCAAGGTTGAAAAATGTTAAAGGCAAGAACAAAACAATGAACAAGAATAATGATACCAAGTTCATTAGTAAACAACGAGGCGAATCCCTATAGGAACAGACAACATTCACCTACAACATCACTTTAGTCGCCATTGCTAGAGTTAACTAAGCCATAACAAATGCATACCATTAAGTCTAAGTCTTTGTGTATTTATCATTTGTGTGTTAGCAAACTATATGGATCTTTTATAAATAAACAAGAAAGGTTTGTTTCACAATATAAAACTAATTGTTTTGAACAACTTTTTGGTTAGGAGGAATTACTAATATGCACTTGAATAAGGAGTTTGTGCATGCAATGAGTTGTCACTCCAAATAACATAATAAACTCCCCAAGTTTAACCCATTTTCTAGTGCGGAACAAGACAAAACTAAGCTAGATAATTAATACAACTTCTAGTAGAATGTGAACACACCAACACCCTCCCTTAAGCGAAAATTGGAGAGGAAAAAGAGAGTAATGAGATAGATCCTTATATATGGGCTTGGGCAATTAGGCTAGATCAAGTAACCATGTGCTAAAAAAAAAAAAAAAATGAGTCACCACGGAAAAAAACTAAAAAGGTTTTTTAAAAAACTACTAAAACTTCAAAAGTGGAGGAGCTAACATATGTTTCAAGGTGTCTCAAGAAGCAAATGACTCAAAATTTTAACACATTGTCAAGAAAGTGTTTCTTTGGATGAAAGTCTCAAAGGAATTCAATTTTGCACATGTGGTCTAAATTCATTGCTCAATCATTGAAGAAGATAGACTAACAAAGTGTTCCCTAAATAACTTCATTCAAGGAAATTATCAGAGGTGTAAAAAGTGCAAAAGAGTGCACCAAAATGAATGCGATTAGCTACTAGAAAGTAGATGTCATAGGGTCTAAAGGGTTAATAAGGAACACAACATCCGAAGAAGCATGATGTGCACACTCCCCATAATGTTGTCTAGGTGAAATGGTTATTTTTTTATAGGAGTGGACAAAGCCCACTACTTGAACACTAGAAAAGACAAGATGACATTGTTTGCACCAAAATATCTCCTTATGAAAAGAAGACTAGTAGTATGTCAAAGATGTGCCAAAGATCTAGATAAATGATCTCTAAAGAAGTTGGTAGTGGTGGTGATGGGAGATTTGAGCAAGCTGGAGTAAATAAAAAAGAAGCAAAGAATAAAACATACACACATGAAGGTTAACTACTCTAAAACAAAAAACCCTCCATAGCTATGTAGATTCAATGAGACTTCAAAGTGATTACCTAAAATAAATAAACCCACCAAATGAAGTAAGGAATTCCAGAATGTTGATAATCTTTTGAAGAAGTCATAAGTAATAAGAGAGTTGTTCTTAAGACAACCACCAAAAAGAGAGTTCAACTAACAAAAGAAGCATCAAAAGGTAGAGTAGCGAATGGACAAAAAAGTTAAATAGTGGAGGAGCCACACCTATAGAGCCTTTGCCAACAATGGTTATGATGCTACCACAATTGATTAGAAATCCATCCTAGATGAAACAAATGGTTGAAGAGTATGTTTGCATATGAGTGGGTGTGAAGTGCACAACCAATATATGTGAAAAAACAACTATAAAAGTGTCAAAATGATCATACACGACATAAGCAATCTCAAAACTCTCATGCCTAAGTATGGGTGCAACAAAATTCATGTGTTGTTCAATATCTTCACAAAGTGTAGAATGAACAAAAATAAAAGCTTTGTCATCAAGTGATCCTAGTGAAAATGAAATTCTTCTTCAAATCCAATCCCATAGCAGAATTCCAATGAACATGATAGATAGGAGAAACAATACCTACTAGTGTTTGCCAATACTTCTTCCAATAAAACCCATGGAATAGAGCATGTGAAACACAGAAGGCAATAGTTTTTTTCTCAAAGGTAACATACATATAAAGAATCAAATTTGAAATGGGGTAAGTATAAGATGCAACAACAAGTGCATTGGATACAATGTCGAACCTAGATACTTGACTGAATTAGGGTCAATAGGTGCGGTAGAAGTGATTGTAAATGGACTAGGAATAGGGAATTTGAGTCCAATGTATCAATTTGGTGTCGAAGGCTAGTGATTTTGTTTTGTAGGGAATGAATGAGGGTATCCTTGCTAGAAATGAGAGAAGAAGAGAAGTCCGCTTCTTGATATTTTTGTTCTCTTTCTACAAACTTGATCGTAATATCCCAAAGTTCACATAGCTCGGAGAGGAGAATATTATTTTCTAACTATAAAGAAAAAAGGTCATGGCATGAAGCCATTGCAAAAGATAAAAATGAAAGCAATAAAGATTTTATTTGTGAGAGGGTTTGACCACTTGTTAGACTAGACCACACCCTTTGGTCTTTGTCAATCGGATTTAAAAACTATGCCAAATGCACAAAAGAGTGTCTTCTAGTGGGAGTCAATAAGGTGCTCAAAGTCCACTTCACAAAGATCGAAAGCCCCTTCAAAAACAAAAACTCCACCCTTTAAAATAGTTAAATCCCTTAATACATTTAATTTGCCACCCACTTTATAATGAAAGTCTATCCTTTAATATGAATCCATTCACTTAATCAATTTTTTTGGAGTTTCTTTGAAAAAAATAAAATTCCATTCTCACATCTTACATGTTTATGAAAATGGAGTTTGGAATTTGTATAAAAAAACAAGAGTCTCAAGTATGAAATTAGTTTTGTCTTCAACATTTTCTCGGTTTCCATTAATGGTCTTTGATTTTAAACTCTGTTTGGGATTTGCATTTGTAATTAATTTTAGTACCCTATTACTCAATTGTATTTGGATTTGGCTTCTCACACATGATGTTATCTTATACTTAGATGCACCATCTCCGTTTCATCATCACCCACAACATTCTTCACTTCTTTGCAATTATTTGATTGCTCGTTAAACATGGTTCACATCTTTCTTCAAACAATTTGTGTTGCAAGTATCGGTGACATCAAATGATTTGTAATCCAATGGTGGGTATGATGGCGTAAAAGGTGTTTCCTAGCCATCCATCAATGTACAAATCTTAGGAGATACCAAGTAATTAGGGATGAGGCTAGGATCATGCCTCAGGGAATTTGGAAAATGGAAACCCCTTAGCCCTTAACAATTAGACCTAAGAATTTTGTGCGCCTAACTTGTAAAGATTCAGATTCAATCAACGATAAAAGTCTTGGTAACATCAACATGGGCAGTAAAGGGCATCCCGAGCACTTGGCATTAACATGGGCCTCCTATGATTTTAGAGAATTGAAAAAAAAGTCTTCGTAACATTAGCGGGGAAGAAAGGGCGGTCTAAACACTTGACATTAACATGAGCCTCCCATGATTTCATAGAATTAACGTGAGAGGGCAAGGAGATTGTGATGGGAGGGATTTTTGTTAAAAGGTGATCGTTACACCCCCAACATGGATACACATGAGTTCCCGATAACAATGCACTTTTGAATTCAAGTTGTGTGATCGATGGTGGGTGGAATACAATTGCAATGTATAGATACTAGCAATTGCATATGAGTTGCAAACCACGCCAAAAGCAATGCCAAGTTGAAGCTAGTTCATGATTTTATTTTGATGTCAATAAAATAAATGAAAGAAATACATTCCATACTATCACATATCCTCGAGTCATTTTTCCAAACACTCCGTGCTTTGTATCTGCTTACAAATTTTATATACATATCTACACAAGTATTAACAAATATAATATTTGACAAAAATTACTTACCATTATATTTTAATGGATGTCCATACCCTATTCTAAAGCTCACATTTTGACACGGGCTGGTAGTATGCTGACAAAGGTTGTGGAGTCGGCTTTACATATGCGCAAAATGCATTTGCTTAAAATATTCAAATGCTTTTTTTAACAAAACCATTATGTGCATATCTTGCAATCATTGTAGTCCACAAGACCACATTTCATCAAGGTATTTTTTTGAATAGTTTATGTCTAACAAAAATTAGCTTCCCATAATGCTTTGATGGTTGTCTTTGTGCAAATCATTCATTATAATCCACAAGATCACATCTCATTGCAAGGAATTTTGTCGAGAATTTTACACACCTTGTGTATGATTCTACTTGTTTCATACATGTCTATCATGAGACCTACAACTATTATTTAATAAAAAACATCTTTCCATTATGGTTTGAAAAATATTGATGTATTGATCCAAAGCTCCCATTTTGATACAAGATGGAAATATGTTGGAAAAAATTGTGATTGTATTTGCTACATAGCTTGCAAGGCCTTTTCAACAAGCCCATTTTGTGCAAATCTTGAAATCATTGAACTCCATTGGAAAGTTTAAATGTTTGTGCATGCTCCCACATTTTGCATACATACCTACTAGAACACTTGTAAGGACATATTACAAAAGTAGATTCTCAACTATGATTTGGTGAATGTACATACCCTGTTTGCATAGGTTGGGAGCAAGTTGGGAGTATTCTCTTTGTAGACGTACAAGTAAGATATATATGGTTAGTTGTAACCTTGTTTACAACCACCCACCACATATCAAACTCTAAGATGTAATGGAAATGTAAACAAAAATGGGTGAAGAACCCTTTTATCAGATCTACTGCTACTCTCCCAAGCATCATCCTAACTACAATTGATGTACTACCAAAATTCCAATTCTCTATCCTTAGTCAGAAGCCTACCAAATTCATTGAAACACCTTCCATATTCATTGAAGAGTAATCTAGTTTGGATTATTTGAGGGGTTAGAGTTTGGCATGATAAATACATTTTTGAAGTTGTGTTGCCTTTGCATACTCCTTCTTAATCATGTGCTAAATAAAATATTGACATCTCTTTTTTTGGGATGTTGGTGAGTATGTTGTGGGAAGAGCTCATTTGTTTGAAAATGGACATGATATCATTTGGCTTCTTATCATACAATTGAATGCTTTTTTCGGTCCATGAGACCTTGTCTCGCATAATGTATTTTGTCTAAAAATTGGCGTTCTTCGCTAAATGCTTCTACATTTTGCATACGTGTCTATTAGTAAATTTGCAATTTACAAAATACATTAAAAAATCAAATTTAAATTATTTTTTGATGAATTTCACACCCTATACCAATGATCCCAATTCAACACAAATTGAAAAATGATGACAAGGTTGAAGTGGTTGGGTTAGATTTTTGGTCATTGTGTTTGGTAAAATAGTGTCAACGCCTCTTCAAGAATCCCATGTTTTTTAAAGCTTCCATTGTCATGTTCCATGAGAAGACATTTGGGCTAGTCATTTTTTTGAACACTTTGTGAGTATAAAAAAATCTACATTTTTCATACATGTTGATAAGTGTATTTTGTAGAAGAGTGTTTTTGCAATGCACAAACAAAGTATGGAATCATTCAGATATAGTTTGGAGTCAAATAGTTTTGTTGGGACAAGAGGAAAACATGTAGGTAGCAATGGCTAGTTTGTGAAACCATTTTGGTGTAGTTAGATGAAGTAGTTGAAGTGAAGCACATATCTACAAGATCAAAGCAAGGGAAAAAGGTATATATTGTAAAGTATCCACTATTACCCGTCTTTGACATTGAAATTTAGTCCAACTGTTAGGGGTGGTATAGGAAAACATACCTAATGGAAGTTTGAACAATTTCCTTTTCATAAAAAGAAGAGGAGAGCTAGATTAGACTCGTAGGTATGCAATATTTGGAAGGATACACAAGGCATGTAAACTATTTAACAAATTCCCTTAAGAAATGTTCTAAAACTAACCCTCTCTTCTTTGTTGTGAGATTGAGATTTAGATTGACTATGGATAACATTGACAAGTGAAAATTTGTTCCCATGACCCCCTTCAAGCGTTGTCCTTTCATGCTCTAAAATGGGTTCATTGAAAGGATTTTAAATCATGAGGCCAATAAGATTCAAAATGGTGTTCCCTAGAGAATTGCACATTCCTTTCTCCCCTTTGCCTTGTGCAAAGAAAAAAATTAAAAAAATGAAAGAGATGAGAACACATTTTCTTGAGTCATTTTGTCAAACAATGCATGTGCTTTATGTATTCTACCATATTTTGCATACATGTCGACAATATCATTAACAAATACAAAATTTGACAAAAACCTACTTTGGATTATGCTTTGATGGATGTCCATACTCTATTCTAAAGCTATTTTTCGTAGATAAGGATGGGAGCTTGGATTTACACTTGCCAAACACATTTACTTAAAATTTTCAAAGGCCTTTTCAACAAAACTTTTTGTACATATCCTGCTTTCATTATAGTCTATGGGGATACATCTCATCAAGACATTTTGTCAAACAATTCATGTGCATTGTGTGTTCTACCACATTTTTTTATACATGTGTATTAGGGAATTTTCTAATACAACATTTGACAAAATATCACTTTACATAATGCTTTAATGGATGTCCATAACCTGTTTGAATCTCCTATTTGTTCATAGAATGGGAGTTACAAGTATGTTGTCAAAGGTTTGGAGTCTATCTTTACACCTTCCAAACACATTTTCTTCAAAATTTCAAAGACCTAAATTCAAAAAAACCCATTTTGTGCATAACTTGTAATAATCGTAGTTGATGAGACCATACCTCTTTAAGGAATTTTGGTGAGCATTTCAAATGTCAATCACTAAATATTAGGGCACTCCTTTCTATGAGCTATAAATAGGTAATGCAATCAAAACCATAGACACAAATCTTAAGAGAAATGAACACTAGCTTCCATGAATATGGTCTCCATGACCTTGTATATGATTCATCGTTAAAGGAAATGTGAAAATTAAAATATTAATTAGATCCAATTGTAGCATGTTAGTCACCAAATTATTCCTCAAAATTTGTATAATAATGTTTATTGTCTATGTTCCAAATGCAAACTACCCAAACATCCCAAAACGCTTAAAAATGAACATAATTTGAAAACAAAAACACATATAGAATGAATGAACTAAATAACCAAGGTTCAAAATTGAGGAAAAAATTGAGGATATAATGAAATATTGCATTGTCAATAACATTTGCATGAATTTTTGAGGCCCTTTCAAACAACCCATTTTTGCATATCCTACAATCATCAGCCCACAAGGCCACACATGTCTCTCATATATTTTGTTAAATAATTCATATGCTTCCATATTTTGTATACATATCTACCAAGGCACTTCAGAATTAAAACATATGAGAAAATTGTTTTTCCATAATTCTTTGGTGGATGTCCACACCCTATTTTGAAGCCTCTATCTTGACATAGGATTTTAAGGTCTTTTCAATGAACAATTTTCGCATATACCATAACCATTTCAATATATGAGACCACATATATTTCAAGAATTTTATCGAAAAGTTTACATTCTTACACATTTTGCAAACATATCTATCAAAGCTCTCACAACTAACACATCTATTGTAAGTCCCTTCTTCACAATGCTTTGTGAGATGTCCACACCCTCTTTTAAAGCTCTATCTTTACACAAGTTGGTAACATGATATCAACAACAAGATTTTGAGATTAGACACAAGTTAGCTACATTTTGTGAAACAATTTCGATGCTTCGTGAAGATGTCCATACCCTCTATAAACTACACACACCACTTGTTAAGAGGCGAAAATAAAGATGATATAATTTTGAAATGCAATCGCCTATTCCAAACCATGCTCCTTATAGGTGGTGGCTACCTATCACAACTCTCAGTGAGGGTCAAATGAATACTTTGGTTCATTTTTCATAAAGGAGAGCTCCTCAGAGGTTGTTGTCAAGCCACATTCCCATGCGATCTTCCAACATTCTCACTATAATGCAAAACCTAAGTTGATCTATTGTTCTTCATTCGAAACAAAACACAAGGGAGGAAGGACCATGATGCCCATACCTTGTTTCAAAGCTCATATTTTTCACATGATTGTATTATGCTAAGAAAGTTGAAACAATGTCAATACATCGTGAGGAAGCCCATATCACGGTTTGTCGGATGCTAATTGTATTTATCTAAAAGTTTCTAAGGTCTTTTCAACAAAACCATATTTTTACATATCTTGTAATCAATACATTTCATGAGACCATATATCTTTTAATAATTTTGTCTAATAGTTCACATGCTTCCAAATTTTGCAAACATATCTTCTAGAGAACTTACAACTTAAACATCTACCAAAAGTCCCTTCCCATAGTGAATTGGAAGATGTCCGCTTTGCTCTGTTTCAAATCTCTTATGTTGGAAAAAGCTAAGATTATGCTAGAAAAGGTGAACTAATCAAAGTGGACACCTATTGATTACATTTGGAGAAACAACACCAATGCTCCATGCAGATGCTCATGTTATATTTCAAGCAAGGGCCATCAAGAATGCTTTCAAGGAAAAATACATCTAGAAAACAGACACTCACCAAAAATGACTCCTCACTATTAGAAACCTATGGCATAAAAGATAATGATGTAAATTTATGATGCTTTAATTAAAATCAATCAATTTTAATTCCAATGACATCCATCGGCAATGCCAACAAAAACACAAAACTTGGTATAAATTCTAAACATTATAGGTCTTTGGTTGTAGAATTTGATCTTTTGAAAACAAGCAATAGTTAGGGGACAACAGTCCCTCCTCTTTATGGGAGAGGTTCCCTTATTGAAAACCAAAAAACCTTATTTACAATATAAACATTTGTTCAATATTTTGGTGAGGATTTTGATATCTCTAAATGCATTTATCAAAGGTTCTCAATACATAAGAAAAAGGAAAAGTCAGGACTGATATTCAGAAAAGAGGAGAGCACTTTCAGACATATAGATAAGCGAGAAAGATATCTTACTGATGCTTGATAAAATAACAAGATTTAAACTATGTATATGAAAACACAGGACGTGTATGTATTAGACACAAAGTTCCAAATACACCTATCAACTGAAAGACACAAATTTCTTGCTTAAATACACATAGCTTGATATGAATCAGACAGGGAACAGAAAGAGACAAAGCATGGGAGAGGGTGAAAACTTCTTCTGTATTAAATAGTTCAATGTTCTTCTACATCTAGATATCAAAATCTCGATCCTTTATAATGATAAGAAAAGTTCTTTAAATAACCCTGAGAGACGGTTACAAAAAGTCTTTTCAGTTTCCTTTCTTTTAATCTCAAAAGCTAATATCTAATTAAATATTACAACATTAACTTATCCCTTTCTTTCATAACACATGACTTAAAGGGATAAAGCCACCTTAATTAGATATTTTACAATAAGAAAGAAGAATATAAGCTAGGAAGTCGAGATGCTAGTAGAAGCACTTGTAATCCCCTTTGTCTTTAATACTTGATTTCTGAATCGCTTCAAGACTTCGGCTATGTCCATTCCATTGGAATCATTGTATTAGAATTGGCATGAGTCTAACTACCCAAACACTTCTCCATCTCCTTCCCGAACTCTACATTCTCCAAGAACTCCTTATTGGCATCTGTGATAAAGAACTGTAGTGTGCAAATCTCCTTCACCTTTTCCTTTGATATAGTGTCCTGTTTGAACAAATTCTCCTTGAAAAATGTCTTGAATTGAGACTTGATCTCTTGAATAGTGAATTTTTCATTTGAATTTTCTTTGAAGATTCGACAGTGAATATCCAGGAAGGCAGAAGTGACACAAGCTTTAAAATATTCTCCTTTTTGTAATACATTTGGAGCTCTCCAATGGCTTCCTCAAGAACCTTTATTTTCCAATCAATACTGAAGACCCACTGCTTGGACAAGTTCAATTTTTCATCATCAAAAACCTTTTTAGCCAAAAGGACTGTACATCTGTTTCACTCATCAACCTGAGATCTTGAATGCACTCACTCCACAGTTTCAACTCTCTATCCAACCCACTGAGTGTTGTAGAGAACTTCAGTTGAATCTTGGCAATTTTCTCATATGCCTTGAATGCCTCTTCAATAAAATTTAGTCCTATGATTATTAAATCATCAACCATAGCTTCCATTGCTTTACCATAAGTGACATGCTTATGGATATATTTAATGGCTTGGACCTCATCACTGGACAAGATAACAGGAGGTGGGATGGAAGCTAGGGGAGTAGGATCAAGTACCTTATCCTCTGTCAATAAAGATTTGATGAAACTGGATAAAATTTGGTTCTTCTCTTCTAATTGCTCCTGTGTTTGCTTACCTTTTTCAACCCTTTCAATTACCTTAGATACAGTCTCCCTCAGATTATGCACTTCACTTTTTGGGGTTGATTCTCCAAGAGGAATTCTTGTTAGCTCAGATCACCCATTGATAGGTCCTTTTCATCTTTATCCAACTTGGGTTTTGCAATTTCCATGAATTGTTGGCCTGGGAATTTGAAACTAATCTTGAGGTGACTTTATCCCTCTTAGATGGAGGGGGAGGAGTAGTTCATAGAAGATCTGTGACTGCATCAAACTTGGGAGCAACAACAATTGAAACTGCCTTTCTTTTCTTACTTTCAAGCAATGGTTGTAATGTAAATGAGGAACTAGAAGTAGGAGCAATAGGCCCAAGTGTAGATGCACTCATGACACTTAGAGTCTACAAAAATCCACTTCCAACACAGAGGTATCAGTTTGAGTGGTGTCAGGAGCTTCCTTGGTAGATACTTCTACAAATTTTGAAACCATTTTCTCTGACTGATCCTCATTTACACTGCTTTGCTCAGGTGTATTTTCCTTAGGATTCTCTTGTTCTTTTCCTTGAATGTCATCATCATCATCCAAGTCCACAATTGTTTCTTTTATTTCAGCTTGCTTGGAGGAGGGATCACTTTCTTGAATTACATCAACTGCCTTATCATCCTTTTTGGCTTTCCCTTTTTGGTGTATACCAGAGTTGATGATTCAAGAGGAGAAGGGACAAATTGTTCAAGTACCTTAGGAGCTAACACATGTATTTCTTTCTGTGGAGTAGGAGTATCTTTGGAAGTAGACCTAGATTTCCTTGCCCTAAACATCTTCATTTTTCTATCAAGCTAGAGTCTAGTTCTTACTAGGACAAGATTGTTGAGCTCCTTCAAATCATCTCTTTCCTTGACGAACCAATCAATGGTTTTAATAGGAGTGTGCTTGATTTCCCTTTCATACTCAAGAGACTGTAGCTCCTCATCGCCATCCTCCAATCCTTCAAAAACAACAAATATATTGAAATATATGATTTGTTGCAGAGATAATCTTCTCGTAGTACCTTCTCCGAGATTCATAATCATCATCACAATCTGCCCAATAGTCTTCAATATTAGGGAGATGTTGATAACCCATTCTGAAATTGGAAGAAATGAACCCTTTAATATCAAAGCAAGATCTGGGTTTATAATAGTGGAGAGTGAGAGGAGCAATTGTCCTGTCAACATTTTGAGCATCTAGGGCTAGTCCTGCAAGTGTAATTACCCAGTGTGATTGGGAATTGAATACTGCAATCTTCTTGTCCCTACAGGTCCTATGCAACTTATCCAATTGTCTCGTATATTTCTACTAAATCCATCTTATCACTGCAATACATGGGAAGTTTTAGGGGTTGCCCCTTCGGTGTCACTCATATTTCACCCCGAAATCATGGATTACCCAATCCGAAAAAAATTCGTACTTTTAAAATAATGGGTCATTTGTTGTTTTTATTGCCTGAAAGTTCTTGTATTGCGTCAAGATAATCCCAAAGAGCCATATTAGCCCTTTTTCGCCAAATACCCAGATGCCCAAAATTGTTTTATTTTGTCGTCGGGATTTGTTTGCGGGAAATTTGTATTTAATTATTTTGAGCCCCGTATGAGGCTATTTGCGCTCTGTTTCAACTCTGTTATGAGCGGATATGTTATTATTCCTATGTACCAGAAGGATTTTAACTTATTTTAAGTTTTGGGCTTTATTTGTAACTTTTGGCAATTTTTCGTGTTTTTGTGGTGTCCCGTTCATTTTCTGTAAAATTTCTCTGGAACAACTCCTTCGCAGGGTAAGCCCGATTTTTGGCTTTGGGTAGCCTGGAAAACATACACGCACATTTTGCCTCGGAGGAAGTCGTCATCGGAGGTTCTGGGAAAAAGCGAAGTCGTGCACAGAAAAGCCCCTGCGGGGATGGGCGCATTTTTGGAAAACAAAGGATTTAAGCTGCGATGGGAAAAATATAAGCCATGGTGGGGTACTTTTTCCGTGTTATAAAAGTCACTTAAGGCGCAAGTGGGAAAAATAGAGGCTACAGGCGGTGGGAATTTATCACCGCCTTGCGAGGTAAAAATTCCCATGATATAATAAAGGAAAGTGACTTAAGTGAAATCATGGGATTTTAGTGCCTTGCAGGGTAAAGAATCCCATTGTCAAAGTCAAATCACTTAAGTGGATCATGGGATTTTGGTGCCTTGGCATGAGGGTAAAGAATCCCATTATGGAAAAAATTCTTAAAAATAGAATTACATGTGCAAAAAAAGTGCGCCCCCTTTGGTGATTGATTAAAAGATTAAATTGATTATTTTTAATAATCTTTCTTCTTAAAAAAGTTCCAAGCTTGAGGAGGTCAAAAAGTCAAAGAAGGAATAAAAGAAAGGAATTAAATTAATTAAATTTAATTTATCTCATGATCGCCTAGGTTTGATGCTATGCAGAAAATCTAGCCAATGATTAAGGCGACTCATTTGGGAACAACTATCTTTGTAGATCAAAGCTTATCTATTGAAGATCGAGTGTTTTCCACACAAATCTCAACCTAGCTGAACGTCCATTCACCCGATCCATGAAGGCGCAAGGAAGGACTGATCATTTCTTCCAGGCTGCGGGGAGCAATTCAATTTCAATCATCCTCCTCAAGTTAGAAGCCGCAGATCTAGTCTTTCACCAGGAAGGAGAGTACACACCCATCCAGATCCGGATCGTATTGACATAATCCGGCATTTGGAATTATCCAAAGCAAGTCTATCAAGTCTACACAAGGAGGAGACGTGCTCAAGCTAACATGGCGCACCAAATTGTACCTGTTCCATGGGGAGCAGCTTTTGGACCTCTCAACTTGGCTCCACCTATGCACGAGCTGCCAAAGGGATCCAGAAAGAATTTTCCAAAATTCTTTGGAGATGGAAAGCAAAACCCGGATGATCATTTGGCAGCATTCTTCATATCTTGTGGTGTGCTTGCAGTGGAGCATGAAGATGTCTCAGTCAGGCTATTCATTGAGACTCTACACGACTTGGCTGGAGAATGGTTCTATCGGCTGGCTCCTGGCACCGTAACCAACTGGACGACTATGCGTGAGCAATTTCTGAAAAGATTCAAGCCTGCAGAGGACGCGAGCACGATGATCACTCAACTGATTAATTGAAGAAAGAGCCAAACGAGAACATGCGGGACTTTATTGCAAGGTTCCAAAGGATTTTGTATAAAATCCCCACTTCTACTGCATTGAGTGATGAAAATCAAAAGACATTTTTATAAATGCTCTATTGCCTGAAGTTGGATATCAGCTAAGAAGGGCAAGACTTGCAAATTTGCTTTGGACGCACAAAATGCTGCCGTGGAGGTTGAGGACGACTTGATCATGGTGGAAAACTCAAACAATCATCTCACAAAGGTGATGGTGCTTCTTTAGTACTTCCGATCCTTTGTTGCAGAGATTGGCTAATGACATGCTGCAGATCAAGAAGCAGATCTCTCAAGCAGGGAATGCACCCCCTAAAGAATAGCTCCTACCAGGACCTTCAATGGTCAAAATCAAAATCAAAATCGAAAGCAGACTTGCTTGCTTGCACCACACGTTTGGCAATAGAAGTGCTCCAAGGAATAACTTGGAAACTAATGAAGAGGGTCTCGGCATTGATGAATCATTTGATGATGAAGACTTTATAGATCCCGCTGGCGACTCCAATATTGGTTACTTGGACTACGAATCTGATGAGGGATATTATGAATCTTTTGAAGATTCTGATGGTCACACTTTTGCGGTATTTACAAGGTCTCAGATGCGCCAAAATGCCGAAGCATCCACAAGTGGCAAAGAGAGAGAAGATCCTGGCCTGGATGTTACTATCTTGAAAAGAGGTAGCATTCTTCCTTCTTCATTAGCGCCCAAGGATAAATATTCAAATTCTTTCAATTCGCAGCAAAGAACCAATGCACATCCTGTTGAAGCAAGTCAAGCTTTTGACATAATTGATCACATCAAGAGAAACAAGGTCCAAATGTCAGAAGCTGAGTATTTGAGGGCATTTCCTGATCAACTGAGTAGATTGGTCAAATATGTGCAAAGTAATGGTCCCAACCCAACGAACAATAATTCACGGGGTATCTTATCAAGTCCAAAGATTACTCCACCTTCAAATAATGCTACTGCAAGTTCTTCTCCTTCCACCCCTTCTCCTGCTACATCAGAAAGGATTGAGCCATTCTATGTGTCTTTGCTCATCAACGGACATAAGCTAAGCAATTGCATCTTGGATTCTGGAGCTTCCGACAACGTCATGCCTGCCAAAGTTGCTGATGCCTTGGGTCTTACATTGACAAAAACCATTGGAAGATGTTATTCCATGGAAAGGCAAGTCCCTCTTGTGGGGCAAATCAAAGATGCGCAGGCAGTACTTGCTTCCTTCCCAGATAAAAGACTGAAAATGACTATCCTTGTAGCAGACATTCCAGTCTCTTATGGCATGCTATTGAGTAGAAATTTTTGCAAGGAGCTGGGTGGAGAAGTGAAGATGGATTGGTCTTGTGCGCACATACCAATCAAAGGAGTAAATCAGAAGCTGGAACCTGAGAAGAAATCCAAGTACACAGTATCAAAATCTGAAGATCCTAGATCTCAGATCTTGTTTCAGGAATCGGATCACGGAGTCTATTATCTAGAAATGGATAAAGAAGAAATTCAACCAGGTGATTCGAGAATCACATCAAATTGATAACAAGATTTGGACTCTGGAATTTGATGGTAGCCACATTCATTTGGATCAGGCGCAGGTGTTGTTCTTATCTCTCCTGAAGGGAAGGTGCATGCACACTCCTTCAAATTGATGTTCGAAAATACTAACAATACGGCTGAGTATGAAGCATTGTTGTTAGGCATGGAAGCGAGTAGAACAATGGGAATCAAATTATTACACGCAAGAGGAGATCTTTGAGCTGATTGTAGGAAGGATAAGTGGGCCTCTACCAAGTCAAAAAGACAAAGCTGCGGCACTACGAGAGATCGGGTCTACTCTGCTATCTTGGATTTTCAGCTTTCTCGGTATCTTACATTTCGAGAGAATAAAATTCAAGAGCTGATTCGCTGCGATTCTTGCAGCCTTGTTGAATCCGGATCAGCCCCTGCATTCTTTAGGCAGGGAGACTACAAGGTGGAAATGGTTTTTGCCCAAAGGTTCGACAACGTCACAATGATGGCAGGTTTTCAACGATGATACATAGATTGCTGCATTTCTCCAATGAAAGACAACTTTGAAGAAATCTACTATGAGGGAAGCAATTCACCTCCTAGGCAGACCACTGTCGGAGAAATGGATGCTGACGTCTCAGGAGGTCAGGAGATTATCCAGCTAAAGGGAAATAAAATTCCCAAAGGCTTGGTATCTCTTGAGGAAATGTTTGATAAGCATGATCAGATGCTTAAGAAAAATGAAGAAAATGAGGAAGGCTCTTCCTCCGACACACAATTACTAAATTTGGGAGCCAACAATGATCCCAAATTAGTAAATCTGGGTAAGTGTTGTTCGGAAGCTGAAAAGGAAGCTTTCACTAAGCTTCTTAAGAAATACATGGATATTTTTGCCTGGTCCTATCAGGATCTAAAAACATATCAGCTTGCGGAAGTTCAACACTACATCCCACTTAAACCAGAACAGAAGCCTTTCAAGCAGAAGCTGCAGCGGCACAATCCTACCATTTCAGGAACCATCTTTGCAGAAATCTAGAAGTTGTTAGATGTAAAGATTATCTATCCCATACACCATTCGGAGTGGTTGGCCAACATAGTCCCTGTAAGAAAGAAAAGTGGTGAAATTAGGTTGTGCGTGGATTTCCGCAACCTTAATCAAGCTTCATTGAAGGATAACTATCCTATTCCCATCATGGATCACTCTCTACATTGGGTGGTTTGGATCTCGAGATGCTTTCCATGCTTGACGGCTTCTCAGGATACAATCAAGTCAAGGTGGCCGAGGAAGATCAATACAAAACGGCGTTCATCACACCTTGGGGAACCTTCGCATACCAGAAGATGCCTTTTGGCCTGATTAATGCGGGTGCTACATTTCAAAGAGCTATGGATCTAGCCTTTGCTCATCTCAAAGATATAAGCATAGTTGTGTACCTGGATGATTTGACAGTCTTTTCCAAAGATAGAAGCACACATATTTCAAACTTGGAAGAGGTCTTCATACAATGCCGCAAGCATGGTATTTCTTTGAATCCTAAGAAATCCATCTTTGCTGTAACCGAAGGAAAGCTGCTTGGGCACATTGTTTCCAAAGAAGGAACAAAGATAGATCCAGAGCATGTCAAATCCATTCAGACATTACCTTTGCCCACATCCAAAAAAGGAGTTCACTCTTTCTTTGGAAAAGTGAATTTTCTCAGAAGATTCATTCCTGACTTTGCTGAGCTAACCCATCATATTTCGAATATGATGAAAAAGACACAAGATTTTAAATGGAGCAGTGAAGGGAAGGAAGCTTTCAAGAAAATCAAAGAGGCCACAAAAGCTCATCTTGGTTTCACCTGACTTTAGAGAATTTATTCTTTATTGTTATTCTTCCGAACACACCATGTCAGCAATTCTAATGCAGAAAAATCAAGAGGATGTAGAAGCTCCTATTGCTTTCATGAGCACGCCCCTTAAAGCCTATGAGTTGAAATACACTCCAATGGAAAAGCACGCATATGCAGTGGTGAAGGCGTGCAAAGCATTCAGGTATTATATTCTTTCCTCACACACTGTGGTTTTGGTTCCAGATACTGTGAGTTAAATCTATCCTTACTCAGCAAGAGTTAGGATTATTGAGAGGCACATGGGTGACAAAGGTTCAAGAATATGACCTAGATATTAAACCAACAAAGCTGGTTCGAGGAAGAGGTCTGTGTGAACTAATGACAGAGATGAAAGCATCAAGCAGATCAGGATGGGATAGATGAAGATTTACCTGCAGTACTTTTTATAGATCTAGTAGAGGAGTGGTATAGTAACATTGCTTACTTTCTGACGTATGGAGAATGCCCAGATCAACTTTCCAGAAAAGAGAAATGAACAATCAAACTTAAATCCAAAGATTTTGTTCTTTGGGATAATGGTTTGTACAAAAAGGGAATTGATGGTGTATTTCTCAGATGCGTGGATAAAGCTCAACAGGATCAGCTACTACAACAGTTTCATGACATGGCTTGCGGTGGTCATTTCTCAGCCCGAGTCACTGCACACAAGATCCTTAGAGCAAGGTATTATTGGCCCACCCTTTTTCAAGATACTGCAGAATGGGTAGCTAAGTGTCAAGCATGCCAACATTTTGTTGGGCGTGTGAAATTGCCTGCATTACCTCTAAAACCCATTGTGATTGAAGAACCTTTCCAACAGTGGGGTATGGATTTTATTGGAATGCTTAACCGGCTTCTAGTGCCGGTCATCATTACATTCTAACAGCTACTGATTATTTCAGTAAGTGGGTAGAAGCTATTCCTGTGAAGAATGCCACTTCCGCCGAGGTGTGCAGTTTTATAAAAGAAAACATCATTGTCAGTTTGGCATGCCATAAACAAAATTGTGCAGCATAACGCTCCGAATCTTTCTTCGAGGAGTTGGTGGAATCTCTGCTACACTTATGGGATTCAACTTGTTCATTCCTCAAACTACTATCCTGAGGGAATGGTCAAGTGAATCTAGTAATAAGAACAGTAACTATCATGCGTAAGCTTATGTGAGAAAATCAAAGGACTTGGCATAAAAAGTTGTTTGATGCATTATGGGTGATAGGATCACACAAAGAGGGCGATAGGCATGTCCCCATTTCAGCTGCTATATGGTAGAGACACAGAGCTACCTCTCACCTTGGAATTGCCTGCCCTACGACTTTCTAAAGCCCTGGAGGATTCCACATTCACGGATGCTATAGATAAAAGAATCATGCACTGCACCGAGGCGAGGGAAGTACAAACTCAAGTTGCAGAGATAGGTTGTGAGCATCGAGAGGAAGGTGAAAGTCATCTTCGATAAAAGAGCCAGGAAAGAAAGTTTGAAGTTAACGATCGGGTCCTCTTGTGGGACAAAAGAAGAGAAACAAAAGGCATGCATGGAAAGTTCGATTCACTATGGAAAGGGCCTTTTGTGATCAAAAAGATCGCGGAGCCAGATAGCTTCATTCTTGCTCATCAGGATGGAGCTGAATTACCGTTGCCTTTCAATGGGCAACACTTGAAGCTGTTTGGACATGAGAAGTAGGGTAAAACCTGTATGTACATAAATAAACCTTTGTTTGTTTTTCCTTGTTTTGTCTTGTTTTGGTGTTGTGTTGTGTTGTGTTTGTCTGCCTGACCCCGTGCCCAAAGGACAAGATACGAAACCGAGAGATCTTTGGGATCTCATCTTTTCCTTTTTCATTCGATAAGAGAAAAAGATGTCCACAGACGGATAATCTGGTGTCACTCAGATTTCACCCTGAAATCTGCGACTACCCAATCCAAAAAAAATTCGTACTTTTAAAATAATGGGTCATTTGTTGTTTTTATTGCCTGAAAGTTCTTGTATTGCGTCAAGATAATCCCAAAGAGCCATATTAGCCCTTTTCGCCAAATACCCAGATGCCCAAAATTGTTTTATTCTATCGTCGGGATTTGTCTGCGGGAAATTTGTATTTAATTATTTTGAGCCCCGTATGAGGCTATTTGTGCTCTGTTTCAACTCTGTTATGAGCGGATATGTTATTATTCCTATGTACCGGAAGGATTTTAACTTATTTTAAGTTTTGGGCTTTATTTGTAACTTTTGGCAATTTTTCGTGTTTTTGTGGTGTCAGTTCTTTTTACGTAAAATTTCTCGGAACAACTCCTTCGTAAGGTAAGCCCAATTTTTGGCCCTGGAGCGCTAGAAAACATACACGCACATTTTGCTCGGAGGAAGTCGTCATTGGAGGTCCGGATCATCGGGAAAAAGTGAAGTCGTGCATCAGAAAAGCCCCTGTGGGATGGGTGCATTTTGGAAAACAAAGGATTTAAGCTGCGATGGGAAAATATAAGCCGCAGCGGGGTGGGAATTGTATACGCTTTGACAGGTACTTTTTCCCGTGTTATAAAAGTCACTTAAGCTACGAGTGGGAAAAATAGAGGCTACTGAAGGTGGGGAATTTATTGCACGCCTGCAGGTAAAAATTCCCATGATATAATAAAAGGAAAGTGACTTAAGTGAAATCATGGGATTTTAGTGCCTGCCTTGCAGGGTAAAGAATCCCATTGTCAAAGTCAAATCACTTAAGTGGATCACGGGATTTTGGTGCCTGCCTGGCAGGGTAAAGAATCCCATTATGGAAAAAATTCTTAAAAATAGAATTACATGTGCAAAAAAGTGCGCCCCCTTTGGTGATTGATTAAAAAGATTAAATTGATTATTTTTAATAATCTTTCTTCTTAAAAAAGTGCGCCCAAGCTTGAGGAGGTCAAAAAGTCAAAGAAGGAATAAAAGAAAGGAATTAAATTAATTAAATTTAAATCGCCTAGGTTTGATGCTATATGCAGAAAATCTAGCCAACACCCTCAAATCTAGCCAATCTTATATATGAAAACTTCCTGAATTGGGTGAAAAATTTTCCATAGACATTGATCAATTGTTTTGCCTCATCTAAAAATATTTTAGTAGTATCTCCCTCCAACAATCTGATAATGTACATAGTGAATGCATCATTCACTCTCCTAAAATGATGGTTACTGACTTTCAGGGTCAACTGTGGACAATACATATAAATAGGGGCATCTTTCTTGTCATCCATGGGGAGAAACCCAACCACTCTCTATAAGCTGCAATGGAGTACATTAGATAGGAGGTCATGTAGAAGGTTTGGGTTCTTTGAACGTTTCCCATTGCTTAGTCAGGCTATCACAAATGATTCCTACCTAGTTCAAGTTTTGTTTACCCTCACATATAATATTGATGTAGGGGCACATCCAATAGTGAAACTCATTGGTGGTGGGCATTCCCGCTATCCTAGCCAACAGAGTGATGATGTATAACAATTCTTCATGGAAATCAACTCTGAACATTGTCTTGGGTAGCCTTGAGGCTCCTTTTCTTAGGGTTCTTGAACCAAGACTTGCAACTCTGCTTTTGTATTTTTCACTGTCTTGATCAAAAAGGGCTTGCACTTGGTCCTTAGTAAGAGTATTTGAGTTTTCAACCATGGGAATCCATAGAGCAGTGTGAATACAATCCTCATCAGTCGAGCCACCACCTGACCTTGAGGATCAACAATTTCCTTTGTTTCTGAATCAAAACTAGAACTGCAAGCTAATATTGTGTCGGCACACTAAACTGAAATGGGAAATCCCCTTGCCTATGTGATTCCACTATATTTGATTAACTAAGCCATGGGAGTAGGGTTTTGAAAATTTATTCGAGCCCATAAATCATTTAAGTCTAGGTGTTGAGCTTCACTATCGCTAATGTTTGGTATAATAGTCTCAAGGAAGACAGGTGCTCGTGACCTTTAAATATGATCTTCATTTTTATGGCAAGAACATAAGATTACTTATGAGAAAATCCTTTAGTTCTTTGATCAACACCTTGATGCTTCATGGATTCTCCTTACACATGCATATTTGAAAACAATGGAACATGACTCGACCATGGCTATGAATAGTGCAGAGGAGGGAAACTCGAATGGTCAAATACCAAATACAAGTGAGGTGGTGAAATGATCAATTACCCAAGTATTTATATGCATTTACACTCTAGTAGGTTGACGGGGTGGAATAAATGAGGCAATTAATACTTATGTCGACCTTGAAATAATGAAAATCGGGTAAGGCGGATCAAAAGTGCACAATTGTCCCATGGGACATCGGGACAATTGGGATGCGAGGATGAAAATGCTGATTTGTGGCAAAAGTGGAAAAAACTACACAACTATCCCATGGGACATCGAGACAACTGGGATGCACAAATCTAAAATAGCTGATCTGTGGAAAAGGTAGACTTGTGGGGAAATGGCGGTCAAGTAGCACTCAGGACACACGGGACATAAAAATCTGAAACACCCACAATACATTGAAATTAGACAAGTTAGAAAAATTGATACAAGTTGCGCACTTGAGACATCGAAACATCTGGGACGCGTAAAGATGAAAATACGATAACAAAGGAAAATGAAAACCAATTGACAAAAGCATAGAATCGGGAATAGACGGCCCATAGGAACTTGGTACATGACGGACATAAAAAGTGAAAAACCCACAAAATCTTGAAAAAGCCTCAAAACTCAAAAATTTGAAAAATGACTAACTGTTTAGAACTAGCTCTTTCTTAGGAGACCTTCATAGGGGTATTGGGTAGTCACCTAACCTGAAATTTTTTGAAATTTTGGAGAGGAAAACTTATAGCACTTGGGAGGTGAAAACAATAGGTATGGTGGATGAGAAAGTACTAGGTGGCGGTGATGATAATTGGGCCTATAAGAAAGTACAATCCTTCACAGACCATTCTAATACCATTGTCGAGGTGCTAAAAACCAATGCTCAAGAGAGAGACATTAATTGAATGAAGATAAATATTTGTCATGCATCTTGTCATAGAAATGTCTAGTAGGTGATTACATAGAGACCAAAGTTTGCAATATTAAGAAATTGAAATTTTTAGCTATAACTCATTAATGGATATGTGTGCAATTTCAAATTAGTTTGAGTGAATAAATAATAATACGTCAACAATAAACAAGAAACCAACTTTCATTTAGTATAATATTGTCCTTTTTAGAGATTCAAGTACATCATGTGAACTATACATTCCCTTTTATTTCAAAGTACATCAAAATTAAATATCAAATAAAATTTGCATGTTAACAATGCAATATTTTATGAATCATATTGTAATTTTATATATTCAACATCCAACCTTTAATGCTCCAATACCATCCATACATGTACAAAAATATTATAGATCTTGTCAATTTTCAAATCTCTCTTATTTAAAAATACCATTTTTTCTTTGTCAAATTTCAAATCCTTCCAATTCAAAAAACCAAATTCAAAACACTTTGCATGAATGTAAGGACCTCAACACAATGAATTTAAAAATGAAACAAAATAATCATGGCCATAAAATGATGTAGGAACATTGGAAATTTGTAAATAAACTCTTGTATCAACTTGAATAAGCCTTGGTTGGTGTAGGAAAGTTCCCCTCCAAAATATGTATGTTCGTAAATACAAATTTGAAAAGGGAAAATTTCCCTCCAAATTGTATTAGGAGTCAAATAAGGCATCGAAAGTCTTCATGAAGTTTTAATAATCCTTAAATAAGAGGTTGTCATGTTTGGATGGTCCCTAGTCCAAGTTCTAGTTTTCCCTCCAAAAGTCAAAATTTGAAAATTTAAATAAAATGCATTAGAAGGGTAAATTATCTTGATAGAGTTAATAGTAAAAGATGTGGACAAGTATAATTATTTGTTATAAATAATATCTTAACCCTCAAACTCAATCAAAAACCCACCTTAGAGCAAATGCAACGTTAGAGGGAGCTAATTTGATCAAATTTGAAGGAGTTAAGGGTTGTTGAGAAAGTTTGGGGCTTGTTTTATATCCAAATTATTCATGGAAAAGCTTTTATCAATATATAATATTAAAACTACTAGTCTAGGAGGCTTAGATACTATATAATGCAGGCCTAAAAGACTATTTGGTAACATTCAAGAACATTCTCAAGAAGGATTCTTGAGATACTAGTGAAGAATTAAGCCTTTAGAAGGATTTTGTACCTAAGATGGTGTGTTTTAGGTGTGTAAGTAGTTTATTTTGAAGGATAAATGAAATATGAAGTCCCATTGAGTGCTTTTTCAAACTTGTAAGTATTGTTTTATGATATTCTTGATGTGTTCTTATGTCTATGTGTTGAATTAAGTGAGTCGGTCTTAAGAAATGGGTGTTGGATCATGTTTGGAAGTTGTTAAGTGACTTAGAGGTGCCTAATTAATGTGTATGTACATGAGTAAAATATTTTATCATACAAAGGAATCATATGAATAACATAGTTTGAAATGTTTCCTTGATCAAACAAAAGCACACAATCTACATGGTTATAATTAAGAAGAAAAGAGAAATTTTATCGATAAGAATCTTGAATAAGCATGGATGGAGAAGAGTAGGATCTAAAGATTCTTATATAACCATTAATAACTCATGGTAAGATCCATAAAATCCCAAGAATAATTGATAATTATTTCACTATTTTCAATAAGAGGAAAAACATAGTCAATTAGAGGAGAAAACTAGGTGTTGGGTTTGATTTTGGAATTGATAAGGGTTCATGGTAATTGATGAAGGTTTATGGGGTCAGGATAAACCTTATTAAGCCTTTAGGTTTCTTTGAAATCTCTTTTTAAAGCATTCAAATAAAATTATTTGAAAAATAACCTACTTCTTGTTCCGAGAAACCTAATTTTAAGAAAAACTTATAGTTTGGGCCAATCTATGTAGAATCACCACTAAGTGTATAAAGGAAACATTTGAGGAGGTAAAAAAAAGATATGTGGGCCTTTGAATCAGGTGATGAAAGCCTCATATTCTCTAGATATTAAATTTTCTTTCTTGCTTACCCTGTGATAAGACAATCTAGAATTTCAAGAGAAAAAATTGAATAACTTTTGTTTTACTCAACCATTTAAATGGCTAGTAACTTGTAAGAATGTGTATTTTAGTGTCGATTAAGTGTTGGAGATGGTCTCATGTCATTTGGTCACGTGTATAAAAATTTATGGACAAAAATAATGTCTTTAGGGTTGAAAACTAGGCCTAAAGAACATAATTGAGATTTTCTTGAGTCAATGATCATTATTTCTTATATTTTGAAGGATGGAATGTAGTTTAAGGGTGTGAAAATTTTGAAAATGAGTATAATACATATGATAATGATAGAAGGAGTCTTGAATAAGATTAGAAAGAGGAGATTGTGTGTTTTTTTGTGAACCAAGCCAAGTAGGCCTTGTAGCCTTTTAAGGAAATTTAAAGTAAAAATGTGAATAGTGTGTAGTAGAACTTCTAAATATTGTTGAAGATCATTTGTAAAATCAAGAGGATTTTACTGAGAAAATCTTGAGAAGCCATTAAGTAAGCAAAGTCAATGATTATGTGAAGATAGGCATAATGAAGAGATCTAGTTGAATAGGTCATGAATAGTAACTTGTATTTCATGACTAAAGGTTGATGTTAAGTTGTTGTAGGCAGAAATATAAATGCAAATATTCTTGGATTATTGAAAAGAATCAAGAGAATAAGAAAGACTATTTGAACCAAGAAACTATACAAACAATAAAGAAGGCCATATAGGCCTAATTAAGACTACATATGATCCAGAGGACATTATTGACCTTGAGATATTCTCATAATTGTGTGCAACATAGTTAGTACAAAAGAGATTTCGATAACTTTCCATTGCATATTGGATCACGTAAATCAAACATTATATGCCCCCTGTGCAGCTGGTCAAAGTGTAGTCAACATTGGTCAATGGGAAAATTGATGGTATTGAAATCATTTGGAGTCGACTGCACCGATTACGTAGATCTCATCACAACCTTTGGTGCACTACAAGTGTGTGGCACTATGGGCCTATTGGGTAGCTTGAATAACTCCCAATAACATTAATACACCTATTAAAAATAATAGGTCTTACATAAAAATAATGCCTTTTTAATAAGGCCTTACAAAGATTTAATTCTCCTATATGCCTTCTAATGGGCTTGAAAAAATATTTAATCAATCCTCGAGCTCCTTTTGAGAAGGCTTGCTTATTGCCTTTGTTGTGTATAGAGTGTGGAGGGAAAGGGCCTTTTATAGTCTCCTTAGGTGTGAAAGATTGTGATTTAAATCATATCCATTGAGCTTTATAGTTGGGAGATGATTTTTCGACACTGTCACAGTTGACATTGTCCCTTTGGAGATGGATGAAGTAGCATTGGGAAATTTCTACCTTACATCTCGACAAGACTATTTGACAAATGAAAAGAGCAGAGTGGAGCTTCACATTAACCATAGCTTGATCAGAAAATCCAGCTAAAATTTAAATCAATTTGGACCCCTATAGGCTTGTTAATTTTTTCCGATAGAAATTACTCCATTTTTAGAAATCAACCCAAAATAATGCAAGAATGAAAGCACACATTGCACAGATTGATTATGGAGTTTGGCAATAGCCTACATCTTCGAGTTCTTATAGAACCATTCCACCAGTCAAAACTTGTAAGTATAATATAGTTTCTTACAATAAAACCTAATGGAACTTTAAACTTGCCTAATAGTACTCTAGTCCTTTGAAGAACACTAATGACCAGTTGGGGACCGTCCTCCACCTTCCTTTCATCCCTACTGCTTTGTGTGGTGCTATGGGCCTATTGGATTGTTTGAATAAATTCCAATCAAAATAATATGCCTATAACAATAATAGGTCCTTTTACAAAAATAATCCTAAAATAATAAAAGGACTTATCATACATACACAACTTGGCCTTTTAAAAAAGGCTTCTAACACTCCTTAATAGCTTGGCTTCACCTCTCAAGCTCCAAGAATGAGCTATTGTATTGTGTGATAAGAGAGGGGCCGGGTCCCTTTATATAATGCTAAAGGTCCCAAAATATTTGTTTATATCTCTTATCTCTCCAAGTTTTTTTTCATAGCCAACTCGATCGACCCTTCTGCCTGGTCGACCCGTTCACGCGTCCAATCTGACCGCCACATCTTCCTGCGACCTTGCCGCTTGTCCTCTTCGCTGTCGAGCTACGCTGTGTCACCAAGTGGGTCTCCCTCGAGTCTGCAATATCACCCCGTGCTGTTGCCAAGTTGTTGGCCAAGCCCTATACCTCCAGTTGCAACCCATTCGCCATCCACGTGTTCCCATGTTGGCTGAGCCAACCATTTTCACCTACGAGACCTCCATCTTCATTGTGTCGAGCCTAAGGGGATATGGCTTGTCCCATATCGATCGGGAGAGATTATTAGGAGGGCCTTAGAAAGCATTTGGAGATAGATAGATTAACATGGCTTCATGCCACATCCTCCATTTTTTCTGGTAGTGATAAATAAGACAACTCACTATATGGCTCGTTTGAATAGATCATCGAGCTAACATGCTCTAACTCGTCCAATGTAATTGTATAACTCGATGTCCAAGTTGTCCATAGCCCGGTAACAAGTCGGTCCTGAAATTTTTGTTGGCCAACGACGGTTTCCATGTTGTTCTTTGGGTTAGTTTGTTATTACTAACCGATAACACCATACTCATTCATTAGTAAAAACACCATACCTATATATTGGCCATATCAATGGCCATACACGCCTCATGGGATTTTGAGCGGCTATCATCCTATCATCCTTTCGGTCGGTAACACCCATACATGTTATTGGATAGAATAACTTGCATTACATTGTTAGGTGCCTTTGTTGTTATTAGCCAACGATACCATTGTGTTACCGATCGGTAATGTGCATGCGTTGTTAGGTGGTAACACCATTTTTGTTACCAAACTGCAATAGCATTCGTACACTGCTGTCGGCGGTAATATTTTCCTCTTTGCTATAACCAATGGCTCGGACCTTATTGCGGCTTGCCAACTCACCACGAGCTACCCTATTTGCAAGTTATTTTCCATTAGCGCATGATGCCTGAGACTTGTAGGTTAGTCCATTTTGCAAGGGTGTAAAAATGGATAACATTACAAAATTCAAGAAAATGAATCATATAAATATAAATTTATGTGATCATAATAAGGGACCAAACACTAAACATTAGCTATCACCACCTAAGGTTGCATCCAAAGGATATTCAAGAGCATTCAAGAATCCATTATAACATCCTTTCAAGGGAAATGGAATGGATTATTCTCGCATACACTTCATAGGAGGGGAAGTTCATTCTATTCTATGCACACATATATTACATTTATTTACATCTAGTTACTTACTCACTATCAAGTGCGACACACACAAGAGCCACCTCGGGCACAATTTCAAACAACACACACACACACACACACCTAGAACTACATTGGGTTTGAAATGGAGTGCAATGATCAGTCATAAGTTCACTTATTATATAGGTGAGGATAGTCCGAACCCTCATTTACATTCTTTTCTTTTTAGGATTTGATGCACTCTTGAGGGTTTTGAGTCAATCTTTCATTGTAGGTTATCAATGACATCGATGATCATTGTGTGACCTACTAGTGAAAATATGTGAATGATAATGAACATCTTGCGACCCTACACGGGACATTTTTTGAGGGTTTTAGCGAGTCACATGCGCCCCCAAGTAGGTCTAGGGCGTCACCCGTAGGTGCCCCTATCCCTTCCAGGCACCCAAGTCTAGGAAGATCTTCTAGTCACACATTTTTTTGAGGCTTTGTGTGACACTTCTCCCTCTTGTTCATCAAGTCATCACTTTGGTACAATCCAAATTTGGTTGTGAATCAGCTAAGTCATTCTATCTCTTCTTTGTAACTAGGGTTTCATACTTTTTAGCTTAATTTTCTTGGGTCTATTCTATACTTAATTATTTAGTCATTTACTGTTACATTGCAATCAGATTTAGGCATCTATTTATTCAATATTTGCTTAATCACTAATTCGACTTCATTCTTGTTATTACCACTCTTAGTTTTAGTGCATTATGTCTAGGTCTCCCTTGGCTATGTGCTCTTAGGGATATTCCTTTTGTCATCCACCAATTTTTCAATTTTATCCATAAGCAACGGGTTTTCACTATTAGAGTTATTCACTATTAGAGTTATTAGAGTTATTCCCCTAGTTTTCCTAGTCATTCTTATCCAGATCCTATTCCTACACCTACTACATCTATGGTAGGTATTTGGTTTCACACTATGTCACTTGTAGCTCTAACCTTCCTCGGTTCTTCCTAGGTCCATATATCTACCTACTAGTTTTCATGAATCTAGCTCTCTAGGTCTCTTGATAGGCATTTGTTTGCACACATAGCCTCTTGGCTCTATCTCTCTTAGGTATCATGATAGGCCTTTTGTTGCATACATTACATCTCACGAATCTAACTCTCCTACGTCTCTTAGTAGGCCTTTGATTTCACATATTGTTTCTCGTAGCTCCTCCCTTAATGTCTTATATATGTTCTCTAGTGCACATGTTCCCTCCACCATTTCCCATAAGAATTCACATGCACATGGTATGTATAGGATTACACTCTCTTCCATCCCTCCATGTAGGTATTCTACTTCAAACACTCCTCATACATCTCCTTCATTTCCTAGACCTTGTTTTTTAAACATTATCACTATTGTACCTTTTGCATTTGAGTCACCTCCTTCCACACAACCAATGAATTAGAAGCCATCCCCTTCTACAATTTCTCCACCTCCTTGAAGCTTCTTATCGAGTAGCTCAATTCTACCCACCTTCTTTGTACATAGCTAAGAACTTTGAAAATACAAAACATTAACATAGTTTCAAAAAAATAAAAAAATAAAAAATCATATATTTATGAAAATGTAAAATAATAACATGTACACTTTTCTTGATTTATTGGTAGTTTGCATCATACATGTTGTTTGTCACTTTGGTTGGATAGATAATATGCTTATATATTATTTACAAACATGCATTCATGAGGTATTTTAGGCTTTATGTAGGACATATCCATAATGATACACAATGATAGGTTTTGGCTGACCATTTACCCCAAATTTCTATGCATTTAGGGGGGTGTCTATTTTACACTGAGATAAGTTCTATTATTTTATTATAGATCATTTCTACTTCCTCATTACACTTGATTCCATATATTGTGTACATGTTATCTTTTGAGCTAACATGACTAACACATGTGTCTTGTGTAGCATTTCCATATCTTGTTTCACATATCTTCACCTATATTGAATATTATATCATATCATCATGTTACGATAGTATTATTTTCATACATACTTGCTTGTGTGTGTTACTATTTTAGTGTTTCACTACTTATGTGGCCTATGTTCCTTGATTGTCTTGTGATACCGTGTGTGTCCCATTTTTATGTCTTTATGCCTATCAATTTTTCTTTTTCTTGCTCTTGTTTGCAAGCCTTTAAGCCTTTGTTATCTTACAACACTGCATGTACCAGTGAGGGGAAGAGGATGTTAGCATGATGAAGGAAGAAACATATAGATTCATAACTAATCCATCATTCTACAATGCATGCTACCCTCAGATCTATGAAAGAACAAGTTTAAATAAGTAATCATGATTGAATCAATAACATGCACTACTCAATTACACACAGAATGACACTTAGATTCAGCCAATATCTTCCATCTATTAATAAATACATAAGCTCCTTACAGTAATGTCAATCTATACCAATGTGCGTATGGATCTGATACAGTAATTCAGTCATATGCGTATATCTCTATACCTCCATACATCCATCACACACTCACATCACACTCTTCTACTATGTACCTAACATCATATATATAGGGTGGGGACTTTCCCTTCACCGCTTATCTATTCCAAAAATAGGCTGCATGCTATTGATAGCCACACGCCATTTACAAGCATAGCCACACATGCAAGTGTGCTATCTATAGACCTCTTGTAGTTTAATAAAGTGTCAATCCTATTCTTAGCTCATCTCCATGCAAAAATGCTTCGATCCGATCCTCCAAAGATAGACAATGCATGGCGTGCATGTCTCTGCATCGTTGGTGTGTTTCCACATGCCATCTTCTAAAAATAGGTCTTCATGCTCAAAATCAGCTAAGTCCTTGAAAGTTGAACTTGCCTTCCATGCATGTGGTCCTTCCTGTCCCTCCGCGCCCTTGATCCTGGCCTTCTATCCCATGTGGACTCCTTGTGTGATCTTTGACAAGTATTCTTTGATCAACATTACCCCACACTAATCTCATTGTCATCCCGACAATGGGTATCTCCAAAAATTGAAGTAAAGAATAGAAGAATGGAAAGAATAAGAATGAAAGAATGTAGATAAATAAAGAATTTTATGAGGTTATGAGGCAGCTCCTCTGTATCAGTTTGAAGTATCAACTCTGGATACTCCTCCTTTATTTCAGCCTCCAAAACTGCCATTCAAGTGAGTGCTTGTTCTACTTTTTCTGGGATGTCCACAACAATGGATTCCAACTCATCCCTCACAATCTCTCCTTTTTCATTCTACAGAACCAACACAATGCTGGACATTGATGTCATCATTTCCTTCTAAAAGATCCATCTTCTACGCAATTAGCTTCCCAAGCTCTTCCAACCGAGTCTTGTGTGGCTCTTGTGCTGCTTGCTAGGGCCTCGTGCTTCTACTTAACCATTGACAATATTTTTGCGTGGCCCAATGTCTCATCCTTCATTACTTTCTAGACCTCATTGTTTTCTTCTAGGGTCTTTATGTTGATAAGCACCTCTAGAGTTGTGCATATGTTTAAAGCCTGGGTTACTTTCTTCAATACTTCTTGTAATGCTTGCAACAACCCTTCATAAGATGCAATATTTCACATCACTGATGCTTTCTCTCATTCGACATCTTGTCTTGAGCTTCTTGGCACTGGCATGCAGAGGTTCATCTTCAAGTACCAAGTCCACCAACTTTCCTACATAGTGTATCATGAAGGAAATGTCTATGGTACCTTGGCCTCCAAGTGTGGCCTTGCTCTGATGACATTGTCCCCAATCTCCTCTATGATGTTGATAAATACTTCATTTTTTTCTTTCGTGAAGTCCCTCTCTTGTGTTATGTGTGCTATCTCTGCATCCTTTGTCTTCATCTCTCCTCGCAATGCTCTGATTGTTGTAGCTTTGTCCATGTTTCTTCTAGCCACTTCAAAGAAAAACCTTCACCAATGCATTGTTGACTGCTCATCTGACATGATAGTAGGCTTTACTATCATGTGTCTAGCTTGGGGTGCCTTCTTCAGTCATCTCGAAATGCATGACTCTTCACACACATCAAAGTCAGGCTCATCCATGTGGGTGTGCATTGACCATGATAGTTGCTTTTGAGTGCACATAATCACCATATCCTCATCCATTAGCTCCCAACCAAATAAATCCTTGCTATGCATATCATGCTGAAGAAGAAGTGGGGTGGACAATTTTTCCTACATCCTCTCTACATACCCCATGGCTGGTGGAATGTGCTCCACTTGTTCTTCTAGATTACTGCTTAGGGACTTTAGCTTCCAAATTTGGGACTTGTGTCTCCATGTCCTGAACATTCTCTCGCAAAGCTATCTCCTCTCGGTCTTTTTCTCATCCTCTTCTTTTTCCTTTGATTCCTCACCCTATTCTTCTGTGTTCTCTGGAAGTGTAGGAGAATTAGGTGTGCTTTCCTCTGACTCTTCCACCTCCTCATTTAACTTCAGTTTCCTCCTTCTTTGCATGGCATGCTTCCTTTTTGGGAGAGAGTTCGGGTGATCTGCGCACCGTGGTGGAGTAGCACCTGGGTCCTTGTTCTCCTAAACACCCTCTTAAACCTATGCTCCCCTTGATTGCATTCAAGTCCTCATCATCCCCCTCTTGTGGCTGAGGTGGTGTAATGGCATGCTTAACTTCACCCTTATTTGTAGGATGTCTCCTACCTCTATGCTCCAAACCACCACTATCTTCGTGCTCCTCCTCCTCATCCTCCACTTCAATTGGCTCTGTGGGCTTAGGTGCATTGGGATGTTCTCCATTGTATGCTTTCCCTTTGGTGGTGCTGGAAGTGTGAACTCACCTTCCACATACTTGTTATTCTCCATCTTTGGCTTCAGCTGAGATACACCAATGTTGCCCCTACATCTGCTACAACCAGACTTATTGGCTTAATATTCAACACCTCCAAAATGATCCTCTCTGGTATAAGCACTTCTTCTAGATACACATACTTCTTCCTCAATGTATGGTAGTCATAGTCTACCTTATCTGCATTGAATACCAGTCAGTGCATGTGTCTATAAATCTATGAACAGATGCTTGGAAATACCTTGCAAGTGAATGCGTAAGGAAATTTACACCAAGGGCTCCAGACTCCATCTTTCATTGGGAAGTGCATGTGATGTAGAAATGTTGATATACAAAAACTAGACTTGTTTCCCTACTACTGATGGTAGGTCCTTTGGGATGCGCCACTCTTCCCCAAATGTCACATGGAGCCTGTCATACCATTTCTCCACCCTTTGCTTTACGTCATCTATCATGGCCCCTTTACATAGATACTTGTTGAATCTTTCAGCTGGTGACTTGTTCTCCATGGGGTATTCCCATACTTTTTCCTTGGTCCATCTGGTACTCCAATTTCCATGAATACCAGTGATAGTAGAACAACCCCAAAGCTGATCTTCCTCATGTGCATGCTTCTTCGACTATTTTTCTGCAATATAGCCTACAATGTTGTAGATTTCCCCTTCTGACATCTTTACATACATGTAACCACATAGTATTTACCTGTGACCACCACTCCTGATCATTCAACTTTGTAACAAGGTGTGCTACTACTTGCACAACCAAACAGTTCTTCAATTTGTCTATATCCATACCGCGTGGACCCTTCAGTACCCCAACTCCTGTCTGGTCTTTAAAATCATGGCTTTATCTATGAGATCACTTTTTATGTCCTCTCTGTGGCCTTCAAACATGTAACTGATGAGATAAGTGCAGATGAGATTCTAACTCTACGTCCTGCAAAGTAGAAGAAGTCCTCGTGCACTCTGCTCATGAGCCACTGATACAAGGGCTCATACTTCCCAAAATATGGAAGCTCATATAATTGGTAGACCCCAATTCTCTTCAAAAGCTTCTCACCTGCATCATCATAAATTGGCATGTCATCCGCCATACGCTTGTTTCATCCTAGCAGTGAGCAAGGAATCGAGCTCCTTCTTGTTTCTCCAAGTCCTGTGATTGTATTCACTTACTTTTCTCTTTCTGATGGGTGAATCCCATTCTCTGGCCGATGATGACTCCTTCTAGATATTACATTTCTAAAAAATCACTTTTGGGTGCCATCTCTTCCTCCTCGATGACCACCTTCTTCTTTCCTTTTTTTTGCTGCTGCTGCAGATGCCTTCTTAGGTGCCATTTTTACCTTGCAAATGTCTCCTCTTTAACTCTACAACTTTTTGAATCAAACCCTAGCTCGATTCAATCATGCCCTAGGTGGAAACTTCATGTCCTAACTCCTTTCTATCTCCTTGCTTCTCTCAAACCCTTCACCACCTGGGGATGCAAGCTTCTTTTTCACATAGATCTGGTTGTCACGCTTGGTTTCACACCCTTCGCACCTTAACCCGATCACTCGGCTCTTCGCACTTGGCTCTTTCCTCAAATACTCTTAGTCGCAATGGTAAAAATGAATCCGCATTCCATCCTTATATATTTTTTTCAAATTTTGATGCATTTATTGCTCCTTCACCTACCAAATATCCCCTCATTCATTGACCAAATTTCATTCATTCCACGTGGTACATCTTCGCACCCTAGCTATAACCTTCTAGCATGCCTTCCTACCCTCTGGTCACAGACTTCTCTTCAAGCACGTGCCCTGCACCCGAGTACCTCATCACTGTACCTTCTCCTGGTAGTTATCATGGCCTCCACTTACCTCTCATGTTATATTATTCTTTCATTCATCTCCATCCTTGGTCACTTTTGAGAAGCAATCTTCTTTTGACTTAAAGCACACCCGTAGTAGCTTATTCCTTTCACCTTTCAATTCCCACAGTAGTCTTTTACTTGGATAACTACAACCACCCCACACTAAAGGTATGTGTAGTCCTCTGCGCATAAACATTCTTCACATAGTAATTAGCTTCATGCAAGCAGCGCTTATTACAAAAACAACAACTAAATTGACAAAGCATAGTGACAATGAAGGAAATACATTAAGGAAATAAAATTGAAAACCTAATCTAAATGGAAATACTACCTTATTACAAACACCAAGAAGACTTATTTATAGTAGGGCTTCAACCTACTCCCCATTAAAGTAACCGGGTAGCCATGTTCCATCAAGTGCTTCTAACTGGAAAGCACCGATTCAAGTATATAAGTGATGACATATGGCCCCAACCAATGTACTTTGAGCTTTCCTGGATGGTGCAAGAACTTTGAGTCATAAAGAAGTACCATTTGTCCAATCTCAAACTTCTTATCCCTTATGTTTCTATCATGCCATGCCTTCTTCTACCGGCCTTTTCCTACTTCTGACTCCATCGTGATATGGCTCATCGCTCATCCAAGTTGAATCATCTTTTCGATACGCTCTTCTAAATCCTGTTCATCAGCTAGACCTCCAACACAATGCAATGCACAAAGAAGGTAACATAAATTCTATAGGGAGAACAACTTCCATGCCAAACACCAACTGAAATGGTGTGGCTTTGTTCAATCTCTTGTAAGTTGTTCTATATGCCCAAAGAACAACTGACACTTTGTCATCCCAATCCTTTCTTCCAACATCACATTTTTTTGTCAAAGTCTGGCTCAAAATCTTGTTGAAAGCCTCAATAGTTCCATTTTCCGAGGATGGTAGGGTGTAGTTTTTATGGTGTGCAACCATAAACTCATCTAATAGGATCCTGATTGTCTCATTCAAAAAGTGTGTACCCCTATCACTTGTCAAGCTTAAAGGACATCCATATCTTGTAAGAACATTCTCCCATAGAAACCTAGCTGTTGTAGCTGCATGTATAGTCCTTCGTAGGTGCTGCTTCTACCCACCGTGTGAGATAATCTATGCAAGTAATGATATAGTGTGATCCAGTCCTACACGTGGATGGTGAAATAGGTCCTACAAAGTCAATGGCCCATTTCTCAAATGGTTCGGCACTAGTAATTGGTCTCAAAGGCATCTCATCTCTTTTCCCTAGTTTTCCTAGGTGCTGACAATGATCACATGCCTTACAATATTCTTTATAGTCCTTATACAATGTCTCCCACCATAATCCAACAAGTAGGATCTTTGGGAAGTCACATCACCTGCATAATGGCCTCCTGCAATACCACCATGGCTTCTTCCATGATATCCTTGCAGCTCATGCTCTAATACACAACAACGTAATACTTCATCTCTCCTAGCTTGTAAAGGTCACCACTGATTAACATAAATGGTGTCACGCATATAAGCAAGTTGCTTCTTTTCTAATGCTTTCATTCCTTCTGGTGCCATACTATTCGTAGAAAGACAACAATGTCTTCTAATTCCATGGGTGCACATTGTAACCTATATAACTATGCATCTGGCATGGTTTCTTCAATTGTCTATGTGCATCCTCTCCTGAATTGATTCTAGATAAATGGTCTGGTCCAGAATTGCTTTTCCCTGGCTTCACCACAACTGTGAAGTCAAACTCTTGAAATAGGAGCACCCATCTGCATATGCGCCCCTGTAAGATGGGCTTGTTTACCAAGTACTTCAATGCCATGTGATCTGTATAAAACACAAATGGTGTTGCTAACAAGTACTATCAAAACTTGTGCAATGCATAGATCATTGACAAAGCTTCATGCTCTGTAGTTGTATAATTCCATTCACAGAGTCAACTTCCTACTAGCAAAAAAAAGATTGGATGATCTACAATACCTTCACCAAGTTGAGCTAACACAATGCCAATGGCCATGCCAGAAGCATCCACATGCACATGAAATGGTTTATCCCATGAGGGAAAGTGCAGAATGGGTGTGGTAGTAAGTTTCTCTTTTAATATCTCAAAACGCATGCATGCTGTGGTTCTCCCAATAAAATGTACCTTTCCCTTTCAGTAACTCTTCCAAGGGTGCAACAATTTTGGCATACCCTTTGATGAATTTTCTATAATATCCTGTATGACCTAAAAATCCATGCACCTCACTTTGACTGGTAGGTGCTTCTAGGCCTAAAATGACTGCAACCTTAGCTGGATCAACCAACAAACCTTCCTTGCAGATTATATGTCCTAACAAGTATCCCAAATGGTGTAAAATATGCATTTCTTGATGTTCAAAGAGATACTCAATTATCTGCACCATTCAAACATTAAGCGTAGATTGTCACAATGATCTTTTCACAAGCCCATATACTATCCAATCATCTAGGTAGACTGTAAGAAGTTGTGAATAAAATATTTGAATGCCTGAACAACTATATGCGAGAATACAAAAAGCACATTTTTCAATCCAAAAGGCATCACAAGTATAGGAAAAACTACCCCATTCAGTAGTAAATGTTGTCTTTTCTTGATCCTCCTGAGCAATCCTAACCTGATGATACCCAGAAAACCCATCTGTGAAGGAATATATTTCGCGCCCTGCAACTCCTAGTATTTCCTCAATGAATGGCGTAGGGAATGGATCTGTGACATGCAACATTCAACTCCCTGTAGTCCACACATATTCTAATTCATCCATCCTTCTTGATATTGATCACCATTGGGCTAACCCATTTTGACTCATCAAGGGGCTTGATAATTCCAGATTTCAACATTTTATCAATTTCTTCTTTTACCTTTTCACACAAATTAGGATTCATTCTGTAAGGTCTCTTTCTAATTGGTCATGCACCATCCTTAAGTTTTATCTTCATTTCCCCAAGTGATTCATGCACATGCCTTTAAGTTCATGATACCCTCGAGGGAATAAGTCCTGATAATCCCTGAGTAACTCAATGATCTTTGCTACCTCCGAGTCTGACCAAGTAGTCTCCAATTATGGCCTCCTTAGGCTCAACCTCCGAACCTATATTCACCTTCTTTGTCTTCATGGGTTCGTGATAGTGTGTATCCTTGTCTGCACTATCCAAGACCTCACACACCCTTGTGAATGTTCAATATCTAGGTTCTCAACTTCCTCATCATCCACGATGTAAACCATCTTTCCTTTCTCTTTCTCAAGGCAAGCACGTTCAAGTAGTATGGAGTCCATTTCTTCTTCCTTTTCAAAACATGCTCGACTCTGCCTCACCAAATAATTCCTGAATATGCTCTTCTACTTTTGCACTATCTCCCATAGTTAAGTGCTTGACAAATTTTAATGCCTCTTCTATGGGAGGTTTAGTCGAGAAGTAGTCAAAGGTCTGGATCATTCCTGCAATCAAATCTTGCTAGTTTCCTAGTCTCTCGATGTAGTTTGCATATACATACTAGGTGCATGTGCATCCTTGTAGCGTAGAATACAATCTATGCACCCAGAGTGAAGGTGGTAATGCTTGTCCTGTTGTCCAGAGTCTCTCACACTGTTGAATGTGATGTTGAATAGGTTGATCACCATGATAAGTGTAGATCTACGTAGGTGCATTGTTCCTTACAAACCTAGTAGACAAAGTGACTCCAATCTCTTCCCAGTTTATAAGATTATCTCTGTGGACTACCACCACCGCAGTTGCGTTGCTGTCCCGCGCAAGGTATATACTAACATATCTCTTCTCTTAATTTGATCTGTCCACTATGTTTCCATGGCCTTCAAAAATGTAGGAAGATCTTTTTGCCCCTATATACCAAGGTACTGTGTGCTACCTATCCATCAAATCGAATGAAGTCCATTCTTGCATGCAACCATGCTTTTCACCTCGCACCCCTACTAATTCATATGTACCATGAGCCCAATTGTCACAAGAAATACTCGTAGTATCACTAATAGAATGAGAATCCTCCCACTGTAGGATGCCTTCTTTTGATGGCTCATTGACCTCTGGGTCCTGAATAACGCATACATAAATTCTGTTTAAGTCCTCCTCACTTAGAGGCTCAACATATGGTGTAGACTTCCCATCTTTCAAAGGTATCACAACCCTTTCCTCCTTGTTTTCAAAGCTGATATACCCCTTATTGAATCTCAAGTCAACATTATTCACATAACACCAAGGGCATCCAAGCAAGGCTAGAAAATTGTCTGCTTCTGCAAGTGCTAATACCTCAAAATCCCCAATGAACTTGGCCCCTTGTATAGTTATATGCATCTTTCAAAACTCCTATGGGAGTGGCCTTAGTCTAGTTTTCCATAAATAACACATTAGATGATGGCTGCAATGGAGGCCTCCCCATTTGTACCCATGCATCTAATGTAAGCACATTTACTCCGCACACTGTATCAATCAATATGTTGCTCAACAACCACCCATCCACAACAACATTTAGAGTAATTTCTTTGTCATAGTCAATGCTATCAGGGGGAAGATTTGCATGCAGAATCTATCATCCGGTCTCAAGACTTACGTGCGTGGAGTGTTCCCTTTAACCAACTTCCTAATAGTGGAATAATGTTCTCCTAGTGCAACATTTTGCACACCTCTCGCAGATCATCGATATCAGTTTGGACTATCTCTCGATGCTTTCTTCTTCTCCTTTAGGTATTATATCTCACCCTGAAGATTCCTTAGCACTTCCATGGTATCCTGGTAAACTTCCTTCTGATGAGTAGGATCTGGGTACCTTGCATGCAAAACCTCCTCCTTGGTGATCGTAGGCTTCTGGTGTAATGCCTCTCTTGCATGTGTGCACTTCAAGCATGTGTAGTAATCTTCATCAATGCCTCAGTCCTTCTACTATCTTGGGCATCCACTGATCTTCTACCACGCTGGATTCTAACCATCCCAATGCCTTTGTTTTCTTGCTTATGCTTGCTTACTCAGATGCTCATATAAGTCTGGGCACTCTTCATAGCTATGGTTCTTTCCACAGAAAGAACATGCAATATTTTGAGGACATTCATGCCTATAGTGGTCAAGAGATCCACACGTATAACATGTTCCATGAGGGAACTCACCTCTTCCTCCACCATGGCCTCATCCTCCATATCCACCATGATATCCATGTCCCCTTCCATGACCTCCTTCAAAATGCCCCTCATTCCTATCATAGCGCATTTGATTATGATCCCGATCCTGGTGCTCATTCTTACCCTTAGAATTATCTATTATACTTGTCTATCATACCCCAATGTCTATAGCATCCTGGATCTGACCAATCAACCAACAATCCTAGTATCATGGGTCGTGGACTAAAATCTTGCAAAAGAAAGATACATTCTTCCTTATCACGTGTTGTAACAAAGGACAATGACTAGCATCATGATTCAAATGACAGATCTCACAATCCAATAGTAAAGAGTACAGATCTGTGAGGGAAACTATCCTTGGTGTGACCTTCCACTTCACAATCTATACACCAAATTCCTGAGCATGTTTCATGGGCTGAATTTGTTGATAGCTTCTCTAACTACTTTTCCATAGCTGCAATTTGTGCCTCTAAGAATGGACTAATGCCAATGTCAATGCTCCCAACTACCTCAACATGCAAAGTTACTTCCAGTGCTTCATGGATCAATGTATGTCTTATGTGACAATGCCCTTCTAAATGGTGTAATCAATCCTCCAACGAACCATTGTGCATGTTGGCTAGCATGAATATCATAAGATAGCTTAGATAGAAGTGTCTTAAAATGAGCATCATACTCACGTACACTCTCAGTAGTGCCTTGCTTGATATCCTTGAGTGCACTTATACTCTTCTGCTCAAACTCAGGGATATGGAACTCTTTCAAGAAAGCATCCTCAATGCTGCATAATCCACGCAAGTTTGATCAGGGTCAAACTTCCTATACCAGCTGTGTGCATGTCCCTGTAATGTAGTAGCAAATTGACTTGCCTTATGCTCAACAAGCCCATGATCCCTTTAGTGCCACAAGATTTCACACATATGCACATGTTCGGCAACATCCTCTATACCTCTATATTCGGGAGATGAAGAGACATCTCCATATAGATATTATGTGGTTGTTATGGACCTTGACCACCTGATCCAGAACCTCCTGTGTTCCCTCTACCCTCTAGAACCACCAGATCCACTAGAACTAGAACCACCTATACCTCCTGATCCTCCACCTGTAGTTGGAATAGGACTGTAGATGTACTCCCCTGTGCTCCGATAGTAGTACTATACTGAACCCCTATAGTCTGTGAGGTAGTTCCACTTCCAGAGGTGAATCCAACATTCTACGTGCTCACATTCTATGTGGATGATGTGCCTAAGAATGTTCCTCCAAATAACATTGAAGCCATTTTCCTACCATTGATGTACTTGATCCCTGACTTACTCCTGCTCTCCTACTTCCCAAGTTAGCTTGTTGGTTACTTGTCGTACTAGATACTGAAAACCAAGCAAGGGCTAGGTCACAGGTGGATTAAGATGCATGCCCATGGTCCAGTAGTCTCTGTTGGCACACTTTGTGTGAGGCCGAGGGGGATCTCTATCATGCTTTCCAAGATGGGGGAGTTCCTGATGCTCTAGCTCCACATCTTCTACGTGAGCTGTAAATCCTTCACGAGCCATCTCTCTCCTCAATGCCATACTTTTTGCAATGAATGCTTCTCTATCTCCCTCTCATGCACCTCATTATACTTAAGCCACCTTTCCTCTCTCTCTCTCTCTCTCTACCACTAGGTCTCGCCATCTTTCACCAAACTGTTCCTCCCCTCTCGTGCGTGGTGAAGTTTAGTTAGCCATTGGTTTACTCTCTAGGTTCAAAGTTACCATCAAGATCTTGATCACAAATGGAATATACGCAAATATGCTCCTCTTGGATACCACAAAAACTGGAATTCAGCTACCTCGGGAAAGAGTACATCAAAATTGAATATTCCAGAATATAACTATTTAGAACACCATGAAACCACGTATCCACAACATGAGTCCAGATCAGATCAACATCATAAAGGGCCTGAAATTCTTCCTGTGTCCAGAAAAGTGTGCGATACCTCCAATTCCACTGAGATGCATAGAAGTAAGCCACTCATATAGTTCTACTGGAAAGATAGTGAAAAAATCTCTCATATAAGTTGTCATATAGATTTTGTTCTACCCAAGTGCATGTGTTAAACTCAGATCCACTGTTGAACCGCCATGCATATTCTTCCTCAGATATCATGTATCCATTCCTCAATACTTGCTAGAGTTAACCAATACATCTTCATCACGAACCATCCTAAAAAACAACTAAAAAAGAGGTCCCGAAATGGAACCAATGATGCAGCCTAGAATTTACTAGATAACACCCTAGTCACATGCTGGCACATCACTCACCTTGATCGAGTGCTCACCAAAGCGTGCAAAGGTACCAGGTCCCTCTTTAGGGTTGTTGTAGTAGGATGTTAGCATGATGAAGGAAGAAACATATAGATTCATAACTAATCCATCATTCTACAATGCATGCTACCCTAGATCTATGAAAGAACAAGTTTAAACAAGTAATCATGATTGAATCAATAACATGCACTACTCAATTACACAAAATGACACTTAGATTCAGCCAATATCTTCCATCTATTAATAAATACATAAGCTCCTTACAATAATGTCAATCTATACCAATGCGCGTATGGATCTGATATAATAATTCAGTCATATGTGTATATCTCTATACCTCCATACATCCATCACACATACTTACACACACTCCTTCCTCACTACTATGTACCTAACATCATATATATAGGGTGGGGACTTTCCCTTCACCACTTATCTATTCCAGAAATAGGCCGCATGCTATTGATAGCCACACGCCATTTACAAGCATAACCACACATGCAAGTGTGCTATCTATAGACCTCTTGCAGTTTAACTAAAGTGTCAATCCTATTCTTAGCTTGTCTCCATGCAAAATGCTTCGATCCGATCCTCCAAAGATAGAAGGAGGCATTCATTGGGTTTATTATAAAACCACAACATACATGGATTTTTTTGGGGTAAAATATAGGTACAAATGGGGTACAAGTACTCATAAATACAATAAAAAAAAAAAATCATAGGTTCAAAACCATACACTTTGGTCAAGACCATATGTATGGTCTTGAACCTCCACATTTTTTCCTAGGGAATTACATCAAATTTCTCAGAAGTTTCAGATTTTCACCTATGAATATATGTTTTTGGCATAGTTTCAAATCCACTTCACTCAGCTCATACAAGTTATAGATGGAATGAAGTACTTAACTCCTTCTTCACCTCGACATTAATTTTTTTCCTACAATTTTAGGAATCTTGGGGGCATGAGTCTCCTTCCTTCATCTACATTTTAGTACATTATATTTTCTATTTAGTTGTGCAGCACATGGGAAGGGCATGGGGGAACTCATTATCTTTTCTAATGTGTTCCCATATTTACATAATCAGGCCTAGATCCATTTGTAGCTATGTGGCATGTGGGGTTCAGAAGGTATCAAAGTGACTAAGCTCTTTATATGCACTCCTTCCTTTCCATTTTCTCTCAAAGGGAACATATTAGAGTTTTTTTAATGAGTTTGATACCCACTCTTATTCCTTATCCAATTTTTGACACTTTATTATTCTTATTCTATTCTATGTTATGTGTTGGGTTACACGCACCTAAACACTCCAGTTTCTCCTTAGAACAATTGAGGACTAATCCCCCAATCCTTCAACAAATTCAATGATGCAAATATTCAAGTACATGAAAATTAAGGAAACTCTCCCTCCACAAAAAAAAATGTGTATTTTTCCTTGTTTACATCTTTTCATTTAATTTTATTTATACAAATGAAAATATTTTGTGTTATACTCTATACTTGAGTTAAATTTCAATAATTTACATGGAAATTGACTACACTTTGTGTTACATGTTTCATCATGGAGGATGAAAAAACCAAACATAAAAGGACTATGCAAAACATAATCGAGTGAAGAAAAAATTGTGTATACACACTTAGGTATATTTTCCTTTAAGCATGTAATTTCATTTCATACTTAAAGGGGGAATGTAAATACTCAAATTTCAAAATTTACTATTTGACACTACTAGTTTTGAGAATGCACTCTTGCTAAGATAAACACAACCTTTCCATTCCCATTTATCACATTATGAGGTGTTTTGTTTAGCTTGTTTATCCTTACATACCAACATGTTGTCATATTATGAGAGTACGATGCACAAAATCTAGAGACAAACATCAATTGACAAGTTGCAAACTTTATATTGCATGTTTTCTATCCCTATTCAAGGCTATATAGTTTGGTTAGGATGTTATATCAATATCTATCTAACATGTACAATATTTCACCAACATTTTCTACAAATTTCTTTCAATTTCATATTATTTATTAGCACTTGTAATTCCTATGGATCAACCATTCTTAGATAAATAACCTATGGAACCCTATATAAGCAAGTAAACACTACCTGATTTACTAACCTAAAAATCCTATGAAACTACATTGATATACTCACTTCCAACACTTACGAAAGGAACCCAAGGCTCCCTCATTCTTGTAATAGCACATCTACATTCATTAGGTAGGTAATCACTACATGTTTGAAGCTTCTTACTAGGTTAAGGAGACAACACATTCCATATACAAGCACTCAAACATCACTTCTATAAGTATTTTATAAAGAGCCAAAATCTAATCAAGTATTGTATGTTGCCAAATTTAGTTGCATTCATTCAAATATCACATGTTGGGTGGATAAAAAAATTGGTTTGGGGCCTCTTAGGAGTAGTGCCAATTTTTGCGGTACGTGAGGTGCCCACAACCCAAATAATGTTTATTTTTCATGGTCCTACACCCATGGTTAGGGTTTGAGACCTCATTCAAGATGTTTAGAGAGATTTGTAGCATGATAAAAAATTAGGGTTTGACATCAACAAAAACTTATATGAAGGCGACCATCTCAAGAAGTTATAGATCCTGATTCCAAGTAGGTTCAAGACCATATAAAAGGGTCAAGACCATATGGTATAATCCTGGAAGAGTTATATGGTTCCATACCAAGTCAATTTCCAGTCATAGTTCTAGAAACAAAAATCATCATTTCCAAATCTCTCTATTCCAATAGTCTATATACTACCATCTATAATCATCTAATGCACTCATCTTCTTGTGTTTTCAACTTTATATCTTGTTTAGTACACCGGTTTAAGTATTAAAGCATTGTTATGCTATTTGTAATTCTTGTTGGAATTTAATTAATTAGAATAACCCCTTATACTTAACCATTACATCCTTTAATTTACTCATTTCACTAATCTTATATTTCATATAATCAAGGTGTAAATAAATATTCTTAAGAGAAACAATTAGATCATCTCTTATGTTCATATGTTATTCCCATTATTTTTTAATGTATACATACATATACACTTATGTGTATACACACACATCTATGTTTATATATAATAAGTATTTAGTTTATAATGCATACTCTTTGTATTTTCTTGTACTTGATGCATATTAATCTTCTTTTGGATGTTTTTGAAGATGTATGGGTTATGTAGAATCAATTTATGAATCTTTATTTAACGTAACTTTTGAAAATTATAGAGGATAGATATTTTAATATTAAAGGTTAAAAATTTTATCTTACATGACCCACACAACATACAAACCCTTGAATTGTAAAAATATATTTCATATCAGTAATTAAGATATATTCAAATTATTATTAGTATCCCCTATTATTTGATGATGCAAAATTTAAAAAGATCTAGAGGAGGAGGCTTCCAAAGGGGGAAACTATTGTAAAATATAAGGGGTGTGAATTTTGAAAGAGAAGCATATGAAAAGAAGTAAATCAACAAGGTGATGAAATAAACCAAGATTCCATAAAAACAAAGAACCATGGATAAAAATACTGGAGAGAAAATTCATGGGCTTGAGGTAGATGAAATTGTAAGGGATCAAGATTGTGGGCAAGAAATTGTGGTTTTCAAAGGTAAAAATTCAAAAAAGAAGGTAATGAATACTATGAATTGTAAAAAAGAAGATATGGCCAAGGTCATTAACAATATTGAATGTTTATATTATCCAATCAACATTGTAGCTAAAAATAAACATACCTCCTTCATCTTTTTATTAATGGCTAAATGGATGAACTACTAAAAAAGAGACAACCTAACACCATGTGGAAGAGGAGGAAGAGATTGTTGAATGGTGTAAGAAAAGAGCAGAGTTAGGACATGGTCTAGAAATTCCACAGCTAAAATAATTTTAAGGAAAAATTTATGAAACCAAAGACACTCCATTTAGATATAGATATGTATAGAAATTATGGTGGGAAGGATTTAACCATATACACCCTTATTTGGTCCCAAAATTTCTCAAGGATTGGAAAGATATCATGTAATAGGATTATAACTAGAGGTGATTAACAAGTTTTATGAAACCTTGGTAGCCATGTATAACATAAATTCTAAATTTCCAAGTAGAATATGGAATTATGATGAGATAGGAATATAAACAGGAGAAATTGTGGCATTAGGGTGCTTTCTATGAAGCGTTTTAGGAATGTTCCCAAGATCATTCCTGTAGAAGATAATGGTTGATAATTTTATGTTGTGTGAATGCTACAAGGTAGTCTATCCCTAGTTTTTATTTATTTGAGGTCATTTTTTAAATTACATTAATTAATGTGAGCCCATTTGTTTGCATAACATTTCACCCTAGTATTGGATGACCAAAGATTTGTTCACGATTTGGTTACATCAGTTCATCAAGTCGGTACCTATAAGAGATGACCATGGAAAAATGTGGCATTATCAACTATAGAAGAGATGAAGACAACGGGGATTTATATCTTGACACTCCCAACACATACTACACATAGGTTGCAACCACTAGAGGTTAGTGTATCTTCTCCTTTTTAAACCTACTTATGAAGTGAAAGGTCACATTAGATGTCTAAAAACAATGAATAAAATGTTAAACATTTAGAATTGATGGAATTATGTAGTATAGAACTAGAAAACTCCATGTTGACTATAAATATTAGAGATAGATCTATAAGAATAAGTATATGGACACTTAATCTAGATCCATTGCATAATGATATGGAATGTACTAAAGTATTTTTCATAGAGTACGATCAAAATGATGATACCAATGAAAACATAATGGATAATGACGCTTCTAAAAATATTCTAAAGTGTCAAAGGAGGTAGTTGTGCCACTTTGTAATGATTTAGTAGAGGATTTCATTATGGAAGAAGTTGTGTATCTTGTAAATAACTTAGGGGTGGAAGAATCGGGGGTAGAGACAAAAAGTAATAGTATAATAAAAATAAAAAAACATTGAAACAATTAGGTTGTGAATACTTAGGACAAAGGTTTGTCCACTCCACTCATTATACAAAATTTTGAAAATACAAGAATAGAAGAGGTTGATATTTCCTTACTAGTATTTTAGAACAACCTAATTGATTGAAAGAGCATATGGTAGAGATTTGAATTGATCATATAGGAAACACCAAGGAATAAATCCTATCCCTTTCTTATATACTAATCAACCTTGATCAAGAAAACTTTAGTCATTATTATGTTGATACATAGTACATCGATGTCATAGATAAGAACAAAAATGTGGAAGATACAAGTCAATTTGGTGTTGAAAGTGTTATTATAAAAATAGTCAATGTTTCCCACAAGATTATTTTAAGGTCGCTTTAAAACAAGTCGTAGAGGTTTCTTCCAAGTGTAAGGAAGATGTTACACTTCAAATGGGTCACAACTCACAATTGTTGACATGTGATGAATATGTACATATATTAAAGGAAACCCAACAAATAAAGAAAACATTATTTGAGGAGAAGAAACAAAAGAAGGAAATTACCAAGGGAAAAAAAAAGAAGGAAAGGTTGGGAAGTAAATTTTGTGCCCTACTTCATTGTGCATGGTTAGCAAGCCATTCTAAGGCCATCATGTTTGTTAATGGTTGCATTGTAGGCATTTTCTTACAACTTAATCGATCAAACCGTTGTATTACTTTGTGATTACCATGTGTAGTACCACTGGTTTAGTGTGTTATCATAAATGGTTTATGAAGTCTCATCCTGTTGTTACTTGTGAGCATGCACCTTAGTTATTCACTTGTTTTCATTAAGCATTCCGGTGTGGGGAGGGTCAGGAATGCTAACCAATGTAAATCAATAATAATAATATCATTAGTATTATAACTTATAATGCGTATGCTATACATATGATAATATTAAATAAATTTTTAAAAAGAAATAAATATATTGAGATATATAATAATGGAATTTTAAATTTAAAATAGTTAACTAATTAAATAAAAATAAATATAGAATATAAATTGAAATTTTAGATTTAAAATACTAATACAAGTAGAATAAGTTCAAATAAATAACTCTCTCACACACACACACACAAATATATATAAAGAGAATAACTATGGAAATGTGGTGATGTGTGAGGGAGAGAGTGGAGATGTGATGGAGAACAAACATGTTCTTTCTCGGATGCTTTAATTGTAAATGCCCTAGTATGCATGTAGGAAAAGGTGAAATGATTAGTATGGATTCCCGTAAGGTATTTGAAAAAATTAAAGAATAAGACAACTTATCATGAAATACATTTATTGTAGGGTACATAAGTCATTGACATATTCATAAATAATTCACCTTGTTTCATTTTATACAACAAACAAGTATCTAACCCAATCGATTTACGATGGTGAACATACTCCATGTATGCGTGAAATGGAAAAATGGAACAAGGTATGCACATCCATCAAAGAATGAGAAATAAAAGGATTTTGTGCCATATTTTGTTGCAATCCAAGTTCCCTTATAGATGTGTAAGAAAAATGTGGGAGCATATATAAGGAACAAAAAATGTTGAAATAATGCCTCAAAGAGATATTTTCTCATGGAAAAATAATTTTTAGGCTACACATAATGGATTTGTTGAAATGTTTTAGAAACTTTCAAGAAAATGCAATTGACAAATGCAAATCTAAATTCCACAACCTTTTCTTGTGTTTTATGTGCATGTATCCTTGTAGGTTTAGTGGATGAGGGTTATGCATACTCGATCACACGAGTACCCATTATTACATTACACTTATAATTGATCATTGTGTGTGCAAGGTTGAACTTATTTCTACGTTGGATATCTTGAGGATACCATAAAATTTATTATTAATACTCCATTTAATCTTGTGGTATTTATGTGGATTTGTTTGTTATATTGTGAAAAATGAGTATTGAAAAGGCCTTGTAAGTGTAAGAAAAAAATGGCTATCAAGTGTACATCCAGATCACACAACCATCCCTAGTCTTACTCTCTATTGTTTTCATCTCCCTAGATGTCTTCTCCAACTCTGTAAAAATTTGGATCCATTTTTGAAGACATTCTCTCCACATTTACATAGATCTCTTGCGTAAAAGGTGTATTTTGGTCCACATAATGGGTTTGCACCATTTTTGGTCCTTAATCCATCTTCACCATGTTATTCCTTTTATTTCCTCATCCCCTCATCAAATTTATTGCCTTTTAACCTCACCTTACCTATGTACTTCTTCTTGGGTGATTTTACAAGTGGTGTTAAGAAATGTCATCTCATGGAATACCATGGCTATGGGATATGCACAAAATGGGGTTGTTAAAAATGTCATCTCATGGAATACCATAACTGTGGGATATGCAAAAAATGGTAATTTGACAAAGAGTTTGCGAGAATCGAATCGGAAATGATGCACCACAAAGTTGTTGCACTCCAACAGAATCGTAATGACTCCAAACATAATCGCAAGGATCAATCAACAATCGAATAACTTCCTCAACAAAAAAAAATCTTGCACATAGAGGAAAGACAACATAGTGTCTTTGCATACTCATAGATCAAGAATGAAAGGGTACATATAGGGTTTTGAGTAACCCTAGTGCATGACACACAAGCAAACCCTAAACCTAATCCATGTGAGATGACCCTCCATATGTGAGTGGAGGACACATAGGATCCCACACTCCAACACCCCCTTCATCGAAGTTGGGGTAGTGGCTATGATGAGTTAGAAAAACAAGAAGACACTCCTAAAAAACTAAGAAATATGTGTCAATGGGGCCCAGAAACTAAATGCCTGATAAGGTGCCCATATACAAACAACATCTTCCTAGAAGAAGAAGAAGAAGAAGAAGAAGAAGATGAAGAGAAGGACTATATAGCTCGAAGAAGATGAGCAGCTGCATAAGAACTCACCCCAAGAAGAGACCGCAAGTGAAGAAATTTCACCTCAGCAAAGGGCTTGGTAAATATATCTGTAATTTGATTATTGTATGAATGTCTTTGAATGTCGAATGACACCATCATGAATAAGCTCTCGTATGAAGTGTATATGGATCTCAATGTGCTTCGCCCATCGCTAATGCTAAAATGGATTTATACAAACCGATATAGTGGTCATTTTATCACAATAGATTATGGTAGGCCACCGAAAGTGGATGCCAAACTCTGTTAGAATACCCTATAGCCAAACAACTTCTATGCAAGCATTAACTTCTCCTTTGTATTCTACCTCTATAGAAGATATCGTAATTGCATTCTCGCTTCTTGCTAGACCAACTAACAGGACCTGAACCAAGAGAGAAAGCGTATCCTAAAGAAGAGGAGAGATTTTTAAAGGCCTGGAACATTAATGTTTAGCAGATTTCAACTTCTTTACCCAACATTGATAGATCTCTTGTTCAGTGGATTCCCCTAAAAGATGGTTGGCATAAGTTAAAATTTGATGGTGCCTCTAAAGGAAACCGGGGGCATCGGTGGTGGTGGTCTCATTAGAAACCAACAGGGTCATCTAATTGCTACTTATGTTGGTCCCATGGGTAAGCAATCCAATCACTTTGTTAAGGCCCTAGCTACTCTCACGGGAAACCAGTTGGCTAGGATGCAATGGAAGAAATTGCATAACAGAACAAAGCTTGCACATAGAGAAAGACAACAAAGTGTCTTGGCATACTCATAAATGTCAAATGAAGGGATACATATAGGGTGTTGAGTAACCCTAGTGCATGACACACAAGAAAACCCTAAACCTAACCTAAACCTAACCCATGTGAGATGACCCTCCATATGTGAGTGGAGGACACATAGGATCCCACACACCAACACCCCCCTTCATCGAAGCTGGGGTAGTGGCTATGATGAGTCAGATAGAACAAGAAGACACTCCTAAACAACTAAGAAAGATGTGTCAATGGGGCCCGACAACTAAAGGCTGATAAGGTGCCCATATACAAACAACATCTTCCTAGAAGAAGAAGAAGAAGAAGAGAAGGACTATATAGCCCAAAGAAGATGAGCAAGCTGCATAAGACCTCACCCCAAGAAGAGACCACAAGTGAAGAAACTTCACCTCAGTGAAGGGCTTGGTAAATATATCTGCAATCTGATCAACTGTCTGAATGTATTGAATGTCGATGATACCATCATGAATAAGCTCTCGTATGAAGTGCATATGGATCTCAATGTGCTTCATCCGTTGATGTTGAACTGGATTTCTACAAATTGAGATAGTGCTTGTGTTATCACAATAGATAATGGTAGGCCACCGAAAGTGGATGCCAAACTCTGTCAGAATACCCTATAGCCAAACAACCTTTGTGGTAGCGTTAACTTGCTCCTCTGTATTCTGCCTCTGTAGAAGATATCACAATTACATTCTGCTTCTTGCTAGACCAACTAATAAGGACCCGAACCAAGAGAGAAATTGTAGCCAGAGGTAGATTTCGATGATCTAAGTCACCGACCCAATCAAAATCTGTGAACCCGATCAAGTCAATATCCACCCCTCCATAATAGTGAATGCCATCAGTATAGGTGCCATGAACATAATGAAGGATCCACTTAGCTACTTTCCAATGTAGCTCATGTGGCTCCTGCATGAATCTGGACATGATCCCAACAACATAAGATAAATCCGGTCAAGTGTGAGTCAAGTAAATCAAGCTCCCCACCAACTTATCGATAAAGGGTACCATCAACCAAGGGAGTAGAGCAATTAGAAACCAACTTAACCCGGAAAGAAAAGGAGTAGGAGAAGACTTGCAATCGAGACATCGAAAATGAGAAAGAAAGTCAAGAGCATACTTAGGTTGTGAAATCACAATTCCTAAGTCAGATTGTGAAATATGGATCCCAAGAAAGTAATGAAGCAGACCTAAGTCAGTCATGGAAAACCTGTTGGCCAAGGTGATCTTCACAGAATCAATGATAGAGGAAGATTCTTCATGTGATCAACAAGTCATCAACATAGAGAACAAGGATGAGTATGGAGTCATCTTGCCGTAGAATATAAACATTTGGATCAGAGTGACACCTAGTAAACCCTGATGTAAGTAAAAAGGAGTCCATCTTGGCATACCAAGCCCGAGGGGCTTGTTTAAGGCCATAAAGAGACTTCTTTAACTTACAAATGAGGGAGGGATCATGGACATAACCTGAGAGGTTGTTCCATGTAGATCTCTTCCTCTAGGTCACCATGAAGGAAGGCACTCTTAATGTCCATTTGATGGAATTTCCATCTATTTTCTATGGAAATGGAAAGGGTCAGTCGAATAGAAGTCATCTTCACAACCAGAGAAAAGGTTTAGTATAATCAACCCCAACTATATGGGAGAAACCCTTAGCTACTAATCATGCTTTAAAATTTTGACGTCTCCATCTACTCCATACTTTGTTTGGAACACCCACTTACACCGAATGATTTTTTTCTTCCTTTCGGAAGAGGGTGAGATCCCAAGTATCATTCTTCATGAGAGAGGAATACTCCTCATCCATGGCAGAATCCCACTCAGGAATACCAGAAGCCTCCCGGAAATACTATGGATTAAGAAGTAGAGGCAAAGAAAGAGTGGGGTCCAATGAAATCTGAGTGAGTACGTCTCATATCGAAGTATCTCCAACTAAATCTCTAACACTTTGCAAAGTTTTCCTAGCCCAAAGAGGACCAGGAGGATCAGGCTCAGAGTTGGAAGATTCTTCACTTGAGTGAGAAGGGACATAGTCCTCATCATCACTACTTATCAGAATGGAAGACTCAAGGTTTTGATGGTTGGGAGGATCAGGAAGAGGAGCACGCTCAACAACATCATCATCTGATGAGTCAGAATCGAATCAGCAAGCTGAAGAACCTCAATAGGTAGAGAAGTAGAAGTCAAAGAAGACTCATCGAACTTAACACTTCTCTCAATATAAAGCTCATGAGAAGTAGGATTCAACAATCGATATCCCTTCATGCCATCAGGATACCCTACAAAGATACAAGGTTTGGATTGTGGTTCCAATGCCTTGCATTTCTTCTTGGGAATCGAGCCATAGCCTTGGATCGAAGACTGAAAGTGCTCAACATCAGGCTTTGCATCCAAACCAGGCTTCAAAGGGTGTCATCCCTCTTACTTACCTTGTGTGGAACATGGTTTGAATGTAATTAGCACAATTCACTGCTTCACCCAATACTATGGAGGAAGAGACTTGAGTGAATCATACAAGTGGCCATCTCCTTAAGAGTACGGTTCTTTCTTTCTACTACTCCATTCTACGAAGGGCTATAAGCAACTATATGCTGCAAGGAGATCCCTTTAGAAGTACATAAATCCATGAACCTATTGTTTACATATTCACCTCCATTGTTGGTTGAAGAACCTTAATAGACCATTCCACCTATTTCTTAGCAAGAGCCTTAAAGTCTGAAAATGTTCAAAGACTTTAGACTTAAGCTTAAGAAAATATACCCAAGTATATCATGAATAGTCATCAATGAAGGTGAGCACATAAAGAGCTCTAGTAAAATGAAGGAGATGGAAATGGACCAGAAATATCGTTGTGAACAAGATCAAGGGACGAGTAGCTCTCCAGGATTTTCCTTTGTCAAAGTTCTTTTCAGGATGCTTTCAAGGGTACAACCCTCACAAAGACCCTTAGAAAACTTGACATGGGGTAACCCGTTGACCATTTGTTTTGGCTCAATTGTTCAAGGTAGCGATAATTTAGATGTCCGAAATGCTCATGCCATAGCTTACTAACCTCATTTGCATGAGTGAGCAAGGCAAGTGGGTGTAGAATCAGAAGTAAAGTGGGAAAAGGTATATAATCGTGAATGGTGATCCACTTTCCCTCAGCCACTGTAGTGTCATCATTAAGCTCACGAATAATCACCGAGTTAGGACCAAATTCCACTCGCATTCCTTCACCAAGGTGAGTAATTTGGTAAACCGATAGGAGATTGGTAGAGAGATCAGGAACACTCAACACTTGGTTGAATGTTCCCCCATCCATCTCTACCGATCCACTACCGGAAACCGACACTTGTCGTGTCATTACCCATCGTGATTTGGGACATACCACAAGGCTCGATGTTGGAGAACTCAACATGCGAAGAAGCCATGTGGTGTGAGGCACCAAAATCTATAATCCACGTCGATGAAGGAGAAAACTTTGGCTACAAGGGCCTTTCCTTTCTTCTTATCAGATTTAGACCCTTTTGCAGTAGAAGACTCGGCCTTTGGAGCATTTTGTTTGATAGACTCAAGAACACCTATTTGATTTTTCTCAAGTAAATGAGTAAGGTGATCAATTTTTTTCTCATACATAGATGCTCTTTATGACCAGGCTTCTTGCAATAGGAACACAAAAACTTGTCTTTCTATGCTCTAGGCTCAGAAGTCAAAGCGTTCATGTTAAATTTAGTTTTGGTCTTGGTTTCCTTCTTAGGTTGATCCTTTCTTTCTTTCTTCTTTTCAGTCTTCTTTTCCTTACTAGTACTTGCTACAAGGGCATGTGACTTGGACTTGAGAGACCCCATTTGAATGAGTTTGTCCTGTTCTCGAATGAGTTGGGATGAAAAATAGTCAAAGGAGGGCATATTCCAATCATTTCCCAAGGAAAATTTTTGTAGCGTAAAAAGTTGACACAAAGATAGAATATTAGGACCTAACTTAGAGAGAATCGACAAGATCAGTTGAGAATATTTCTTCTCTACTTGACATTCCTTTAACAACAATCTAGTGTGGAAAACTTAGAGAAGTATGCTTGTAGGTTTTCAAAATCACTAGGATTTAACCCTAGTAGTTCATTTTCCAACTCATGTGCTCTCATGTCATCTTGTTGTCCAAACATTTTATCTAACATTTTCCATGTAGAATTAGGTGTTTTAGATGACTCAATGTGGAAGAGAAAGTCAGGAGAAATAGACATGCAAAGAAGACCTAAAGCTTCATCACTACGGTTTAACCACTTAGATTTTTAGGGTCATCATCTGGTTCAGTCTCAGTTCCCATGGTGATGGAATAACCCTTTACCTCTTAGTTTCATAATCATTTTTGATCTCCACTTGAAAAATTTGAATGGTGTAAGAAAAGGAAGTGAATAAGCATCCATTGTGAAGAGAGAGAGAAGGAATGCAGAAAAGAATCACAACCACCCAGGACAATATAGAAAACCCCCTACTTTTGGCACTTTATAGTTGAGTGCATTGGATACAATCGGGTCGAGAGTGTGCATCTTGAAATAGTTGGTAACTCACCTTGCAATCAGCGTAATAACATAAGAGAGGAGACCACAATCATGTTTCGTGGAGCGCAACAAAGTGACACCGTATATATAAGCACAATTGTAAAAAAACTAGGAAGGAGGTGAAATCAAATCTTGGTTGTGAGAAAGAGTGTCTCACGTCGCAAAGGATACCCCCTTGCTACAAAAATGGTGGCGGAAGTGCTCACTCGTCGCAAGCAATAATAAGGGTAAAATACAATGAAGAAAGGAACTCAAGATGAGTCGGAAGACCTTCAGAACATTGGAAAGGCATGCGGAAGACAAAAAGGTGCTCGGAGTGATACTGCACACTTGAGCACAATTAGTTAAAAAAATCGACAATAACGCCTAAAAATTATCACTTTGAAACACCCAATTTGGCTAATTTTAGAGCTATTGGAGTTAAAAAAAAATGACAATTTAACGTTAATTTTAAAAGATGATTTTAATTATTTTATCTAATCGAGAATGAAGAGATTATAATTAATAGAAATAGATTTAATTATAATTAAATCTAATTAATTACGAATAGAAACTAATTAAGATCTATTAAATGAAATCTTAATTAAAAATCAAATATACTTCCCCTTTTTAAAAAAAAATCAAATTTGAATGGTTTCCCACTACAATTTGAAAATTTTCCATTAACTTGCCTTAAATAAATTTAAATGAACTTACCGTTATGAAGAAATTCTAATTAAGATCTAGTGTAAATTAAATCCTAATTAAAAATCAAATATACTTTCCCTTTTAAAAGAAATTCCCACAAAAAAAAAAAACATACCATAAATGAATTTTTTAAAAAAACTTACTAGAAGCATGTGGCTGGTGGAAATCATTAGAGGTGGGAGGATCTCAAGTTGGGTGCAGTCAAGCATGGGGAAGATGGGGAGCACAGAGTGGGAGGTGGGAGGATCCCACGTTGGGTGGAGAGCCATTGGAGAAGCCAACGGAGGGAGCGAGGATCGGGAGAGAGGAGAAGCAGGAGAGGAGGGAGAGCATCGAAAAAGGTAGAGCAGAGATGAACAGGGGAAACCACGAGAGAGCTCGGGGAAGGTGAGCCGAGTGAGCCGAAGCAAGGACGAGCACAGCCAGAGGGATATGGAGATGGCTCGAGGAAGATCCAAAACAACTCGCTCAAAAACAACTCACTCAAAACACAACTCGCCAAGCACAAGGTAACATGGAATATCTCAGCTAGGATAGAAGATGACTTGGTCGGTAGAAAAACAAAACCGAATCAAAGCAGAGGTGAAACATGAGGAAGACCAAAAATCACTCACATAGAGTAACTCGGTTAAGAGGGTAGCTGGAGGAGTTTGAAAGGAGCTCACAGGTGAGTTGAGGAGCTCGGTGGAGAGCTCGATTGGGAGCAGTGCACAGAACACAAAACTTCAAACTTAAAATTTGAACCTGTATTCTACAAAACCACCATGAAAAAAACATAGAGACCAAAAAAAAGAGATCTAAAAAAATTTCAGTTTAATAAAAATTAAAAAACTAGAAAATAACCTCTATTTTAACTGATCTACCAGATTTAGTTGCAGTTAGCTAAATATAGTTGCAAAACCCTGAAAGCTTTAGGAATACTGCACATGCATGAAGAACACAACAAAAAAAAACTTTCCAAGAACAACTTGTTAAATACGTTAGCAATAAATTTCAGAATATAATGATAAAAAAACTTGCACGAGGAGTAAAAAAATGAGACCAAGAGTAATCGCAACTCAAATGACAAATGCACGTTTACTCGATCTCAGCTCTGATACCATGAAATATTTTGCGAGAATCAAATTAGAAACGATGCACCATGAAGTAGTTGCACTCCAATGGAATCGTAATGGCTCAGCGTAATCGCAAGGATCGATCAACAATGGAAGAACTTGCTCAACAGAAACAAAGCTTGCACATAGAGGAAAGACAGCGGAGTGTCTTGGCATACTCATAAATCAGGAATGAAAGGGTACATATAGGGTGTTGAGTAACCCTAGTGCATGACACACAAAAAAACCTAAACCTAACCCATGTGAGATGACCCTCCATATGTGAGTGGAGGACACATAGGATTTTTTGGTCCTTAATCCATCTTCACCATGTTATTCCTTTTATTTCCTCATCCCCTCATCAAATTTATTACCTTTTTAACCTCACCTTACCCGTGTACTTATTCTTGGGTGATTTGACAAGTGGTGTTAAGGAATGACATCTCATGAAATACCATGGCTATGGGATATGCACAAAATGGGGTTGTTAAAAGACCATATGGGCATTAAATCAAATGCCATTAGCGAGTTTTCAAATCCAAATCCTGCATATTTTGAGAGTTTATTATTTCTGTGCAAAAATGGGAGCATTGGAATGAGATATGGGTGCAAAAGGAGAAACTTATGGTTGCATGAAAAATGATTTGAAAAATGCGTCAACGGATTGTGATCTCACGGGTAAGCAAATGCGAGACCACTGGAGCGCCCACATACCCCACTTCGATTACTCACATGTATAGTTATCTTACTTATATCTTGCATGATTTTAGTATTTCTAGTTTTCCTTTCTCAATGTTATTGAAAATCAAACCAAGGAAGGATATGATTTCGGTAAATTTAAATGAGATGTAGCACCAAACAATTAAAATTACCTCTTTTTCTATGCAACTAAAAAGACTATTTTTGAGTGTAAACCCAACTCCCAATTTACCTCTTAAGATGTTTGAAAAAATTTAATAACAATCTTGGATGACTAAAACCACTAGAATGACAAGTCAAACTTGATTTTTAATTTAAACCTACCACTTGATCACTTTGTAAAAGTTATCAAAACATGATTTTAAACCATGCACACAACATCTCTTTGAACCTTGTAGCGGGAATGTTGAGGCTTTACCTTATTCCTTGGTGATGTGGAACATCAAATAATATTTTAAAATGAATTTAAATTAGTGTTTGATCATTTAACATCAAGCATCTAAGAGCCCAGTTGGCCATTTCATAGCTTTGGACAATTCTTTGAAGGTCAAAAAATTAGTTTGGTTTTGGCATGTGGATTAGGATCCGATTTTGAGAATTGATTTCTGTCACCACTTACCTCTATAAAATTTTCATGAAAATCAAGATCAACAATTAGTTTTTATAAAATCACATTGGGATCCAATTTTGTAAGTGAGTTTCATAGGCCTCTCGGTCATTCTTAAGCAAGATGGAACTCATGCAATTACGATAATCAACTCTAGAAAGGTGATTACGGTTTGAACCCTGGTCACCAGTTTTGAGTTCTGTTAGCTCCAAGGGTTTCCATATAGATAGGAGAGTAGATAGAAATTGACACCTTGTGTGTTTGAATATGAATGATTAGTTTTTTAACGTAATTTCATAGACACTTTGATTTGGATGTTTTCGTAAACTTGTAGTAAAAATGGGTAAAATGTCGTGGGACCTTCTTCAAGTCAAATAACTATTAGGAAACTTGTAGACACTAACATATGACTATATGGAACCTCCTTTATTTACTTTTTTTGAGAAAATTGATTGTGGTAAAATGGTTTTTCTCTCTCCTCTCTCTATCTCTCTCTAGTTTTTAAAATGAAATGAAATTACATATGTATCTTTTACTCTCTCTTATTGCGTGCACTAAATGTTGTATTCATTATGAATGGGAAATTATGAAATCGTGAATTATGCTAGATCATAGGAAGATGACATGCCAAATTTTTGGTTAATTATGTCCGTGGTTATAATTACCTAGGACAAGAAGAATGCATAGCGTTACTTGTGTTTTATAATAACATGTTAACTTTTAAAAAATGTAATTGTATAGGATAACTAAGAAATATTATTATAAATATAAATGTTATTGTTGAACTGATTTTCTTGTCCTTGTTTCATATTAGTGAAATGGAAACAAAGAAAATAAGAACCTCCAAAATGAGAGGGTTTAGAGATACCTGTAGATGAGATGATGATGGATACGGGCGCAAAAGAGAGATCCTCCTCACAATGAGTTAGATGACATGCGTAAAAAAGAGAACTAAAAAAATAATTATTTGAAAGATGGGCGAGTTTCCTAACAACGCGATTCGAGAAGTGAAAACTTCCTAGGATGGATGTCAACCCACTTTTGGATAAATGATAAATAAGCGATGTGATGCGAGAAAATCTAAACTAAAACAAAATCTTGGTATCTAATAGATGAAGTAAGAATGTATATCGATCTAAGTAAATGAAAACCAAACCAAACTTGGGTGGGTCAACGTTGACTCGAAGGATGATGAACCTAGTCGATAAAAGCGTAACAAGATGAGCTAAAATGAAAGCAAAGGGTGCATATTTGAAATACTTAGAAGTTGATATGGAACTAGAATTGATGTTGTGATGACTGAGATGATGCATAAATTTTTGGATCTGAATGAGAACAGAAAGGATGCAAGAAAATTAAAGAAGAAGATATCTGCTGATAGGGTCGATGGAAAATGGTCCCAATTGATGGTGACTAGATCTAATGAAGATGATATACGGAGCTATAAGTGTTCAAAATGGAAAGATTGATAGTTTTGAGGAGGTGAGAGTGATCAACCTAGAATTTCTTGTGAATAACTTAGGTGCATTGGCATATCACTCACCCTAAGATGAGCACTCACCCAAAGTGCACAAAATCACGGGTCCCTCTTTAGAGTTGCTTGTACAAAATGTTAGCATGATGGTGCACATGTATTTTCAGATTCATAACCAAGAGTAAACAACACACGGTGCATAAACCAGATCTAGATCTTAGAATATATATAAGATGAACTAAATAATGACTATAAAAAGATTTAACATGCAAGAACCAGATTTAGTCATGTTCAACACCATTATCCAACCAATACGAACCATTTTATTAAATAATGTAAAACAAAAAATATTCTTACATTACATAAGTATCTCCATGAGTCATGCGCGCGACAAAACCAACAACATAACTCTACAATTTGACACACACACACACACACACACACACGGGGGTGGGGACTTGCCCTTCACTACCCATATACTTGTCAAAATAGGTCACATGCTAATAATAGTCACGTGCCTTATCTTCACAACATGCAAGTTCTCTAAAAATAGACTTCCTATAGTTAACTCGAGTAGAAATCCTATTATTAGCCTAAACTATGCATGGCACTCAGTTGTTTCTTGTTCCCAAAATACCATTGTGTGGACCGTAAGTCTTCATGTCTTTGTGTGCTTAACACACTAACTCCAAAAATAGCCTTTAAAATAGAAATGACCAAGTCCTGATCCTGGGCGCCTTAGATATAGTGTAGCGCCATGCACTCTTTTAGTGCCCTACATTCGTGCACCCAACACTTAGGTCATTTATTTTCGTCCATCATAGAGGTCGAAAGCATATGAGGGACATAATGGATGAAAAAATACAAGAAAATTTGAATTAGGAAGATGCCAATTGAGGAGGGTCAATGAAGACTGGGATTGATCTATGGTTTGATGGATAATGATGGATAGAAACGATGATCTGTAGAAGGAAATGAAGATGAGAAAATGTAGAAACAAGGTTCTAAGATGGTGATGAAACTACATAATTTGATGAAGAGGATTATGGAATGGAAAGGGTGGACGTAAACTTGCAAAATGGGAAGATATAACAACCTCTTTTTACTACTTCAATACAAGGGATTTTTTTAAAATTTAACTTCATGCTTTAGTGATTTAAATACCCATATATTTAAATTTAGCATAAATCTTAAGTTCTATCTCATTTTTCCTTGTTCTAAATTATCATAATTTATAACTAACATCATCTTAGTCAATCCATCCTATAACATTCATAAACCATGTGTAGTTGCATGAGTTGGTTAGTAACCATCCCCTCATAGATTACTCTTTACGAGCATGTATACAAAGTATATTAATGGTTTCTTCATATATCAAAGATAGTCAAATATTACATTCTAAGTGTCTACATAGGTATCTGTCATCGAATCCCATCCGACATCCTACAATTAGATCTTTGGTGACTCCGAGATAGTGTAATTAGTAGCTTACACTAATTTGGACAAAGTTTCAGAGACATGCATGCCATGCTCGGTCCCATAAAGACACACTCATGTTAAGGAACTTGTCCATCACCTTATTAATTTTTGTTATCTGGGTTATGACTAGATAGTTACAAGTTGTGTACAAGGTACCAATTCAGATCAACCTGCATGGGAAAATTCCACAATGTCAGCTTAGGATGACTAAGGGAGAGTAAGTGTCTCCACAATGATTTGCATCATTACGGGTCACTTCACCTTTCTTGTATTCATCATAAGATGACATTGGGTACTTAACCATGCAATACAATCTACATTATTACCTAGGATGTTACTCACATCTTAATGCATTACAACCTTTTCATTTAGAGGAGCTTGATGGGTTAAATCAACATAGCAGTTGCCCCATTGTAGCCAAATAATGACCTTAGTCATTACGTGGGTACAACATGGCAACAACCATATCAAGTTTTCTCACCGAGTTCCACTAAATAGGAAGTCATATCTTATGAAGTTAAGGTTATTTGATTAAGTTACAACATGTCAATTGTCAGGTTTGAGCATTACTTCCATTACGATAGGATTCATACCTAAGGATCTAAATGAGGGATTCACGCATATCAATCACATGTTTAGAGTCATTCCCAACATGATCATTATGTTTACTAGTTGCTAGTTTTAAATCATCATTATCTATTAAATCCTTTTTCCTATTTTATTTACTATCATTAGCAATGCATCATGTTAAGTAGTATTTATATAAAAATTTAATCCTTTACGCTCAAATAAAGTGTTAAGTATAGTATTATAATTAATAGGATTAATTCAAAACATTTGCAGAAATCCATAATTTAATTACATACTTTATTCTTTTAAAATCACAACCATGTAATTCACTCTATTCATAATGATTGCAATACAATATGTATTCTCAAAGATAATTCTTTATTAATGACTGAAAAACTACCTTTCTTTCGTTAATATCTCAAAAAGTATAACTTTTGCTTCTTAGTAAAATACAATACAATTAATTGTATTTCTCAATTCAGTACAACATCATCAACAGAAAATACTAATACATGTCCAAAACTGATTATCAAAATAATCAAACCTTGTTCCAAGGATCATGCCTTACCAAAATACAATTCTTTTCGTCTTTTCACAACAAGAACAAGTTTATATATTTCACCAAAAGACACAACAATGAGAAAAGGTGTAAGACACTTCTTTCTTCATAACCGACTTCTTGATGTTAATAACCTGCATGGAAAAGATTCCATTGTACATGGTCAGTTCCAACTGAAATGGCATGAAAAGTACCATTTCCGCCTAATATCTTATGTCATTCATTATTTAAATAAATGAATTACTGCATAGTTGAAACCTCATAAATGACATAATAGCACACAAGTTCAATTTTATAATCAGCAATCTCAATCACTTTGTATTCACAATAAATGCACTCTACATTCATTTCCATTCCAAGCCTTAATGAATGATTGGAAGTAGTTAGCATTATTAACATGTAAAAATATCAACATAATTATTATCCAACAAGTCGTTCTTTTATAATTTATCGTTAATGCCTTATAAAAACTTTCACAATACATACTATACACAACCGTCTTATACTATATATAATAATTTTTTATTTTTCCGTATGTTAATATATATATTTTTATTATTGGCAAATAGTTTTTGAAAGGGACTATACCCTTATGCATGGCTCGGAAGCGAGAATAGGAAAATAAAGCTCGAAAAAAAGGATCAACATCCTGATATAACAATAAGGACCAAGCGCAGAACGCAGTCTGCAAAGAAACAACCAGCAGCAACACAACAGCAAATAAACACCTGCTGGACAGTGATCAAACAGCAAACACGCAGTGGTCCGGCCACAAAAATGATAACAATGTACTCCGGCCGACCACTAACGGAGAAAACATCCAGACGATCATCACAAAAGAGCCCAACAAAAACTGTCAAGGAAGGAACCAGCAAAAGCAAACCAAATTTAACAACAAAAGAACAAAAAACAACAACACGGTACTGAATCAAGCGTGTTGAGCCATATGCCAAAATGTAGCAATAATAGCGCCCAAAAAGACAAGAATCAAATCTTGTCCGATATGGTGGGGGATTTAGATTTGGCATTACCCTTCTTTTTCCGATCCACCACTGTCCATTCCTGATTTCCCACATCCACTACAGTCGGAAAAACTGCAATAGGTTTGATGGGGGAGTGACCCAAATGGGAGGTCGGAATATCATTAATCACTGAATCAGCAGCCTGTAAAGAATAATCTGGAGGCTTCTCTGTATTGGTCTGTGAATCAACCATGATGGGTGAGTTAGCTTGCAGGGGGGCACTCGATTCCTTAGCCGGATCTGAGTCGATTGTAAGATGTTCAGGTAGAGAATCCCTCCACCAGGCTGTTTTGGTCTTACGTTTGGAGTGTTCACAGTCATCTGAGACATGACCAGTTTGGAAGCAACGCCTACATCTGAAGGCAAGTCTCTCATAGTCTATCCTCTGCACCCAGAGCCTGGCTCCAATCTGTAGATTGATTTCTGCAAACAGTAAACATTTGGAGGTATCGAGATCAACCCTTATTCGAGCATAAGTAGTATGGGTTTGAATGGAGGTCTTATCATCGATTGCTACACATGAGCCTAAAGTATCCCTATAGCAATGAGACAAGATCTTCCCAAAGCTGCAATGGGAGTCCTGGTAGACGAACCCAAATCGGGTAGGTATCAAAAGACTCCTTTAATGGGTCGAAAGATGGATACCATGGTTTGGACATAAGCCCATGTTCCCCCCAAACCCAATGTTGACTAAAAATTAAATCCCTATCTTCAGGGGTTTCAAAGACAGCAATGAAGTAAGCTTTAGCACAAGGATAAAGCTCAATCTTACCTTGTATTTTTTCTCTCCATCTCTGGGCTATCCAGTCATGAAGCTGAGAAAGCTTAGGCCAAAATTTGTGAAATCTGCATATGAGCCCCAGTTGGGAGAGATTTTCCTCCTCCTTAAGAACCTTTAGAAGTAAATCCTCTTCGATTTTCAGCGTCGGGACCTCCTGGGAGGGTTTTAAGAGCTCATTTCTGACATTCTCCTTCTGTTTGGAGACCGCTGAAGCATAAGATCCGGACCTATTGTTCTTTGTTTAGTTTGTCACAGTTACGGCTTACCCCCTGTACCTCTTCCTCCATCACCAGACCCACTCTTAGTCTCTTGCAACCTGCAGTTACCAGTATTGAGTTTTAAAGGAGATAATGAATCTTTGACTGAACCATCTTTACCTGTCCCATGAGTGAACACCCCTGTTTTGATATGGGGGTCTTGGTTAGTATTGAAAGCCATACCAATCCATGAGATTGGTGCTTTATTTTCCTCTACATTTTTGCATCCGCCTCCCACAGATACCACTGGTTTCTCGCCGCCATTAATAGGGACCTCATTTCGAATTTCTGAGAGGGGCGAACCTCTGGCAATGCTCGTGCCTCCTCGAACCCTTTTTTTAGATGAAGCCCGCGTAGAAACCATGGAATAGCCGCGGAACAGCCGCTGAGCAATCTCGGAGCAGTCGCGGAGCAGCCGCGGAGCGATCGCGGAGCAGACGCGAAGCAATCTCGGAGCAGCCGCGGAGCAGACGCGGAGCAGCCGCGGAGCAGACGCGGAGCGAAAGGAGCGCGAGCGGGGAAAACGGATTCAAAAAAGGTATGTTAATATATATTAGAGTACTTATAGCATCATAATATATTTGCGATCCCATTTTTCATTAAATGACAATCGACCCAAAATGGATAGCCATTCCATAATGGGAAAGAATGTTATTTGACATTTCTAAGATAATTATATGCCCTTTTATTCCTATCAAAACCATAAAATCCACACCAATAGAAAATACTAAACCTCGAGACATGCACAAGGCTTCAAAATCCATCAATATTGATATTAATACTATATATCATAAGAAATCGTATCCACACAAATAGGACTTCATCATTTTCCGTGTCGATTCGACCCTCTAATTGAACTCATGATGGTTTGGCAATGTTATGGTAATTTCCATTTACCTTGCTCAACCCAAAGTTGTCATAAGCCTACAACCATCTTAAATAATTTTAAGATCCTAAAATTTTCCATTAAATAGCAACAAAGTTACCCATGTTAAACATAGGGGTTTAAATTAAAGAATAACCATTCGTTAAAACGAGGAGAACTCTATAAATTAAACATTCTTATGCAAACAACTGAAAAGATGAGATCAATCAATCAAAATTTCATCAAAACCTAATACCCAAGTGGGTAGTCAAAGAATCAACTTATAACAAACCCCGGTTCAATTTACACCAACACTAGTCACTTTGGATACCCAATCGTTTAAGCAATTTACGGTGCATATAATAGTCATAATAGTCCCGATAATAACAATATCACAAACTCTGGGTTGGACCCAGATTAGCTAAGTTTTTCTAAAATAAATGACACCGTAACCATGAAATGGGATTTTCTAATCCACTGATAGATTATCGAGACACTCTAGAATTCATCATTGTAATGTTCAAAGTCATTATCATGCTCCACTTTTTAATATCAATAGAGTAACAATAATCAATATATAAAAATATCACCACGAGATTGAAAATATGAGTTTTTGAAATAGAAATGATTCCCTAGTATGCCTTCCCAATTGGATGTGTTGGATATCATAGTCACTTTCTATAATATCATACTTTGATTTTCCTTGGTGAGGAGTTTCCACTTCCAAGGTCCTAAATCCATGTTGGTCCACACGTGTCTTAGTCAAAATATTTGCTTTCTTTAAATATTGTTTGGGCTTTGGGATATAAATGCTAGTGATACTTAAAAATTCCTTTTGGGAGCTTCCTTCTCTCCTTGTTGAAGAATCCCTCCTAACCATCCAGTCATAGGGGAATTCCCCTTCTTTTCTTTCTATGGAGTCTCATAATATAATACCAATTCTTTTGATGTTCCCTCCACCTTTACCACTTGTTTTTCTTTCCAATGTTACAACCCCTGATTTCCTTTTTCTCATTCCTTAATATGTAGTTGAGTGATATCTTCTGATTTCTTGCCACTCACTACCTTTTCATCTTGACCTTTATTGTCTGTAGAAACCATAGGTTCACTTGATGCTTCCTTTGGACCTTCAACAGGAATAACCACTGTACTTGTATCTACATTCTTTGTTGAAACAATTATAACATTTGGAACCTCTTTTGGAATGTATTTTTCCAAATTTGAGGTTTTAATTGTTTCCTTTTCTTTTGGAATATCCTCACCCCATGCTAGTGGTTTTTAGTGGATAAATTCTCTTTGGGTTTCTCTTCACTTACCTTATTCTTTGTTGGCTGAGTTTTTAGGTGTGATTTCTGATTATTAATTGTAATTTCTTTAAGAGGAATCTCAATAGATTTGCTTATTTATTTTGACACCTCAGCTACATCTTCTTTCATGACCATTGTCTCTTAAGAGACCTCACCTTCTTTGACTACATTTGAATCTTTTGGTGGTTGGGTTTTAGTACAAACAACACCTATCACAGGTGTTTCATTCAAAAAAATTTGGGTTATGTTTTCATCATTCATGACAGTAGGTTGTGCCTTCACTTTGAGTATTTTGGGGTTGACCCCCACACTTGCACTTGATTCTGATGAAGATCTTGAACATGCACTTCTTGTTTAGGGACACTTGTACTCTTAGTTGTATAATTTTCAATGTTTACATCAACCATTTCTAGTTCAGGCATTTCTTTAAGCAACTCAACTATCTCATCAGTTGTTTTTATTGCTTTCTAGGATGTTCAATCACTAGTTTGTTTTTCACTTGTTCTTCCCCAACACCAATTGATTGACTAGACATATGAGCACTACCAATTATTCTGGAATAGTTTCAGTAGGGGATGAAAATGTAGTTACACTGGGTGATATTACATTTGGAGTAGAATACACACTTTCATGAATCTGGGATGGTAGTCCATGATGAGAAAATGAAGTAACCACTCTGTTGGCTAGATTTTATGCACGAGTTAAATACAAAAACCTAGGTAGTCATGGGATGAATCCCCTTCATTTAACGGTGAAGCTCCCATGTAAGGTATTTATTTATTATAATTTTATTTTGGGGTATTACTTTAATTACAAAGCTCATGAACCATAGCTTAGCAATTCTGTAGTAAGTAAGAAACTGTGTTTGGGAAAGTTGTGTGGAAAATAATAGGATGGGAAGATATAAAATTATAGAAGTAGCGAGGAAAGGGAAAGTACTTTGCAATAAGTAGATCACAAAGCTTATTGCAGCCGTACAAAATAAATAAACACTTAATAAATGACACAATTTTAAGCAAATGAAAAGAAATTAATTCATATCGGATTTTAAGCAACACAAAGTTTACCATAAAAATCCTTACAGAATACACAACTAAACTTCTCAGACATAAATTTCTCCAAAAATTTGCTTTATTCTTCTTCAATTCCAGCCAAGTTATACAAAGAACATTCAAGAGTCTCAACATAAAGTTTGAGATCTTTAAATTCTTGCACAAAATTACAATAACTAGTTGCCAAAAAATTTCCATCCTCTGGCCCATAGGCCTTCCTTTCTATTTATAAGGCAATTACAAGATAAAAAATATATGTTATATTTCCATAAGTGTCTAACTACTAAATTGACAGAGTTGAGCATTTTCCTCCTTGAAATCCTCATTGCATGACATGCATGAAATTAGAATGTTTTGATGTGCCACATGTTTATAAGTAATTGAATTTTTCAAACAACTTGAAGTAATGGCTTTTAACCGAATTACTTAAGTTTTACAAATAAACGCAATTACTTCATTACATTGTCCGAGCAATGAGAAAGAAGAAGAAGGTGAAGATGATGATGATGATGAAGAAGAATACATTATTCCAACTAGATAACCTCATTCTTACTTTTCTCCCTTTTTCCGAAGAAGTAATCTCATGCACATAGTGCATTAAATTTTGGTATTTGGTCATTCTTTGTACTGGGCATGTAACCTAATTAATGCAATTTTAACCCCCTTATACTTTCCAAATTCTAGATATGATATTTTTGGTGCGTAGAGGGCTCGAGACATTTTGAAAAAAGTTCAAAACGCGTGAAACAAAGCTCCCAACAAAAAGTTATGGCTGTTTGAAGTTCTACAATTTCTCCTTACCTATGGGAATTTGACCCCATTTACTTCACTAATTTTACTTAAAATAAGTAAAGCAGTTCCAATTCACCACTTTACTCTGTTTTCTATTTCTTTTGTTAAGTGGTGATTTCACTTTACTTTACTGCTTTTACCTAAAATAAGTAAAGTAGTTCCAATTCACCACTTTACTCTATTTTCCATTTCCTTTGTTAAGTGGTGATTTCACTTTACTTTATTGTTTTTACCTAAAATAAGTAAAGCAATTTCAATTCACCACTTTACTCTATTTTCCATTTTCTTTGTTAATTGGTGATTTTACTTTACTTTACTATTTTTACCTAAAATAAATAAAGCGAGTTCCAATTCACCACTTTACTCTATTTTCCATTTCCGTTTTTAAGTGGTGATTTCATTTTAATTTACTATTTTTACTTAAAATAAGTAAAGTAGTTTCAATTCACCACTTTATAAAGGAAAACAGTAATGGGCCATAACTTTTGACCAGATGCTTCATTTTTTGAGATCTTGGACTTTCTAGAAAGATCTTGACCTCCTCTACACAATGGAATCATGAAAATCAATTTTTAGTGGGAGTAGATGAGAGGAGAAAAATAGTAAAAAACACCTTCAACATGAAGTAAATAGTTTTAGTCAGTAGTGCTACTGCAGTGTCGGCACATTTTAGGCAAATGGGTATTTCTCCAACTGCTTCTAATCAACCTTTTGCAACCTTTTGGAGAATACTAGATCAAATATGCAAAAAATTAAAAGGGGTATCCCAAGATTTCTAAGTGAAATATTTGGGGACACCAATTGGCTCCATCTGTGGACATCCCGGAATGAAATAAATGAAGATGAGATCTCAACATCTCTGTTTTCAAGTCTTGTCCATTGGGCTATGGAGTCAAATTTAACCTTGAAGAAATTAATCTTTCCTTTTAAGAATTTGCCTCCCAAATATGTGATGAAATTAACATCGAACTAGAATTTCCTAATGATCATTGTAGCTATAAAGCGATATGCGGGGCTCTAAATAAAGCTCAAAAATTGCTCCAACTATTTGATTTGATTCTGAAGAGAGTGAACATGACAACAAAACTATATATAAACATGTAAAATCATAAATTTTCTAAGTGGAAACACGCAGAGTGTGCTGTGAGAAATACTTATTTTCTTTGAAAACAAAACTACCTACTCTAATTTAACCAGAGGCAAAGGAAGCTTAGAAAAATCCTGCAAAAGACAGGAGAAATATCTGCCTTTCCTTACAAACTTAGACCATGTAGTTGATTTTGCAGTGAACATGGTCCATAGCAAGAGTGAAAACTATTTTGAAGTCGAGTTCTCCACCCTTCTTACCAAAGTATCAACAACAAATAAAATAAATACCTCCTTTAGTTGTTCTGTATTTTTATTTGAGAGGTATTGTGGTTGATCTTTGGTGCATTGTAGCTCATCCTCATGCTCTGAAATAAGCATGATTGATATCAATTTCTCAAGTGACTCTAAATTATCCAGATATCTTATTGAGTAAGGCCTACTCCTCATGATTTTCTCAGTTATTTGAAGCTCATGCCCATGAATGGGTGCATTCTACAAAATTTATTTTCCATGAATAAAAATGCATGTGAGGTGCTCGATTTACGGTACTACTTCCACTGAGACAACTCCAATAAATACTTTTCCTTCCAAGAAGACTTTTGATTCTGTAATTGATTCATCATGGATTTCCTCATGCATCTTGATTTAGGAAACAAGTTTTTGTTTGACTATTTCCTCCATGGCTGATTTGTGGGAGTTCTCTGTAGCAAGAGGATTTTGGTATTGGAAGATAGATGATGAAAATGCATAAGCAATGAATTATATGGATTTTTATTCTTCCATGACCTTCTAGATCTAATAATAAATCAACTTTATTTTCTGATTCATAGTCTAAGTAGCCAATGTTAGAGTCACCAACAGGTTCTACAAAATCATAATCTTGCACTAGCTACTTCTTTATCTACAACATATCATTGGCCAACTTTTGCAATAGTACTAGTTGAAGTAGAACTTTGCAACCTTAGGATTTGAAAGCTTGATTTTACCTGCCATGATGAGATCATCCTCTACTTTGATAACAATGTTTTGAGTTTCTAATAAGTAAGCAAGATGTTCTTTACTTAATTGATAACCAACTTTAGGCAAAAAAGTGTTATGAAAAACATTTTTGGTTTTCATCATGAGCACAACAAAAGTAGACAATTTATATATAATATTTTTGAAATTAGCAATAAAGTACCTCATATTCTCATGTGGTTCCTTCTTCAACTGCGTCAGCTGAGTAATGAGTGTACTTGCATCTTCTGAGGCTTGAACCTCTTTAGGAATTGTTCTCGCATAGTTGTCCAATGTTTTATAGTTCCGGGGGCTCATCGATAGAACCATTCTCCAGCCAAGTCATGCAAATTTTCAATGAATAATCTTATAGACATGTCCTCATGCTCCATAAAAATTACTCCACAAGAAATGTAGAAAGCTTCCAAGTGATCATCAGGATTCTGATTCTCATTTCCATAGAATTTTGGGAAATTCTTCTGGAACCCTTAGGTAATTCATGTAAGCTGCTAAACCAATGCAAGAGGGCTAATAGTTGGACCCTAAGGAACCAGAGCCATTGGTTGTTAAAGCCATGAATATTGTTTATTAGGAAATAAGAGATAAAATATGCCGAATAATCCCTTACTGAGTAATCGCAGCAGAGAAACTAATATGCAGAAAATATTATAGATCTCAAATAAAAGTGCAAAATAAATAACACAACACAGAGAGACAAGATTTAACGTGGTTCACCCAATTTGGGCTACGTCCACCAAGAATCACTTGCTCATATTTTATTACAAGCCTCCACTCTCTCAATATAATACCCAGATCCGTTTGGAGCTATGCTCAACAAACTCTACAGAATTCACACCTGAATTCAAAGAACATCTGCAATACATTTGCTTGTCTATCTATCATATGCATAAGACCATATAAATAGAAAATTTCTTAAGCAGTTTGATACAAAACCATGGGTATCAAAACAATGGGCAAAAATCGTGGGTATCAAAACAATGGGTACCGAAAAACCATGGGCCCAAAAACAGCCCATAACGGTTACCCATTACCCATGGGTTAATAAACCACCCATGAAAATTTTCTTCGGGGGCTTCACCCCGAACCCCCTTAACCAAGCGATTCTTGCGGCGGGACCATCGTAAAAATACCCGAGTGTAACACATAGAAGGTGTACCACACTCTAACATGAAAACAAGCTCCACAAACATAACAATCTCCCACTTGGAGACTAATTTCCACTGAGCAAGCTTCTCAACCCTTCACTATCATCCATGAAGGCCAACCAAAGCTGAACATAGCTTTATTTTATCCCTTGTGACCACCTTGGTCATCATGTCTGCAGGATTCTGACTGGTATGAATCTTCTCCAACTTCAACTTATCTTCTTCCAAAGTTGTCCTGATGAAGTGATATCTCAATTGTATATGCTTCATCTGGAGTGGAAAGTAGAGTTCTTAGCTAGGTGTATAGCACTTTGACTATCACTATGTAGCTTACATTCCTTCTGCTTATGCCCTAACTCCTCAAGAAATTGTTGTAACCAAATCATCTCTTTGCTTGCCTATGTGGCAGTAACATACTCAACCTCGGTTGATAAAGCCACCACACGTAGTCGTGAAATCCACTCTTTGCTATCCCACCTACGGTGTAAATATAACTGTTGTAGTCACCAAATTTGTGTCTTATGACCCCGTGCCCCGCATCTCATTTCGCAACCTAACCTCATCACCTAAACCTTACACAATTATTTATTAATTACCTTATAATTAATAAATCCACATCGCATCATACCTACCACCTCATGTCGCCACCTCATCATGACCTAGTCTTAACCCTAAACTAGCCTAATTAAGACCTATAACTTGGTCCAATTCCACACCTATGACTAATTACTCCTCATCCGCACCTAAAACCAACTTCATAATGACTTGACCAAGCCCATGACCAATCCCTCGGAAGAAAAGGAGGAGGAAAGTGGCTATTTTACCAAAAATAGCCGCTTTGACCTGACCGATACCGGTTCTACTCGGACCGCCGTCGGTTGCGTAACCACCATCGGTTCCCGTAAATGACCACTTCGACCAAAAACAAGGATCGGATTTTCATTTTGATCGAGAAAAGAGAAATCATCGAGAGAATCCAAATTTTGCTTGGCGAAGCGAGAAAAGTGAAGAAACAAGAAGAGTTCTGAGAGAAGGACATCAAGCCCAAGGCTGCATTTGAATAACCAAAGCTCGGTAACACTCATCCGAGCATCGAAGAGAGAGATCTTGGATTGCGCATCAACTTGGATCTGTCTTCATCATCACGATCTGAAACTTACATCTGCATCGGGGAAAGTAAGTAGTATTTTATATTTCTAAGCACCATTTTCTTGAGCTTTGTTGATTAATAGTAATCATAAGTTTATTCCTAGATCTACTACCAGTGACATACTTTGCACTTAACCTTCACCCCACACCCGATATTGCCCTAGAAGGCCATTTTACCACACTCTGAGTCTTCCCTATCCTCCCATCATTCCCCTCAGCCATCCCCCAATCTTAATAACCCCACAATCACCTTGCAACCAACCTCTATCCAGAAGCACTTAGATTGCTAACCCTACCGGTATCGTTTATCCCCTACCTAGGTAGTGGTTATCTAACGTGATCGGTTACTCGGTGGCGCGTCGGTCACTTGTGACTTATACCCCAAAACCTTTTTGCTTGCCTATTTGCCACCTATGACAACCCCAAATCCGATCTGGTTTATCCCTATAACTCAACTTTGAACGTATCAGCGACCGATGGTAGAACAAACAAGGTGGCGCTTTATTATTGATAGTTTAGTTTCTATTGCTTTAATAACGAGATACCTAAATCATGATTTTGCAATAGCTTTCTATATTATCATTTGTGTTAAATTGTATTAAAAGGGGAACTGACCACCTTGAAAGGAAGTTTTATATTTCTGGGCCTAAGGCGAGATCCCTCATTTGTTGTCTAATTAAAATACGGTGGTCTTGTATTCTTACTTGCAGGTAGTCCTTCAAGACAAAAGGAGTTCTTCGCGATCGATCTTATCTTTCTCTAAGATACGCGCACACCTTCTCAACATTCAACGGGTATTCCTCCTAGCCCTAACCCTTATCTGTTTCTCAAAGGAATGATAGGATAGAAGCAAGTCTATTTGCATGAGCCGAAACATTAAAGTGCGAAACATTTTGGCACCAGGTGGGACCCATTTCGGGTTTCTGTTTCTCTTGCTTGTTTTCATTTTAGGAAGCATACTTGCATTCTTTGTTTTTGTTATATTTAGTGAAGAATTTGTCTTGTTTTCCTAGTTTCGCATTAGTGAAAGTCATCTTATTTGCTTCATCGAATATCATTTTCGATTTGGGTTTAAAACACGTGCATTACATTCTTGCTTCTTTGTTTTCAATTTTAGTGAACATAGACTAAGTGTGAAGTCGTACACGTGGGGGTGATTTCCATGGTATTGACAGGAAATTAATCTTACTTTCCTTTTGCACAACACATACCGAATCACTTCACAATTAACACAATGACTCAAAACATCCCCCTTTTCCAGCGGTATTCCTCATGCCCGATTGAGGTAACCTTATAAGCCAAAACAAACTTGACATTTCCCCTAAGTCTTTGTTTAGGATTGACATCATTCCACGTCTAAAGCATAAGCCCACAATAATTAAAATTAACCCTAGGGTTAGTCTCGGATTTGCGTGTGCATCTTGCTTGTTTTCGATTCTGTTTTCCTGTTATACACTTTCTTACTGTGATTACCTTAGAACAATTTGATAAATGTCTTGAGCATTGTTAACAATCAAATCATGACTTCTTGTATTTTCTTATACCGGTCTTATTACACGACATCGGTTAGCGACCGATGTTGGCTATAGTCTAACCGACATTGGTTATCGGGCCGATATCGATTCTTGTCTTTCTGATTCACACGACAAACAGCAATGACCTACCAATTTCACCATTTCGAGTGCATTTTACATTCTTGATAGATTGAAACCCTACTGTGTACTCCTGTCCATGGTTGTTATCACTCGAAAGCAAGCCGCCGCCATGGTTTCACATGCTTGCTCTGTGCCTTTGCCTGAATCACCCCCTTCACATTCTGTGGGGAATCCTACGGACACCAGCGAGGTTCCTAAAATTCCTGTGGGAGATAAAGAATTTTCCAAATTTCTGGATGCTAATCCTAGCGCTGTACAATACTATTTGTCTCATGCCCTTGACCGTACACCTGACGGTCAACTCCTTGTTGGCATGCCTATCAGTATAGCTGCTCATTTAGCCCCTTCTCTGCCTGATAACTCCGCTTTGCCTTCCGCATCCTTAGTCCCGTCGCCTACCTCAGCAGCTTCAGGGGTCCATACGGCACAGATTGGCTTTCCTTTGGTTAATCTTGGGCCCAACATGTCATTACCCCATGTTGCTCCTACCTCGTCTCTCTTGCAGATTGTTCCGTTCATGACTTGCTCTCTGCCACCTATCCACACGAGCTTTCCTTCTCAAGCTCCGCCCACCTTTTCATTTCCACACACATATCCGGTAACCTCAACAGCTTATATAGGACATCCCTATTCGGTTGCCTCAACACAGTCATCCTCCATACCTTATCAACATTTAACCCCACCATTTTCTAGCGGTGGCCCTTGGCCTAATTTGCCTCCGTTTACCACAACCACACCATCATCTCATCCGACTACTTGATTTAATTAAACAAATGATGGAAAAATGCAAAACTGGAGGCTTGTTTGAGGAAGTCGTAGCGCCTTGACATACGAGAAAGTTTATCGGGAGCCTATCCACCCTTCGGTCCCCCTTCATTCATATCTCCTCCTAAATGGGAATTACCAAAATTTACCCGTTTTAATGATAAGGAGGACCCAACAACACTTGCGATCATTTAGACATGCCTGCACCGCTATCGATTGCTCACGATGACGCTTTACTACTCCGCACCTTTCCCATGTCCTTATCGGGACCCACCTTGGAGTGGTACGGTGCTTTAACCCTTGACACTCAATCTTCTCTTTTAACCACTAGCCCAATCTTTCTTGGATCATTTCTCCATTAACATTGCCAAGAAAGTATCTATCACCGACCTCTATGCCATCAAACAATTTGAGACGAATCTATCACGATTTCGTTGGACGATGGCGGGGCCTTATCAACCAACTTACGTATGCCTTGCCTCGAGACCAAACTTATCAAGCTATTTACGCGGGCTGCTGCGCTAAGCACATCTCTCCTACCCTCAAATTCAAATTTTCCGTACATTTGGTGAGGCCTTTACTATGGCTCAAAACTAGAGATTCGAGCCTTAGAGGAAGAAGAAATTGCGGTTGAGCAACAAAAACCCCACTTCCGAACCCAAGATTCCACCAACAAATCCCAACACCACCAATCCTCACCCATCGATCATTTGCCTTGAAATCAAAAGGGGGCATGCACGTGGTGATGGTCAAATCCCAACCACCGTCAATACCCCTTGAAAACCACCTATAAGTATAAAGCGAGAGCCCATCAACTACACTCCCTTGGGAGAAACATATGGTGTGATATTGGAAAAATTGCTCAAAGCAGAGCCATTACCTTACCTCTGTTAAACCTCATTCCGGGTTTGATTCCACTCTCGCCATACCTTACCTTGAGTACAAAGAAAATGACTGTAACTTCCACCGCGTGAAGGGACACGATCATGAGAAGCGCAAGATGTTGAAAAACATAGTGCAGGAAATGGTTGATGTGGGGGATATAGCCCTCGATAATCCTAACGCCCCTGCTAACCGAAATTTGAAAATATTCAACAAACCATTCCTGAATCATTCTTCTAACAGTAAACTAAACCAAGATATCTTAGCTGAGGAGAGTGTTCATGAGATCCATGCAGTCTTCGATTCCCAGCCAAATACCTCTATCGAACAAATTCTGAATCAAACCTCTTCACTAACGCAGGAAACCGAACCCCCTTCCTCACTATCAAGACAAACTGAAATCCTTTGCTGTTCCTTTACCCATCGAGGAATTAAGCGCCCGAGTTCCCTTCTCACAAATGAGCCTTCTTACACCACATCCTTGCAAGGTTTGTGAGGCGGATGTTATCTAATTTATCTATTTCCCAAACGTCTCCTTCTACCATTCTTGCTGTACAAGAGGAAGGCTCGCCACTTCTTTTGTCATCCTTAGACAAGAAACCTCTTGAACCGACATCACCACATTCTTTAAACATGAAAGATCCTCTCAAACACGCCCTCCTACCTATTAGTCCTTCATCACCTAAATATTTTCAGCAACCGGTTGACCTCTTAACGCCCATTGATACAGTGCCTCATATACCCCCTGTATCACACCCACAGTGGACCGGAATCACAACCCACCTTTCTTCCATACAAAAGTTCCTATTCACACGTGAGGACTGTCATTCCCAGAAGATAGATAGGTCCTATGGGAACGTTTGAGTACGCCATATTCTACTCAAATGCAAATGACCGATCCTGATGCCTCTACCATATACCCGAAGTGTTTACAGAAGCTTAAAATGCCTATGTCCTCATCTTCACCCCCTCATCTCTACCAAATACCTCGTCCAATTCTATTAACCTAACCAAATCTTCCCTATACTTGGGACCTTACCCATACCTAGTCTAACACACCCACCTAAGTGGCTTGATTTATCTAAAAATAAAGCCGTCCATCCCATTAGGAGACAGACTCAATCTCCTCAACCTATGCCTCTATCACAACTAAAACCATCATCGTCACACCTACCTTCCATATTGGGACCCCATCCCTCTACCTTACATCAATATATCATACCTCCTACGTTTTCTTTAAAGCGACCTACGCCTTCTGCACCCATACAGAAATCCAAGGGTATAGCAACACCGTCACCCGTGTATCCTGTCCACCTATCAACCTAAACAAATTCCATCATCAAAAGATTTGTTTTTCGGTCACTCCTATTTCTCCGTGGTTGTTTTCTGATACCACATCATCTGTGGCCTCATCATCCAACATAGCTTCTACGTCAAAGAAACCACGGTTAGTTAAAACCCATTATCAAAACTCCTTGGCTAAACCACCCCCCATACAAACCAACCACACCACGTCATCACCAGAATCGACCTAGTCAATAGCCTCATTTTCCTCTGACTTTGACCCACTCAAAGGGTCTTACGCCAAAATCCTTGCTATGTTGGTAGAGAATGTGACCATTTCCCTACCCCCACTTAGACCTTATGATCCATCTAAACCTCGACCTATAGGTTACGATGAGTCTAAAATCTGCGCTTACCACCGCACACTAGGACATGACGTAGAGGGATGCAAAGCGTTGAAAGCCATACTTCGTCTGTCACCCTCTCGGATAGCAAAGTTAAGAAAGACAACTTACGAAGAGAGAGACCTTTAGCTTGATTCCCTCTCTATACCACTGTCCCCGCCTCACCAAGATCTATCATTATTACAGCCCCACCTCTGAAAACCATGACCTATCCCTACCATCTTCCTCCTCTCGTATTCACGAGATCAATATGATTAGTGTTGCTTTACTAGAGGCAGAAAAACAATGGGAAAGCGAAAAAGAAAACACACTGCGACATCTCTTTCTCCATCCACCATCCGGTTGCACCACCACCTAAAGTGGTTATTCGCGGACCGCCTATCCAGTCTCTAATGGCATTGCCCAGAACTATGATCAAATGACTTCACCGATCGCCTGTAAAAATGACCATTGTATGATCTCATTGAGACTTCGAATCTCATAAAGCTCTCGTTGAAATCCTTGAGGATAGAGGTTTTACCTAATGAAACCTTGCCTGTTACCTCTATTCTAACACCCAATCATGTTGCTTCGCTCACCAAACAATATATCTCCCCAACCACTTCTGTCTCTGTACAGCAAGCACTTCTTTGTTAGTTTCTCCGAAGATGAAATTATCGACTTTGGTGCCGAAGATCCTGACCCTGCTCTTTTCATCTCAGCGTACGTTCGGGATATTCGGGTACGTCGTGTTATGATTGACGGGGGCGCTAGCCTAAACATCATCTCTTCAAAAGCCTTCCAACAAATGAATATCCCTTCTAGTTGCATGTGTGCCAACCCCATCATGTTGCGATCATTCAATGATGCTATTACTTCTACTTTAGGCACCGTGATCCTTAACATTCGTGTAGGACCACGTACTTTACCGAACTCTTCTATGTCCTTGAGGGAGAGTTCCAATACAATATGTTGTTAGGCCGCCCTTGGATCCGGGCTATGGGATGTGTTCCCTCCACCTTACATAGATGCATAAAATTTGAGTACGAGGGGAAGTCCTACACCATAAAAGCTGATCCTCCCCCTTGAAAACTTGAAATATGTTGTATCACCCTAATGATGTACTTATACCGGTCAAGACACCCATTCATCAACCCTTGACCATCTACTTAAGACACACCTACACCTTGACCAACGAAACCGCCATTCACAAATATTACTTCCTTTCCCATGAGATAACATCCCAACCTCCGACCCCTTAGTAGATGTTTTTCAACACCTTACTGTTGGGGGAGTACCGCCTATATAACGTTAGTTCTTTCCATACCCGCGGGAGTACGGATAGTTACATGCACATCCCACCTACGGCCGTCGCGTGGGGAGGTAATCTCTTACGGACCACCCCATTGCGCACCAACCTAAGTATGGGGGTGTTGACGCATCCTCCATTACCCCTGAACCTCCTCTTGGTGTGGTTCCCTTCGATCTGATTTTCAATACTTGACAAATCGTCGTTTCGCCCTCACCTTCTTGACTCATTTGTCTTGGAAAGGCTTTGGTTTTGGTCTTTATGAACAAGGCCGACATACACTCATTCCCGTGACTACTGCGCAAACACAATGATCGCGGTGGTCTCGGTTTTCTGAAACACCTACACAGGAGACACCTCGTGTCGGTTGTATCTGGAAGAAGCCGACGTCACCCCTACCAAACCATCATCACCCACTTTGCCATCATCACCCACGAGTCGATAGACCTTGAATCTATCCCCCCTAACTTTTTTTTCATAAATGCTATCTTCATAGGTCCTCTCACTTATCAATGCGATAATGAGGATCCATCTTCTCTTCCCCTTCTGTATCCAGACATGATCGAAGAGGATTCACCTTCGATTAATATTGTTGAGTGCCAGGATGACGATTCCATCCTCACTTATCTTGGTGCGGATGACTCCTATATTCAATGCGCCTTACCGTCTGAAACACAAACCATGTTGAATGAGTCGACTATAGAAATCAACATCCACACAGAGGAGGATCCTCACGTTGTGAAGATCGGACAATCCCTTAACACATCAGAACAAGCCGCCTTTACTACCTTTCTCCGTACCCATGACCAAGCTTTCGCTTGGTCCCTGTTGACATGCCGAGGGAATTGATCCGACATTGCTGTCCATAACATCACCTAAGCCCGATTCCAAACCAGTCAAACAAAAGCGAGAAAAATACATCCACACATTGCCCTCTTGGTCAAAGAAGAGCTTCAACGACTTCTTTCTATTTCCTTCATCTTGCCTATTGACTATCCTCAATGGATTTCTAACATCGTACTGTCACTAAAGCGGCGGGGGACTTCGGATATGCGCGGATTTACGAGACCTTAACCTCGCTTGCCCCGATAGGATGACTTCCCCCTCCCAAGTATTGATCAACTTGTTGATCTCACTATGAGCCATGAAATGCTTTCTCTCATGGATGGCTTTTCGGGATACAATCAAATTTTGGTAGCCCGCCGATCAATATAAAATTGCCTTCATAACTCCTTGGGAACCATACATTATCGTGTCATGCCATTTGGCCTTAAGAATCTTTGGTGCGACCTATCAGCGGGCTATGACTTACATTTTCATGACATTATGCACACTATCCTTGAGGATTATGTCGATGATCTTCTTGGCAAATCTAAACATCGCGAGTGAACATCTCGATGTTTTAACCATTATTTTCGATCACTGTTGCAATATTCAGTCGGCTTAAACCAAAGAAATGTGTCTTTGGTGTTCTTTCGGGAAAATTTCTTGGCTTTATCGTCTCTTTGCGTGGCATTGAGGTCGATTCATCTAAAGTAAAAGTTATCCTAGAAATGCCCCCACCCAAAACCTCAAACAATTACGTAGTTTGCGGGGTAAACTTGATCCATCCGGTGTTTCATCTCCCGACTCTCGGATCGATGTCAACCTTTCCATCACCTTCTTAAAAGGACATTTCCTTTCAATGGAGTGAAGAGTGTCACCAAGCCTTTGAAGCTCTCAAATCCTATCTCTTGCAGCCACCTATGTTTATTCCACCTCAGGATGATCACCCTTTCTACCTTTACCTTTCCTTGCCCTGACCATGCTTTATAGGAGCCATGCTCGCACATCGGGACTCGGCACGTCGAGAACAAGCCGTTTATTATATAAGTCGTACTCTCATGGATTACGAGACTAGGTATACACATGTAGAAAAATTGTGCCTAGCCCTATCATTCGTAGCCACCAAACTCTGACATTACCTCTTGAATCACAAAACTTTTGTCATCACCAACACGGACCCCATTCATTATATGTATGCCAAACCACATCTAAACCAACACATCGCCCGATGGCTTATGCTCCTCGCTGACCTCGACCTTGAGTTTGTACAACAGAAGTCGATCAAAGGAAAAACTATTGCGGACCAACTTGCGGAGGCCCCTTTACAGGGAACAATTTACCAATTTTACATTCCCAGATGAACTCATCGCCACTCTTTCACTCGGGAAGAATTGTATCCAATGACCCTCTTCTTGATGGATCAAATGCCAGCGCGTGGAGGAGCCGGCGTTGTTCTCATTCCTCTTGGCCGAGCCTATGCCTCTTTCATTCGGACTCGATTTCCCTGCACTAATAATACGGTGGAATACGAGGCCCTTGTTCTGGGTCTCGGGTTGCGTTACACTTAGGTGTCAAATCTATCAATATTTTTGGCGACTCTAATTGGTAGTCAATCAAGTTATGGGCATCTACCAATGTAAGAATGAGGAACTTCAAAAGTACAAACATTTCGTGGATTCACTTTTGACCTCATTTACTCGTTATTCTATCAGACCATTCCCGCTCCACTAAAAATTTGCGGATACTATGGCTTGCTTAGCCTCACAAATTCTTGCCTCACCAACTGACTCGACATATTCGTCTTGGTCCAACAACTTTTGCCCCATCCTACTCAGCCCGGTTGTTTGTATGATAAATAATGTAATGCTAATTCGCGAGGATACACGGTACCACCAATTTCACGACTACCTTACTGACCTCTGTTCTCCCACGACCTTACTAGTAGCGGAAAACGTGCTTTTCTTAAAAGTGTTTCTCGTTATGTTGTCATGGGGGGACTCCTCTATAAACGTGGCTTTGATGGCATCCTCCTTCGATGTCTAACCGGCGCGGAGGTCACCTATACCATCCAACAAGTCCACGATGGTATTTGTGGTGGACATTTTAGTGGCCTTGCCGTGGCTAAATGAATCCTTCGCCTAGGTTATTATTGGCCTACTCTTAATATGACTGCTACGAATATGTTAAGCGTTGTGTTATGTGTCAACAACATGCCAACCTTCAACATACTCCTAGCCATCCGCTACAGGTCGCATGAGATCTTTGGCCTTTCTCACTGATGGGGTTTAGACCTTATTGGTGAGATTCACTCACCTTCTTCACAAGCGTCACCATTGGATAATCATAGCAACCGAATATTACACAAAATGGGTGGAGGCCATTCCACTCATTTCAATCAAAAAATAAAAAATTGTCGAATTCATTAACCATCACATTATCTATCGTTTTGGTATTCCTCATTGCCTAATAACAGATAATGGTAAATCTTTTAAAAATAAGTTGTTACAAGACCTTTGTGACAAATTTGGTATCAAACTTAGTTTCTCATCACCTTACTATCCATAGGCCAATGGTCAAGCTGAATCTTCTAATAAAACCCTAACCAAAATCCTCATGAAAGTTGTCAATGAGTCGGAAGAAAGCGGCATGATCACATTCCCTTTGCCCTTTGGGCTTATCGTACTAGCATTCGTACCTCCACTAATGCCACACCATTTTCTTTGGTATATGGTACCGAGGCTGTCTTGCCTCTCGAAGTACAAATACCCTCCCTCAGAATATCTCTTCAGGATATTCTCACCAATGATGATTTCCGCCAAGAGCGGTTAGCCCAATTAGAGATTCTTGACGAGCGTCGTCTTATGGCTCTTGACCACCTTCAAATCTACCAAAAATGCATCAAGCGTGCTTATGATAAGCGACTTCATGAGCGTACTTTTAAGGTTGGTGATCTTGTCCTCAAAGAGAATCAACATGTAACCAAACTAGAAAAGAGTAAGCGTGGAAAATTTGCTCCTAATTGGATTGGGCCTTACATTATCACTCACACTTATGGATCAAGCACTTATCGTTTAGCTTAAGCAATGGTAAACTGAGCACTGAGCCCCTTAATGCCTTGCATCTTCGACCATTCTATTGTTGAAATTAGTGTTATATCACTTCTTATCTACCTTACGCTCGTCCCTTGAGCTCATTTACCACCGCATACACTTTGTTTCTTACATCTCAAAATCAAATCAAGCTCACATGGTTTGATTATCACCTCCCCTTAAAATATGTCTTCCCCTTTTTAGTCTAGTCCATGACTTCAAAGTATCAAAATAACACATTCTTAATTAAAACACTTATGGGATTTTCTTGAGTCAAACTTCCTACAAAAACTAGATGCTTTATGCCCAACGGACATCTAGACCTCTAAATTATACAATAGACTGCTCCCTTGAAGGACAGCTATATGCCAAACTATTGCTACTATTATATATAGACTGCTCCCCCGAAGGACAGCTATACATAAACACCGCATCTGCTACTATAAATAGACTGCTCCCTTGAAGGACAGCTATACACACGTCGATCTTTATCGAAGCTTCTCGCATTGATCAGCCAGTGAAGACCTCAAGAACAACAAAATACATATCCCATTTAGACTTCCCACATCGATCAGTCTATATCCAGCAAAATAAAATAAAAATAAAAGCAGTACTTCAAAGCACTTTTGAGTCATGGACTTGTCTATTTAGGTTTGGTTTTCTTTTTTCAGAATAATCATCTTATAATAAGTTCTCTGCGCCCCAGCCATACCATCCACCTCACCTCGCCATTCTTCACAATAACAAAACTCAAGGGACGTGACGTATATCCGATATATTGTGATTATACCACTCTTTTCACCTATCGACTTCTCGCCTATGCAAGGTACCTAGGGATTCAAGCTCATCCTACATTAATATGTGGTTTGTTTAGCTCTTCTCAATTATGGGACACTCTTGCCTCTTTTGCTCGGCTCTAGGATTGTGTGTTTACCTTAATCGGGACACGATTCCCTACTTATTTGGGTATCTTTAACATTCACTTTACCCTACCAACACCAACAACATTACCCTACCAACATCAAATTTTTACCAACCAAAAAATTGCCTAACCACAACCAAATTGCACTGAATTCACCTCTCCACTGATCCTAAGGAGAACTACATCGGTTTGAGGCCCTTCCTTGCTTTGTGCGATGGGCTATGTAGGCGTGCACTTAGGAGACATGGGGTCTCCCAAGGTTAGCTCGACCATCCCCTACCATACCCTATCATGTGTTGTAAATATAAATATTTTTTGTGTATTTCTATTTGCCAACGTTCCTCTTTATCATTTTTAAAAAAAAAAAAAAAAAAAAAAACAACATTTAAAACACAACCATTCTTATTATTATCATCACTCAAAACAACATACATCTTTAGTTTTTATTTTAGATGTTAAAAAATACATCTTCTCTATCATCGACTCGCGAGTCGGCATCCTTATTTCTTCTTATATTCCTATAAAATTCACTTAGACTCTTGCACCTCCTCCCGAATCAGGTGGTGATCGTGATCGTCGATGCCCCTCGGTGGCCTCTCCATCCTCAAAGGTGCCACTACCATTGGTTCCTCCCATTGATCTGCCAACATCTCCTGTAACATACGAATACGTCCTCTCGCGTGGAGGAATCTTGCCTCTAGTCTCTCCACTCGTAACTGTGAAGCCTCTAACAATCCCATTGTCTCATTCACCTGTGTTTGAAGCTGGCGAGCCAAATCCTGTGACGATCTCTCTCATTGTAATCACTGGCTATGTCGGGACACTCACGTGCACCTCGTAGCTCTGGCTAGCACCATACTCTATACGCCTCTGTCATCCCCGCATCCATAACCCTACGATCAATTTTGCTTATCTCTTGGCCTTACGGAGGTGTAGGGCCGAGGAGGTGAGAATGTTGCCTCGGTGTCGATCCTCATGTATGGTCTATATGTCATAGGAATATCTGACGAACCCAAATTGTCATTTGCTGCACGCGATCTAGAGGAATCCTCTCGTACTCACCTGACTATGCCCTGCGATCCACCTCAATCGCTCTACACCCCTCAACTCCTCACCTATGTGCTCTGTCACCATATAGTTCCGTCACGACCTCCAACAAATATCCACAATTGTCACCATCTCCCATACATCTATAATACTCGATGTCATCTATCACGGCTGGGATCTCAAGCTTCATTGCATCGGACCCATCGTCGAATCCCTGACCTTTGCACTCCTGCCTCTCCCGACTCAATGGGTCGGCCTATTGAGCGCTTACACAAACAATATGCTCATAGGCCCAACAATGTAATAAGTACGAACAATCCGGTGTAGTCTGTGTTTTCGCTTGCATGCCCATAAACCCCTATATAACTCTGCCGGATATGCGGGTGCCCATGCGAATGTCATGCTCATTTCTATCATTTCCCAAATAACACTCATCAATTCTTTGGGAAATCTTCCACCTTCCAGCCCTCGGTGATGCATAATACCCCACCACTATCATTAATAGCATGGCCTGACCTTGTTTCCTCGGGGTGTGTTACATACATTGTACCATACGTAAATGATAAACCTCATTGTGTCAAATCTCGTGCGGTGACCCAAATCTCTTTGTTATCCTGCTGCGCCTTGTATTTTGGGCAATGCGATACACGGTTTTCCTATCATTGGGAGTCTCAAAATATGGAACACATCTTCCAAAGTCACTTTGTCATCTCCTGTTGGTAGATAGAAGGTATTCTTTTACGGATTCCATCTCTCGATCAACGCTGCTGACATAGCATGGTTACGCGCGATTCTTGAATAATAGCGATTCCACTTAACCCCAACGATTTATCAATGCCCATTCATTTGGTGTTACATCCGCTCGGATTCGTGACAACAATGCGGCGCACTGATATCATTCATCCTTAACCTTGCTTACGCTGCGTACATCAAAGCGACACATAATTATTCAAAAGAACAAATCTCACGGGTTTTTTCTCAAAATCGGAAACCCTTCCGATGTCGATAACGGTTATGCATAACCGAATCTTCGGTTTACTAACCGATACCGGTTACTTATAAATGATACCAGTCCTTTGTTAAAATATACCTACCTTGCTTCAAACATACACCTACGATAATTATTTTGCCTGTTTCCTCCTATTTATACCTAAAAACATACATGCCCACCCTGTTTACCTACCCTGTAACACTCATACCATCCCCAACCCTTGCCTATCACCTTTTTCTCTCATCTTTACCCACTTACACTTCTTTCATCCTATTTACAACACATCACGAGAATCAAAATACAACCAAACAATTTACCTCTCTAGGATGCGTGGCTTGGGCGGAGCATGTCTTCCCCTCGTCCTGCCTGCTTTGGATGCTTCTCCTCATTCACCATGTTCACCACCCTATTCAAATATAACTTGTCTTTACGCCTTACGAATCTCGGCCCACGTTCACTTCACTGTCACTTTCCTCCTTATCACTCAAATTCTTTCATACGATTACCTTGCTTGATTGTTCAGCAGCAATCGCATTCGCATATTTAACGTGTTTCATGACTCTAAAAATAAGAATGCTAAAAATAAGAACTTAAGTTGCCAACCCAGCAGTTCTATTTTTAGGAAAATAATTCTTGCATAACCGATATCGGTTACATAACCGATATCGGTCATATAGCTACCGACATCGGTTACATAACCGATATCGGTCATGCCCCCTGTTGCTTAAACCTAAGCCTTTTTTTCATTTTTGCAAATTTTTGTGGCGCCGTCCCTTTTTCTGCATGAACAACACCGTTATCTATAATCATACATTAAATCCACCTCTCATTACAATTTCATCAATATCATCTATCTACATTACAAAAACAAACAAGCCATCAACAACCGATATTAAAAACCATCAATTTATACACCATTTGGATCCAACTTAACAGCTACATACATTCAATTTCACAAAACCAAAACATACAACATTTCATAATATAACATGTCAATTAAACTCATCATTTATATCTATATACATCCCATCAACAAAAGACATCAACATCATTAATATATAACACCATGTAAATCAAACTCATCATACATCACATATCACAAACCATCGACAAAACATTTAACGCATTTTACGCACAGCATGTGGGTCAAAACATCATATCTATATATATACAAAGTTTCAAAATACAATGTACCCTGCATCGGGGCCTCTGTGATCTCATAATACAACAAAGCCGGCAGCGCGCGAGCCGCGATAACTATCAATAATCTCGGCTCGGCTCGCGAGGCCGGTCTCTCATATCAAAAACATACTCGGCTCGCGAGGCCGGTATATCTGTATCAACCCGTACTCGGATCGTAGGCCAGTATATACAATAAATGAATATATGAATAAATGAATACATAATATCTAGGCACTGAGCCTCTATAAACATAGCCGGTTCGCAGACCGGTGCCCATATCAATGAACAATCCAAAACTATGGGGACCCTCGGCTCTCTCCACCACCCTCTGCTGTCTGCTGCTTTGGTCACTGTCTTGCCTCTCGCCTCCTGCTGTCACCGACCCACGGCTGGTGGCTACACCTCCTGAGATCTCGGCTCAGAGGTCTCTACTCTATGTGCCACATATGGTGATAATCGGCCCGGTACCATCAAGAATATCCCGATAGTCACGGGCCTCCACTCTCAGCCTCCATATAACGATCACGTGCCACCGTAGTGCTTGGGGCTGGTCCCTGAATCCTACTACCCGGTGCCCCATGTACTGTCTTTGGTGCCATTTGGTGGTGCAATGGCCGTGTGGTGGTACTGTACTGTGGTGCCGGTGTGTGCTTAGTAATGGTGGTCTTTCTTTGTGCTGTACTATGCAATCTTTGGTACTGTACTGCACCGCTACCTTACACGAGCTGGGCTAGCTGCCTGTAAGACACCTATACGTGCTGTGTGGCGCAAGCTGCCCTGTGTAATAGCTGTGCCTACCCTACCCTGCAGCTGGTCCCTCTCTGCTCTGACCGCTAAGTCTGGTTACATGCGGGCTATCTTATCCTCTGACTCTCTCCGGCCCACCAAACCAAAAATGCTCTGTGCGTGCGGCGGCAACATCTATGGTATCATCTGTAGGCCTCTGACCCAATCTGGGTCCACGGGTTGTGGTGCAGGCAGTGGAGCCTCTACATCATCCCTCCGGTATTGAGGGAAGCGAGGTGGCTCATCCTGTCGTAGCCCCATCTGCCTGTGTACCCTCTCCAAGGGTATCCTCTCATACTCCTCGGGCCTCCGTCCCGCATTTATCCAGAATGTATCTTTGGATCCGCTGCCAAATGTGCTCGGGCTCCTCCGTGTGGGTGATGACCTCTATAAGGTCTCCATACAATATCTAACGCTGTCATGCCCTCAACATATGTCTACATAGTAAGTGACGTCCCCCGCCCTGCAAAGCCTTTGCTCGTGGTGGCCCACGACCCTGACCATCTCGAAAGCCGTATCATAGATGACTGTGGCCCAGCTGCTTGAGGGCAGCCCTCTTGGTCTAATACATATGATGTGCTCATATGCCCAACAATGAAGCAAAACGTCGAGCAAATCCCGAATCGCCTCATCCGCGATAGCCCTGACTCTCGGTATAATTGCACTTGGGTATCTTTGGTGCCCAAGCATAACATGTGTGCTCCTCCACCATCTCATGTATCACCCCCATAAGCGCCGTGGAAAGTAGCCTCCCTTTGAGTCTAGGAGGCGAAGCGGGTGATCCCGATCATCATCGGCCACGCAAGCCGTGTGTCGTGGCGGTGGGCTCGGTACATATCCCCATACGCGATACTTGCAACTGTTTGTGATATGTCGGTAGTGTAGTTTGCATCCCGAATACATGTAGAATCTTTGTCCATGGTTTGTCTCGGCGACGTCGGACCGAAAGAATGCCTCTCCATCAATCGGTAATCGAAGGATGCGATACACATCCTCCAATGTGATGGTCATCTCCCCAGTCGGGAGATGAAACACATTGGTCGCGGATCCCATCTCTCGATGAGGGCGACCATCAAACTGTGATCTCTCTCTATGGCCCTATAACGCTGGACTCCGCCAAGTCCCACCTCGCGCATAATGGCCCACTGCGCTGCGGACACGTGTGGCCGCATCCGTCTCAACAGCGGGGGCATCCTGTCCCGCATCGTCAGCTGCTGACGTGCCTGCAAAACCAACTCACTACATTAGCCCTACTCTTTACAACAACAACTACTTTACCCCTCTCTATCCCCTTTCTTATCCACCTAACCACACCACGACTCCATAACGCACATCTACGCCCACCTATCTTACCCTAAAAACCTCTACGATATCCCCCTCCATCTTCACACCCAACACATAAAACCCAATCATACACAACAACAAACAACCTAACATGCCATCCCCAACGAGAACTTCACACCCAAAACCACCACCGAATGACGCAACAAAAATAGAAAATCCTGTCTAAGGACCGGTACCGGTCACCCATAACCGACCCCGGTCCCCTTCCCACCGACACCGGTCAAAGACCGACCGACACCGGTCGCCGACAAAGCCAACCTTTCCCGAAATTTCGTGACCGATGCCGGTCGCTTAGTGACCGGCATCGGTCGCTGTAAATTTCAGAGCCGAACCCCGCGCCCCCAACTACATTTTTTCCTATTTCTACCAATTTACCCACCCAAATACCCTAAAAACCTACCCACCCTACCGCCTTGACCTATTTAACCCATCTACCCTCTCCCTTTTTCAAATCATTTCCATTTCTTAATTATTTTCTACAAAATGTACATTCCTACCCAAAATCCCAAATATAGCATAATGCAATAAAATGCACACAATGAGGGGTTTCGAACCTACCCGTACGACGACACGTCGTCATGGTGGGATGGGTGGTGGTGGTCCAGCTGGTCCAGCCCCTCCTGCTCCTCCTGGCTGTGCCATAGCTCTACCTCTCCTCTGCTGGGTCCTCCACCAATCAACTGCTGCCTCCTACTCACTCGGGCCCACTAATCACTCACTTCTCCACTCAAATAGCGCCACCTCACCCAAAAAATGCTCCAATCTCACTAATCCACCTCAGACAACCCAAATCGGTTTTCAAATTGCAAATGTGACAATGACAGGCCGTATTTTTCTTTTTATAGGTTTTTGACCTATAACCGATATCGGTTTTATTATGCCCTAAGGAACCGGTATCGGTCCCCTAACCGATATCGGTCATAGCTAATCGATATCGGTTTTATTCCAACTTCTACCCCAATTTTGCCCTTCATTTACTAATAGCCCTTTATACCAACATCGCCTATATCCACCTTCGTGGACAACCCTTTGTTAACTTCATTGGCCCGACCTACGGCCGTAACCAACCCATTTGGCCCGACCCAAGGCCGTAACCTACCATTTGGCCCGACCCACGGCCGCTGACCACCCCATTTGGCCCGACCCAAGGCCGTAACCAATCGATTTGGCCTCGACCCATGGCCACAACCCACCTATTTGGCCCGGCCAAGGCCGTAACCTACCATTTGGCCCGACCCAAGGCCGCATGACCAACCTATTCGGCCCGACCCATGGCGCAACCAACCCATTTGAACCGACCCAAGGCATGACCAACCCATTTGGCCCGACCCAAGGCCGTAACCTACCATTTGGCCCGACCTAAGGCCGCACCGATAAAATACCATAACCCACAATCAACGTTTTATTTTATCCATCCATCATGTACCTTTTTGTTGATCGAGCTCACTGTTCGTGTTTTAGCATGATTAGGGTTCTTGACTTGATCTGTCGACCAACTTTGCCTAGACTTAGACCGTGACGTTTATCTCGACCAAACCAACCATTTAGTCTTGCCGAACATGCCTAAACGTTCTGTACCTTACCCGTTATATCCACTGGAGCTACTTCTATGCCTTGGATACCAGGATTATATCACCCTTGTTTGGATAAACTATCGACCTTTGCCTCTGCATTGCTTGTTTGCTCTTCAAATCATGTACCCTGGTCGCACTACTGCATGTCAACGTGCGTCTGCTTCTTTGGACCTACCTCACCACCTCACCATTATCTCCACACCATTTACCCTTTATCAACCCTATCCCTGATTTCACGCTACCTCAATCTGTGATAGATTTGAGGGGGATTACCTATACCCTTAACAGGGGTAACCACTTCTTATTATTGTCCGTGCAGCTTTACAAAACAAACTACACGACAATAAGGGGCTAATGTAGACACCAAATTTGTGTCTTACGACCCCCTGTGCCCCGCATCTCATTTCACAACCTAACCTCATCACCTAAACCTTACACAATTATTTATTAATTACCTTATAATTAATAAATCCACATCGCCATACCTGCCACCTCATGTTGCCACCTCATCATGACCTAGTCTTAACCCTAAACTAGCCTAATTAAGACCTATAACTTGGTCCAATTCCACACCTATGACTAATTACTCCTCATCCGCACCTAAAACCAACTTCATAATGACTTGACCAACCCCATGACCAATCCCTCGGAAGAAAAGGAGGGAAAGGCTGGCTATTTTACCAAAAATAGCGCTTTGACTTGGCCGATCACCGGTTCTACTCGACCACCGTCGGTTGCGTAACCGCCATCAATTCCCTGTAAATGACCACTTCGACCAAAAACAAGGATCGGATTTTCATTTTGATCGAAAAAGAGAAATCATCGAGAGAATCCAGATTTTGCTTGCTCGGCGAGAGACAAGTGAAGAAGCAAGAAGAGTTTGCGAAGAAGGACATCAAGCCCAAGCTAAATTTGAATAACCAGAGCCCAGTAACACTCATCGAGCATCGGAAGAGGAGAGGCGCATCAACTTGGATCTGTCTTCATCATCACAGATCCTGAAACTTGCATCGCATCGGGGGCAAGTAAGTAGTATTTTATATGTTTCTAAGCACCATTTTCTTGAGCTGTTGATTAATAGTAATCATAAGTTTATTCCTAGATCTCTACCCTTACGCCACTACCGCACTTAACCTTCACCCACACACCTTGATATTGCCCAGAAGGCCATTTTACCACAATCGAGTCTTCCTATCCTCCCATCATTCCCCTCGGCCATCCCCCAATCTTAATAACCCCACAATCACCTTTGACCAACTTCTATCCAAAAGCACTTAGATTGCTAACCCCTACCGGTATCGTTTATCCCTCTAGGTAGTGGTTATCTAACCATGATCGGTTACTCGAGTGACCGCCGTTGGTCACTTATGAATTATACCCCAAAACCTTTTGCTTGCCTATTTGCCACCTAATGACCCCAAATCCAACCTGGTTTATCCCTATAACTCAACTTTGAACGTATCAATGCGATGTCAGAACAAACAACGTGACACTTTATTATTGATAGTTTAGTTTCTATTGCTTTTATAACGAGATACCTAAATCATGATTTTCTGATAGCTTTCTATATTATCATTTGTGTTAAATTGTATTAAAAGGGAACTAACCACCTTTGAAAGGAAGTTTTTATATTTCACTGGGCCTAAGGCGAGATCCCTCATTTGTTGTCTAATTAAAATCTGGTGGTCTTGTATTCTTACTTGCGGGTAGTCCTTCGAGACAAAAAGGAGTTCTTGCGGTTGATCGATCTTTCTCTACAGTACGCACACACCATCTCAACATTCAACGGGTATTCCTCCTAGCCCTAACCCTTATCTGTTTCTCAAAGGAATGATAGGATAGAAAGCAAGTCTATTCTGCGAGAGCCAAACATTCCATGTGAAACACTGTCATGCTCCTCTTCTTTGTCAACATCTTGACCATGTACGAATCTACATAACCATGTAAAGTGGTGTTTGATCCACTATAGCATAAAATTGTCCCCATGGTCCCTCTTAAATCTTGAAGGATCCACTTTATTGCTTGCAATGATTTTTACTGAATCACTCAAAATCTACTCACGGCTCCTCTGCATGGGCAATATAAGGCCTAGTGCATACCATATCATACATCAAACTACCTGACCACCGATGAGTAAGTTACCTTGGACATATGGTTTCTTTCCTACTTTGTCTTGGGACACTACTCCTTTGATAACTTAAAATGGCCTGCCAAAGGAGTCCCAACCAGTTTAACATCCTGCATGTTAAACCTATCCAATACCTTCTTAATGTACTCTCCTTGAGATAAAGTCGAAACACTGTTCCTTCCTATCCCGAGTTATCCTCATACAAGGATTTGTCGGCAGCCCCCAAATCCTTCATATCAAAGGATTCACTTAGGCTGTTTCTTGAGTACTTGTATTTCCTGCATGTTTTTACTGCAACTATCATGTCATCAACATACAAACACAAGATAATATAACTTCCATCCTCAAATTTCTTTGTATACACGCATGATGGTCATAATGACATTTGATATAACCTTGCTCCATCATGAAGCTATCAAAATTCTTATACTATTGACATGGAGCTTGTTTTAGGCCATACAAGCTCTTCTTCGCCTTTGCACATCATCTCCTCTTTACCTTTGACTTCATATCCTTACATTTGCTGCATATATAGCTCCTCCTCCAAATCACCACGGATAAATTCGGTCTTTACATCTAACTCATTTCTAAGTGCAAGTCTTACTGCTGCCACTATTCCAAGAACAATTCTAATAGAAGTCATTTTTACTACAGGAGAAAAGATCTCATCAAAATATATACCTTGTTTCTGTGTAAACCCCTTGACCACCAACCGGGCCTTATATCTTTTCTTTCCTCCTTCTTCGTCTTTAAATTTTTACACCCACTTGTTTTGCAATGCTCTTTTACCTTCGGGTAGCTTCACCAAATCCCAAGTATGGTTCTCCATGAGAGACTTATGCTCCTCATCCATGGCTTGCTCCCACTTCTTACTTGGCATCTACCTGCATTACTTCATCAAAGCTCTCGGCTCTCCACTATTAGTGAGTAATAAATAATAAAGAGAAGGAGAAAAATGTTCAGGTTCTTTTCTTACCCTAGAAGACCTCCTCCTTTGTAGGATTTTGGGGTTCTGTTGAGTAGGTTCTGGCTGATTCATGGGTCACTATCCCATCCGGAATATCCTCTACCACCGCATATTCTTTCTTGGATTCTTCCCTGTTTTCCTACTGTTGCTTATACATGACTTTCTCATTAAAGACCACATCCCTAGACCGAATGATTTTCTTGTCCTTAATACTCCAACATTTAAATCCAAAGTCATCACCACCATAACCAATAAAAGTGTATTTTTCTAATTTAGCCTCTAGCTTGGTCCTATCATCCTTGTCAATATGAACAAACACCTCACATCAAAAGACTCTAAGAAATGAGTAATCGAATTTCTTACCATACCAACCTCCTCGGGTATGCCTCCATCCAAGGAACTTGAGGGTCCTCTATTTATTAAGTACAATTGTGTGCTCCTTTGTTAGGAAATAAGGGATAAAATATGCGGAATAATCCCTCACAGAATCACAACAAGTAGAAACTAATATGTAGAAATTATTCTGATTTCAAATAAAAGTGCGAATAAAATAACACAACACAAAGAGACAATATTTAACATGGTTCACCCAATTTGGGCTACGTCCACCAAGAATCACTTGCTCATATTTTATTACAAGCCACCGCTCTCTCAATACAATACCTAGATCCGTTTGGAGCTATGCTCAACAAACTCTACAGAATTCACACCCGAATTCAAAACACATATGCAATACATTTGCTTATACATCTATCATATGCATAAGACCATATAAATAGACAACTACTTAAGCAGTTTTACAAAACCGTGGGTATCAAAACCATGGGAAAAACCCATCCCATAAACCTATGGGTCAAAAAAATCACCCATATGAGAAAAACACGTTTCCCGATATGTCGGGTGCATTTTTCGAGGCCAAAAATTTACGCCTAAATTTTTTTTTTTTTTGAAGCTGCGCCCTAAACCCCCTATCTGGGGGGCTACCGCCTCGGACCCCGCCTGACCCCGAACCTTGGCGAGGATACATGAAAAGTGTATAGTACTCTTAGTGTACAGTCTTCAACACTTTCACACATGAAAACAGGCTCCACAACCTAACACTCTTCGCTTACGCCCAAAAATAAAGAGGCGATCCTGCATATATCCTCATGCTCCTAACATGTTCATTTATTGTTCTGTTCATCCTTTTTGACACCCCATTCTATTGCAGGTTCCTGGAACCATCTTTTTCCTGTGGATTCCATTCTTAGAATAATAATCATCAAACTCATTGTTGCAATACTCCCCTCCATTATTTGACCTGAGACATTTTAGCTTAAGACCTATTTCATTCTCTATCAAGGCTTTCCATTTTAAAAAAGTGTCAAATACATCGATTTGTTTCTAATACAATAAACCCAAACTTTCCTTGTTGCATCATCAATAAAAGTAACATAATAACTTGAACCCCCAAGAGATGATACATGAGCCGCCCCACACATCAGAATGTACCAACTCTAACTTACTCTCTTTCTTCGTAGGTCCAACCTTGAGAAACCTTACTCGCTTTTGTTTCCCATATATGCGCAGTTCACAGAAATCCAAACCTGTTTTTGTATATCCAGGTAAATTATTCTTTATGATGTTCATGCCCTTATGGCTCATATGACCAAGCCTATAGTGCCATAATGTTGTATCTACATCTAAAGCCACAAGATTACAATCATTAGTACTATTAGTGGTTAAATACAAGGTTCCAACCTTCTTACCTCTTACCACCACAAGAGCACCCTTGGTAACCTTCCAAGAGTCGGCTGTAAATATCATAGTACAACCATCACTTCCCAATTTCCCGCCGATATCAAATTTCTCCTTAATGTAGGCACATGTCTGACATCCTTCAATAGCCATGTATTCCCATTCTGCATCTTAACCTGAACAGAACCTTTTCCAACTATACTGCAAGGCTCATCATCACCAAGAAAAACATGCCCAAAATCCCCTTGAACATAATCAACAAAATAATGCCTATGTGGAGTAGCATGAAAAGAAGCCCCTGAATCTAAAACCCAAGATTCAGTAATATTATGCAAAGAAAGAATCAAAGCATCCTGCCATACATTACCCGATGCCACATTTGCCTCCTTGTTATCTTCCTACTATTTCTTCTTGTCCTGAAGCTCCCAACAGTCCTTCTTTGCATGCCCAAACTTTCCACAGTGCCAAGCATACTATATGCTTTTAGATTTTGACCCCGATCCTTCGATTTTCCATGGTTTCATCTATTTTTTATCTCCCTCTAGTTTCCACTGTCAAAGCATTCCCTGAAGTAGAAGATTCACTAGATATTTTTCTTCACATTTCCTCACTTAGAATCACCCCTACAACATCCTCAAACTTCAACTTTGAGTTAGCTAGAACTGAGTTGCTTACCGCCATTACCAGGCTATTCCAACTCTCAGGTAAAGAGCATAGAACTAATAAAGCCCTAAATTCTTCATCAAATTATATTGTAACTGAAGCTAGCATATTTACAACCATATTAAAATCATTTAGATGATCTGCTACTGAACCATTCTCAGACATCTTCATATTAAACAACTTTTTCATTAAAAATATCTTATTAGAGGTAGAGGGTTTTTCATACAACTTCCCTAATGCATCCATCAGTTCTTTTGTAGTCTTTTCCTTTGAAACATTAAATAATACCGAAGATGAAAGACACAACCAGATCATTCCAAGTTCCTTCCGATCCAACAAATCCCATTCCACATCTGTCATACTCGAGGGTTTGTTCACCTTCTCAGACAACAGAGTATAAAGATCCTTCTAATAAAGGTAATCTTCCATCTGCATCTTCCAAAGACTGAAATTCTGCCCGTTGAATTTATCAACCCTAGATCTTCCATCATCTGCCATAGCTCCCACTCAAGCTAAAAACTTTCCCTGTGATTCAACACTTCAGCAAACCAAACCAGGCTTTGATACCAATTGTTAGGAAATAAGAGATAAAATAAGCGGAATAATCCCTCACGAGAATCGCATGCAAGTATAAACTAATATGCAGAAAATATTACAAATCTCAAATAAAAGTGTAGAATAAATAACACAACATAGAGAGACAAGATTTAACGTGGTTCACCCAATTTGGGCTACGTCCACTAAGAATCACTTGCTCAGATTTTATTACAAGCCTCCACTCTCTCAATACAATACCCAGATCCGTTTGGAGCTATGCTCAACAAACTCTACATAATTCACACCCGAATTCAAAGCACATTTGCAATACATTTTCTTGTCTATATATCATATGCATAAGACCATATAAATAGACAATTTCTTAAGCAGTTTGATACAAAACCGTGGGTATCAAAACAATGGGAAAAAACCGTGGGTATAAAACAATGGGTAGATGCAGAAAACCATGGGCCCAAAACAACCCATAACGGTTACCCATTACCCATGGGTTAATAAACCACCCATGAAAATTTACTTCGGGGGCTTCACCCCGAACCCCCTTAACTGACTCACCAATGGTAAGGGACCGTCGTAAAAATACCCGAGTGTAACACATAGAAGGTGTACCACACTCTAACATGAAAACATGCTCCACAAACATAACATTGTTTACAGAGAATTACTCTTGAGTGTATACCATTCTTGCCAATGAGACCTTGGAGAGAAACAATAGGACAATGCAGATATAGAGCCACCAATATTTTTTTACGGAGTCGGAAACATTTTTTATTTTTGTTATAAATATATAACTATTAGTTCACTTTGAGCACACCAAACAGTTAAAGTTCCTAAGTCGGTCTAAAGATAATGTTATCCCATTTCACCCCCTTGTGAAATCGGACAACGAGCAAGCTTAGATTACTATGATGACAAAAGATTCACTTGTAGAGAAATAAAAAATCTGAGGATTCATCTAAAAAGTCCCCTTGCATCTCCAAGTTACTGCAATACACCTGAGGAATCCCAAGTTTCCATAAAATGTCTAGGGAGATGTAGGTTTGCAAGAAAGGCCATCAAGATCTTGGAATAACTCATTGAGCTAGTTGTGGAAGGGCGAGTTGCTCATTTTAAGGGACCGAGCTCATGTACTAGACCGAGCCCCTTTTTTAATAGAAAAAGTAAGCAAGCTACATTACAAAGCCATGATTGGTTTGTTTCATGAGGAGCAACCAAATACACCCATTACCATACCAAGCTTTGTTCTCCATTAGTAGGCCGCATACCAGGCCAATATAACAAATGAAGAGCCGAAAAACTCGAGAAGGAAAGGGACCAAGTTGAGCTCATACACTGGGCTCTGTAAAATATTACCAAGTTTGAGCTCAAAGGAATCGAGCTCTATGGCCAGAAGCAGCCCATTCAAAATCCACCGAGCCATGCATGTAGTGGTAATCAAACCCATCTCCATACCAAGACCGAACTCATCTATAAAGGATCAAGTCATTCATCATGTCAAGCTAGGTTATGTGGCATGGAAATGCATCCAAGCTCATACTAGGAACAAGCGAGCTATGCAAAGGTCATATGAAATAAGTCAGATCTTGAAAAGCACCCCGAGCAAGCCATGCATGCTAGGTTCAATGGTAAAACCCATCATGGCAATATGACTCGGTTAGAAAGACTCGACGAGATGGTGTTGAAGTTGGTTTGAGGAGATTGATGGCTTTGTAGCGGCATAGGAAAGATGGGAACCACGAAGGCCTCCACTTGGTAGCCTAGAAAAACACCGAAGGTCAAGGAAAGGAAGGATCCCTCGGTTCTCCTATGGAGCCTCCATGTGGAGTCAAACGGTGATGGGTCCATTGATAAGGAGGTCTTCATATTGACGTGGATCTCGGTATGAATAGAGAACTAACTCACTATTCGAGAAGCAAGATGGTGAATGAGAGAAAAGAATCAACAAGGTTGATACAACTCAGATGATGCATTGGGAGAAGTCGGTGGTCCATGATGTGATTGGTGTTGAGTTGGAAGCATTGGGCAACTCGGCAGAGTTAATATGTAACACGAAGTCCAGAGAAGAGCTCCCCGTTAAAGGGCCAACTCAGTGCACATTGGAAGGGACAACTCGACTCCACGAGGAGCATAAGGAGGTGAGTTGGTAGATTGGTAGGTAAGGGAATGATGCCGAGGGGAGATAAATCCTGAGAGGAAAAGGAAAGGGCCAACTTGGCGAGTCAAATTCTGAGTTGGCCATTGTTTTAATACCCAAACATTAAAACCTCCCAAGCAAGATAGATGGTAAAATGTAAGGTGGGCTGCCATATTTTTAATGCCCAAATCATTAAAAGATATGCTGAGAACATTGAACAAAGGGGAAAATTATTAAAATTGTATTTTCTCCACCAAGAATTAATTCTTAGTCTCGTGAAGAACAAGCAAGCCTATGAAAACCAAAAGAGTTGCATTCACTCAGATAGCCATAATTAAAGCATTTCTTAATGAAATTACACAAAATTGGTGTCATTGGAATCATGATTTTGAGCGACACAGAGCAGTTAAGAAATTTAGGGATTAATGAAGATTCAAGGGTATATTTTGTAGAAAATGAGCCCAGTTCAAAGAGACAATTGGAAAGTGGTTGGGAATGCATTCAATGAGTATGGCCATCATTTTCTCCAACTGCAGGTCATGGGGTAGTGTGAGGGGGGATTTTAAAATATATTTCCATCATTTCACCTCATTTATTGTAACTTTCAAGTGGTTGAAAAATTAATTCTAGGATTTCACTCTTCTCTCCTTCTCATTCTATATATTGTAATGGGGGCTCAAAGTGAGGGGTTAGTCATTTTTTCCTTTCGCCCCTCTTTCTTCTCTGTTAGGGTTTTGAATGTGAAACTCAAGCCTTCTCTCAAAGCTTTGTAATGGAATTTTTCATGCCTATTTCCTACTGTTGTTATATTGTGCATATTTTTGGAGCAATATAATATGTCCTATGATGCATTTTGTCCATCCTTTGCATGTTTTTATTATCTCTACTTGCCTTTATTCACTGCAGGTATATTGTGCATATTTCTAGTTGTCACTATAGGTTTATGAAGATGTGCTTAATGGGTTTGAAGTAGTGTTATGTGTTAACCTATCTTTGGAACTGTGGTGCATTTTGTCCACCATTTCCACTGCTCACCTTTCTCCACTTCAAGCATTTGGATTCTTGATTAACAACCTCCTTTTCTTGGTGTATCACCATTCTTAGTGTAGGATTTATTTTTATGCATTCTCTCTCCTTGACCTCTTGGAATGTTAGGATAGGATTAGATAGATTTTCCTGCACTAAGAGTAGCTTGTGGTAGGTAGTTTAGGAGCAGAGCCAATTTTATTTGGAGGGTTATCTCAAGCCTACAAATTCCACGGTTTGAGAGATAACCCAATCTTGCCCTAAAGGTAGGGATCAATAAACAAAAATCCTAGGGTGCTACTTTTTGGCTTCAACAGATAATTTAGATATCTTCAACCCACCCATAAGATAAGCACAAGTTATTGATTTAATTTTGTTCCCCAACGGAGTCACCAAAAATTGTTGGCTAGATTTTATGCATGGTTAAATACACAAACCTAGGTAGTCACGAGATAAATCCCCTTAATTTAACGTTGAAGCTCATGTGTAAGGTATTTATTTAGTATAATTATTTTTGGGGGTGTTACTTTAATTACAAAGCTCATGAACCATAGTTTAACAATTTTGCAGCAAGTAAGCAATTGTGTTTGGGAAAGTTGTGCGGAAATTAATAGGATGGGAAGATACAAAATTATTGAAGCATCGAGGAAAGGGATAATAATTCACAATAAGTAGATCACATAGCTTATTACATATGTACATAATAAATAAACATTTAGTAAATGACATAATTTTAAGTAAATGAAAAAGAAATTAATTCAGATAGGATTTTAAGCAACATAAATTTTACCATAAAAATCCTCCACGAATATATAGCTAAAATTCTTAGACACAAAGTTCTCCGAAATTTTCTTTATTCTTATTCAATTCCAGCAAAGTTATACAAAGAACATTCTAGAGTCTCAACACAAAGTCTGAGATCTTTAAATTTTTCATAAAATTACAATAACTAATTGCCAAAAAAATTCATCATCCTCAGCCTGTAGGTCTTCCTTTCTATTTATAGGGTAGTTACAAGATAGAAAATATCCGTTATATTTCCATAAGTGCCTAACTACTAAACTATCAAGAGTTGAGTATTTTCCTTGAAATCCTCATTGCATGACATGCATGAAATTAGAATGTTCTGATGTGCCACATGTTTATAAGTAATTGAATTTTTCAAATAACTTGAAGTAACAGATTTTAACCGAATTAATTAAGTTTTACAAATAAACACAATTACTTCATTGCATTGTCTGAGCAATGAGAAAGAAGAAGAAGAAGAATAAGAAGAAGAAGAAATTATTATAGCTACATAACCTCATTCTTACTTTTTCCCCTTTTTCCGAAGAAGTAATATGTACATACTACATTAAATTACGGTGGTTGGTAGTTATTATACCTAGGTAGGTAATAAAATTAATGCAATTTTTACCCCCTTACACTTGCAAAATTTGAAATCTAATGTTGCTGGTGAGTAGAGGGATCCAAGATCTTTCCTTAAAGTCTAATAACACTCGAAATAGAGATCCCAACAAAAATTTATGGCCCTTTGAAGTTATGAAATTTCTCCTTACCTGCGGGAATCCAACCCCATTTACTTAACTACTTTTACTTAAAATAAGTAAAACAATTCCAATTCACCACTTTACTCTACTTTCTATTTCCTTTGTTAAGTGGTGATTTCACTTTACTTTATTGCTTTTACCTAAAATAAGTAAAGCAATTCCAATTCACCACTTTATTATATTTTCCATTTCTTTTGTTAAGTGGCGAATTCACTTTACTTTACTATTTTTACCTAAAATAAGTAAAACAATTCTAATTCGCCACTTTACTCTATTTTCCATTTTATTTTTAAGTAGTGATTTCAATTTACTTGACTATTTTTACCTAAAATAAATAAAGCGAGTTCAATTCACCACTTTACTTTATTTTTATTTCCTTTGTTAAGTGATGATTTCACTTTACTTTCTTTACCATTTTTACCTAAAATAAGTAAAGCAGTTTCAATTCACCACTTTACAAAGGAAAGCAGTAATGGGCCATAACTTTTGACCAAATGCTCCATTTTTCAAGATCTTGGACTTTCTGGAAATCTCTTGACCTCCTCTACACAATGGAATCATGAAAATAAATTTTTGGTGGGAGTAGCTGAGAGGAGAAAAAATAAAAATACCTTTAACATGAAGTAAATAGTTTTAGTCAGTAGTGCTACCACAAGTGTGGGCACATTTTAGGAAAATGGGTATTTCTCCAACTGCTTCTAATCAACCTTTTGCAACCTTCTAGAGAATACTAGAGAAAATTTGCAAAAATTAAAAGGGGTATCCCAAGATTTCTAAGTGAAATATTTGGGGACACCACACTCCCTTTTGATCTTTTGTCAGATTAGGGGATCAATTGCCTCAAGATCTCTATGTTTGTGATTTCTTCATACATGACCACTTTCTTTAATTGAAATACCCATATCCTTCACTAAAGGTTGCACTATTTTTACTTTCTTCTTAGCTCTCTCAAAGTTCTGAGATCTGGTGCCTCTCTTTCCTTAGTACTCTGTGATTTGGATTGGAGATCAAAACCTGCTAAGGTTCCCCTCATCATTTTTCCAGTGCCAGATGACCCTGGTAACACTTTTGAAGGAATTTTCTATGTAGTCAAGCCTTTTCCCTTTTCTTGGATTGGCACTGCTTTAGTGATGGGGGAATATTGCATATCCTTCAAAAGTATCCCTTAGCCTTTTGAATCAAAATAGATTTTTAAGTTCCATTTTTACTGGTTGTTGATGTCTATTCATAAATGATTTTTGTGGTGGGCTTGTTACTAGGTAACTGAGGAGCTTGTCCATTTAAAGGATCTATTTTATTTGCTCCCTCCTTTAGTGGGGGATATCTCCCTCCAAAACTTTCAAGTCTCAGAACTCTTTTAATACCTTGGTATTTTATAGAGATAGGTCCAAGCCCTTTACAGTCAACTAAGTCAATGTTCTTCTCAATACATTGGAAATCCTCATGTGAGGGCTATCTGATTCCTTTTCCTTCTAATCTATAGAGCTGATTGTTTTTTATTCAATCTTTTGGTCATGGTAATATTGTCCCACCACATCCTTGTCATCTACAATTCCTTGTGGGACTACAACAATCTTGAAATCAATAACTTTGACTCAAGGTCATTCTAGAAAAGTCTCTTAACCTAACTTCTTCTTCATCTAGACAATTCATCCAATAATCCTCAAAGTGAGGCTCATGTTCTCCTGTACTAACAACCCATCAAATGTCATAATTTGGTCTTGGTGTGAACATTTCCATTTGAAATCTCTCCATTTATTCTTCCATTAGTCTGGCTTTTATTATGCTTTGGCATGAATATCTGCCAATTTGGAGAGGAAATTTAATATTTGTTTTGTGCTTTTTGCAATCTTTTTGTGCACAGAGTCAATTGTCTTGACAATTCCATCAAGGCCCACTTATCATTCACATATCTAGGTAGTTTACGGGTTTTCCCTCAAATCCACTCACCCTAAAATATGTAAAGAATATGTATTGTATAAAGATGCAACCATATTCCAGAATTGTTGCCCTAGTAGTAGCAGATAATCTATATTGTTCCCACTCTGGTTTGAAAAGACATGTCACAGGGGCTATGAAAGCATCATTCACTAACCTGACATCCCCTTTCTAGTTGTCCAACCTCAATTGTGGGTACACATCATATACCCTATGATCTTCAAAACTTGCTTGTAATGGGAGGCCTGGAAATGATTTGAAGCAAGCAATGTTGTAGATGAGATATGACATCATATAAAAATTGATGTCAAATGGATTACCTGTGCCAATATTTACAACTATTGTCAGAATTTTAGCATGGATGGATGCTGATATGAAGCTCACCCAACAAAATATTCCTTGTTCTTCTAGGATAACCATTATAAAAGGGCACATCCATTCTTGAAAATCATTAGCTCCCTCTAACCCTTCCATTCTGCTTAGTAATACAATGAGGTCCTCAACTTCATCGACAAACATGGCCCTGGTCAATCTCTTAGGGATCCTTTAACAGATGGTTTTTATCCTTCAACCATTGGGCATTTAGCATTACAACATACTCATCATGCCTCACCTCATAATCAATCTGTGTGGACTCAATTGTAGAAATTATCGGTTGATCCAAACTTGGTAACCCTAGAATTTCCCTAAAATCCCCTAGTGTTAAGTTTATCACCCTTTCTCCACTTCCATCCAATACTTATTTTGTTTATGGGTTATAATTCTCAGCACATAACCATACGAGCTCGAAGCATGTATGGATGGTGGGAAGGCAGCCACTATGGCAATGTCATTGGCATCAATGGTTGCCATCCACTTACTTTTATTTGGATTACTCAACCTTCTCCAAAATCATCTAAGTCAAAATTTAATAACTTTGTGTCCATGACCTTATCTAAATCACTGGTAATGCCAGAACCTATGTGGAAACCCGATGTTAGGGTCCTCATCTTGCGAATATTTTATTTTAATTTTTAACTTGAGTATCGAGAATTAGTAATGGCAGAGCTAGGACTTACCTATTTTTTACGAACTCTATGAAATTTCCTTTTGCTTTCGCACTTCCCAGTTATTTAGCTTAAATTTTTAGATTCTCAATTGATTTTTATCCTTTCCTTTCGCCAATTCATGCAGCTAGGGCACCCAGATCTTCATATGCAATGGTAACAATTCAAAATTCTTGGAATCTTTTAAGAATTATGCCTTGATTCATGCAAAAATGCATTAAAGGTGGAAGCGAAAAATGTGTTACATCCTAGCCGTTGATCTTACTTTCTTCATTTGAATGTGAACCATCCATATGGGTTAATCTGGCTTTCTATGGGCTAAGGAATCTTTTTACATATTTGCATTGCCTTTCAAATGAATGCAAGTTTGTAAAGTTGACCCAAAACCCACCTCTTGACTTTTACTGAGAGGTTAACACATGTTCCAATCTAATGAGGGACAAAGTTATGAGACTTATTTGCACTTTTGTCTATTTTCTAAATGAGTGCAAGTTTACCCAGGTTTGACCTAAGTCCCCACCTTCGAATTTTGATGATAATGTAACACGTGTCTCGATGGGCCTCAGAAACTTTCTTGCATTTTGCACTTCATCGGCTCATTGATACAAAAGTGTATCATCAACCCGATTCCCCACTCCAATCCTATCTTGACACGTATTCATTTTTGGGAGCGGGGTCAACTTTTCTTTTCGCATTGTTTGACCCAAATATTCATGAGAATATTTGTAGAGCATCGGGACTTGTTGTGCATTCTACAGTTCTCAAGAAATTTGTGTAATTGTGTAAATGTAACATGTCATAGTGCCACCAATTACATCATGCCATGTATCTTCAGCGTAGTGGAGGAAAATATGTAGTTTACAATGAAGGTCCAAAGGACGATATACATGGAGGATTTTCAAGGCTAAACATGATCAATAATTGGTTTTTTCACAAGGATTTTCAGGGACGACATGATTATCACACTCCTCGACCAAAAAAGAGGATTCACACCTTAAACACAGTATTTTCATTCACATTCAACATGATTTCATCTTTCAAGCATAGGTTTTTAATCATTGAAAAACTAGTCAAAGGAAATTTTTGAAGGCACACATTGGATAGAAGGGCGAGATCAAATTGAGCACTAACAACACCAACACTAGGTCACTAGATGCCCAATTATTTATGCAATTTAGGGTGCATATAATAGTCGTAACAGTCCCAATAATAATGATATCACGAAGTCTGGGTTGGACCCATATTTGCTAAGGTTTTCTAAAATAAATGACACAGTAACCATGAAATGGGATTTTCTAATCCACAACAAATTATCACACACTTTGATAGTCATCACTATATTTTCAAAGTCATTATTATGCTCCACTTTTTACTATCAATAGAGCAACAATAATCGGTATACGTAAATATCACCACGAGGTTGAAAACATGAGATTTTGGTACCTCTTATTTTGATATTATGCTCATCATAATATTCATGACAGAGATTTGAGAGAGGGTTATGATAACCCCTAAGTAATATCATAGATAAAAGATTAAAAAGACATTCTTATCAAGGTAAATACAAACAAGAGGTTCTTGATACTAATTTATATAGAAACTTAGATTATGAAAAGGGTAAATAAATTAATGGAACCACAATACCCAAATAATAATTATAGATACTCAAAATTAATTGGTATTTCAACCAAAATAGTAAACCCCCATGCATGTATTTACACACAGCTCTAACCACTTCAAGTTTCAACAATACCCAAAAACAATATCTCTCAAAAACCTAACTCGTTTCAAAGTTAAATAATGCAACAATTATTTATGCAAATACAAAATGAGAGGAGATAGGGTGTTTCATGCTTGAAAAGAGTAATTATTGGTCACCCTTCCTCTATTGAGTTCCTGAAGTTTCCATCACGAAAATAAAAACCCCAACCTTCGAAATCTTCAAACCGGGTTGAAACTACCTTCCCAAAACTAACACCCACTATTTAATATGCTAACATTTTTATCTTAGAGTAAGAACAACTAGTTCCACAATGCTTGATAACCTACAAATTTACATGCAAAGCTCTGAGTAGGAAGTAGAGAAATAAAAATAACAAAGAACTCACAATGGCCATGCACCGCTCAATCAAAATGAGCTCGTGGATTGAAAGAATGAGTTACCATAGAAAGCCCTATCTTGCATGAAAAGGATTCTCGAGCAAGCTTTGTTTGTTTGGAGGATATTAATTTTCCTTTAATGCAACGTAATCACATGTCACCATGTAGTGGCTATCAACCATTTACTACCAAGTTTGGAAAAATAGCTAATTCACATGCTCCATTTATCTCTTGAAGTTTACATGATCACCACCAAATAATTAAACAATCGCGTTTCGAATTATGTATGGTCAATTTGACCCATGATAATCAAAGAGAAATCAATCCTCTTACCTTATGCATGGGTTGAGTATATTGACCATTGAAAATAATCATTCTTAGTTTAATTTGAGATCAAAGGTTTATGTGCATGTTAGAAAACCAAATAGATTAGTCACAATTTCTTTATTTCAATTTCGGTGGTTAAAACTTATATTATAATATACCCATATCATATAACAATTTTTGGGGTAAGGTTTATAGATTTTTTTAAAATAATGAAACATATTTCATCCAAGAATTACCTTACCCTCTAACCTCATTTCCTTATCTAGTCAAGGGGGTCAAGATTATCGACATAGATAATATAATTTGTTTATAAAAACCATTAATTTTACCTTTCCGATGTCTTGCAGTATTAATAACACAAGAAGAGAACCCTCTCATGCAATGTGATCAAAAGCAACACGATATATTATTCAATCATAGATATATTGAAATCTATATTTCTCTATATCAAAAATACAATCTCAACCAGAAGTCAATTTAACAATAATGCATAACCATCTTGGTTAGTAAGCAAGTATAATCATCCGAAAAGACCAACCATCCATTGCATCACCACTCGACAAGGGGAGTACATTCAAACACCAAGAAAAAAAGAATAAGTCATAAGTTATGAGCATTTTACAAATACTGGGTGAATGAGCGATCTTTCATGGTTGTGCATACACTGTATGTGTGCACATCCTTTTCAGGATATAAATACATGCGGGTAGCTACATGCTCAACTATCCAACATGGTTCATCCCACTACCTGCCTTCATAAATCATCTACCATTTACGACTTATTCTTTCAACTAACAACATGAAATTGAGGGATGTGACATACTTCCCCTCTTAATGAATCATCATCCCAATGATTTTTACTCAATTATCGAATTAGAATAATCAAGCACAAAGTTATACCCCTTTACTAAGGATAACAATATTTTCTACAAAAATTACAATTTTTAGATCTCGAAACTTAAATTTATTAGTTGTAACAATTTTTTTATTCAACAAAAATTGTCACACAATCAGAAAATATGAACAAGATTTTTTCACTAAAAATATCATATCAAGCAAGATTATATAATATATATAATAACGATAGTAAAAAAACAAGTTATACAACACAACAAAAATGAGGAAACATTGTTTTCAATTTTTCCCCAAGTCTTACAAGTTGTTTTTTTCATTATTCACTTGTCTTTCAGGACCTTTCTGCAAAATCCTAAATTTATTTTCAATTCACACAACAATGTTCCTTTTCGGATATTTTAATCCAAATACATCCATGGTTTTCACCCTTCATTAGGACATCTTCAACATAAATTCATGATCAATGATTACTTAAAGCATCCAAACTATTCCTCTCTTTTCCATTTGGCTTGTTGTTTTCTTCATACCCTTGAAGTATTTTTGTCCTTCTTATCAGCGAAACATTGATTAACAACAAAAAATCAATTTTATTCACTATGTCTCGTGTTTTTTATGAACTCACTTATAATCTCCAATTTATGTGATGAAGATTTAAGCAATGTCAATATTGCATTGACAGACATATGTTTATAGTTTTAAACATTTTTCTTTTTCAATAATAAAGAAATAAGATTTCAATTTCTGTTTCAATTAATCACTAAATTCAAGGAACTCAACAATATCAAACCTAAAACAACATGTAGTCCTATTTAACTTACCGAGATATCATCCTAATATTTTCCTGTTCCTTTTCTTGACTTTTTGTCATCGCAACGTTGTTCTACTTCTTGTTGGAAATTATAGAAAGTCTTTCTTATTTAACTCATCCTGGTAATCTACCTTTGCTGCCACATTATTTCCACTAATTTTCCTAAAATTGCAAGTGGAGAAGAGCTAACACTCTTGTTTACTTTTTCTATTTTTGAGTCAGAATTTATGTAGATCTAATTCTATCTGATTGGCCTTTTAAATCACTTTGTTGCTACATTAGATAGTCCTCTTCTCTATCTACTTCATCTACCCCTTTGTAGGTTTTATTTCATGTTGGATTCAATTTCCAAAATCAGCCATTATGATAATTCAACAATCGTGGCAACCCTGTTGATTGTTATCATTCGAGTTCAAGTTGTTTAAATTGGCTAATCATGTTCATACTTTACCAATTACTTCTTGCATCCTTATAGTGTAGTGTGTCACGAATGAATTTTAGAGTGTTATCTAACTTATTTTGTCGAGCTTGAAGCATAGTTTGGTTTGGTTCGTTATCCACAATACATCCTTCTCACATGCATTTTTATATTTTTAATAACATCGGACTTTGGTAAGCGTAAGGATGTAATAATTCCAAGAGCTCACAACCTTCATCTCTCGATGCCAAAATGTAAAAAACTCTTTCTACTACTTCAATACAAGTGATTATTTTTTTATTTAACTTCATGCTTCACTAATTTAAATACCCATATATTTAAATCCAACATAAATCTTAATTTCCTATCTCATGTTTCCTTGTTCTAAATTCTCATAATTTAGAACTAACATCATATTAGTCAATCCATTCTATAATAGTCATAAACCATGTGCAATTGCATGAGTCATTTAGTAACCGTTCCCTCATAGATTACTCTTTACAAGCATGTATAAAAAGTATACTAATGGTTTCTTCATATATCAAATATAGTCAAATATTACATTCTAAGTGTCTACATAGGTATCCGTCATCGAATCCCATCCAACATCCTACACTTAGATCTTTGGTGACTCTAAGACAGTGTAATCAACAACTTACACTACTTTGGCCAAATTTTTAGAGACATGTATGCCATTCTCGGTTCCATGATGGCACTCTCATTTTTAAGTGCTCTTCCATCACCTTATTAATTTTTGTTATTTGGATTATGACTAGATAGTTACAAGTTGCGTACAAGGTACCAATTCGGATCAACCTACATGGGAAAATGCCACAATGTTGACTTAGGATGACTAAGGAGAGTAAGCATCTTCGTAATGATTTTCATCATTCGAGTCACTTCACCTTCCCATAGTCATCATAAGATGACATTGGGTACTTAACCATGTGGTACAATCCGCATTCTTACCTAGGACGTTACTTGCATCTTAATGCATTAACCTTCTCATTTAGAGGATCTTGACAGGTTAACTCGACATAGCAGCTACCCTGCTATAGCCAAATAATGACCTTAGTCATTAAGTGGGTACAACATGTCAACAACCATATCGAGTTGGCTCACCAAGTTCCACTAAATAGGGAAGTCATATCTTATGAAGTTAATGTTATTTGATTAAGTTACAACATGTCAATTCCTAGATTTTAGCATTACTCCCATTACGATAGGATTTGTACCTAAGGATCTAAACAAGGGATTCATGCATATCAATCACATGTTTAGATTCATTCCCAACATGCTCATTATATTTACTAGTTGCATTTTTAAATCAGCATTCTACATTAAATCCCTTGTTCCTATTGTACTTACTATCACTAGAAATGCATCATATCAAGAGTAGTACTTATACCGTAATTTAATACTTTTTCTCAAATAAAGTGTTAAGTATAGTATTATACTTAATAGGATTAATTCCAAACATTTGCAGCAATCCATAATTTAATTACATACTTTATTCTTTTAAAAACATGCCATGTAATTCACTCTATTCATAATGATTGTAATACAATATGTATCCTCAAAGATAATTATTTATTAATGACCAACAAATTGCCTTTCTCTCATAAATATCTCAAATAAGTATAACTTTCACTTCTTAGTAAAATACAATACAATTAATTGCATTTCTCAATTCAGTACAACATCATCAACAAATAATACTAATACATGTCCACAACTGATTATCAAAATAATCACATATTGTTCCAAGCATCATTTCTTACTAAAATACAATTATTTTCATATTTTCACAACAAGAACAACTTTATAGATTTCACCAAAAGACATAAGCGGTGAGAAAAGGTATAAGACACTTCATTCTTCATAACCAACCTATGATGTTAATAACTGCATGGAAAATATTCCATTTTACTTGGTTAGTTCCAACCTAACCGGCATAAAAATTCCCATTCCCACCTAATATCTTATGTCATTCATTATTTGAATAAATGAATTACTACATAATTGAAACCTCATAAATGACATAATAGTTCACAAGTTCAATTTTGTAACCATCAATCTCAATCACTTTGTATTCATAATAATCGCACTCTACATTCATTTCTATTCCAAGCCTTAATGAATAATTAGATGTAGCTAACATTATTAACATGTAAAAACAACAACATACTTATTATCCAACAAGTCATTCTTATATAATTTACCGTTAATGCCTTATGTAAAATTTCACAATACATACTATACACAACAGTCTTATACTATATATATAATAAGTTGTTATTTTCTCATATGTTCAATATATATTAGAGTACTTATAATATCATAATATATTCACAATACCATTGTTCATTAAATTACAACCAACCCAAAATGGATAGCCATTCCATAATGGGAAAGACTATTATTTGAGAGTTCTAAGATAACTATTTTCCCTTTTATTCCTATCAAAACCATAAAATCCACACCAATTGAAAAGACTAAATGTCTCACACATACACAAGGCTTAAAAAGTATCAATAATGATATTAATACTATATATCATATGAACTTGTATCCACATAGGTAGGACTTCATCATTTCTTGGGTCGATTCGACCCACCTAAATGAACTCATGATGGTTTGGCAATGTTATAGTAATTTCCATTTACCTTTCCCAACTCAAAGCTATCGTAGACCTGTAACCATCCTAAATAATTTTAAGCTCCTAAAATTTTCCATTAAATAACAATGAAGTTACTCATGTTAAACACAAGGTTTCAAATTAAATAATAACCATTCGTTAAACCGAGGAGAACTCTATAACTTAAACATTCTTACATGATAATGAGAAGATGAGATCAATCGATCAAATTTTCATCAAAACCTAATACCAAAGTGGGTAGTTAGAGAGTCAACTTAGTAACAAAACTCGGTTCAATTGACACCAACACTTGGTCAATGGATACCCAATTGTTTAACCAATTTACGAAGGCATATAATAGTCATAATAGTCTTAGTCATATAAATATCACAAACTCCTCGGTTAGACCCAAATTTTCTATTTTTTTCTAAAATAAATGACACCATAACCATGAAATGGGATTTTCTAATCCACAACATATTATCACACACTCTAGAAGTCATCTCTATATTTTTCATCCACTTTTTAATATCAACAGAGAAACAATAATCAATATACAAAAATATCACCACGAGATTGAAAATATGAGTTTCGGTACCTTTTATTTTGATATTATGCTCATCATAGTATTCATGATAGAAAATTTGAGAGAAGGGTTATGATAACCCCTAAGTAATATCAAAAATCAAATATGAAAAAGACATTCTTATCAAGTAGATACAAACCATAGGGTTTTTGATACTAAGATATATAGAAACCCAAATTATAATGGAACCAAAATAATGGAACCAAAATAACCCAAATAATAATTATAGATACTTAAAATAAATGGGTATTCCAATTAAAATAGTAAACCACCAAACATGTATTTACACAAAGCTCTAACAACTTCAAGGTTCATCAATACCCAACAACAATATCTCCCATAACCCAACTCGCTTCAAGTTAAATAATGCAATCTTTATTTATGCAAATACAAAATGAGAAAATATATTAAGAGGAGATAGGGAATTTCATGCCTAAAAGAGTAAGTAGTGCTCTTCCTTCCTTTTTCAAGTTCCTATAGTTTCTAGCAGAAAAGAAAAACCCCAACCTTCAAAATATTTGAACTAGCTAATCCAAGTTAAAACCACCTTCTCAAAACTAACACCCACTATTTAATTTGCCAACATACTTATCTTAGAGCAAGAACAATCAGTTTCCCCAATTTTGATAACCTAAAAATTTGCATGCAAAGATATAAGTAGGAAGTAGAGAAATAACAAGAACAAAGAACTCATAATGGCCATGCACCACTCAATCAAAGTGAGCTCGAGATTGAGAGAATTAGTTACCATAGAAATCCCTAACTTGCATAAAGAGGTTTCTCGAGAAATATTTAGTTGTTTCAAGGATGTTGATGTTTCTTTAATGCAATGCACTCACACAATGCCACACGAGTGGCTATCAACCACCGACCACCACGCTTGGTGAATAGCCAATTTGGATGCTCCATTTATCTCTCCAAGTTTGCATGATCATCGCCAAATAATTAAACAATTGCATTTCCAAATTATGCATGGTCGATTTGACCCATGGTAATCAAAGAGAAATCAATCCTTTTACCTTATGCATGGGTTGAGTATATTTACCATTGAAAATAATCATTCTCATTCTAATTTGAGATCAAAGGTTTATTGTATGTTAGAAAACCAAATAGATTAGTCACAATTTCTTTATTTCAATTTTAGGGTTAAGACTTATATTATAATACTTATACCCATATCATATAACAATTTTTAGGGTAAAGTCTATAGACATTTTGTTAAACAATGAAACATATTTCATCCAAGCATTACCTTACCCTCCAACGTCATTTTATTATCTAGTTGGGTCAATATTATCGACATGGAGAATATACTTTGTTTATCAAAAGCCATTAATTTTACCTTTTCGATGTCTTACAATATTAATAGGACATTAAAGATAACCCTCTCATGCATTTGTGATCAAAAGAAACATGGTACATTAGTCAATTATAAATACATTAAAATCTATATTTCTTTATATCGAAAAATATAATCTCAACCAGAGTCAATTTAACAATAATATGTAACCATATTGGTTAGTAAGAAAGTATAATCATTTGAACAAACCAACCATCCACCGTGCATCACCGCTCTTGATAAGGGGAGTACATTCAAACACCAATAAAAAAATAATAACTCATAAGTGATAAGCTCTTTATGAACCCCGATGAATGATCGTTATTACATGGTTACGCATATGCAATCACATGTATGTGTACATATCCCTTTTAGGATATACATATATGCATGTAGTTGTATGCTTAGCTATGCAACAGGGTTCATCCCACTACATAAATTTGTAAATCATCTACCATTTATGACTTAATATTTCAACTAGGAGCATGAAAATTAGGGATGTTAAAAAAGAGGACTTCAAATTTCCAAAGGCGAGGCACAAGATCTCCAAAATAGCTCTCATATTGTGATAACAACTGCAAATACAAGCAATAAATGAAGGCAAGATCACAAGAAAGCTTGAAGTCTCCAAAGTTGCATCCTAGAATAAGGAGGGTATGGTCATATTTATAGGGTTGACGGTAAAAAATGTTCCATGAGAATCAATGTTGGAACCTCGTGCACATTGAAGATGGGTTGCACTTCCAATGGAGATGAGAACGCTTTGTAATTAGCAAGAGCACAAATCACAAGGAAAATCAAGTACAGAAAAGACAACAGAGTGTCTGGAATGCTCATAAATCATAATGAAAGGGTACATATAGGAGTGTTGTGTAACTCCTGTGCATGACACATGTACACAACCCTATGACCTATTCAACTATGACCAAATCAACTATGACCTATTCTCACTAAGTGAGATGACTAACCAACTAGGTGGACAAGACATCAAATGATGAAAAGTCTAGTCATATACACCAACACCCCCTTCATCGAAGTTGAGGTAGAGGTCATGGAAAGTCATAGAACAGAAAGAGAACTCTCTTAGACAACTAAGAAAGATGTGTCAATAGGGCCCAACTACTAAGCCTGATAAGGTACCCATGTACAATGGAACTCATGTAATGGAGGTAAAATCCCTAAGGGAAAACATCCACTTACAAGAGATAAAAGACTCCCTAAAAAACCTAAGAAATGTGCATCAAATGAGTCCCAACAACTAAAGGCCTAATAAGGTACTCATGTACAAACTGTAATCTTTCTAGAAGAAGAGAAGAGAACTAGAAAGCCTGAAGAAGATGGGTTGTTGCAGAAGACCTCACCCCAATAAGAGACCGTAAGTGAAGATACCTCGCATAGTGAAGATACTTCACCTCGAGAAGATACTTTGACTCATTGAAGGGTTTGGTAAAAATTTGTGCAATCATATCGATGTCTAGTAGTACTATAAATTGATGATGTCATCATGAAAACTTTTGAATAAAATACATATGTATCTTGATGTGCTTCATCCTCTGATGTTGAACAAGATTTCAGAAAATTGATATGGTGCTCATGTTGTCGTAATAGATGATAGTAGGCCTTCGATAGTGAATACTAAACTCTATCAAGATACCCTGTAACAAATAACTTTTGTGGAAACATTAACTGCTCCTTTGTACTTTGCCTTTGTAGAATATATCACAATTGTGTTCTTATTCTTGCTAGACCAAGTAACAAGACCATAACTAAGAGAAAAATATAACCTAAGGTAGATTTTCAATGATCTAAATCACCAGCCCAATCAAAATCATTAAAACCAACCAAGTAAATATCCACTCCAAGATAGTGAATGCCATCAATGTAAGTGCCATGAACGTAATGAAGGATCCACTTAGTTGATTTCCAATGCAAATCATGTGGATCTTGCATGAATTTGGACATGATCCCACCGACATATGATAGATCCGGACACATGTGAGTAAGGTAAATCAAGATCCCCACCAATTTTCGATAAAGGGTACCATCAACCAAGGGAGTAGAGAAATTAGAAACCAACGTAACCCTGGAAAGGAAAGGAGTAGGAGAAGGCTTACAATCAGACATATTAAACCAAGAAATCAAATCAAGAGAATACTTAGGATGAAAAATCACAATTCTTGAGTCATATAGTGAAAGATGAATACCATAAAGTAATGAAGCAATCCTAAGTTAGTCATGGAAAACTTGTTGGATAAGAAAATATTCATAGAATTGATGATAGAGGAAGAACTTCCCATGATCAACAATTCATCAACATACAAAAAAAGGATGAGTATGGAGTCATCTTATCGCATAATGTAAAAATTTGGGTCGGAGTGACACCGAGTGAACCCTAATGTAAGTAAAAAAGAGTCCATCTTGGTATACCAAGCCCGAGGGGATTTTTTAAGGCCATAAAGAGACTTATTTAAATTACAAATGAGGGAGGGATCATGGACATAACCCAAAGGTTGTTCTATATAGATATCTTCCTCTAGGTCCCCATAAAGGAAGGCACTCTTGACATCCATTTTATGGACTTTTTTTAGGTTGTGGAGCTTGTTTTCATGTGAGAAAGTGTTGAAGACGCACACTAAGAGTAGTATACACTTTCCATAGTTGATATACCGATATACACTTTTCTCATATGGGCGGGATTCTCGACCCATAGGTTTATGGGATGGTTTTGGCCTATAGTTTCAATGGCCCATAGTTTTGTAAAATTTCTTAAGCAATTATCTACTTATGTGGTTTTATGAATATAGTAGGGAGTGTGTAACATTCAAGATGTGTTTTGAATTCGGGTGTGAATTCTGTAAAGTTTTTGAGCATAGCTCCAAATAGATCTAGGTATTTTATTAAGAGATCGGTGGCTTATAATAAAATATGAGCAAATGATTCTTGGTGGATGTAGCCCAAATTGGGTGAACCATGTTAAATAATGTCTCTTTTTGTTGTGTTATTATTATTCTCGCACTTTTATTTGAGATCGTAATATTTTCTCGCATATTAGTTTCTATTGTTGTGATTCTCGTGAGGGGATTATTCGCATATTTTATCCCTTATTTCCTAACAATTTCCATATGTTAGCCATAGTGATGGTAAGGGTTAGTTTAATAAAAGTCATCATCAAAACCGGAGTAAATGTTTCCATGTAATCAATCCCAACGACTCGGGAGAAACCCTTAACTACTAGTTGCACTTTAAAATTTTCTACATCTCCATCTAATCCATACTTTGTTTGGAACACCCACTTACACCGAATGATTTTTCTTCCTTTGGAAGAGGGGTGAGATCCCAAGTATCATTATTCATGAGTGAGGAATACTCCTCATCCATGGTAGAATCCCACTCAAGAATACCATAAGCCTCCCGGAAAGACCGAAGGTTAGAAGTGGAGGTGAAGAAGGAGTAAGGCCAATGAACTATAAGTGAGTTTACCTCCTATCTCGAATGATATCCCATCCAATCTTCAGCAAGACTCGAGAAAAGTTTTCCTAGCCTAATGAGGACTAGGAGGATTAGGCTCAGATTCAAAATATTACTCACTTGAGTGAGAAGGAACAAGGTTCCACTCAACACTACCGTGAGAATTGGAAGACTCTAAATCATGAGGGTTGGGAGGTGAAGGAGGATCAAGAGGAGGAGGGGCATGCTCAACAACATCATCATCTAAAGAGTCGATTCAGAATCAAAAATCATAAGAACCTCATAAGGTAGAGAAGTAGAATTTGAAGAAGACTCATCAAATTTCACACTTCTCTTGATATAAATCTCATGAGTAGTAGGGTTCAACAATCGATATCCCTTCACGCCATTAGGATACCCAAAAAATACAAGGTTTGGATTTATGGTTCGACACCTTATATTTATTCTTGGGATTTTGAGGCATAGCCTTAGATCCAAAACTTGAAAGTGCTCAACATTAGGCTTGTATCCAAACCAACCTTCAAAGGGTTTCATCCCTCTTACTACCTTGTGTGGAACACGATTATGAATGTAACAAGCACAATTCACTACTTTACCCAATATTTGGAGGAAGGGACTTCAAGTGAACCATACAAGTATCCATCTCCTTAAGCATTTGGTTATTTTTTTCTGTAACTCCATTTTTGAAGGGTTATAAGTAACTGTACGATGCAAATCAATACCTTTAGAAGTACATAAATCCTCAAACCTATTGCTCACATACTAGCCTCCATTGTCAGTTTGAAGAACCTTGATAGACTATTCCACCTATTTCTCAGCAAGAGCATTAAATTCCTGAAAATGTTTGAAGACTTCAAACTTAAGCTTAAGAAAATATACCCAATCATATCATGAATAATCATCAAGGAAAGTAAGTATATAAAGATCTCTAGTAAATGAAGGAGACGAGAAATAGGCCAGAGATGTCACTATGAAAAAGATCCAAAATACAAGTAGCTCTCCAAGCTTTTCCTTTGTCAAAAATCTTTTCAGGGTGCTTCCCAAGGGCACAACCCTCACAAAGACCCTTAGAAAATATGACACATGGTAACTCGTTGACCATTTAATTTTGGCTCAATTATTCAAGGTAATGAAAATTTAGATACTAGAAATTCTCATGCCATAGCTTAATAATCTCATCTGCATGAGTGAGCAAGGAAGTGGGCATCAAATTAGAAGTAAAGTGGGAAAAGGTATAAAACGTGAATGGTGATCCACCTTTCCCTCAGCCATTGTAGTGTCATTGTGAAGCTCATGAATAATCACCGAGTTAGGACCAAATTCCACTCGCATTCCTTTACCAAGGTGAGTGATTTGGTAAACCGATAGGATATTGGTAGAGAGATAGGAACACTCAACACTTGGTTAAATGTTCCCCATCCATCTCTATAGATCCACTACTTGACAACTAACACTTTTCGTGTCATCACCCAACATGATTTGGGACATACCACAAGGTTTGATGTTGGAGAACTAAACATACAAATAAGCCATGTGGTGTGAGGCACCAAAATCTATAATCCATATCAATGAAGGAGAAACTTGAGCTACAAGGGCCTTTCCTTTCTTCTTATCATATTTAGACTCTCTTGTAGTGGAAGACTTGACTTTCAGAGAATTTTGTTTGATAGAATCAGGAACACCTATATGATTTTTCTCAAGTAAATGAGTAAGGTGATCAATTTTTTTCTCATACATTGATGCTCTTCATGACTAGTCTTCTTGCAATAGGAACACTTAAACTTTTCTTTCTTCACTTTAGGCTCAAAATTTGAAGTGTTTGTGTTAGCTTTGGGTTTGGCTTGATTGGTCTAGGTTTCCTTCTTAGGTTAGTTCTTTTTCTCTTTCTTATTTTCAGTATTATTTCCCTTACTAGTACTTTCTATAAGGGCATGTGACTTGGACTTGAGAGACCCCATTTGAATGAGTTTTTCCTATTCTTGAATGAGTTGGGATGAAAAACTGTTAAAGGAGGGAATATTCCAAGCACTGCCCAGAGTGGCTTTTATAGCGTGAAAATTTGACACGAAGACAAAGTATTCGGGACCTAACTTAGAAGAATCAACAAGATCAACTGGGAACATTTCTTCTCCACTTTACATTATTTTAACAATAATCTAGTGTGGATGAATTTTGAGAAGAATGCACATGTAGGTTTTTAAATTCACTAGGATTTAATCCTATTAATTTGTTTTTCAACTCATGCACTCTCATGTCATCTTGTTGTCCAAACATATCATCTAATGTTTTCCATGCAGATTTAGGTGTTTCAGATGACTCAATGTGGAAGATCAAGTCAGGAGAAATAGACATGCAAAGTAAACCTAAGGCTTCATCACTACGATTTAACCACTTAAATTTTTAGGCTCATCATAGGTTTAGTCTCAGCTCCCATGGTGATGTGAAATAACCCTTTACCCCTTAGTTTCATTACCATTTTTTATCTCCATTCGAATAATTTGAATGATGTAAGCAAAGGAATTGAAAGTGCATCCATAGTGTAGAGAGAAATAAGGAATGCAGAAAATAAAAACAAGCAACACAACCACCTAGGATAATATTATAACCCCCTGGTTTCGACACTTTATATCTTACTACGTTGGATATAATTTTGTGGGAGTGTGCATTGTGAAAAATTTGTTCACTCACCTTGCAATCAGTGTAATAATGCACAAGAGAGGAGACCAAAATCAAGGATCATGGAACACGTGAATCGACATCATAAACAAGCACACCAAGCTAAAAACAAATAAATGGGTGAAATCAAGTCATGTTGTGAGAAAAAGAGTCACACGTCACAAGAGAAACCTCCTTATTTCAAGACCGTGGTGGATGCACTCACTAGTCTATAAGAAATAAAAAGGATTATTACAATGCACAATATGGGCTCAAGATGAGTCCCAGGGACCTCCAAGATGCCGAAAATGCTCTAGAAGGAAAAAAACATAGCTAAGAATGTCGCACACACTTTGTAGCACACGATTAGTAGAAAAAATCAACAATAACGCTTAAAAATTACCCTTTTAGGACGCCCTATTTGGCTAATTTTAGAGATATAAGGACTTAAAAATAATAATTATACTTTAAAAAGGTCAATTTTAAAGTACGAATCAATGAATGAGTTTTAAATTAAACGCTTAAGTAAAAAACTCCTAAGGATAAATTATTCTCTAATCAAAAACTTAATTTGAATTCAATTAATATATTAATTAAACCAAAAAAAATTTAAGAGAAAATATTAATGAAACAATATAAGATCCTAACTATATATAAAAAAACTTTTTCTAGTTAGAACCATACTTAAAAATAACACTCCCCCTTTACACTAAGAAAATTGACCACATAGATATGCCCCCCTTTTTAATATCCTACCCACTCTATTAAATGAAATCCCTCAAACAAAATAAAATAACCCTTGTTTATTAACCCCACCTTCATATAAGCCCCCACACCTAAATAGAACCGAATAATTTAAAAATAAATAAATGACTTAATTAAAATCAATTCCCACTTAATTTAAAAAATGAAGGTTAAAAACTTAAAATCTCAAAGGAAAAGCTTGGTCAAGGGTTGGTCAAGTCAAGGGAAATGAGATGAGCATGAGGCTAGGTGGGATGATTCATGAGGACTCAATGCAAATTGTGGGCACTGGGATGTAAGTAGTTCGAGGAGGGCATGAAGGCAATCTGGATCACCACGTGGGTGAGGTAAATGACTCGTACATTGTTCCCAGGTCAAGGTGTGTAGGATAGAGCCCAAGACCATAGGAAATATCATGTTTTTAAGGATGGTTAGCTTGAATGGGATAGGAGGAATGTCTCATATAGAAAGCACACACAACGAGTCTAGGGGAGCGTGAATGGAGAGGGAAGGATCCAACAAGCAGTTAGAAAAACACACAGAGAGCCAAATGCAGCCCAAAAGACAATAAATAGGCCCAAAAATACCAAATGTTAGAGAGGTTGTGGTTTGTGAGGTGGCGCAAAAACAACCAAAGGAAAGCTATATAGGTTGCGGGTTTGCACAAAGTCATAATGGATGTGAGGAGATTCAAAAATGGAGAGCCAAGCCAAAAAAGTGTAGGGTAGGTTCTAAAACTAACACACATCCAAAGAACAACTTGACAGGATAGAGGTAAACCAAATGCTAAAAAAGCAAATGTAGTTAGTTAGCCCAAGTTAATGGAGGAACAATGCCTAAGCAATAGAGAAGGCAACCCGGTGGGAATTAAAATAGAAACCAAAACAATGTAAAGGGCTATGTAAGAAAAAAATGAACGAGAGAGGCAATAAAGCCGAGCTAGAAACAACTTGCCGAGCTAGTGCAATAGCTCAATCCTCAAGGAAAGGAAGGGGAAAGGCAGAGAGAAGGTGAAACATAGATAAAAGAATGTTGCGAGAAGATCTAGTTTTAATTTTTTTTTATACAGAAACAATTTCACTTTTCATTAAAAATTGATTAAAACCTAATTCTATAAAAAAATTCACTCACTTTTCAAAAAAATTATTAAAAACTAGTAGACCCTACCTCTAATTTTAGTAATGCCTCCAAATTTGGTTGTAACTAGCTAAATATGGTTACAAAAAACCTTGAAAGCTGCACACAACAACACAAAAACCACACAAACTTCCAAAAACCAAATTTTTAGATTTGTTAGCAAGATTCCAAAAGTGATGAAAAATAACTTGCACGACATGATAAATCTAAGAACGAAGTAAACAATAACCAATTTCAAACAAGTGCATGTATACCAAACATCTCTCTGATACCATAATGAAATGTTTCATGAGGATCAATGTTTGAACCTCATGCACATCAAAGATGGTTTGCACTTCCAATGGAGATGAGAATGCTTAGTAATTAGCAAGAGCATGAATCAAAAGGAAAATCAAGTACAGAAAATACAATGGAGTGTCTAGCATACTCATAAATCGAATGAAAGGGTACATATAGGAGTGTTGTGTAACTCCTATGCATGACACGTGTACACAACCCTATGACCTATTCAACTATGACCAAATCAACTATGACCTATTCTCACTAAGTGAGATGACTAACCAACTAGGTGGACAAGATGTCGAATGATGACAAGTCTAGTCATATACACCAAGAGATAATGACCGGATGGGTCGTCATCAACTATGGAAGACCATCCATTTTTGCGGTGGAATATTGACTAGCTCAATGCAAAGGGCCATTATGAAACATGATTAGGGTTTCTAGAGGTATATACGAGCTAGGGATGCCTAGGAAGGATAAAAGGGTAGGTGAGGGGTAGAAAACATTAACTAAAGCCAAAGGGGAGGTAAATTTTTTTAAATAAAGGCCTAAAGAGGAAAAAAAAAGGCACCTAGGGAAGATAAATAGATTAGATGGGGATTTAGGATTAATTAAGGGTGATTAAGGATGGTTAGAGAAAATAAATTAAGGGTGATTAAGATGATTAAGGTGGGAAATTAAAGGAATAAAATGAATTTTAGGAAGGGGAATTTGAATGGGAAGAGAGGTATGTATGTGAGGAAGGATGATGAAGGAGAGTGGACATGGGATGAGGGATAAGGGATACCAAAAATTAATGTCTACATTTTCCCCTTTTTTGAGTGTTTTGCATTGAGCAATCCATGAGACAAAAATGAGAAGTGATAGAATATGGTAATGATTGAGGTACTCCCCCATCAAAAAAAGATTGATGATATGAAGAATAATTTATCATGAGTTTTAAATAGATAGATGAAATGATGAGAAAAAATAAGAGGAAAGAAGATTCCCAAGAAAAGAGGGATAAAAAAAATCAAAAACCAAAATATGGCGGTGACTTTGGAATCAATTTCATAGGGAATAAAGTATGGCCTCAATGGAGATGATGGAAATGTCCTACGGACTTATGAGTCTATGAAAATAAATTTATTGTGGATGTACAAGTCATGGGACCAATGGGTCAAAGGTAGATTAAAAGTATGCACAAAAAAATGTGTGGATGGTCAAGACAAGGGTCTAAAAATGCAGGGGCAAAAGTGTATGCGATATCCTTCATACATGAGGAATCAAAACATGTGTTCGGGTGGGAGAAAAATAAAATATGGCCATAATGGTGGGCTTAGGATGAAATATGGTGCCCCAAGTGAGACATGAAGATGATTGCAAAGAGAGATGGTGGATGTAATGAATATTGATTTAGATGCTAGATGTAATATATGTATGTTGATTTGAGGTTATATTGTGATTAGATTTATAGATATGCCACTTATTTTATAAAAAATGGTAATGAGATAATGATATGATAGATGAATATTTGAAAATGATGTTGGTGATGATAAATAAAATATGTGAATGTTTAGATTAGGTTTATGTGATAGAAATTTATAGGAAAATATGTATGATAAATTAGGAATAGGAGATTAGATGTGATATGATGAAAAATTAGGATGTGATTGTGTGGCCTCAAGAGGGTGACCAAAGTGGGAGGAAGTACACTCCATCATAGAGAGGAGGAAGCATGGAAAATATGCATTTGAACTATATTAGAGGTAAACGTGAAAGGGAATGAGACAAAGTAATGCACTTGTGACCATGAACAAGTGTTAACACATAACCAATGATAGTTAGTCACACTTAAGATCCAGGGAAAGATGGAAAGTGTGATTATAGACCCATTGTAAACATGATGAAGGGGTTAAGATGGAGCTTTCCTGGAAAAAGGTTCTCCTAAGCAGCATTCCTAGGTATATGCACCATCTTTGAGAAATATGGTGCAAAATGATCAATGCGAGAATTTTGCAGAGGATGGGAAAGCTGATCGATGCGGGAAGCTTTCCAAGGATGCTTTGCTTTTTATTTTTTGCTTTTACTTTTTAGACTTAGTAGGATAATCAATGTGAGAATAATTTTACTACCATGATATAGGAAAGTAGCCATCCTTCGAGGGAGTGGTCTACATTCATATTTTGCTTTTACTTTTTAGACTTGGAAGGATAATCAATGTGGGAAGACTTTTCTGCCATGATATAGGAAAGTAGCCATCCTTCGAGGGAGTGGTCTACATTCAGAATTTTATTTTTGATTTTGACTTTTGAGATAGCAAGATAGAATATGCATGATAGTTATCCTTCAAGGGATCAATCTATGCTTTTGAAAAAAATTCTTTAGAGGAATAAATGACCTTCAAGGAGTAGTCTATTTTTGGATATAATAGCTTTTATTTTTAGTTTTGATATGAGCATCTAGATTTTTTACTTTGGATAGAGCTAGGTATAGCCAAGTAAACCACTTGGGGTGGGGATGAGCGAAGATGCACAAACAAAACCTACGAGACCCTTAGTATGGTTCAAATAGGTAGATAAGAGGGTGATGGATGTAATGATCATGGGTTTCCACCTAAAGGGAGGAACCTATCTATAAGGAATATGATATGGGCAGAGCCATGGTGCCCATATTCAAAGTCATGGATAGGAAAGTGATGGTAGACCACATACTTATAAATCATTACGATGAGAGTGTAGACACCTAAATTCGGTATCTCTACCCTTTTCTTCCCGCATGCGCATATTTGGCTATGGTCCTATCTAGGTCCCCATTTAATTAAATCCATCCCCTTCAATATTTAATAAAATTCCCACTTATTATCCTACCATCATATAATTCACATTAATTAATTAATTCCTATTAATTAATTAATCTTAGCTTTGTATATGGTTGGGGAACAAAAAAATGAGGTAGAATAAGATGCTCGGAAAAGATCGAGGTCGGTCTCAAAACGGTAATATTTTTTAAATTTCAAAGGTCATAATGGCTCCAAACCCATCCATGACTCGGAAGGGGTGAAATAATGTTCAGTGGGCCCTAGCATGTCCCCTGCTCTCTTGAATTGGTTGGGACCCAAATTGGTTGCTTTGGAACAGTTGTCGTTGATTCTTAGGGGAGCGTTTATGTCAAGAAGATTCTTTACCAATGGACTTTGTGTTTGTCTCTTTGGAGTGCTTTGATGATCTCGAATCTCAGCTTAACCTCCTTGGTAAGAGAGAAATCATATCCAAATTTGTGGGTCGTCATCACCGTCGGTTAAAGGGATCTGTAGTTGGTGCGATACCCAATGGGGGAGTGGCCTTCACATCCACTTTTGGATAAAGGTTTTTTCCTGGTGATCTTTCACAGTGAAGCTCAATGGGATGATTCTTTAGCAAGGAAATACTATTTGTTTTTTGACTCTGGGATCCTCATTCATAGGTGGATAGCTCATTTTGACTCAAATCTAGCTGAAATGGAGGGATTTCAAGTTTGGATCCATTTTTATTCTCTTCCTAGCGAGTTTTGGTCCCCTAACATTCTTAAGAAAATTTGTTCTAGCCTAGGACATGTGTTATCTATATTGATCCGGTGACTCTCGAAGGCTCTCTTTCTTCCTTCACCTGGGTCTGCATTTTTGTAGATCCTTCCAAAAAATTGCAAGATTTCATAGTGATCCTTTCCTCCAATGGTAAATGGGTGCAAAAGGTTGACTATGAGGTGGTCTCGAATTGTTGCTTTCGTTGCAAACAACCTGGTCACTTTCAAAATGCTTGTAAAATCCCTCCTTCCTCGAGATCCGTTGTATGGAAAAGAAGATTTCACAGCCTTCGGACCCTATGGCTATTGTTCCTACTTCTTCAGTTAAGGCCATTAGTCCTTCTACGGACATTACAGATAAGGTTCTCACCCAGAACCCTAGCCCTTGACCCCAGTACCATATCCCTTGTCAAAGAGACAACATCGGTGGTTCATGATTCCACTGAATCCTCTCATTGTTTCAAGAAGGCATTGCTCTGGGTTTGGGTGCTGATGTTGCCTCCTTAGAAAATTGGGTTAGTAATAAAGAAGAACTGATTAGATCCAAAGATGCGGGTGTTGAGGAGGAGCATAATGACTCGGAGGCTGAAAGCGAGCTTCATGGAAAAGACATTGGGATCCTTCCAACACCTGCAATCCTTAACATGGATCTAGGTCTGAAAGCTCCTCCCGGTCACCCTTCCAAAGATAGTCTTTCTCTAAAGGAGGTTTCCACTGGTAAACAATTGCAACTAGGTTCTTTTTCCCATCTTCAAGTAGGAGAGGCGAGTCCTCTCTGAAGAAAAGATGAACCTTCTTTCCTGGAATGTTAGGGGTCTTAACGCCCCTAACAAAAACAACTCTCTTAGACACTATGTTTGAGTTGGATGTCTCAATCTATTTAATTCAAGAATCAAAAATGTCTAGCGTGGCTTGTCTCGATGGTTGGTTTCGATAGTTGGAAAGGATGGGAGGGTCTCTTCATCAACTCGAGATGGTGCCTCTGGCAGGTTGGGCATTCTTTGGAAATCCTGTTCCTGTAGCATTGAACAACTTTAAGATAATCCTAATTTCCAATGGTGCAAGGTTAGTTTGAAACATTCAGATGAGTTCTTCTATCTTTGCAATGTTTATGGTCCGAATAATCCTATCAAAAAGGGAAACGTGGTCTAAAGTCCAAGATGTCCTTGGCTCCTTCAAGGATTTCAAATCTATCATTGTCGGGGATTTCAATGCTACCCTCTTGGATAATGATAAGCGGGGTGGTATTCATGGAAACCACATTCCCAAGATGACTTCATTTCCTTTGTTGATACCTCCAATTTATTGGATGTTGAACCTCATTCTGGCTGGTTCACTTGGAACAATCGACATCCTAGGTTTGGTAATTTGGTTGTTAGACTTGACAGATTCCTAATCTTTGAAGCTTGGCTTCATCAGAATTTCCTTCTCAAATGTTCTCGTCAATCCTCTTTCTAGTTTAGATCATTTCCCAGTCTCCTCAACATCAACTTTGATTTCCCTCCTCGCCGCTCTCCCTTTAAGTTCGAATCCATGTGGATGCAAGATCCCACTTTCAAGATCCAAGTCAAAACTTGGTGGAATTCCTTCGTAGTGGTAGGTACCAGGATGTTCATCCTTTCCAAAAAGATTTCTTTGCTCAAAGATCAGTTAATTTCCTGGAATGCTTCTTCTTTTAAAAATATTTTTCAGGAAAAGCTAAGGGTTGAAAAGGAACTTCGCTCTCTTAATGATCTTGTCCTCAAAAATGGTATGCGTCAAGAGGATCATCTTCAAGAAAAATCCCTTCTTAGCGAGCTTGGTGATCTCCTCTTGAAAGAAGAAACTTATTGGAGGCAAAAATAGGGAAGTCTGGTTGAAAGATGGGGACAAAAATACTAAATTCTTTCATGCTTCGGTTAAAGCCAGAAGAATTTCCAATTATATCTCCTCCCTGAAGCTGGATGATGACACGCTGATTTCTTCCCAACCCCAGATTAAAGTTGAGGCTGTGTCCTTTTTCCAAAAGATTCTTAATGATGAATCACATTCTTCCTTGGCTTCGCAGCTTCCTCTCTTGGCGCAAACCCAAAAGTTGATCAATGATGCTGATAATGTTGGGCTCATCTCCCCATTTTCCAAAGAGGAAGTTTGTAAAATTATTTTTTCAATGGAAAGGGATAAAGCTCCTGGTCCGGATGGCTTTTCAGCTGCCTTTTTCCAAGACTTTGGGATGTCATAGGGGATAATGTCTGGCATGTTGTGGAAGAATCAAGAAGCTCTGGTAAAATTCTTGGTGCTTTGAATCACACTTTTATTTGTATGTTCCCTAAAAAATTCCTGTTGATAAGCTTGATGACTTCCACCCCATCTCCCTTTGTAATACCTCGTATAAAATCATTTCCAAGGCCATCACCTCCCGTATCAGTCCCCTTCTTCATAAGATTGTGGTGCAAGAGAAAAGTGGATTTCTTCCTAGAAGATCCATCACTTTGCGGTATCATCATTTCCCATGAGCTAATTCACACCCTGCATCTTTCCTCTCATCCTGGTATGATGATCAAACTTGATTTTAGCAAAGCCTATGATCATATTAATTGGAGGTTTCTTCTCAAATCCCTTCAGGATTTGGGCTTTTACAAACACTTCTATGATTGGGTGTTCAATTGTATTTCTTCCCCTTGCTTCTCTATTTTGGTTAATGGTTCCATTGAAGGTTTCTTCAGTAGTAGAAGGGGTCTCAGGAAAGGGGATCCTCTTTCTTATTTTCTCTTTATTCTGGTTGTGGAAGCTCTGAGCCGTAGTATCAAATCAGAGATTAGAAATGGTTCCCTTTTGGGTATCTCCCTCACTACTAGCTTGCCTCCCCTTTCTCACCAATAGTTTGTAGATGATACTTCCCTTTTTGGATTTCTCCGCTACTGATCCTCCGAAAGCCCACACTTTTTCTAACATACTAAATTCCTATTCTATTACTATTGGCCAAGTAATCAATTTTCATAAATTTGTTATCTTCTTCTTTAATGTTTCTCCTCGTATGCAGTGTAGGATCAAGGTGGTCTTGGGTTTCATAGTGGGTTCCCTCCCTCATAAATATCTGGGTATCCCTCTATTTTTTGGCAAAGGAAAAGCTAGCTTATGGAATGATCTTCTCCAATCTCTCTCATCAAGGTTGCAATCTTGGAAAGGGAAATGGATTTCTTTGGCTGGTAGAGCTCTTCTGATTAAATCGGTCCTTTGTGCCCTTCGATTTATATGTTGTCGGTCTTGGTGATCCCAAAAATGGTCTTGCTTAATTTTGAGAAGGTTGTTAGATCCTTTCTTTGGTAGGGGAACAATGAGGAGAGAAAATTTCATTTGGTTAAATGGGATGTTGTCAAACTACCCAAATCTTTAGGCGGACTGGGGATCGTGGACTTGGTGCATCAGAATATTTCCCTTGGAGAAAATTAGTTTGGAACTTCATCTCTGATCCTAAGAGGTTGGTCCATCAGGTTCTTTCCCATAAATATTTGGAGGTTGGTCACCCGAGCTCATTCTTTCTAGTGAAGATCTTCCCAAAGGCTCTCACATTTGGAACTTCATATGTAAATGTAGATTTCTAATTGACGGATTCGGCTTTGTGGCACATTAACAATGGTTCTTTGATAAATTTCTGGGAGGATAGTTGGAATGGGCACTTACCTCTCAATCTTGATCCCTCCTCAATCGAGTAATGAATGTTTCTAAAGTCATTTGGGGTAGTAACATTGCTCATTATGGTCACCATCATCCGGATGGTTCTCCCACTTGGTGGTGGAGGGATATCACCCCTCTTGGTGCTTCCATCTCGGAAGTTTCTTCTTATATGGAGGCTCTTTCCTCTAGAAATGTTGCCTTCAAAGACTGTGATGATCATTTGATTTGGCTTGGTTCTTCCTTTGGTGACTACTTTGTCAAAGAAGGCTATTCCAAGCTCCTTTCTCATTCAGGTATTGGGGTCCACAAAAATTATGGTTATTGGAATCCCTCTATCCTACCCAAAGTGGTGGTGTTCGGTTGGCTGGTTCTCAAAAAAAAATCCTTACTCAATTATGTAGAAGATCTTGGGGCTTTGCAGGGCCCTCCAAATGTGTCCTTTGTGGCACTGCTGAAGAAGATATTGACCATCTCTTTCTTTTCTACTCCTTTTCCTCCAAGTGTTGGCAATGGCTTCTTGGAAAACTTAATCTCACTGGGTGCACTGTAATAACATCAAAGATAATCTCATTGCTTGGCCAACAATGGAGTCAAAAGTTCCCTAAGTTCTATTTGGCCTATGGCTCCTTTTTTCTAATTTGGCATATTTGGTGGGAGCATAATTTATGTCTCTTCAGAGAACAGGCCTCTAACTTTCCCGCTTTCTGAATAAACTGGAAGTGTCCATTTCTGAAAAAGTTAGTAAAAATAGTTATAATAACCCTTCGTTCACCTTGAAGGATGCTACCATTAAAAAATCTTGGCCCCTCATCAAAATTCCTAACCCCAGGTCCATTGTCAGGCATGGTTTATCCCAAGTGGAAAAATTATTGTGAAGAAATTAGGTTAGATGGAGGCCTCCCCCTCAAGGCTCCTGGAAATTGAACTTTGATGGAGCCTCTAGAGGTAATCCTGGGAATTCGGGCATTGGGTGTATTCTCAAAAATGACTCCGGTCTTCTTATTGTGGCAGGCTCTTTTCCACTTCGTGATTGTTCATGCAATTTGGCCGAAGTTCAAGCCCTTTTGGAAGGTGTTAAACTTGCAGTTAAGTATGGTTGTGAATCTCTCTTCATTGAGGGGGATTCCAAATTATCACACATGCTATCTCCAAAGGTTCCACCTTTCTGGAAACTCAATCCTTTCATTCACAACTCACTTTACTGGCTCGGTAAACTAAAAAAATGGAGCATCCATCATAATTTTGAGAATCCAACTCTGTTTCGGATCTTCTTTGTAATCATGTGATTGATTTACCCTCCACCATCAAAGTTTCAAGTGATGCAAAGGTCTAGGATGGGCTCTTGTCTATCATTTCATTTGAAAGGAAGGACATTTAATCACAGTGTCATGATGTCTCTTCACGCTATTTTTTTGGGTTTTTAGTCTCTTGGTCCGGTTTTGGCATGCTCAGTGGATTTTGGTTCCTCTCTCAATGGCCTTTGTTGGATTCCCCTTTTTCTATCTTTGCAAGTGAGCATCCAAAATTGGAAAATACAGAGGAAATTGATCACAATCGGTTGTCCGAAATCTTTCGGTATTCATCCCATGATGAAGCGGTTACCATTGAAACCATTCTTGGTGACTCTTACCGGGTCCACTCATGTCACACCTAAATAGACTCGGATATTTCTTCCGCCTTCATATATTTTGTCTTCTTCTTCACCTAGATCCGTCGGTGGTGGAGTTTGTGGTAGTTGATGAGATTTATCTAGTTCACCAAGTGGGTTTGCATGAACAATTGATTGATTTCTCTCTTCCTGATCCACTGTTGTGGGTGGAAGAAGTGGATGAGCTCACATTGGGTTTGGGTCGGGGCATCCAATGGCTCTGTGGCCAATATCAAGATTTGTTGCACTATGCACAAAATGTGAATTCTTTTTATATACAGGAGGCTGGATCACAGACTTCTTCCTCCGGTTGACATCGACGCTACTCTCTTCCCGATTCACTCTGTTGTTGACAACCTAAATGATCTTAGAGACCATGTAAGCATGGCCTTCAAGCTTCTTCTTAGGAAGTCAATTCTCGTGTAGGAACACGATTCGATTGATCTCTTGTTCAAGACTGGTTTGTTTTGGGAGTCTTGGAGATTTTTTCATCCCTCTTCGCTTTGTATAACTTTTGGGCTTTCAATGTTTAGTTCCTTTCTTCTCCTTTTCTTCTATTTCCTTCCCCCAAATGGTTCTTCTCTTCTCTTCTTCTCCTTCTACCTTCTTCATTGTTCATTCTTCTTTGTTGGGTTGGGGCCCTTTCCCTCTGTTCATAGCTCGGTCAAAAGCGTTTAACCATAAAAAAAAAAATCTTATCTTGCCCTAATCAACTTGCTATTTAAGATGCTTTTATCCTAAATATAAACACCTATACTTTTTCCACCCATCCATATCTTCTAACTACCCAATCTTCATCCGTAAACAACATAATCTTGAACATAAGCTTTAAAGAATATTTTCCCATTCTTAAAAAATGAAATCTCGACACAAAACACAAAAGCCACCCTATTGGGAAAGTTTCCCGTGGTCGGCGATGACACAACCTAGTCATTGTCGACCTTATAAGACCGAGGTAACACATAAAATACACATGCATCACTCATCTATGATTTTCTTGCACTCAATCAACCATCAAACTAGATCATCCCAACAATCCTCTTGCAGCCCTTGGAGTCTCGTTTTGATCATTTGCATAACTATGGGAGGTTTTGCATTGATTTTTATGCTATCTATATCATTTCTATTGCTATCTTGTTCAATATAACATTTTTAGGTTCGATTAGCTTTCGCAACACTCAAAGTTCTGTCATCGACCTTCTTTTCTAGCCTCTTCACTTGTAGGTATCCCATTTCATCCTTTTGACCTCATCCTTTCTTACTTTTCTATAGTCACGTCACTCAACTTGAGCCGTCATCAACCCAACCCTCTGTCACTATGTTTTCTATCTCCAGAGCCTTCTCCAACCTCTACCTATGTTCTGTCTCTGTTCCAGTCTACCAAAGCCATCATCCTACTCCTCTATTATCTCAAACAAGCCTATTCTCGCATCCCGCCACCGTCACTTCACCCTTTTTGCCATCAACCATAGTACTTATTCCCAATCTACTCTTTCCAACCTCTATTTTTTTGTCATTTTTCTAGTTTCTTCTCCTTAGATCCCTTCGTAGGTTTACTCCAAAGCATCTTTAGACCTCTTCTACTTCTCGAGTTACATCTAGGACCTTGCAGGGTTTTCATATTCATCTTACTTTCCAAATCTTCTCTCCTAGAGTCACCGTTGACCTACTTCTTACACGATCTAGGTCACCGTCGATCTAGACCGAGTAACATTTAATTTAAATTTCTTTTTCGGTCAAATCACATTCTCAATCAAATTTAGTCATTTCTTATATTCACTAATATCTCTATTTTTGCATGTTATCTCTGTTATCACATTCTTCACTTCACTATTTCTTTAAAACAAGGGTCGACATCCGCAAAAGGAAGGTTACATTTATTGGGGCTGGCATTGTTTGGTCAAACCCCACATATCCCATCTAATCAATCTCCTTTTCATTATGTATTATTTATAGGCCATCAATTACAACAAGGACAAACTATTGGTGCCGTCCATCCACATATATCACACATATGAGGTACTATAAACCCTTCATGTTTTGAGTTGTTTACTTTCTTTAGTAGCTAACTCATTAAATTGAAATTAATGAGAAATTACATTAAAATTCTGGCACACCCAATGGGACCACCATTTAGGTGATCATTTTTTTCCTTTCTTCTTACTTATTTTTTCTTCTACTAACATGACAGCGCGAGGCCCTGCTTCTTGCTTGATCGTGTTGGTTCAGCCGTTGGATCACTCTTCCCTAAAGTTCAGATAAAAAGGAAAATATTTATGTAGGTTTTCCTCTTTTTCCTTATTTTCTTTTATACATCACACTTCCCTTTCATGTATGTTTACTCATCAAAATATCACACTTGATTTTGTTTTAAACATAACCTTTCTTTTTTGCATCCTTCTTTCTCACATAGTTTAAGTAGGTGATTAACTCATTGCATCTCACATTCCTCACACACAACCAAAAACTCACAAGCCAATAAACACATCTAAACAACATCCTACCCGGTAGACTGATTGGAATTTCATCACCCAATAGGAATCCACCTAAGACTCTCCCAAGCCAAAACAATCCTGAAACCAAATATAGACTTCCTTCTCCTAGGTACCTTGTTATCTTACCCCTTTTTATTTTTCACACTTTCTTAAATATAGATAATGAAAAATTTGATGCTTGATTTGTTTGTTAAAACATTTCACAAATAAATGTTATCTTATTTCAATCCTGGTACTACTTACTTTCAAAATCAAACAATGCAACCCTATGATGTGCCTAATGACACTATTACTTCATCCTATAATCTTGAAATTCCATAATGGATCCCTCAACCCTGTAATGACCATGTTATTAAAATATATCCCTATTTCGAATCTAATTCTCCTATCTCTTATCAACGCATTACACCTCCATCTCATGCTCCTTTAGAGACCTCTAAGCCTCCCTCTAGCCCCATCTTTGAATTCCTACGCTATAAACCCCCTGAAACCTCTCAATCATGTCAATCCTATCAATTGGTGGATCTTATTCCACCCTCATCATCTAAATTTACATACATTCACACTCTTCAATGATTAAATAATCCTATTCAACCCAAAACATCCTATCAAACACCCCCTTTGGTTTTAACACATCAAGCTTCTTTACATCATTATCCATCCATTTCTCATGGTGTATACCCAAAACCATCAAAAACTTCTTCTGCCATAACTACAATCCCCATACACATTGCATCGATTACTACCGCTCCTCCAACATCTACCATGAATAATATATCATTTGTGCTTAGAGGGAGTCCCTATATGACTATGACTACTTTGACGTAGATACTTCTCTCGATCATATCAACTAGTGAACCCCGTCATCCCCGCATCATCTACAATGCCTATCCAACCATCGCAATATATTGACATTCCTATAACTCATATGCCTCAACAATAAAACCTTCCCATCCAATCCCATACACCTTATTACAATCCATCTTTGCAATATTACACAATCCCACAACCAATTCAATCTCCAATTTTGGGTATCTTCAAACAACCCTTCCCAAATCCACCATCGACCAATCCATATCTACCTTTCACATCTTATACATTCAATCCTCATGTGATCAATATGATACATCAAACACCTTCATCCTTTCCTATCTCCTCCACCTCATCATCGAACCTGTCTCGGACATTATAGCTATGGCTCCTTTAATGAGTACCCTCACATCCATATCAACCATGTCCATGATCACCACACCTATCCCATAACCTATACCTCTTGATATACATCTACATCTATCCCTACCTTTTCCACATACACATAAAATTTAACTATACTTACTACTTCATTTATACCCCAACCAATCACATCCAACACACCTACTACTACTACATCATTTACATTCCTAAACGATCCAATTATACCCACCTCCTTGTCAATCCAAACCACATCCATATATACTACATCGACAACCCCACTTACATCTACCTTGACATATTCATCACATAAACCTACATATTTTCCTATGGCCACATTACCTATCTCATCCTAATCACCTAAACTTAATATTTCAATACATACCATTTCCACATCTATATCTACTACCATACCAATCAAATCTTCTCGGTTTGCAAATATATCAATGATACCCCTCAAAAAATTATGAGACAATAACCTCCACCCAAAATGAGCACGAAGAGTATTTGTTCTCCCACTACAAAATTAATTGTTCCCACATCAACCAATCCAAAACCTACACCATAATCTTCAAATCCACCGATTGAGAATGTTTTCATCCTTGCCAAGAATAAATATTCTCGATCAAAATATAAGACTCATAGGTATCATATACATCCTCATAAGAAGTCAGGTCATCCCTCTTCTCAAAAATCCAATGTTACAAAATCCATTCTATAAACACCTTCACCCATTTTAGGGCCAACCCCTTTATCTAAGACATCTCTCAATAATCAATCCACATCCAAATATTCTAATACTCATCTTAAAATTGATTCATCTTTTAATACTCCTAATTTACCCATCCAATCTACGTCCAATTCTTCCCCTAAATCCAAGCCAAAATATTCTATCAAAACTCATAAGATTCACCTTCCTCATGACACTTGATTAGGTCCTACGGGATATCCTTTGATATTTAACTCAAATATCTTCCATCAAGCTTCCCCTATTAAACCCTTTAGCCCAAATATTCCAAATCCATCATGGTTCAACCCTAATTGTATTTGCACCTATCATCATACTCCAGGACATGAAATTGAGCATTATAAGGCCTTTTAGATAATTGTCCACAATCTTATTAATAAGGATGACTTTCTTGTTCAAAGAAACCATCATTCCTCACCTACCACAACCAATCCAATTCATATCCCATCCATCGGGTTTCCTAAGATTTCTCCATCCACCTCATCCCTTAACATCTCTCTTACACATGATATTCCTCATAAGGAAGTTCCTCCCTTGTTCATCGACATTGTTTGTCTTTCCAATCACCCTTGTGGTCTTCGACCATTTATCCAATCCCAATCCAAAACGATCCTATCTAAACTCCTTCGACATCCACTAACTCATCTGCATATAATATATCCTCTTTCACCGGGAATCACCGTCCCTTCGCTTTTGATCCTTTCACATCTTATCCACATAAAATAATCCAACACTCTCTTAATGTTTGGGGACTTCACTTTATTTAATCTCATCCAATCTTAAATCCAAATTAATCTTGTCCAATTTTCATCACATTGTAAGTCCGCTTTTTGTGGCCATACTTGTCCCTCTCTTGGGGGACCATTTATTTTCATCTTAAGTCCACATTCATGGCCATACTTGTCCTTCATTTGGGGAACCATTCATTCTTATTCCAAAGTCCAATTTTGTGGCCATACTTGTTTCTCCATTGAGAAACCATTTTTTTATCCCAAGTCCACCTTTTTGGCCATACTTGTGCCTCTCTTGGCACATCATATTTGTTTCCCTATTGAGAGACATTTTACATCTATCCTAAATCTACCTGGTGTGGTCATACTTGTCCCTCTCTTGAGGGACCATTCATACCTATCCTAAGTCCACGTTTGTGTCCATACTTGTCCTCCCCTAGGGGGACCATTTATTTTTCATCCTAATCCCACCTTTGTGGCCATCTTCGTCTCGTCAAGGATGCATACATTTTCTTTCTTCCTCACTTTTAAAAGGTAGTACATAATTTACATATCTTCTCATCTTGTGTATACTTCCTTATCCCATCCATTCATCTTAGACGTATATTTTTGCTTCCTCAATAGGTAGCACATAGTTTTTATCTTCACTTATCTATCCTATCATATCTCATCTTTACAAACTCTCATCCTTTCCCAAACGTAAATTTAATTAGGGAAATACGTGGAAAATTTTCCCTCCTTTGGTGGTAAAATGGAGGTGGAAGCTCTTAACGCATCGCACTTACGACCATTCTACTATTAGTGTGTCTTCTAGTGAGCTCTTAGTCATATCCTCATATCATCCCTCCATCATTAGCCTCTTCCATATTTCATTGTAATGATTTGGAATTATGTGGTCATCCATCACTTTCCTAGATGTGACCTTAAATATGAGCACCATGGCTCTACTTGTAGCATATTCCTTATGGATAGGTTCTCCCATCTCGGTGAGAACTCGTGATCATTACATCCATCACCCTCTCATTCACCTATTAGAACCATGCAAAGGGTCCGGGGTGTCTCTTGTACATTCATTGTCCCCTCCTAAGTGGTCTACTTAGCTATTCCTAGATCTTCCCCATGTAAAAAAAAAATCAAAGGATGCTCCAATAAAAATCAAAACACTCAAAAAAGACTACTCCCTCGAAGGACAATTGTTTAGTAAAAAAGAGAGAAATAAAACAATTCAAATAAAAAGAAATAAATAGACCGATCCCTCGAAGGATGGCTATCATATATATTATATTTTTCCATCCATATTACATATGTATAAAGTAGACCATACCCTTGAAGGATGGATACTCTTTTTTATCATGGCATTAAAGGCTTCTCGCATTGATCAACCTTCCATTTTATTCACATCCTAAGAAAGCTTCCCACATTGATCATCTTTCTTCTAGCATTGCTCTTCCCCTTTCCTAGAGCTGGGGCATAGATTTAGGGAACACCACTAACAGAGAACCCTCTTCCCATGTACAAGTTATGTCTCAACCCCTTTTTTGTATTGACTTCAGATATATGAGTTCATTCCATCCATTGTCTCTTTATGATATTTGATATAACTAATTGACGTTGGTTACATTCTAACACATGTTTTGGTTGCATGTGCCTTGTGTTATTCGGATCCCCTCTTGTTTACCTCCAATGAAATTAGAGGCATATTTTCTTCGTGTGTTCCTTAATACGATGTAATTTTGTTCATACCTATAGGTCGCCATCATTTGGTTGTGTTCTATCCTCAATCCTTTTTGCATCTATCTCTCATCCATGTTTAAACACATCTTTCGTTATCTCAATCACCTATCAATCTATCTATCTATCCTAAATACATCAATCTTTACTTACATTAATTGATAATCACATCCGCATTATTTTTTCATCCACATTACATTCTATCCATTTATCTCATTACCATGATCAAATTAAAAAAAACATGTAATCCTAATCCTCATTAACTATATAAAAAATTCACATCATCAATCATCCATGCATATAAAAATCCCAAGTAGCACAACATCACATCCAACATCATAATCTAACAATCCAAGTAAAGGTAAATAATTTCATCTTATAATTTTACCATCATCATCAAATATAATTAAAACATGCAACCAATCCTCATCATCATCACATAGATTATCAATATCAACATCATCATAAATCAAATAATCAACATTACACAATACACATATATCAAATCATGACAAAATGATATCATATATATATCAAAATCAAATGTATCAATACATCATTTCCCTCTAACGGGGCTCTCTCAAAGTAGAGATATTAGTAAAACTAGAAAAGTGAATGTCAAAGAGCTTAATATCTTACCCCTGTAAGGTAGGTCCCTCCGCATGTCTATTGGCCTTGGTCGCCATCGACTAGCCTTGGTAGCCTTCACTTTGGCTTCCCAATCTTTTTTTATGACCTCTTCTTGGGAATTCTTCAAATTCCACCTTTGTGGCCATCTTTATTTTCCCTTTAGGGCATTCTATTTCAATATTTTGATCTATCCTTTTGCAATATTGAAGTCCACTTTGGCCATACTTATTCCCTCTTCGGTCATTTTACTATTGAAATATTATCCAATTTGCACAAAAATTCCACCTTCATGGCCATACTTATCTCCCCCTTGGGGCATATTATTTCACTACTTGCCTTTTCACCCTTTTCTCATGTCTTGTGCTGGGGCACCATTATTTTTATCCTCGTCCTTTGCAGATGCATATTTTTTCACTCGATTCCTTGTGTACAAAGGATTTTGCATAATTTTTGCATTTAGTTGCGCATACTTTGATGCTCACCTATGACCTTGTGATCATTTTGGCTTGCATCCATTTGAGATATTTCCCATTGGATTCTCTCCATTTTGCAGTGATCTTCACCCACTCGCTGTCTATAGAGAATTGTCACTCATCTCCATTGAGACCACAATTTTCCCTCTATCGATGTGATATTGGAGTCACCACCATAGTTTTCATTTTTATTGTGATCCTTTTTTCTTGGGGAATCTTTCCTTACGCTATCCTTTTACCCATATTTCTTCACCCACCCACCCTTCATCATCTACCTTTTTCAAATGCGTCATCAATTTCCTCTAGCATCATCGATCCCTCGTTTGAGGGGGATCTCATCATCAACCTTTTGTCAATCTACATCATACTTTTCCTCTCACTATTTTTGTCTCATGGCTTGCTAACACAAACCACTCAACAAAAAGGGAAAATGTAGACACCTAAATTCAGTATCTCTACCCTTATTTTCTCGTGTCCATATATTTGGCTATGGTCCTATCTAGGTCCTTCTTTAATTAAATCTATCTCCTTCAATATTTAATAAAATTCCCACTTATTATCCTATTGTCGTATAATTCATATTAATTAATTAATTAAGTTTAGCTTTCCCTAATCAACTTACTATTTAGGATGCTTTTATCCTAAATATAAACACCTATGCTTTTTCTACCCATCCCTATCTTCTAACTAACCAATATTCATCCCTAAACAACCTAATCCTGCACATAAGCTTTAAAACAAATTTTCCCATTATTAAAATATGAAATCCCGACTAAAAACAAAATCCACCCCATTAGGGAAAGTTTCCCCATGGTCGTGGTTACCGAGCCTAATCAGTCATCAATTGACCTATAAGAATGAGGTATTTCTTTCCAAAAAACACACATGTGTCACTCATATTTTATTTTCTTACACTCTGCAAATCAATGATCGAACAGAGCATCCCAACAACCATCTTGCAGACCTTGGAGTCTTGTTTTGATAATTTCATAACTATGGGAGGTTTTGCATTAATTTTTATGCTATCTATATTATTTACATTGCTATCTTATTCAATATAAAATTTTACATGTTCATATCAACTTCAGTAACTCTCGAGTTCTTCCATCGACATTACACAATACACATATAAAATCGTGACAAAATGATATCATATATATATCAAAATCAAGTGTATCAGTACATCATTTCCCTCTAATGTGGCTCTCTCAAAGCAGATATATCAATAAAACTAGAAAAATGAATGTCAAAGAGCCTAATATCTTTCCCTTGTAAGGTAGGGCCCTCCGCATGTCTATTGGCCTTGGTCGCCATCAACTAGCCTTGGTAGCCTTCGCTTTGGATTCCCTGATCTTTTTTTATGACCTCTTCTTGGGAATTCTTAAAATTCCACCTTTGTGGCCATCTTTATTTTCCCTTTAGGGCATTCTATTTCAATATTTTGATCCTATCCTTTGCAATCTCGAAGTCCACTTTCGTGGCCATACTTATTCCCTCTTCGGGCATTTTACTATTGAAATATTATCCAATTTGCACAAAAATTACACCTTCACGGCCAACTTATCTCCCCCTTGGGGCATATTATTTCACTACTCGCCTTTTCACCCTTTTCTCATGTCTTGTGATGGGGCACCATTATTTTCATCCTCATCCTTTGTAGATGCATATTTTTTCACTTGATTCCTTATGTACAAAGGATTTTACATAATTTTTGCATTTAGTTACGCATACTTTGATGCTCACCCATGACCCCGTGATCATTTTGGCTTGCATCCATTTGAGATCTTTCCCATTGGATTCTCTCCATTTTGTAGTGATCTTCACCCACTCGCTGGCCTATAGAGCATTGTCACTCATCTCCATTAAGACCACAATTTTCCCTCTACCGATGTGATATTGGAGTCACCACCATAGTTTTCATTTTTATTGTGATCCTTTTTTCTTGGGGCATCTTTCCTTACGCTATCCTTTTACCCATATTTCTTCACCCACCCACCCTTCATCATCTACCTTTTTCAAATGCATCATCAATTTCCTCTGGCATCATCGATCCCCCATTTGAGGGGATCTCATCATCAACCTTTTGTCAATCTACATCATATTTTTCCTCTCATTATTTTTGTCTCATGGCTTGCTAGCACAAACCACTCAACAAAAAGGGGAAAATGTAGACACCTAAATTCAGTATCTCTACCCTTGTTTTCTCGCGTCCATATATTTGGATATGGTCCTATCTAGGTCCCCCTTTAATTAAATCTATCCCCTTCAATATTTAATAAAATTCCCACTTATTATCCTATCATCATATAATTCATATTAATTAATTAATTAAGTTTAGATTTCCCTAATCAACTTACTATTTAAAACGCTTTTATCCTAAATATAAACACCTATGCTATCTTTTCTACCCATCCTATCTTCTAACTAACCTAATCTTGCACATAAGCTTTAAAACAAATTTTCCCATTATTAAAATATGAAATCCCAATTAAAAACAAAAATCCACCCCATTAGGGAAAATTTCCCCATGGTCATAGTGGTTACCGAGCTCATTCGTTGTTGACCCTATAAGATTGAGGTCTTTCTTTCCAAAAAAACACACATGTGTCACTCATATTTTATTTTCTTACACTCTACAAATCAATGATCGAATCCAGAACATCCCAACAACCATCTTGCAAGACCTTGGAGTCTTGTTTTGAGAATTTCATAGCTATGGGAGGTTTTGCATTAATTTTTATATTATCTATATTATTTACATTGCTATCTTGTTCAATATAACATTTTCATGTTTAGATCAACTTTTGTAACTCTCAGAGTTCTTCCATCGACATTCTTTTCCAGCCTCTTCACTTGTAGGTCTCCTATTTCATCCTTTTGACCTTGGCCTTGCCTTAATTTTCTACATTCAATGTCACCTAGTTTGAGTCGTCATCGACTGGACCTCTATCATTATGTTTTCTATCTCCAAATCCTTCTCCAACATCTGTGTTGGGATGGAAAATATGGCCTAAGTCTTGTAAAAACACATAAGGGTTTGGCGCGTGAATATAGGGCATGTGGAGTGTGCACGGAATTATTGTAAGGTATGGATCACCCATGATTGGAACTTAGCCGTTTTGTTGTCTCTGCTATTTTTGGAGATGGAGTGTTGAGCACACATTGACATGGAGACTTGTGGTTCAGGAAAGGATATTTTGGGTTGTGCATCAATTTGAGTGGCATGTAGAGTCTTAGTCTAATAATAGGATCTATTCTAGGATTTAACTAATAGAAGATCTATTATTAGTAGTTGCATGCTTTTGTATCCTCTTGTAAAGGCGCATGGCTATTATTAGCATGTAGCCTATTTTTGGAAGGTGCATAGGTGGTGAAGGGAAAGTCCCCATCCCTATATATATGTATTGATTTTCATGGTTTGGAGAGTCCTGATTATTGTAGATTTATGTTGTTGGTTTTGTTCGCACATGACTCATGATGACATTACTATGATGTATGAAGCTTTTGTGTTTTGCAAGTATTTAATATAATGGATCATATTGGTTGGATATTGGTGTTAGATGTGACTGAATATGGTTCTTACATGGTAAATCTCATTATAATCATTTTTAGTCAATATTTCATATGGTTTAGATCTAGATCTAGCTTATGCATTGTGGATTATTTACTATCTATTATAAATCTAGATATATACATATGTAATCATGCTAACATTACGACAAGCAACTCTAAAGAGGGACATGATACCCTTGAGCACTTCAAGAAAGTGCTCGTTATGGATGAGTGATGTGCCAATGCACCTTGGGTTATTTGCAGTGAATTCTAGGCTACATCATTGGTTTCGTTGTCGGGACCTCTTTCTCAATTGTTTTTAGGATGTTGTGTGATGAAGACATACCGATTGACCTTGGCTAGTATTGAGGAGTGGTTAGTAGATCTAGAAGAAGAGAATGCTTGTAGATTCAACACTGGACCTGACTTTAATGCATGTGTGTGGGTTGTGAAGAATATGTATGACGTATTGTATGAGACGTTCTTTGTATTTTCCTATAGAGTTGTACAAGTGGTTGGTTGCTTATGCGTCTAAGAGGAATTGGAGGTTTCACATGCTTGTTTGGACGCAAGAAGAATTCCAGGCCTTGTATGATGTAGATATGATTTGGACACGCTCTATGGATGTTTGGTTCTGTGGTGTTTTGAACAATTATATTCTTAAGTACACATTTTTGACTTACTCTTTCCCATAGGTTGTCGAGTTTCAATTTTTACGCAAACCCAAAGGATTGTATTTGCACAGTGTCCCACTGGAGATCAAGATCCTGATTATAACCATAGATTTGGAATAGAAGGCAATGGTTAATTAAACCCCACCACACGTAGGCAGGTGGAGGTTTGGTAAGGATAGTGAACATAGTAGCGAGAAAGATAAAGGGAAGAAAGGTGGGTTAAGTTCAATGAGGCGTGGGAGAGGGATTTAGAGAAACATTGGGTAGTTGGAAAGTTGGTGGCATTGTGGAGAGAGATGGCTCGTGAAGGATTAAGAGCTCACATAGAAGACATGGAGTAAGAGCATCTGGATCTCCCCCATTTGGGAAAGCATGGTAGGAAACCTTCTTTAGCCTCATATGAGAGTGCACTAGTAGAGACGAAATGGGCTACGAGTGTGCATCTGAATCTACCTAGAGATCTAACCCTTGTGGTTGGTTTTACAATTTCTACGATAGTTAGTAAACAAAAAGCTAGTGTGATCAATAGAGTTGTAGTAGATAGAGTTAATTTGCAGTCAAGTTCAGGATTTAATAGAGAGCTTATCCATCAATGACACAATTTTCATCTACTTTATTTAGAGGACAAGTTGGAGGTATCTTTTCTGATGCATTGTCGACATAGAATGTAGGTGCACAAAACGTTGGCATCACATCTAGAAGTAGTGAAAATTTGTAGAGTATGGGCATTCATTTTAGCACAACCATCGGAACATAAGGTAGTGCATCTTCTAGTCCATTACCTCTTTGGAGGGTGGATCAAGGATCGGGTGGCTCGGGCTTTGGAGGATCTAGTGGATCTAGAGGTGGTGTAAATATAGTAGGAAATAAAGGTTCTAGGTCTATTGGGCAAGGTATGCACCAACCTTAACAAATTTACATGGAGATGTCTCTCCATCTTCTAGAGTATAGAGGCATTGAAGATGCAACCAAGAACATGCATATGTGTGAGATACTGTGGTGTGAAAAAGGGATTACAACTCCAAAGTGCAAGGTAAGTTAGTTTACAACTACATTGTAGGGGCACGTGCATAGATGGCATAAGAATTTTTATCTGATAAGACTTGTCTGGATTATACAACACTGTGAGATGCTTTCTTAAAGGATTTTTATATCCATGAGTTTGAGTAGAAAATCATAAGTGCGCTAAAAGACATTAAACAGGGCACTACTGAAAGTGTTCGGGAATATGATGCCCGGTTCAAGACTCTCATGTCTAAGGTATCTTATGACATCCACACATGCTAGCATGCATAGTAGTTCATTGGAGGATTGATCACACATTTTAGGAGTGCACTTTCACACAAGACCTATACAAATTTGAATGAAGCACTTAAGGCATCTCTACTTGCTGAGGTAGTAAGAACTATGGACACAGGAGTGAGCATGTTCTTGGAAGCTCAAATTACAACAATGGTGAAACAGTTGGAGAAATTATCTGCTAATTCAGCACATGAGACATGCAGTGGAATTTTGTGTATAGATTATGAAGTAGAGGGCATACTAAGGATAGTTTCCCTCAGAAATCGGTGTGCTCCTTGTTGTTAGATTGTGAGATATGTCACTTGGACCACAGTTCAAGTTGGTGCCCATTATTACAACACGCGATAAGAAAGAATGTGTCTAGTTACTGTAATATTTGTAGGTCCTCGACTCATGATACTGAAGATTGTAGGTTGATTGATCAGATCCATGATGCCATTGATATTGGCGTACGACAGACTAGTGTTGTAAATAATTCCAAGGAAAAGGGAAAGCATCATGACTATGATCACAGTGAGGGGTGTTTTGATCATAGTCGTGGTAGAGGTCGAGGTTACAAAGGCGATTCGGAGGAGGTCGAGGTCACGGGGGTAGAAGGAGTGATTTCCCTTGTGGGACTTGTTATACGTGTGGATCTCCTGATCACTATAGGCATGAATGTCCACAAAATATTGTGTGTTATTTTTGTGGAAAGAATCATAGTTATGAAGAATTCCTAGACTTGTATGAACACTTAAGAAAGAAACATAAATAGGAAAATAAGGGCATAAGAATGGTTAGAGTACAATGCATCATGGAAGACCAATGGATGCCAAAGTTAGTATTGGATCTTGAGTTTATGCCTGTGAAGATTACTACACATGTTGAGGCTATGCATGCTAGGGAAATCTTTGCAACTGAAGCCTACCATTACTAAGGAGGAAGTCATGCATGCCAAGTATCCAGACCCTATGCATCAAAAGGAGGTTTATTAAGAAACCATGGAGGTAATTCAGAATTTACAGGGTGAGATAAAATGTTTAAAGGAACAATCATGGAAGTTGGAACAAAATAAATTAGTTGATCTCCATCAGACATATGTTGATGATTTGAAAGAGGTTTGTAAGATGTTGCACCAAGAAAATATTATTCCATTGTTATGGAACTAGTTGAAGGGAAACACTCCATGCAATGGGACTGAGCATGAGAGATAACTTCTACATGTTAATATTCCTTTAGATAGTTTGGATTATGACAAGGATATTACTCTAAATGTTGTTGTTGATGGTTGGATTTTGAGTAACATCTTGATTGACACAGTGCGAAGTAAATGTACTCACTTTGGATGTGTGGGTTCATATGGGAAGACCTCCATTACATCCATCTTCCAATGTGTTGTTCATGGAAAATTGGACTAAGGCAACGCCCATTGGAGTTTTAAAAGATGCATCCATTACTATACAGGGGGCCAAGTTCACTGGGGACTTTTAGGTCTTAGGGCTTTGAAGAAGAATAAAATTTTCCCACATTACTTGGGCACCCTTGGTGCTATACAAACTACTCTCAAATGTTCTTCAATAAGGGGTATATCATATTTGAGAACAAATAATAACGTGTCATCATACCTTTGATAGATGGGAAATCTATGCCTTATGTAGAGCCCTTAAGTGAAGAAGACTTGAATAGAATTTACGTGTGCACAATTCAAGATCCAGAAGTTATTGAGCCATCAAAAGAAGAAGTTCTCCAATGGGATGATGCATAGTCAATAAGCGATAATACAAGTGTTGCATGTGATAATTGGTCACACGAAACTTATAAAATGGTTAGGCACAAAGTACGAAGTGCAACTGCATGCGTTAGTAAGCCACACAGTATTAGGTGCTTGGGCAACATCCAGGTACCAAAGTATATAGGTGAAGATAATCTAGAATTATTTCTGCTTGTTATGGAAGTTCAATGGGAATGTCAGGTGGAAATAAGGAACATGTTAGTATATACTTTGCATGGGATGGAAACACACTTGGTGGATGGTTCACAGGGATAATCTTTTGGAGTGGAGAGAAGTAAGGATTGTTTTATCTGCTCGGTTTCTAAGAAGCAACACACCTACTCAAATCTATGCATTTCATGGTAATGACCCTATTCAACACCACATTTAATGATGTGAGAGACTTTGGAAAATGGGCAGGAAGCTTTACCACCTTCGTTGTGGGTGCACAAGTTTTATTTCACCTTACGAGGTTGCACGCATGCATGGTATGTCTACATAGAGTTGAATAGGGTGACTAGAAATTGGAAAGAACTTACTAAAGGTATGACTCATACCTTTGATTACTTTTCTTCTAAACCTATGGTGAATGAGGTGTTATAGGTTATGAATCACTTAACTATGGGAGATAGTGCAAAATTTGAAGAGTTACTTCAGGAGTTGTTAGGAGAGTCAGACCTGGTGGTGCACTTTGAAGAGGAAGAATCAGATGTTGAACAACTTGGGCATGCCTGTTTAGAAATATAAAAGGGTAAGATGATCTACATGGTTGATGATGAAGAGGTAGAAAACTTATATATTGAGCACACAAAGGGTACACCCAAAGTCTTAGATAGTGTAGATGAGAAGGTGTGCACCTACCATAAGCCTATGAAGACCAAGAAAGTGATAATTGGAATGAATGATGAACCCAAGGAAGTCATTATCAGAGATTACTGATCTGACTCTGAATTTGCTAAAATCATTGAGCTGATGAGTGACTTTCAGGACTCGTTCCCTATAGGCTATCATGAGCTAAAAGGCATGCATGAATCATTGGGAGAGATGAAGATCAAGCTAAAAGAAGGTGTGTGATGATGAGGGTCATTAATCCTCACCATTCATAATGTCAATCCGATTAGTGTCTAAAGGTTGTATGTATTAAGAGAAGAAAAATCTTGGAAAGCAACTCCTTTAAACAAAAACCAAACTTGCATAAAATAAATCACACTTACGGAAATTGAAAGACACACTTGCAGAAATAAATTTTGCATGAAAGAAACACACTTGCATGAATTGAAAGCACATTGCAGAAAGTTTGCTGAAATAAAATAAACATAATTGAAAAAACACATAAACATAATTGAACAAAATACCTACAAAGTTCACAATTTGCATTTTCACAATACAAGGATAAAAACAATATAACATAATGAATTACAGACAAATGAATAAACACAAACATAAATATACATATCCATCTTCCTTGAATGAGTGGCCAACTCATTCCTTGGAAGAGGATTTAAATCATACTTCTGAGATCTTAAAACTATAGAATATTTGAGAGGAAAGAACAAATCTTTATTTTTGGAGAAAAATATTACATATCTAAGTGTGGAAGGTTACATTTATAATTCATGCATCCAACCAACTCCTTATTTTAGGAAATACAATATGATCTTATCTTTATTCCAATCCTAACAACTAAGATCTCCATCTCCACAAAATATGGAGAGATATATTATTGAAGTCAAATCTTATCTTGCTTATTTTAGGAAGATTTTCTCCCAAATCTTCTCCTTGCTTTTTGGTAACAAGAATCATAATGATTTTATTCTTCTACATTATTGGAAGGAGGATTTTTCTCAAAATATGATTTTGACCAAATACCTTTCTCGGATTTTCCATTTGAATTTGTTTTTTTATTGTGAAACTTTTGATACGCTTTTTCCTTGGACTACAGTTCACTAAAAGTTAGATTTATCTTCATTGGTAAAACTTGTTACAAATATGAATGAGGTTTTTGTTAAACACATTTTATGAACAAAAACCTCTCTCATATTTTCTAGAAATAAATTTTGCATGAAAAAACACACTTTCTTGAATTGAAAGGCACACTTGTAGAAATAAATTTTTCATGAAAGAAACACACTTGCATGAATTGAAATTGCTGAATTAAAAATAAACATAATTGAAAAAAACACCTCTACTCACAGTTCACAACAGACTGCATTTTCACAATACATGGATAAAAGCAATACAACATAATGAATTACAAGTAAATGAATAAACATAAACATAAATACATAAATCCATTTTTTTGGAATGAGTGGTCAGCTCATTCCTTGAAGAGGATTTAAATCATACTTCGAGATCTTAAAACTACAAAATATTTGAGAGGAAAGAATAGATCTTTATTTCTTGGGAGAAAAGCATTACATATCTCAGTGTGGAAGGTTGCATTTATAATTCATGCATCCAACCAACTCCTTATTTTAGGAAATACAATATGATCTTATCTTTATTCCAATCCTAACAACTAAGATCTCCATCTCCACAAAATATGGAGAGAGATATATTATTGAAGTCAAATCTTATTTTGCTTATTTTAGGAAGATTTTCTCCCAAATCTTCTCCTTGCATTTTTGGTAACAAGAATCATAATGATTTTATTCTTTTACATTATTGGAAGGAGGATTTTCACAAAATATAATTTTGACCAAATACCTTTCTCGGATTTTCCATTCAACTTTACTATTTTTTATCGTGGAACTTTTGACACTTTTTCGATATGCTTTTTCCTTAGACTCGAATTCACTAAAATTTAGATTTATCTTCATTGGTAAACCTTGTTACAAATCTGAATGAGTTTTTTTAAACATATTTCTATGAACAAAACCTCTCTCATATTTTCCATTGCATTTTTGTTTCCATTTATGGAACTTTTAGTGCTCGTTTGATACACTTTTCCTCGATTCAAAGCTCACTAAAAGTTTGATTTCTCTTTATTGGTAATACATGTAGAAAATCTGAATGATTTTTGATAAACACATTGCTATGAATAAAAAAACCTCTCGAGTTTCCATTGGATTATCTAATCTTTTATAATTTCTCAAAAGCTGTCAAATATGCTTAGTTTTGGAATTAAACACGTGTTCCGAAACTAACTCTGTGAGTTCCGGAACTAAGCCTACAAGTTTCAAAACCAAGCTGTGAGTTCGGAACTAAGTGCGAGTTCGAAACTAAGCCTACGAACTTAAAACAACTATAACTTTTGCATACGATCTCAGATTGAGGTGATTCTTTTTTAAAATTGCATAATTTTTCGAGAGGAATCTGAATATGAAATAATATTTGAGTATATATACCATCCATGATAAATTCCAATTTTATCAATACTAGCATTATCTTTCCTTTATGGCTTGCATACATAAGACATTGCATCTTTTCCCAAATAATCAATATGATTAGTCAACAAAATAGATAACAAAATATTTCTAAAGAATGAACAAGATATATATCCTATATTCTATCTTAAGCAAATTATAAGTTCTAGATTACATTTAAATCCACTTTCAAAGGTAACTTGGAAGGAAAAATAATGGTAATTTATGGCCAATTTATGGCCTCATCATTACCCCACACTTAATCTTATGCATGTCCTCATGCATTATATTATTATCTCCTCTTCTTAGAGTCTTCTCCGCATTGAGCTTATGCATGTATGCATTCCATATATAGTTCAAAGACAGGTTCTTGTGGATCTCTTTCTACTATTTTTAATTTCCTTTCTTTTGCAGCAGGTTCTTGTGAGGATTTCCAAATTGTTTTTGATTTCTTGTGCCGGTATTTGTGTGGATCTCTTTCTGCTGTTTTTAATTTCCTTTCTTTTACAACAGGTTCTTGTGTGGATCTCCTTCTATTGTTTTTGATTTTCTTCTTGTGCAGAAAGTTCTTGTGTGGATCTCCTTCTGTTGTTTTTGATTTTGTTTCTTGTCTGACAAGTTCTTGTGTGGAGATCTTTTCTTTGCTTTTGATTTCCTTTCTTCTTTGCGAATGAGGTTCTTATGTGGAGATCCTTCTGCTGCTTTTGATTTCCTTTCTTGTACAATAGGTTCTTGTGTGGAGATCCTTCTGCTGCTTTTGATTTCCTTTCTTGTACAACAAGTTCTTGTATGGATCTCCTTTTGTTGTGTCTCATATCTAAAATTAAAATGCATACCTCGTGCTTCTCCTTCTCTCCCGCACTTAAGCTCATGCATGTCCTCATGCATGTTGTTTATTCATGGTTGCCCATAAATTAGACTCTAAAATTTTGATTGCAAAGAGGTGCACATATTTTTATATAAGTAGGGGAGATATGAATTTTATCTTGTCTTCCTTGGAGATTTTAAAAGTGGATCTAGTTGTAATAAAAAAACTTACAATAAAGCTTAAAAATAAAATAGTAGAATAAAATAACTTGATCATACCTCTAGTTTCCTTGTCATCCTATTGTTAACATGGTCAAATAGTGTCGAGAAAGAAGCCACCAGGTAACAGTTGATTGCTTTTGAAGAAGAGCCACTTTTTTGTCTTTAATTGGCTAGCAAGCTGGTTTTCCAATCAAAGTTTTTTTGCCTTTGATTGCCAGCAAGCTGGTTTTCCAATCAAAGTTTTTTTTTTTGCCTTTGATTGGCCAAAAGCTAGTTTTTCAATCAAATATTTTTAATTTTTTTACCTTTGATTGGCCAACAAGTTGGTTTTCCAATCAAAACTTTTTGATTTTTTTTTTGAAATGATAGCATGAGAAGGATTAGAGAAAAATTTGATCCATCATCAGACTATATTCATCAAAGTACAACTTGTGTAAAATAGGAAGCAATGTCTGAGATCTCATAAAACATTTTTGCATACTTGGTAACTCCAAGAAGATTCTAAAAATTGTGTAGACAATTTCTAGGTCTTCAAAGCCCAACTTGAATTGTGCATTATTAGAATCACCATAGTAATCTTCAAAGCCCAAACTAGTGATCTCAGGAGATGGATAGTTGTTAAAAGAGAGAGTGAAGGTATCTGTGTGTCCCTTCAAAATCTGCATGCTCCTTGGTTGATATTGTTGGTGCTCCAAAATTTACATGCTAGTATCAAGAACAACTCTAGAAATTCCTATAGATCTAGTCCTCAGATGTTAGTATGTAAAAATTTCTTTCCTTGATATTCACCATAATTCCTTCTTAACGTTTATACAACATATAAAAATGAAGAAATTGAAAGACATGAAAACAAATTTTTCTAATGGATATGGTTCAGGGATTGAATTTTATTATGGGATGAAAACTAATTTGGATGAGTGGATTTATTATGAGTGATTTTTTATTTTGGCTCTAATGAAATCCCTGAATATGGATGAAGTTAACTAGAAATGCTACCACTTCATTATTACAAATTGGATAAGCCATTTTTTTATTAAGGTTATGTGTAATAAGATCACTGAGCTGTTAGTTGATACAAGGGAAATGGTGGTGGTTATCAAAAATGACATATGATATTTCATCAACTTGGATCTAATTCAGATTCAATATCATATTCTACCATTTCAAATATGAATTCTTTGTTCATACCATTATACCTTCTTGATCAAACATCACGGTCATTTTCTTATACACGAGTTAGTTTGTGGGAAGATATTTACAATCTAATATTCCTAATTACGAAATGAAATTTTAATCTATTGCAAGAAATAAAAGTCTAAAGAAACTACTTACCAAATTCTTCATCACACAGAATTGCTAAAAGGTATTCTACTATCACTAAAATATTCTTTTAGAGAACTCCGAATCTCCTAATAACACCGTGTTCCCCAGTAATGGTGCTTAAAATGATGAGGGTCATCAATCCTCACCATTAATAATGTCAATCCGGGTTGGTGTCTAGAAGGTTGTATGTATTAAGAGAAGAAAAATCTTGGAAAGCAACTCCTTTAAACACAAACCAAACTTGCATAAAATAAATCACACTTGCGGAAATTGAAAGACACACTTGCAGAAATAAAGTTTGCATGAAAGAAACACACTTGCATGAATTGAAAGGCACACTTACAGAAATAAATTTTGCATGAAAGAAACACACTTGCATGAATTGAAATTGTTGAATTAGAAATAAACATAATTGAACAAAACACCTGCAGGTTCACAACAAACTGCATTTTCACAATACAAGGATAAAAACAATACAACAGAATGAATTACAGACAAATGAATAAACATAAACATAAATACAGATCCATATTCCTTGGAATGAGTGGCCAGCTCATTCCTTGGAAGAGGATTTAAATCATACTTATGAGATCTTAAAACTACATAATATTTGAGAGGAAAGAACAAATCTTTATTTCTTGGGAGAAAAGTATTACATATCTCAGTGTGGAAGGTTACATTTATAATTCATGCATCCAACCAACTCCTTATTTTAGGAAATACAATCTGATCTTATCTTTATTCCAATCCTAACAACTAAGATCTCCATCTCCACAAAATATGGAGAGAGATATATAATTGAAGTCAAATCTTATCTTGCTTATTTTAGGAATATTTGCTCCCAAATTTTCTCCTTGCTTTTTAGTAACAAGAATCATAATGATTTTATTCTTCTACATTATTGGAAGGAGGATTTTTCTCAAAATATGATTTTGACCAAATACATTTCTCGGATTTTCTATTTGACTTTGCTTTGTTTTTTTATAGAACTTTTGATGCTTGTCTGATACGCTTTTTCCTTGGAGTGTAGTTCACTAAAAGTTAAATTTATTTTCATTGGTAAAACTTGTTACAAATCTAAATGAGGTTTTGTTAAACACATTTCTATGAACAAAAACCTCTATCATATTTTCTATTTGAATTTTATGTTTCCATTTATAGAACTTTTAGTGCTCATCGATACACTTTTCCTTGGACTGCAGCTCACTAAAAGTTAAATTTATCTTTATTGGTAATACCTATAGTAAATCTGAATGATTTTTTTGTTAAACACATTTCTATGAACAAAAACCTCTCTCAGATTTTCCATTGGATTCTATGATCTTTCACAATTCCTCAAAAACTATCAAAATTTGCTTAGTTCTAGAACTAAGCCTATGAGTTCTAGAACTAACTCTGCGAGTTCCGGAACTAAGCCTGCGAGTTCGGAACTAAGCCTACGAGTTCCGAAACTAATCCAGTGAACTTAAAACAACTATAACTTTTGCATACGATCTCGGATTGAGATGATTATTTTTGAACTTGCATAATTTTTTGAGAGGAATCTGAATATGAAATCAGATTTGAGTTTAGATATACCATCCATGATCAATTCCAATTTTCTCAATACTAGCATTATCTTTCCTTTATGGCCTGCATACATAAGACATTGCATCTTTTCCCAAATAATCAATAGGATTAGTCAACAAAATAGATAACAAAATATTTCTAAAGAATGAACAAGATATATATCCTATATTCTATCTTAAGCAAACTATAAGTTCCTAGATTACATTTAAATCCACTTTCAAAGGTAACTTAGAAGGACAAAATAATGGTAATTTATGGCCAATTTATGGCCTCATCATGTGCCCGATTCGGAAGAGGCATTACGGGATGAATCAAAAATTGCACATCAAAGTAAAAGAAGAAATTGATAAAATGTTAATTTATGGAATTATTGTGCCAATTGAGGAGTCAGAATGGGTGAGCCTTATGGTGATCAACATCAAGAAAGATGGTAAAATTAGGATTTGTGTGGATTACATGGAGTTAAATGTTGCATGTGTGATTGATCCCTTTCCCACACCATTTACTGAGGAAATATTAGAAGGCGTTGTAGGGCATGAAATATACTCCTTCACTGATGGATTCTTTGGATATCATCAGGTAAGGATAGCTAAAGAAGATCAAGAGAAGAAAACTTTCACCACTGAGTGGGGAATTTTTGCATACATGGTTATGCCCTTTGGATTAAAGAATGCACCTACAATATTTTTGCATATAGTGGTACAAGTGTTCAGATTTTATTCGCAAGTTCTTGCATGTGTTGTGATAATATAGAGGTAAAAGATCATTATGATAATATCGATGATCGAGAAGTTCGGCGGTTGAGCATCTCCTTGAACATTAAGAAGTATATATTTTCCATACGCTTTGGAATTTTTTTGGGACATATCATCTGTAAACAAGGCTTGTTAGTGGATCTGTTAAGGTAGATATTATTTTGGGATTAGATGAGCCTCGCTAGTCGGAGTGAGGTACACATATTCTTGGGGCACACAAGTTATTACAGAAATTTTATAAAGGGATATGCCAAGATTTCCACACCCTTAGAATAATTACTTAGGGGAAAAGGGAAGTTCTATTGGGATGATGTACAACAACACGTGTTTGACACTGCTTGAAGGAAAGGCTTACTACACCACCTATTTCACACTTTCCTTCATGGTCAAAGCCTTTTCATGTTCATGTAGATGCCTTTAGCATGACCATTGGTGCCGTATTAGCTCATCCTGGAGAAGGGATTGTTGATCATCCTATTTTCTTTTTGCTAGCGGGGAAGTTGACTCCAACATAATAGAATTATACAACGACAAAGTGTGAGGCCTTGTCTATGATCTACGCATTCCATAAGTTTTGACAATATTTAATTGCTACCCCTTTCATCTTTTATATAGATCACATGGCACTGAATTACTTAGTAAATAATCTTGTTTTGCAAGGGTGCATATGTCGTTGGGTACTATTGTTTTAGGAATTCAATTTTATAGTGGTGGTTAATCCTGGTTAGAGAAATTTTGGTCCAGATCATTTATCAAGGATTCAATCAAGAGAGGATGCTGTAGAGCATTAAGGACACAATTCCTGATGCATAGTTGTTCAAGTTGAACCACACACCCTCGGACTTTAAAGATATTGTTGTCTTTTTACTCACAGGTGTGGCACCCAAAGGAATGAAGGCTTTAGAAAAGAAACAACTTTTATTCGCATGTACCTTACATTTTGATTAGTAGAGACTTATACAAGTTAGGATGTGATGAATTTTTATGTCGGTGTGTGCTTGAGAATGAACACAATGCAATTATGGTAAAAGGCTCATGGCCTAATTATAGGTGGACACTATGCGCATGGGATTCCACATCACATAAGATTTTACTAGTTTGTCTATGGTAGGAAACATTATATACGGATTGTTGGTGAGAAAATTTGTGGGTGGACAAACTTGTGGATTTCTTGCCAACACTTTGGGAATATAAGTCCCTCTACTTAACCGGTGCATTTCGTATGTGCATGCACATGAAAAGGTGGATTTATGTGGTGGCCTTTCGACGAGGGATCAACAGGGCACTCCATTGACCTGCGGTGATTGCTTGCATATACTATAAGAGATGAATTTGTTAAGAAGGTGGGAAAGGGAATGGGGAAAATTAGAAAAGGAAAAATCTAATGCTACAAGTAGAAAATCGGAGACTTGCATACACCAGCCAAGTAAAAAGTTTCATTACATGCACTTGAATATAGAAGAAAACAAATATGTGTAATAGCTACAAGACCAAATGAAGCTTAATGGGGTACAAAGTACCAACAAAATCCTCAATCAAAGAGGCTAAAATTCCTTCTTCCTTTATTGAAGCTCAAGTAGAATTTGTACATAGTGTGAGAAATAAAGACATTTTTGAGAGGGGAAAATAGAAGAATTTGGCTATCTCCTTTGTTCTCTCAATACATTATTGAGTTCACAAAATCAATTACCAACCCTTTGCAATGGGAATGGAGTTACAATTTATAGAATGAGATGTGACTTATTGTCTTCCTCATGACCCTCCATATGCCTTAATATGACTTAAGATTGTTCATATTCCACTTTAAATATTTAAGTCCCTTTTATAATAGTAAGGTGACTTAATTTACATTATATTTCTAAAGTCATTTAAATCATATTAAAAGTGCATGACCCTCAACGAAAAAAATATAACATTCGAAAAAGAGAGTGTCGTATGAGAAGCGAAGAGTGAGAGAAAGAAGAGGAAGAAGAAGAAGAAGAACTATCTTTGAAGGATGAGTTGCTGCAACGAACTTGGCTCCATTCTTTGTTGTTCTCCACTTCGTGATCTGAGAAGGCTTGACCCATCCACTTTGGCTTCATATCTACCTTATAAAAATCAACTTGTTATTTTTAGTAAGTATGAGAAATCAAGTCCCCGATCTTCAACTAGATGTTGTGGCTCAGTTTTCCTCTTTTTATTTTTGTTCCTCGTTCCTTCTGGATCAACTTTCTATTTTTAGCAAGTTCTCGAGGGCCTACTTACTATTTTTAGTAAGTGCCAAAAATGTCCATTCTTGTGAATTCTCAGTTGTAATGCACCTCCAATGTCTTCATCTCCTTCGGGCTCTTTTGTTGATGACTTTCCGAAATAACAGTTCTATGTAGTAGACATGTTATTTTTAGAAATTTGGCCTCACGGGGGTCAAATTGATGTGGAACAAATTTTTTGATATGGGTTTTCACCCAATATCACCCCTCTGAAATTTCGGGCACACCCGCTTAAAAATCTAGGAGATTTTAAACTTTTAATTTTGAGACCTTGGTGCTTCTAGTACGGTAGCTATTAATGGACCTCAAAATTGTAGGTCTATTTTTCTCCTCGTTTTGCAAAGAAAATCATATTTTTGATGTGGGTTTTTTTCTTCTAGTGTTTCACGTGCGATCTTACTTCAATCAAAGCGGTTTGTGGGAAATCCCACTTCTTTCTTTTGTTGAGGATGCTTCTGATTCACACATAGGGGGATTTTAAGGTGTATTTTTGATGGTCTTGGATAGAAGAATGAATGAGAAGTAAATGGTTCATTGATTCGTGCGGTGGTTTGTAAGCTTTGTTTAGATTTCCATTTTTAGCTATGGGGATTTTGTTGTTCTCTTCTTTGTTGTTCTTCGTTTCTCCTTAGCTTGATGAGGATTCCTTCTGAGACCTATGCATCACCATGGGAAAGGTATTTCAGTTCCTTTTTGATATCTGATATGAGTATTTTCAATGGTGGAGTGATGGTAGAATGTTGCAGAGGAAGAATGGAGGAATGGAGTGCACATATAACTGTTAGAAGTTAGAAGCGGGAAAAGCGGCACTTGGAAATTTTGAAAAGATATGCATAGGTAGGGCTTGGGAAAATTTTTCCATGCTTGATGTCCTTATCCTCGGGGACTTGATGGAAATCAATTTCCACAATGAGCAAGACGGCGACACGTGGCACTAGATCAACAGACAGGGAATGAAGGAGGAAGAAGGCGATTTAAAGATTGGGAGCGAAAGGAGGTCACATGGGTGTCCAAATGACTCCCATGGGGGTTGGGTGCATTTTCAAGGTCTAATGTCCCCCACCTCATGTGCATAAGGGACATAAAATTCCACAGTGGTCAAGAGCATGACACGTGGTGCCCGATCGAGCAGCAGGGAATGCACGCTCCAAATAAGCACCTAGGGGATGAGCTGCGGGCGCATGAGTGTCTAGAAGACTCCTATGGGGGATGGGTGAATTTTTCAAGGTATGATGTCACCCACCTCAGGTGCATAAGGGCATCAGTTTCCACGGTGGCCGTAGAGATGACACATGGCACCCGATCCAACGACAGGAAAGCATGCTCCAAATAAGCACTGAGGGTGAAGCTGCAAGGTATGGAGGTCATACGAGGGTCCCAGTGGTCACATGAGGGCTTGGAACATTTTACAATGGTTGATGTACCTTACCTCAGGGATTTCGGGGACATAAAATCCCAGGCTCTTGGTGTTGACATGTGTCCTCTCGAAAAAATGACTAAGTCCTAAACTACCTTTGAGAGGGTAACTTGGAATGCAGATAACTTGAGCTCCTGGTGGAATTTATTGGTGAAATTTTATATGATAATAATTGGAAATGGAATTTTGAATCCAATTATGTGGGTATCATGTATTAATTCGACCATATTATCCCTGAAAAATAGGATTTTTGATTTGGGACTCCACTTGTGCCTGAGAAAAACTGCCTTCTAATCATATGCGCCAAGGTGTTGTGAAAAATATTATTTCACCATCATGTAGGTATTGGAATCCTATTTCTTAAGATGTTTTTTTTACTTCCAACTCCATTGAGCTCTCTGAATCTTTTCAAGCCCATTTGCTGTTTTAGGGCTTTGTGTCTTTGCGTAGGCTTGTGAACCTGTTTTTAACTCGGATTGCTCCAAGTCTTGTAAAACTTCCCAAAACCTTCCAAAGTATCATTTCCATTATGTTATAAGGTCCTCCAATCACCTCCATATTGAATTTTTCCCTTCTGTTCCATTTCAAGGGTCGATCAATCTCGGGAAGGCCGAAGGATAGCCCTTCCTATATTGCCATGAGATAGTGTCTTTTAGAAATCCCTAAAGTCACCTAGGTGGAATGAGTGCACTTTACTAAATCACCTAGGGAAAAATTTGACATCAAATAGGGGTGATCGATGAGATGGATTTGACACAGGGTGCCTTGGAATGAAATTTTTCTAGAGGGGTATAGTTGTTGCACTTGGAAACTTTCAATTTCCTTGTTGCACATTTTCACACAACAAGAGATCGCAAAGCATATTATAAAGCATGCGACCATTGTCGAGTTCCTTGAAAATCACAGGAAACATGATGAAATTCCTATAATACCTATTACTAGTGTAGAACCATTTGAGAAGTGGGAAATTGACTTTTTGGGCCCTATTTCCCTAATCGCGCGTAGGAAAAGATCATGCTATATTATAACTTGTACAAACTATCTTACAAGGTGGGAAGAAGCGGTGCCTAAAAAGGATTGCACTATAGCTACAATAATAAGATTTTGTGGGAAAATATTATTATGCAGGTATGGCTTCCCTTTAAGTTTAATAAGTGATAGGGGTACTCATTTTATTAATGATACAATCAAAATATTATTGGATTGATGCATCCACAGAATTCCTTTGTAAATGACCTAGGCATGTTGACACATCACTCATCACGAGTTGAGTGCTCACAGAAGCACACAAAGGTGCTAGGTCTCTCTTTAGAGATGCTTATTCATAATGTTAGCATGACATTGCACATGTATATTCAGATTCATAACCAATAGTACATAATCCACAATGCAAAACCAGATATAGGTCTAGAATATATGAAAGATAAACTAAAAATGACTATAATAAAATTTAGCATACAAAAACTAGATTCGGTCATGTTCAAAACACCATTATCTAACCAATATATTCCATTGCATTAAATAATGTAAAACATGGAAACATGTAGTGCCCACACTTTTTATAGCTCAAGTAACTTGTTGTTTCTTGCTCATATACATGTTTTGACAAACGGTGATTGGTTATATCTTGGACGTTATAGTTAGATATTTGATCTTATTAGACATGTGTGGACATTTAGGCGTATAGTGCCAATTTAGCTTAAATTCTATACTATCACATTTTCTTATAATGTCATGCATACTAATGGATATGATGTTATGTTTGGAACATAATTATAATAATGAATAGTTGTTGCATGTGGAATTCTATGGTTATATGTCACGTATCATCTTGTCTAACTTTTGGAATATTGAGTATAATTGTGCACGTTGTCCCATTTTGATTTCAGTAGGATGTTAGGCTAGTTTAGAACACATTGATATCTTACTATATCATTGAATTATATATATCGGACAAGTGTGGTTAATGTGTGCAATGAGTGTGCGGGTGACGAGGTTTACGGGAGAACGTGGGATTCAGGTCAGCTACTCAATCTTGCACAAGCAGCCCACGGGATGAGTCCTAGCCATGTTTGTTGTGTGAAGCCTTAGTATAGGAGATTATTATTTTGGGCACTATGAGTGACCCCAATTTTTGTAATGTATTGTGCTTTGAATTATTAATTTTGTTTAGGGTAGTTGATTATGAGGTAAACTTGTTTTGGGAGTCAATAATCCCACTTTCATTTAAATTGTTGATTTTGTTTAATGAGTCACTTAATCACAAGGGTTTAGGGTCACATGTGAGACCCTTGGGTGGTCCCCACACCCTCTACCCTTGTGCCAAAAATGCAAAACCCGAAATTAGGGTATTTTGGGCATTTTTGGGGACCCCTTTGTAGCTTGGGAGTCCCCTAACACAAAAATGAGCCCTTGGACCCTACCTAATGGGTAGGGGGGCTTATTTTCAAGGCTAGAGGGAGTTTTCCTCCTTTTTACCTCTTGTTTAGTCACATCCATGTAAGGGATGTGGATTTGAGTGTTTATCAAAAGTTTCACTAGTTTTGTCTTGTTAACATTTAAGGGAATTTGGGAGAAGAGGGAAAAAAGACAATTTTACCCTTTCTCTCTTTTGTTTTGGCATCTTTGACCTTGATGAGGGAGAGGGTGACACATGTCACCCCCTCATTTGTGAGGAATCTTGCTCGCTCCTCTTCAAATTCCCATCCATGGGAAAAGAGAGGGATTTTTTTTCTTTTGGGAATTTTTTTTGGAGCTTTGGCTGGGGATTTGACCTTGTAATTTTCTTGAGGAAGAAAGTTGGAAAATCTTGTTTTGGAAAGCTTTTAGAGTAACCTCTTGAGCTCATTTATGTGGTATGTTTCTTTGTCTAAATCTTAGCTTGTTCATAGTTGATTTATTTGTTTAGTGGCTTGTATGGATTTATTATTTGAGTATATTGTTGTATTGCTTTTTACTCCATCCATCATATGGTTTGATGGAGTTTGAGTTATTTGGGGAAGAGGAGAGATTTTCCTCTCAAACCTCATGGCTTGATGGGCAAGCCATGTGGTCTTAGTGTTTCCCTCATATGGTTTGAGGTGGGGAAGGAATTCATTTGGTTTGAATCCCCTTTCCCATTCTTGGAGAGGAAACCCAGCGGGTTTGAAAATCATCCCAAAGAAGGATTTTGGAGAATGGGTGGAGTAATAAGGAGGATTTGTTGAAATTGGAGAAATAAGGTGGAGAATAAAATTTGTTGTGTGCATTCTTTTGTTAGATCACACCTTATGAATACAATTTTGGAGTATCTCATCTCTTTTCCCCAAATTTAGAGGATGAATATGGTTTCTCATCTTTTCTTTTATTTGGAGTCAATGTTGTATTTTCCCGTGCATGGTTTGGTCTTGTTTGTTATGTATTGTGGTGTTTGTCTCCCTAAAGATCTTGTGCATGTTGTGGTTAGTTTGCCTCTTTCCCATGGGCTTGGGGAGGATAGCATGCATCCAACCTTGGGAGAGGCATGTAATGATGCCGTGGTTGGGGGAGGAAAACAAGCTCTTTCTCCTTGTTGGAATTCTTGAAGGCATGAAGGATGTATCTCAAGCTTGGAATCTCTTGTCATCTTGGTGCTCATTGTCTTCTTCACTTTGTTGGCATCTATCTCTTTATGTCTCTAAAATTTTGGCTCTTTGGAAGGATTCCTTGTTTTGTAAAGAACCCTCTGGTGATTTGGAACCACTTGTAAGATTGGTAGTCCCTTGTATTTGGAGACTTTCTTCAATCTTGGAAAGGAATTTTGTTGGACCATTGTCTTGTATTTTTTTTGCATGCTTGTGAAATAAGAAGTTTGGAGTTATTGGGAAGTATGTGCAAAAGAAGATTTGTCAAATTATGTGTCTCTCTTGTTTATAATAATAAATTAGAAGCATTCCTTTACATTATCTTATCATGCTTGTAGTCGGAATATTTATTGGAAAAATAAATAAAAATAAATAAAATAAATAAATTCCCTTGCATTGCATTTGAAAGGCATAATTTTTCCTTCTTTGAGAGCCTTATGAATAATATACTCCTTTACAAAATTTAATAGCAATTAGAAATCATTTCCTTTTATCTATTAAAATTCTTATGTTTTCCCCTTATAACAAATTGAAAATCATTGAATGAGGATAGTGGGAAACACAAAGTTTATTTTGGTTTTAATAATAAGGTTAAAATCGATATTTATTTTTAAGTTGAAATCAAAATTGTTATTCTTGTGTACAAACAAATATATATATATATGTAGTGATTGCGTAAGGTTGGTGTTGCTTTAAGAAATTGGAGCAAATTTATATGTGTGTGATGTGAATATCACTTCTCTACTCCTTAGTTATCTAAATTAAGAAAAACAAATGCATATTATATTTTTGTTGTAAATGAATCATTAAAATTAATATTTTATAATTGTTATTATATATATGTTAAAAAAAAAACTTGAAAAATATTAATAAGCTAAATTACATATATATTATCTTACATGTTTATTATCAAAATAACAATAAATATAAATTGTTGTGTGTGTATGTGTGTGTATATATATATATATATATATTTATATTTATATATATGTTTATATTCATTGTTTTAAGAAATAAAAATAGATAAATAAATATTAATGTTTGGTGGGGGTTCCCCCCAAACCCATGTACTACTACTTTCCACGGGCCGCCCCACACCCCCGTAACCACCCCTACGAATTCCCCCACGGATCCCCTCTCCAAACTCGCCGCGCCCCTCTCCCTTCCCGGTGGCTCCCCCACCCTCCAAACCCTGCATTGCCCCACACCGCCCCTGCACCGCGACCCAGTCTCCCTCCGCAGCCCCTTAGGCTCTCGCGCCGAACCCCCTGCCCTAGTTTCTAACTCCCACTCTCTTCACCGCCCCCATGCGGCCACATCTCACACATCCTCCTCTCACAATCCCCCTGCAAAAATAAAATCCGCCCTCACTGCAATATAACAATAAATAATAAACATAAATATTTATTTATTCCAAAAAAAAAAAAAATAATATATTAATGGTATTCAAAAACAAAGGAAAAGAATAAACTCCATAGCTTCTCTCCTTCAGCTTGCAAATGTGAACAAAAAAAAAAGGAAAAGAAAACAAGAGAGAAATTCAAATGAAAAGAAAAAGTAACATAAGGAAAATTTAGGGCATTTTGGCAACTTAGATCTAGGGCTAAGATAATTTTATCTTATGGCTCATAATTAACCCTACATTCTTTGTGTAATAAGTGTTTTTAAATGTGAATGGAAAATAAAGTTTAAGAGGTGTGCATGTGGGTAAATAAAATAAAAGGGGGAAATCTAAATAACTAAAATGGAGTGTAAACTCATTCTAGGGTGTCCCTAATAAATCTAATAATAATTAAATAAATGAAAATTGTTTCGGGCTAGTGGTTGAGTAATTGGGTTGATAAAATAAATAATTTTGAAATCAGTTTTGTATCATTAGTTTTAGTATTGTTAGTAATCACTTTCAAAAAAAAAAATTTACCCTAAATTTTTAGTTATACTTGGGTATGGGTTTTTGTCCTGGATGGCGGGGTATTACAGTTGGTATCAGAGCGATGGTTCACACACGTGGACGCTCTGGGTAGAAATTTTAACTAGTTATAAATGTTTTCATAATATTAAAAGTAAAACAATTAAAATCGTTTCCGCTAAAGTATTCCATGGGTAAATTTATCTCTCGAGTAACCGCTTAGAATAAAATGTTTGCTAAGACAATAGATGGTAGGCACATTTTGATCACTTAATTTGTTTAAAACAATCAGTAAAACTTAATAAAAATGTCGTGTTTAGATGACGTGCAAAATGGCTTTTTGGTCTCCATAGTAGTAATGGATTGGATAATCTTATTTCCCTAGTGACTTGGGAAACCGCATCAACTTTTAAAATCAACTTTAAAATTGTTTGATCATATAGATAAAAATCATTTTTTTTAGCTCTTTAATCACATTTTGTTTGGGACAACCTAAAATTTAAGTAAAATCATTTCGATTTGGGCCTGTAAAGTGGAAAGCGTTAGTAGGAAATTGAAAATTTTGGCTTCTAGCTTGTAGTATTTCTCCATGTCGAGTGTTTGTGATGTTTAGATTTGAAAAAAAAATAGAGAATTAGTTTTCCGAGTGTGTTTAGGAGGTCTCTAGATGATTTGTTCAAAACACAAACTTGTAAATAACATTAATTAACCTCGTAAAGTATACCATATCTAGAGTTTTGGTCATCAGTTTTCATTTTGTGAGTTACGTCGGGTTCTCTATATATAGGAGAATAGAATTCAAGTGGATAGAACTCATTTTTGAAGTGGGAATTACTTATTTTCAAGACCCTTTTTGTAGCCTTTTGTCACTATAAATCTGCTGATATACAATAGTAAAACTGTAATAGTTGGCTTCGAGATAGTGCTCCCAATTGAAACCTATTCACCAATAATTAGAAATGTACATCTTTTGTATAATACATAATTGAATGAAAGCTTTGTTTCACCATGTGGGTGTTGGGTACATGTCTTAGTAGGATCCCTTTGTAGTCTTTTTCTGGTTAGATCATAGAACAAGAAAAGTAGGTCTTAATAAAAATAGATTTCTTAGGACACCTTTGGGAGTGAAACATGTTACAATATGGTTATTGTTTTAAGCTACGTGTTCTAGGTTGAATGCTAGGACCCAAAATAAACTTTGTACAACAAGTCATTTTATTTTGCTAGCGACCTTGGTTAGATATGTAATTCTGGTCACCAAAGGTCTAGCTGCTGGTTTCGAAAATAATAAGTAGGTCGAGATAAGAATGTGGAATTGTTACCTTGATATAGAAATTTTTATGACGTTTGATTGGTTGTTTCTTGTCTAAGTGATCCTTTGTTTCTTGGGAATATCAACTGTCGTGTTAGAGGTGCCACTTTAGATCTAATGAAACCCTTTCGGTATGAGTGTAAATTAAATGTCTGTATCTTGTAAAAAATTTCCAATATGATAAAATAATCTTCCACGTTTTGATATTTCACTACTATGAAATTTGAAATAATTTGTACTCCTATGATAGATGTTTCTAATCTTAGTTTTATAACCCTTTTATAAGGAAATTTACCAGAAGATCTTATGTTCATGTTTTTACTTATAATATATATATTATATAAATTAAGTATAATTGGATGAAAATAATTTACTAACTTTTCTCTAAACAATAAATGATAAAGGAAAGGAAAGTTAGTATCTTTCATTATAGGATGGTGTTGCTTGAAGTGATATCTCTTAGCTAGTTTATCCTCTTCACGTAACGTAGGAATGCAGTGTGATATTAAAATGAATCTAGTCTTCACGAACTCCAAATTATTATCGAAGCTATTGGTATAAATTTTAGAGTTAACTTCGGAAATGATCTAGTTAATTTTCTTAATCCTTTTGGAGCTTGATAAACCTATCTCTATACCATTACCTCTTATTAAGTTTTGTTGCATGGCAACATGGTTAAAACCTTATTACCTTAGTGATTACACATATGATTTTAACTCTCCTCAAGTTGGTTTAAAATGTTATGAGTGATCATGTTTATACTTCTTTTACTTACGTGTAGAAATAAGGGAATCACCCTCTTCTAACCTCAAATTAGTGGACTTATAAGATCAATGGTCATGCAAAATTTTTATATCTATAATAAATATAAACAACGATATTGTATCCCTCTTGGAAAGAAAATAAAATGAAATGAATTAGTGTTGAACACTTTCTTGGTTAGGCACTATGTTGTATCGATGATGGTGTTGACTGTGAAAGAGCAAGTAATGTGGTCCTTTATGGGTGAAAGTAATGTTTCAAAATCCACAAAAGTATATATTTATTTATAAATCTAAAAGCGCAATTGTGTACACTTACCTTATAAACAATAATGGAATATTGTAATTATTTGCATCTTGGAAAACTCGTTATATATATAATTAAACAACGTTGGTTGGATAAACAATGTTAATCATTGTTACCCCTAAAAAAGCTAAAATTGTGGCGATCCTAAAATTATTGCTTCAGTTGTGATAGGCGTTGGTTACTAATCTTTGTCTTGTGATGTTCATATGGTTTACACAATTAATGTTGGGAATCCTGTAAGACTAGGGTATTGTTTTGTCTTCCTAAATATTTAGGTGAGAGAGTTAACACGAATGATAGAATGGTTGCGATGATCTCACAAATCCATTATGCTCTGACTATTAGACTCTTAGGAAAACTCCTTTATAAGATTTCATCCACATAGAAGAACTCTTAGTATGTAATTATAATGTAAATGATGTAAGACTTTATTGCGAGGACTAACAAAAATGACTTACTAGCCTTTCCACCTACCGTAGGTAGAGCCGTCCTTTGTAATCAGTATAAGCACTGGGTTTTAAATATATATATATATATATTGAAATTATTTTGGGGCCCTCTTCAAAACATGGTTCTAATTTCTATCACCACTCAAATAGGGTGGCGTAATTCAAATTTCTTTGTGTAATACGAATTCCACCCTTGTTAATAAGTGTAATTATTTTGTGACCTAATGGGCCAAATTTCGACCAAATAATTGTTAAGTAAAAGTTAACGTAAGTCAGAAATCTTGAGAAGAATTAGACCTTACCTTTCATTAAAGGAAAATGAGTGTTTATCTCTTGTACGCTTGAGGAAAGTATGGACGGAAATTTTTTTGCATCCCATCATGTTGGTATTTTGTAAATTTTGATAAGTATGTTGATATGATTTGGGAAACACTCTCTTTAAATGGATTTTGTTGTTGCGTAACTCATTCTTGTTTTCTTTTGATTATAATAATTAAGAAATGATAAAATAAAGTAAAACTTTTTATTGAACTAAAAATTTGTGGATTGTTGTTTCATTAAGAAGTTATGTCTTGTTTGGGGCGTAGAAAGTTCTAAAATTGCTTTGTCATAATGAGAACTCATATAAACCAACTTACAAACAATAATAAAATAAATTTTCATTTATGAGACTTATAAATCATCTTGTCTCGGAATGGAAATGTTTTATAAAATGGTACATGCTATGAAACTTTGGAAAACAAATTAGAAAGCTAAACCTAACCTGGTAGTGGACTATATATATTCCACCCACAAATTTTATTTTATTTTTCTTACAATCATTTAGCAAACAAAAATAAATAAATAAATAAATAAACAAATAAATAATGACCAAATTAAGACAACTCCTTTAACTATGTTTGGTAGTATGGGAATATTCTTCCTTGACCTTAGTGAATAATGTTGATTATTGAACTATGTTAAAAAGATGCGTGAACCTTCCTTTTTCAAAAAGTTAGAGTAATGATGAGTTAGGAGATGAAACCACACGGAACTTGGAAACTTTTTCTCTCTCATTGTGTGGTATTTGTGACACCTTGGATAGTTTCCTTAAGTGTTCTAGTATGCAATTAATATTCAAAAACTTGCGAATTCATTTTAAAACAACATTTATGCTCCCTTCGCTCATCCATCATGTTGGACCTTATGTTGTATATCCTCTTATTTGGACCCTAATAGGAAACATAGATGATGAGGAAAATGAATTCGGTTTATACACTCCCCTTTGGTTAATACTACCCTATTTGAAATATACTTGTTCTTGGACCTAGTTACGCTTTAAAAAGACATGTTGTTAAGACAAAAATAAAAATAAAATAAATAAAAATAAATAAATAATATTTTAGTTCCTTTAAAAATGACCTTAATGTTGGACTTACACTACGATGTGATACCCAGTAAAGATCTTATACCTATCTCTTCTAGTGACTTCAGGAGGAAGTCTAATTTTAGTAGAGGGGGATGTAGTGCCCACACTTTTTATAGCTCAGTAGCTTGTTGTTCTTTGCTCATAGACATGTTTTGACAGTGATTGGTTATATCTTGGACATTATATTTAGAGATTTGATCTTATTAGACATATGTGGACATTTAGGCGTATAGCGCCAATTTAGCTTAATTTCTATATTGTCACATTTTCTCATAATGTCATGGATACTAATGGATATGTTGTTGTGTGTGGAACATAATTATAATAATGGATAGTTGTTGCATGTGGAATTCTATGGTTATATGTCACGTATCTTGTCTAACTTTTGGAATATTGAGTATAATTGTGCACGTTGTCCCATTTTGATTTCAGTAGGATGTTAGGCTAGTGTAGAACTTATTGATATCTTACTATGTCATTGAATTATCTTATATCGGACAGGTGCGGTTAATGTGTGCAATGAGTGTGCAGGTGACAGGTTTACAGGAGAACGTGGGATTCAGGCCAGCTACTCAATCTTGCACAAGCAGCCCACGGGCTGAGTCCTAGCCATGTTCATTGTGTGAAGCCTTAGTATAGGAGATTATTATTTTGGGCACTATGAGTGACCCCAATTCATGTAATGTATTGTGCTTTGAATTATTAATTTTGTTTAGGGTAGTTGATTATGATGTAAACTTGTTTTGGGAGTCAATAATCCCACTTTCATTTAAATTTTGATTTTGTTTAATGAGTCACTTAATCACAAGGGTTTAGGGTCACATGTGAGACCCTTGGGTGGTCCCCACACCCTCTACCCTTGTGCCAAAAATGCAAAACCCGAAATTAGGTTATTTTGGGCATTTTTGGGGACCCCTTTTAGCTTGGGAGTTCCCCTAACACAAAAATGAGCCCTTGGACCCTACCTAATGGGTAGGGGGGCTTATTTTCAAGGCTAGAGGGAATTTTACCTCCCTTTTTACCTCTTGTTTAGTCACATCCATGTAAGGGATGTGGATTTGAGTGTTTATCAAAAGTTTCACTAGTTTTGTCTTGCTAACATTTAAGGGAATTTGGGAGAAGAGGGCAAAAAGATAATTTTACCCTTTCTCTCTTTTGTTTTGGCATCTTTGACCTTGATGAGGGAGAGGGGTGACACATGTCACCCCCTCATTTGGTGAGAATATTGCTTGCTCCTCTTCAAATTTCCATCCATGGGAAAAGAGGGGACTTTTTTTTTTTGGTTGGAATTTCTTTTTTGGAGCTTTGGGGAATTTGGAGCTTGAGAAATTTGGAGCTTGAGATTCAAGGAAGAAAGAGAAATCTTGTTTTGGAGAGCTTTTAGAGGTAACCTCTTGAGATCATTTATGTGGTATGTTTATTTCTTTACTAAATCTTAGCTTGTTCATAGTTGATTTATTTGTTTAGATGCTTGTATGGGTTTTGCTTGAGTATATTGGTTGTATTGCTTTTTACTCCATCCATCATTTGGTTTGATGGATGTTTGGAGAGTGTTGGGGAAGAGAGAGAGGAGATTTTCCCTCTCAAACCTCATGGCTTGATGGGCAAGCCATGTAGGGTCTTAGTGTTACTCCCCTCATATGGTTTGAGGTGGGTTGAATTCATTTGGTTTGAACCCCTTTTCCCATTCTTGGAGAGAGAAACCCCCAGGGTTTGAAAATCCTCCAAGAAGGATTTTTGGTGAATGGGTGGAGTAATAAGGAGGATTTGTTGATTGAAATTTGGAGAAATAAAGAGAAGTATTGTTGTTGTGCATTCTTTTGTTTTTCACAATATCACACTTTTGGGTATCTTTCTACTCTTCCCCAAATTTAGAGGATGAATATGGTTTCTCCTCTTTTCTTTTATTACTCAATATTTGTATTTATCCCAATGGTTTGGTCTTGTTTGTGAGTGTATTGTGGTGTTTGTCACCCTCTTACTTGTGCATGTTGTGGTTAGTTGCCTCTTTCCCATGGGCTTGGGGGAGGCTAGCATGCATCCCAACCTTGGGAGAGGCATGTAATGATGCCTGTGGTTGGGAGGCAAACAAGCTCTTTCTCCTTGTTGGAATTCTTGAAGGCATGAAGGATGTATCTCAAGTTTGGAATCTCTTGTCATCTTGGTGCTCATTGTCTTCTTCACTTTGTTGGCATCTCTCTCTTTATGTCTCTAAAATTATGGCTCTTTGGAAGGTTCCTTGTTTTGTAAAGTACCCTCTGGTGATTTGGAACCACTTGTAAGATTGGTAGTCCATTGTATTTGGAGACTTTCTTCAACCTTGGAAAGGAATTTTGTTGGACTATTGTCTTGTATTTTTAGCACGCTTGTGAAATATGAAGCATTGAGTTATTGAGAAGTTTGTGCAAAAGAAGATTTGTCAAATAATGTGTCTCTCTTGTTTATAATACATATAGTAGAAGCATTCCTTTACATTCTCTTATCATGCTTGTAGTTGGAATATTTTTGGAACAAAATAAATAAATAAATAAATAAATAAATTTCCCTTGCATTACATTTGAAAGGCATAATATTTCCTTGTTGAGAGCTTTATGAATAATATACTCCTTTGCAAAATTTAATAGCAATTAGAAATTCTTTTTTTTTATCTTTTAAAATTCTTATGTTTTCCCCTTATAACAAATCTAAAAATCATTGAATGAGGATAGTGGGAAACACAGTTTATTTTGGTTTTAATAATAAGGTTAAAATCGATATTTATTTTTAAGTTGAAATCAGAATTGTTATTCTTGTGTACAAATAAATATATATATATATGTAGTGATTGCGTAAGGTTGGTGTTGCTTTAAGAAATTGGAGCAAATTTATATGTGTGTGATGTGAATATCACTTCTTTACTCCTTAGTTATCTAAATTAAGAAAAACAAATGCATATTATATTTTTGTTGTAAATGAATCATTAAACTTAATATTTTCTAAGCTTTGTTATTATATATATGTTAAAAAAAAAAAAACTTGAAAAATATTAATAAGCTAAGTTACATATATATTATCTTACATGTTTATTATCAAAATAATAGTAAATATAAACTATTGTGTGTGTGTGTGTGTGTGTATATATATATATGTGTGTGTGTGTGTGTGTGTGTGTGTTTATATTCATATAAAAAAAACGTTTTGTTTTAACAAATAAAAATAGATAAATAAATATTAATTTTAGTGGGGGGTTCACCCCCAAACCTCATCTTACTCTCCACGGGCACTGCCCCGCACCCCTGTAACCACCCCTACGACTTCCCCACGGACCCCCTCCAAACTCTGCCGCGCCCCTCTCCCTTCCCGGTGGTTCCCCACCCTCCAAACCCCGTGCACTTTGCCCCACACCTTTGCCCTGTCGTGACCATAGTCTCCCTCTGAAAGCCTCCTTCCATCTCTGGGCCGAACCCCCTACCCATTTTCTAACCCCACTATCTTGATCGACCCCATGTGGCCACATCTGCCTGACCTCCTCTCACAATCCCTATAAAAATAAAATCCGCCACCGCAATACAACAATAAATAATAAATATAAATATATATTTATTCCAAAACAAAAACAAAAAAAAACAATATAGTAAGGGTATTCAAAAACAAAGGAAAGGAATAAACTCCTTAGCTTCTTTCCTTCAGCTTGCAAATGTAAAAAAAAAAAGAAGGGGAAAGAAAATAAGAGAGAAATTTTAAATGAAAAGAAAAAGTAACATAAGGAAAATTTAGGGCATTTTTAGGGCAACTTAGATCTAGGGCTGAGATAGCTTTTATCCTATGGCTCACAATTAACCCTACATTCTTTTGGAGCCAAGTGTTTTTAAATGTGAATGGAAAATAAAGTTTAAGAGGTGTGCATGTGGGTAAATAAAATACAAGGGGAAAATCTAAATAACTAAAAAGGAGTGTAGCCTCATTTTAGGGTGTCCCTAATAAATCTAATAATAATTAAATAAATGAAAATTGTTTCGGGCTAGTGGTTGAGAAATTGGGTTGATCAATTTAGTTTAAAATAAATAATTTCAGAAATCAGTTTTGTATCATTAGTTTTAGTATTGTTAGTAATCACCTTCAAAAAAAAATTTATTACCCTAATTTTTAGTTACACTTGGGTATGGGTTGCGTTGTCTCGAGGCGGGGCATTACTGACATGCTAACTTCAAAAATATCTTGGACCCACAAAATGGCTAAGTTATGAATTGAAAGTGTTACGGAGTGCGCTTGTTTTGTTATTCTTCCATGCATTTAAATGTGCCTTGCTCCGCGTGCACATCCTTTATGTGTCTTCACTTTAGAGCAATATTCCATTTGCTCAACATTACCCCACACTAAAGTACATTACCACCCCGATAATGAGTAATTACCTCTTATTTCTTGGAAAATAAAGAATAAAGAAATGATAGAATGAAGTGTTACTCTACAATCCACTCTTCTATAGGCAGGATCAACTCGGATATTCACCCTTAAGCTTGGCTTCCAATGTTTACCAGTCACTCAGTGCATCCCCTATTTTCTCCATAATGTCTGCGATATGTAAACTTATCAACTTTGGAATTATCCATCGAAAAAAATATAAGCGTTGTTGTTCTATTTTCTATTAGAAAATGACAGAGATAGCTAGTGAATGAATCATGCTTATGATTAGAATCCACAATTGCAAGAAAAGAAAGAATTTAAGCTCATAAACACCAACAAATTTTATCCTGAAACCTCCGGAGGAGGAAAAACTAGTCGGGATGGGAAATTTCTCTTTCTTCCCACTTTTATTGGCCAATTAAAATTAACAAGTACATAATTTATAATAAGTATGAAATATAAGTAGATAATATCTCACACTTCCTCCCAATTACTTTTTGCTCTGTCTCAACACTCATTTCTTCTACAAAAACACAATTCTAGCACTAAGAACTTCTTGCTCACTTGCTTTCATGCTTCGATGATCCTATTCTCTTCTACAAACATGTATTTATAGCCTTTCTCATGTCCTCTTGTGCACTAGAGAATGAGAAAGGTCATGGAGGAGAAGAGACATGGACAACCTTCTAAATTCTAGGTTATTCATTTCATATTTTGTTTTCTGTCTGAAAGAGCCAGGACCGCATTTGCCCAATGCGGGACCGGTAGTTCAGGACTGCCACCCACTGGTTGGGAAATGGTTTTATAACCGCCGCTCTACATAGAGCGGTGGTCATATTACTAAAAAGAAAGAACCTCTGTGTGTGTTATTTTTCCTTCTTTGTCTTGGACTGATTTGATGAAGTAGAGTCATTTTGGATCACTAAGGATTACACCTCCCACGATTAAGAGGATTTTGGTCCCACAAAATCTTAGTGGGGGAGTAGATGAGGAAATAATTCCCTCAATTTCTCCTTCAAGTACCACCGGGCCTGCCTTGGTGTCTTTCCTTTCAGTCCAATCTACTAAGACTCCTACGGACCTCTCCTAGTCTCTCGACCTTTTACGTAACACTACATCCTCCTTTAATTCACCTCGTGAGTCAAGACACAATCTGAATGGAAGGTATCAATTGTAGTCCTTCATCTTCATCTAGCATGGATGGCTCATATAGGTGTAAGTTCTCACGAGTTTACTACAAAGTAAATCCTTATAAATGATGGAAAATCAAGTCAAAAGCATTTTCTCCAACTTGCTCCAATATGGTGAAGGGTCCATATCGTAGTGGCTTGAGATTCCATGCTTGACCTTGTAGTCTCTCCTTTCTCAAGTGAAGCCAAACTCTATCTCCAACATGAAGCTTATGTTCCCTCCTATGCTGATCATGCCTAGCTTTGTACTTGGCTTGAGATTTCTCTAGTTGTTATTTGAATTTGAGATGGATTTTCCAGATCCTCTCAATGAATTTGTTTTTTCTAGTCACCTTTGTGTCTCGTGTCTCCTCCTCATCTTGCTGCCCAATTGCTATGTCTAGCGGATTTGTAGGTAGATATCCCAAGCATGATTCAAATGGTGACTTCATAGTGGATGTGTGTATTTCCCGATTATAGGAATGTTGAATGTAGGATAAGGGCTCATCCCAAGTCCTTGGTTATTTGTTGTTATACCCTACGATCAAGCTGTACCAAAGTCCTATTCACTACCTCTATCTTCCCATCTATTTGTGGATGGAAAGATGTGATCCTCTATAACTTTTGGTATCCATCTTGTCCCACAAAGTAGTCCAAAATTCCCAAGAACTTGGAATCCTGTCGAGAAACAATAGGCTTTAGCAAACCAAAATGCACCAATACATTAGCAAAGAAAAGATCTTCTACCTCATGTGATTTTATTGTCTTTTTACATGCCATAATAATACACATCTTACTAAATCTATCAATAACAACATAGAGATAGTCATGTTCATGTTCGGACATAGGTAATCCTCCTACAAAATCCATAGAAATGTCCTCCCATGGATGAGTAGGTATTGGAAAAGGAATATAAAAACCCTCATTCCTAGTCTTAGGCTTCTTTGGTACAATAAAGTTTACATCCATATTTCAATTTTGATACTTCTTCTTGCATATTGGGCCAATACACGTACCTTTGCAAGTGGGATAGGGTCTTACCAACACCGAAATGTCCTGCTACTTTTGAGGTATATGCTTCCCTCATCAATAGAAGTATTTCTTCTTTAGGCACAAAAAGCTTCCCCCATCGGTAGAGCAGCCCGTCCTTGAGGTAAAAATCTTAAATCCCTATCCTTTCAGTCCCTTGGGACTACAACTTTTGAAATGTCACCCCAAAGTCTTTATCCTAGGCATATGCCTCTCTGTAAGCTTCCTTCATGAAGGGCTCAATCTAAGAGATAGTGGCCAAATGGGAAGAATTCTCATGTGAGTGCGACCTAGAAAACATGTACGCCACAAAATTTTTACTACCCTTCTTGTATTTTATCACCGGATGGAATTCTTTGAAGGAACCCCATCTATTTGTAGTGGCTTGTCTCTGCTGTAATTTAGACTATGCTTGCAAATACTAGAGAGGTTTGTGGTCAGTGTGCACAATAGTTTCTTTACCCAACAAATAATGCTTCCATTTTTAATTTCTTGAACTAGTGCATACATTTCCTTATCATATATTGAATATCCTTTAACTGCTGAAGTGAAAGTTTTAGAATGATAGCATATGGGTTTACCTCCTTGAAGCAACACTGTGCCCATAGCGTAATCACTGGCATCTATCTCTACTTCAAAAGGTTGCTGAAAAATAGGAAGAAGCAGAAGTCTTGGAGCATGAATAATCTTGTATTTCAATAACTCAAAGGATTTTCTTGTTCCTTACCCTAGTCAAAACCCTTACTCTTTGCGGCCACTATGTGTAGAGGTGCTACTGAAACACGAGAGAATCTCGAAATGAACTTCCGCATGTCTTTGGACTACTCCCACAAAACTTCTAGTCTCTGTGGCTCTTGTTGGTGTTGGCCAATTAGTGATGGCTTCCACCTTCTTTGGATCCACTCATAGCTCTCCTCCTCTAACCACATGCCTAAGATAGACAAGTGACTATTTGGAAAATTCACATTTCTTCATATTACAAAGTAATTGTTTCTCCCTGAGAACTTGCAAGAATTGTTGTAAATGAGTTAGATGTTCTTCCTATGTGGCACTAAAAATAAATATATCGTCTAGATATACAATGACACATGAATCTATGAAATCCCACAATGCATCATTCATAAACCTCATAAATGTAGTGGGTGCATTGCATAACCCAAAAGAAGGTACTAAATATTCATACAAACCCTATTTTGTTTTGAAAGTAGTCTTCCATATATCCTCCTCCTTCATCCTAACTTGGTGATAACCTAACTTGAGATCCAACTTCGTGAAGAATTTTGCATGCTGAAGTTGGTCAAGAGATCATATATGAGAGGAAGTGGATATCTGTTCTTTATGGTGATCTTGTTCAAAACACGATGAGTCGATGCACATTTTCCAAGAACCATCCTTCTTTAGCACCATCAAAATAGGCGAACTGCATGGTGAGGTGCTCGGATGTATCACCCCTTAGTCTAGTAGTTCTGGAGTTGTTTCTTTACTTGTACTCTCAAGCAAGGATTTCCTATCTGACCTAATGTTTGGTAGAGGGCACTCTGGCAATAGTGAATCTCATGCTCTACTTCCCATTTTAGTGGTAACCCCTTTGTGACCTAAAAAAATTCCTAAAAAGAATGAATAATACTATCCAAATCATGCTTTCCCTAGTTATAAATCTCTGAAACTTCTACCCCATCTTGTTTATCCTTTAACAAAAGTAAACAAAACTTATTATGATTTTCCTGAATAAGTCATTTTGCTTGATTAACACTCACCATAGTAACCCATGTCTTCTTATTTGGTATGCCCGGATGTTGTAGCTGATCCCATCCTTGATCCATCTGTACCGGTTTTCACTTCTCATAAATATAGCATCTCTGATATACAAGTAAGGACTCCTGAATACAACATCAAAAGCATCAAGTGGAATAACATCATCTTCCAAAACATCAATATCTTGAGAATTTATCCCAAAATTGATCTTACATCTTCTTGTTACGAATTTCAACACCCTTCTTCACCCAACCCAAAGGATAAGGGTGTGGATACTCATAAGTCTCAAGACCAAGCTTCTTTACAACTACTTCAAAAATAAAGTTAGATTGAGAACCGGTATCAACGAAAGCATTTACCTTAGTTCTTTTGATCTGGATTTTGATTTGAAATAGTCTACTCATCTCCTCTTCCTAGCTATCCATGTTAGTGGCCATGTATCCAAGCCTCTCGTCTACATCGAGTCATATTCAATTTCCACCTCCCCTTCTGTTTTTACAGTTTTCATGGAATTCTTTGAGTCCTTTGTTCGGTTCTTCCGATGTAACTCTAGATGTAACTTCCAACATGTAGCGTCAGTATGACCATTGATATCACAATTCTTACAAAAATTCTTGGGATCTTTACAAGTATTCAAAGTAGTGGCAGCTTGTTTACCTTTCCCTTTCCACTTACCCTTGTTACTTGTTTTCCCATACTCTTTTTCTACTGATTTTTCAACTACTTTTCCCTTTGATCTATTTTTCCTTGCTTCTTTCCATCATCTATGTAGTATGCCTGCACACATGCTTTGTTGATATCTTTGGGCTTTGTGGAGATGAATTTTCTTCGAAGGTGAGTGTGAATTCCTCCTAAGTACTTAGTCAGAATATCCTCATCCTCCAAGTCCATGTTTAGCAACATGGCCTACCTCTGAAACTCCATAGTATATTCCTGCACACTTTGACCACTTCCTTGTCTAAAATAATGCCATTTAATCATTTGAGTGGAGTCTTGTGGCCAATAGGATAGAAGTTAGCTCTAAGTAATTCTTTAAATTCTTGCCAAGATTTCACAATAGGACGCTTCTTCTTTTCACAAGTGGTTAGATGGGTTTCCCACCAAACTAGAGTGTGTCCCTCCATTTTGAGACGTGCAAAGGTGATCCTTTGTGCCTCAATGACATTATGGACACTAAAGTAGACTTCTAACTATTTTAACCATTTACCAAGCAACTTTGCATCTACTTGTCCTTCAAATATTTTAATATCAACTTTCATCTCAACTTTAAAAGGAGTATGATCAGATTTTACCTTTTCTCTTGCGTTTAAAGTGTCCATGGAGTCTTGCTTGTGAGAAGTTGTCTTCGCAAATCGGAAAGCTCTTCTTGCCTTCTAAACATCCTATCCAACATGGTCTACTGGGATCTCGATTCTATGGACCAAGTCCTCTTCCTCCATTTGTCCCTAAATTCTCTATTTCCACTTCTATGTAGAAATTTATGGATCACAAGGTAAATCCTCTTCACCTTTAGATCTCATCACTATCATACAAATCCAAGAATGAATACCACAGTCTTGGATATTTGTTAGCTCTGATACCAAAATGATCTGTAAACTCTTCAACTTTGGAATTATCCACAAAATCACAATATAAACGGTGTTGTTCTATTTTATATTAGAAAATGATAGAGATGGCTAGTGAATTAATCATGCAAATGCTTATAATCCACAATTGCAAGAAAAGAAATAATTTAAGCTCATAAACACCAAAAAATTTTATCCTAGAAACCTCCAGAGGAGGAAAAACCAGTCGGGAAGGAAATTTCTCTTTCTTCCCACTTTTATTGGACAATTCAAAATAACAAGTACAAAATTTACAATAAGTATGAAAGAGAAGTAGATAATATCTCACACTTCCTCCTAATTACTTGTTTGCTCTGTCTCAACACTCCTTTCTTCTACAAAAACACAATTCTAGCACCAAGAACTTCTTGCTCACTTGCTTTCATGCTTCGATGATCCTATTCTCTTCTAAAAACATGTATTTATAGCCTTCCTCATGTCCTCCCATGCACTAAAGAATGGGAAAGGTCATGGAGGAGAAGAGACACAGAAAGCCTTCAAGGTCTCGGATGTTCATTTCATATTTTTATTTTAAATCAGAAAGAGCTAGGACCACTACTCAATGCAGACCAGGTGGTCCCAGGGGCATGTTGCCACTGGTTTGTCGGTGGTTCTATAACCACCACTCTATATAGAGCGGTGGTCACTGAAACTAAAAAGATAGAACCTCACGTGTGTTATTTTCCTTCTTCATGTTGACTAAATTGATGAAGTAGAGTCATTTTGGATCCCTATGGATTAGTCTATCACTATGGCATCTAATTCATCTTGAGTTATCTTCTCTTTTTCATTTTGCACACTTGGACAATATTGGTCATACCTGACACCATTCCTTCCATGAAATCCATTTTTTATGTTATAAGTTTCCCAATTTCATTGATCCAATCCTTGTGTGGATCTTAGGATGTTGTGAGGGCCTCATGCTTTTGTTTCACTAGAGCTAACCTTTTTGCACGTCCAAGTGTCTCATCCTTCATTTCCTTCAGAACTTCATTATCTTCTGTTATAGTTTTGATCCTTATTATCGCATCTGGTGCCGCACACATGTTCAAAGATTGATATGCTTTCTTCAGCTCATCTTTCAAGGTTTGGAGAAAAGCCTCATAACTTGAAACTTTTCTGGAAATATTGGCCTTTTCTCTTGCTTCTTCTTCTGCAGGATATTTTGGTGTGGTCATTCGAATGGGCCCTTCATCTAAAACTAGGTTTACTAGTGTGTGCAAATAATGCATTGCAAAGGGAAACTTACATGGAACTTGAGATTCTAAATATAGCCTTACCTTAAGAATATGGTCACCAAGTTCCTTAGCCATGCTAACAAAAGCCTCATTATTTTCTTCTTCTCGTTCCTTCTCTACTTTTAGGTGCTTTATCTGTGTAGTCTTATCCTTATTATCTTCCAATAACACTCTAATTATTTCCGCTTTATCCACATTCCTCCATGTAACTTCAGTCAGATACCTTGAACAAGGCATTGCTCAATTGCTCATTAGACATCACAAGAGGTTTGTGCAGTCATGTGCCGATTTTCGGTGCCTTCTTCACTCTGTGCGAGACACATGATTCCTCACATACATCAAAATTTAGTTCATCCATATGTGTTTGTATGGACTAGGAAAATTTTTCTAGTACATGCAATGGCCATCTATGGATCCATCAACTCCCATACATATAAGTCCTTCAACCCTATGGTGATTTGAAATCAACACGTATAATTTTGTTTGGGTCTTCTACATACCCCATAGTAGGAGCCATGTATTCTTCACTCGCCTTCCCCTCCTTCAATTTCTTCCCCTTAGGAACCCGAGTGCTAGAGTCTAGAGTTGGTCCTTCACCTACTTTAGCAGTGTGGGGTGCACTAGAGGGATAGCCCATTTCCACTTCTATTTCCTTTAACCCCTCCTCTTCATTCTTCATCTCCTCATTGTGAGGTTCCTCTGTATCCTCAGGTTACACCAAGGTTCCTGGTGTGCTCTCCCCGAACTCATCCTCCTCATCATCCTTGAGCTTCAACTTCCTTCTGCTCTTCTTCTCAGGTGCTTCCTTCTAAGGGGAGAGTCGAGGTGACCTTTGCAAAGGTTGTGATGGTCATGCGCCCTAAGTTCTAGTTATTTTGAACACCCTTTTGAATTGGTTCTCCTCATTGACTGGGTCTATGTCTAATTCTAGCACGTCTATTTCCAATAATTCCTCCTCTTCTTGCTGCTGTGGAGGAGTAACCTCACACTCACTTTCCTTTTTGTCTATGGGTTGTCTCCAAACCTTACACACTAAACCACCACTATCCTCATGTAGGTCTTCTTCCTCTTCTTCTTCTAGGGCCAAGGTAGGCTTCTCAGCTGCCAAATTTCCAATTGTATGCTTCCCCTTAGGTGGGCCTGGTAGCATGAATTTGTTCTCCACATACTTTCCATTTTCTAGCCTAGGCTTAAGATGAATGTAAATTAGCATGGTATCACTATCACCAATGTCTAAGACTACTTGGCTGTTGGTCCGAAAATGCGTCGTGTGGATAGATCTATGGATAGATGAGCCAACGGTGTTGCGGGGCTTAGCCCCTCTTTGAGGCAAGAAGCGGCGGTTTATTGCTATTTCTACTAGCGAGGAACCTATGCAAGTCTCATGATTCGCCTTCGGGGTTGGGATCTCATCCGGTAGAGTATTCAGGGCTGCGAAAAGAAAGGAATGAAAGAGAGAGAAGAGAAAGAACAGATCCGAAGGGAGAAAAGAAATGAATTCCAAAGCGAGAAGGTCGGAAGATTTATGTTTTTATTTTGGTAGTAAATGAGCCAAACCTACTTGCATAAATAAACAAAGCAATCCGATAAACAAATGACGGAAAAGTAGATACGAATCCAACAGATTAAACACATACGAGATCTAACGTAAGAAAGATCTAATGTATAACACTGACTATTGAGCACAAAGTCGAATAATTGTATTCTTGTTTTCTTACATTACAAGAAAGCTTAAAATCTCTCTCTTCACTTCTACTTCTATCTAAAAAATGTTCACCCTTGAATACAACAAGTATTCCAATATTTATAGAAGATGAGGGAGAGAGAAGGCAAAAAAGGAGCCAACCACTTATTTACAAAGATATTTACAAAATATCTAAAAGTCATGTTGACTTTGACAACTTAGATGGATGACATCATCCCATGATGCAACATGGATGATGTCATCATTTGTGCCAACTTACTTCAGATATTATGGAAAGAAAGTCGGAGAAAAGAGAGGAGAAGAAGAAGAAGAAGAAGAAGAAGAAGAAGAAGAAGCTACTCATCATCATCATCCTGCGGCCGAAAAGGGTTACTGTTTACGAGTCTTTGCTCGAGGTGATGATATGTGGAAGCTGCGCTGTGGTATTCCAAGAACTTGTTGATCATCGGCCCAAATTGATCCTGTGATGGATCCTTGTGCCGTTCACTGATTGCTTCACAAGTTTCCCGCTCATCTATGAGCTTTTCCGGGAGTTTGGAATAATCTTTACCCGCCTCGATTAGGGACCCGATGAAGTCCCTACAGGCCAGTAGGTTGTTGATGGATTCGATGTCGAACGTGACTTCTGGCCCTATCCCTTGAGAAGCTATCTCCTTGAAAACCCGGATAGTATCATCAGCTGATCTCAAGGTGAGGGAAGGAGTGAGCAACCCGGGAGTCATAGATAGAACAATTTTCTCCATTTGATGCATTGCATCTAGGGCCTCTTCCTTCACCTTGTCTATCTTTTCCAAAACGAATTCTAGCTGATCTATCCGATAGTCCAAAGTGGACATAGTTTTGTTGAGGGCCCTTGGATGGCCGAAGACTCCGAACTTGACCAGATCTTCGACTGAACAGTCGAACATTTGTTGGAAGGTCTCGTGCTGGAGTCTAGCATGCTCTAACTCTTCTGATATTGGGCCTGCTAATGCTTGGAGTTCCTTATTCGCCTTCTCGATGTTCAGGTATAAACTGATATATTCGGCGATTACTTTTTCACTATCTTTGAGGATCTGGCTCCTCCAAGCAGAAACAGCCATACCTTGCTCGCCGATTTTTGAATACTCATTAATCTTCTCCTGACTGAGCAGCTCAGGAGTCTCGGCGGCAGTTGTGGGAGGTGCACTTCCCATCTTCTGTAAGGCTTGAAGCAGGTATTTATTCTGCTCCTTCAGTAGCCTCTTTTCTTCCTTTGTTTCTTGAAGCTTTTCGCAGAGTGCATCAACTGCGGAAAGAGCTTCCCCCTGGAGACTTTCTGAGGATGTCCCCATTGTGACTTGGGTCACGGTGAAATCTGTCGGAGACAGATCTTCTTTCTCTTTGAGAGGGTCGGGGTACGCTATTTCCATGACTCTCTCACCTGCAGCGCTCTTTGAGAAGCGTGTAACCGGCTTGTGCTTCTTTGCTCCTTTAGCCGGAATGACAGAAAAGTCCATCGGAGCGATGGGGACTTTCCTCTTTTGTTAGCTCATTCTTGAGAGATCAAGCTGGTCCTATAGAAGAAGGACCGAGAGACATAGGGGAGGCAAAGCAACGGTAGAAGAGGGGAAAACGTGGAGACATGCGGCGGCGGCATCGAAAGAATAGCCGAGGAAGTGCCCACGGGAGAAAGGAAACCGCATGACCGCGAGAAGACATAGGAAGGGAAGGGAGCTCGGAGATGAGGGAAGAAATGGAAGAAGACAAATCAGCGAGGGAGGAGAAGATAGATGAAGAGGCGGGGAAAGAGTAGAAGAAGGGGCGAGAGGACACAACCAAAGGAGTGGTTGCTTGAGTCACTCGAGGAGGGAAGGAAGAGAAGAAGAAGGGATAGAGGGGATCTCTGAAGTTGTAGCGGCGCCGACATCACAGGTGGATGGGCGTATAGGACTATCCTCTGTCAATTCTTTTCTGGCCAATCCGAGTTATTACTTGTTCAAGCTCGAAGGAAGAGGACTTTCAAGGGCTTCCTCCTGAATGGTGCTAGGTTCACCTTCGGCACCTTTGCCTTTCAAAGCAGATTTTTGACCTTGGAGGTGCGTTGCCCAAAGGGGAAGTCGTGAAATCTACCCCGAGGTAGATTAGTCCGTTCATGCGGCACCAATGCTCTGTTCTCCGCATAGTCTCCTTGACCCTTTCCTCAATTGTTTGAGGAGCCTTGCTTCTGTCAATGTCCGGGAAAGGCCAATCATCCCCTTCCGTGTCATTATACACTTTGTCTACTTCGTCTTCCGTGGTTTGGAAGCCTTTTGGGACAATGGCCACTCCGTATTGGATGATTTCCATTAATGCCAAGCGAGTGGTCCTTTCTTCTGAGTTCTACCTCATGGAGAACGTCAATGTAGATATCCTCAATCTGAGGGACATGAATCGGATCAAGCTTAGCCCTTGGTAGACAGCCCCTAGGATCGAAGGTAGGCCTGGCTGGGAAGTCATGTTTCAAATTCAGCAACTCCAGCTCTGCGAACATTTCCTTCGCCTTGTGATAGGAGGAGCATGTGTACCGGCCCACTGTGAGGGGGAAAGGAGTTCCGCCCTTCTTTCTTTTGAGGCACTTCTCATGGTATGTGACCAGCTGCCTTGATAATTCTAGTAGAATCAGCTTTGGCCCAGCATACCTCGGTAGCCTGGTTGGCTCTCCCAAAAAGTTGGCAGCCCTTAGATAGGTGAACGTGGGAAATTGGGTGAACAGGGCCCCCCATTTCTCTGTGACTGCCACTATGTTTTTGGTTGTCCGGCTATGAGTCAAATTTGGCCGCAACATGCACATGATGTGATAGAAGAAAACATCATTGATTTTAGCAAATTGAGGGATACTATTCTCTAGCCTCAGCTCTGGATAGTAATCAAATATCTTGGCCTGAGGCCATACTCCACTTCGGTTGAGCCCTGGGTAATCCCTTGCCGATGCTGCAGCGTAGACTACATAGGAGTTCATATGAAATACTCCAGTTGTGGCAAGCTGTTGTAGCTGCTCAGAGATGGTGTTGCTTATTATTTCACCCCAGCAAAAGCGCTGATCGGGCAAATTCTTATTCATTGTCTCCAGGTACCGCAGCATCCACTTATGGAAATAGTGGGCATCTGAAAGCCCGAAGACTCTGCTTAGGAAAGTGATAGTATCACTGAGTTCCTCTGAGAAATCACTTCGGTGGATAGTCTGAGGCCACCGGGTCACTACCTTCTTATTCTTTAGGTAGACCTCATTCATTAACTGCATGCACTGGCCTTCGTTGTCTTCCCAGGCCTTGATGCATTCCTGTTGGCTAACAGCCACGTAGTTCCGGTGGTGAGGGATGCCAAGCATCAACTCAAAATGACGGGCAGTGAGGTTTATGACTACCTCGCCCTTGCTGTTCTCGACACATCTTGTGTCCTTGTTGAAAGATTGCGCAACTACCATCATGAACTCATTGTTCACAGCGCTGGCAGGGATTCCTCCGGTAAAGTGCAGGGCACTTCCTATTAGCTTGTCCATCCATGGACTTCTTGTAACCTTTCGAGTTCTAACTTGAGAACTCATCCATGTCAATGTGTCCCAACTCGAGTCCACGACATCCATCGCACTCGGCTGTGATTCGGGCATCGACCCTCGATATTTGTATTTCATTTCTTCTTAATGTCAAACTTATCCTTTCCTCTTGGTTTGGTGGGTTTCTTGCTTAGCGTAGACATGTGTTCTTTCGAACTCGATTGCTTTGATCTGCATGAAGAAGAAGAGAGACCCAATCCAAAAAGGTTGAATTAGTCATTTGATCTTCCATTGGAAAGCTAGCAGAAGGAGTTAGAGATTTAAAGGCTTCGGGCGCAGGAAAAATGCAACTGGCAGGCCAAATAGATAAGGCGCGCAAGAAAGGAATGTTGCAGAGGTTATATTGGCGCCAAAAGCGCATGGCGCATGGATGAAGCAGGTTGCATTTTATAACAGGGCGCACAGGAAATGCGTGTTACATTGGGGTTCGATGCGCCCTATGGCGCATGGAAAGATTATGTAACATGGACAAATGATGCGCCAAAGGAATATAGCGCGGCGCATGGAGGGTTTACACAACATCATGTTACTGCATCGGAGGGTGCGCCAGCGCCTATGTAATCTTTATACTTGCGCGAAAAAGGCTTTTGTTGCATCGAAACTGGGTGCGCTCTTTGGCGCATGGAAACATTATGCAGCATGGACAAAGGGTGCGCCGAAGGCTTTTTAAGGAGGCGCGGGTTTTACACTTGGAGCATGCAAAAGGGGTGCGCTTAGGGGCGCATGATTTCAAACTGCAGCAGGATGGAAAGGTGCGCCATTAGGCGCGGATTTTGAAAGTGTTGCATGGTGTGTGAGTGCGCCGAGGGGCGCAACTGTCCTTTTTGTAACAAGGAGCGCCAGTGCGCCAGAGAACACTTTCTCAAACATATTCATTCTTTTCTCCATTTCAAAGGCCGCTTGGACAAAGGGTTTCATATCAAAAGATCCATAGACCAAGCCATTTTAAAACAGCTCCCCTTCCCGGCAGATCACGGAAAGAGGGAGGAGGAGGAAAAGAAAAGAAAAGAAGAAAACAGGCCAGCAAACCAAGGGGGAAACCAGCCTAAACAAACCTCAGTAAAACAGGCCAGCAAACCAAAACGAAAACCAAGAAACGCCCAGACCAAGAACACGAAAGCGAGAAATGGAAAAAGAGGAGAACCTCTTACCTTAGATATAGCAAAAATTCCTTGAGCGGGTCCACAACACGATGAAAGTGACAGAGCAGGGGCTGACAAGTCCAGAAGTATCACGTGCTCGACAAAAGAATGAAAATGACATTGGGCGCGCACTGATATTTATAGAAAAACCTGTCATTAATGCGCCACCAACCTTTTGAAATGGCGCATGGAAGCAATTGTCGACAGCGAGGAAAGCATGCGCCCTTTGGCGCATGGAAGGAAATGGCAACAGAAGAATGAGCGCGCCTTTGGCGCACCAGGTCGTTGTCGACATGAAGTTATGTGCTCCCTTTGGCGCACCAAAATTGGTGTTGCATGTAGATTACGTGCGCCCTTTGGCACCGAGAAGCGTCTGCTAACATGGGAAACCATGCGCCAAAGGCTTTTTAAGGGGGCGCATCAAAATTATGTGTTACAAGGCAAATCCATGCGCCCAGCCAAAAAAAGGCTCAAAAAGACTAAGTTCAAAAACTAGATTTCCCGGGGAGGGAGTTTACAATGTTTGAACGCGAAGGATCACGACGAGGATCGAAACAAAATTTTCGAGTATGGTTATCGGTAAAATTTCCCTTGTCGATTTTACGGGATAACATGGCCTCATGGTTATATCATTTGAGATGAACCTTTCAATGTAAGCCGACCTACCTAGGTAAGCGTAAGTATTTCTCATGGTATGGTAGTCGTAGTCTACCTTATTTGAATTGTATAGCAACTGGCACACGTATGCAAATCTGTGAACTATGGCCTGAAAGAACCATGTTGTGAAGGTGTATGATATTTTACACCAGGGAATCTTTCATTGAAAAGCACATGATGTAAAAATTTTGGTACACTGCAAACTGTACTAACTTACTTACCACTGAGGGTAGCTCCTTAGTAATTCTCCATTCCTCTTTGAATGTTGTGTGCGCAAAAGTAAGTCATACCACATTTCTACCCTTTTCTTGAATGAGCCACTCATAGATCCTTCACATTAATATTTCTCAAACCATTCTACAAGAGACTTCTTCTCTACAGGATACTCCCAAATCTTATTCTTTTTCCCATCAGGGACTCTAATTTCCAAAACTCTGATAGATGATAAAATAGTGCCAAAGATTATTTTCTCACCTTTATGCACCTCCTCAATTATTGTATCAGCTATGTATCCTACCAGATTGTATATCTCTCCCTGTGACATCCTCTTAGTGATGTGGAGCCACATGGTGTTCACTTGTGACCATCTCTCCTGGTCATTTAGTTTTGTAAGTAGGTGCGTAGCTGCCTACACAATAGGATACTTCCTTAGTTTGTAGATGTCCATGCCACATGGACCCTTTGAATAACCCAACTCCTTTCTGGTGGCCAAAATAGCTACCTTGTCAGTTAAATCACTGCTAATTTCTATACATGTACCCTTTAATCTTATCAAGCTAGCAATTAAGGGCATTGTGATCCTCATCCGCCACCCAACAAAATAAAAGAAGTCCTCATGGACTCTGCTCATGAGCCATTGGTAGAGTTTTTCAGGTTTTCCAAAATAAGGGAGTTCATACAACTAGTAGACCCCTACCTTCTTCAACAACTTCTCTCCAACATCATCGTAGATGGGCATATCATCAATTGTTCATTTATTGGTCTTCTGTTCGTAACACATCTAACTCCTCCTTGTTATCAATTGTTCAATGATTATAGTCACTCACTTTTCTCTAGTGGATATGAGAATCCCAATCCCATCCCATGATTACTTCTTCTAGATACATTGCATCTCAGAAAATTTGATTTCGAGGGTATCCTCTATCTCGAATTTGGTCTCTACCTTCTTCTTCCCCTTTGTCCTTGCTCCAGGTGCTCTCCTTGGTGCCATAGTAAGAAAAGGGTGTGCCTTTTTACTTCTATCAAGCTATGGGATCCAAAATCACATGCCCTAGCTTCTTCTCAAACCTTGGCGCTCTATTTCTCCTTTCTGCATGCCTTTTATTTGCTTAAACCCTTCTCCAATGGGAACATAAGCCAATTTTGTGCACACTTTTGTTATCCTCGCCTAGTTTCTTAGCTCTCTGCACTTAACACATCTTGCTTAGATCATTCGAAAATAGCTCACTCAAATACTCATAATCGTAAAGGTAAAATTGAACCCACATCCCATCCTTATATATATTTTGAAAAATTTATCACATTTAATCACATTTATTGCTCCTCCACCTACCACCGATCCTCACATTAACTCACCATTTACCAGTTTTCCATGTAATACATAGACACGCCCAGATCATAACCTCTCTTAGCATGCCTTTCTAACTCTTGGATACAGACCTCCTTTCGCATGCTCCCATGTGGTGAAATAATTTTCCATTGTGCTTAACTTTGAGTAGTTTCCATGGTCACATCTTACCTCGTGTTACTGCTTTGTGCATTCATTTTTTCTTAATTAAGGTCTTCATTAGGAGAAATTTTCTTTCAAGTAGTATCTTTCCATACCATCTGCACAAATATTTCCTTATAGATACCCAAATTTGGATGAAAACCACCCCACACTAAGGGTATGGACATTCCTCTCTACATGAAAACACTTTATATTATTAATCGGCTCACGGCGCGAAAGCACACTTCTTACACAAAAAATACGAAATTGACAAAACATAGCAAAAAGAAGGAAACACATCTAAAGGAAAATGCATTAAGGGAAATATAATCTAGATGCAAATATTTCCTTATTATAAACACCAAGAAGGATTATTTATAGTAGGGCATCAACCTACTTCCATTGAAGTAAGCCCTTGGGCGACCATGTTCCATCAAGTGCCTCTAGCTGGCAAGCGCCTAAGTCAAGTATATGAGTGATAACATATGGTCCCAACCAATGCACCTTAAGCTTGCTTGGGTGGTGCAGAAACTTTGAATCATAAAGAAGCACCATCTACCCAACCTCAAGTTTCTTGTCCCTAATGTGCATGTCGTGTCATGCCTTCTACTGGATTTTTCTTTCTTCTAACTCCATTGTGTTATGGCACGCCTCTCATCCAACTGAATTAACATCTTAATTATTTCTTCTAATGCTTTCTCATCAGCTAGACCTCCGAGTAAACACAATACACAAATAAGGTAACATGAATTCTATGGGAAGAATAACCACTACCCCAAACACCAAGCCGAAAGGGTGTTGCTTTATTCAACCATTTATAGGTTGTTCTATATGCCTAAAGCATATCGAAACTTTATCATCCCATTCCTTCCTTTCAACATCAATTTTTTTCAACATTTGGCTCAATACCTCAACAATCCTATTTGCTTGGGGGTGATAGGGTGTTGTCTTATGGTGTGTAACCATAAATTCATCCAATAATATCGATGGTCTCATTAAGGAAATGAGTGCCTCTATCACTTGTCAAACTTAAAGGACATCCATACCTAGTAAGAATATTTTCCCACAAGAACCTTGTTGTTGTAGTTATTGTACAATCCTTTGTAGGTATTGCTTCCACCCACCTTGTAAGATAATATGTATAAGTGATGATGTAGCATGATCCAATTCTACACGTGGCTGGGGAAATATGACCCACAAAGTCAATTGCCCATTTCTCAAAAGGTTATGCACTAGTAATAGGCCTCAAAGGAATTTCATCTATCTTCCTAGGTTTTCCAAGGTGCTGACAATGATCACATGCCTTACAATATTATTTACAATCCTTGTACAAGGTCTCCCACCATAAACCAAGTTGTAGGATCTTGCGCATGGTCGCCCATGCGTAGTGTCCACGTGATACTACCATGATGTTCCTCCATAATTTTCATATGCTCATGCTCTAGTAAACACGGACACAAGACTTCATCTCGGCCTAGTTTGTGTAATTCACCTGTGATCAACATAAAAGGTGTGGCAAAACTTTCAAGTTGTTTGTTTTCTAAGGCCTTCATTCCTTGGGCGTCATACCTATGTGTAAAAATATAGCAATATCCTCTAAGTCTAAGGACGTGTGGTTTAGCCTATATAATTGTGCATCTGACATTGTATCTTCAATTGTCTACGTGTCCTCTCTTGATTGAACCCTTGATAAATGATCTGGGCCAGAATTATTTTTTCCTGGCTTCACCATAAGCGTAAATTCAAACTCCTGGAATAATAGAACCCATTAGCATATGCACCCCTGTAAAATGGGATTTTTCACCAAATATTTAAATGCCATGTGATTGGTATAGAGGAAAAAGGTGTTGATAGCAAGTACTATCTAAACTTATGTAGCGCATAGATCATTGACAAAGCCTCACGCTCCGTAGTTGTATAATTCTATTATGTAGGAGTCAACTTTCTGCTAGCAAAGAAAATAGGATGATCTATAACACCTTCTTTAGAATGACCTATAACTATGCCAATATCCATTCCAAAAGCGTCCACATGTACATGAAAAGGTATATTAGTGAAGGAAAACACATGATAGGTGTTGTAGTAATATTTTCTTTCGGTGCTTGAATGTGCCTTTGCAAAGATTATCCCTAATAGAACTTACCTTTACCTTTTAATAAATCCTCTACGGGCGCAAAATTTTTAGCTTATCCTTTGACAAATTTTCTATAATACCCTATGTGGCCCAAGAATCTACACACTTCACTCACGACTATTGGGTTCCTCAAGCCTAAAAATATGACAGTAGCTAGATGTACTAAAAACCTTCCTTGCAGATGATATTCCCTTGCAGAGTTTCAAAAGATGTAACAAATACGCACTTCCCTGATATTTAAAGATTTTGTTAACTATCTACACCCCTCAAACATTAAACTAAAGTTGTCACAATGATCCTTGAAAATCCCATATATGGTCCAGTCATTGAAGTAAACTTTGTAATAATTTGTGAATAAAATTCTAGAATTCTTGAACAATAATAAGTGAAAATCTTTGGAGGTGCGTTTTTTTAATATAAAGGATCACTTTGGCATCCAGTGTGATTGCATAACATTGAATCCTTTCTCCAAGTGTGGGACTTGAAAAATGAGAGAGGATTCTCCAGAGAAGGCTGGTTCCTATTCCTCTGTTCGGATGCACACGAAATATGCAGAGGGTTTTCTCAAAACCTAATCTAATCTACCAAGGAGACAAGGTAAGAAAATGCATAAAATAAATCTAAGCTAATAGAGGTGATGCACCGAGGAATGAAGAACACCTATTTTGCCAGTAAACACAGACCATTTGAATGTGATATAAGATCATGCACAGATGACAAAACCTGTAGTGAAAGACCGGGAGGATGCAAAGAGAACACGAGAGAGGTGAGAATCATCCACGAGACATGTATTACTTGCTCCAAAGATTGATACAATACACTGCAGAATGCCAAGAGGTAGAATAGTATTACAGTTCAAATGAGAGGTTCGAACTCCACAAATTCGCCTGAGGAGAAGAAGGGAGAGGCAAAACAGAAAAATGTTCGACCCTGAAAAGAAGCTCCTCTTTACAATATATAGAAAGAAAGAGAGAGGAAAGAGAGAAAGGAAAGCCAAATCTACCCCAACCACCTCTAGGTTGCATTCAATTCATCACATCATGGCAGAAGCGGCGGATCCTGGCAAAACGGCGGGCTGCCTAACAGAAGCGGCGAACTGTCTGCTGCATTAAAGTTGTTTGTTGAAGCATTACTTCTGCTTGTTATTTCGCCAGAGGTGTTTCTTGATTTTCTCTCTCCAAACTGAACCAAAATGTAAGATTGACCCTGGAATCGTGTAGAGAATCTCACAAGCTTTCCAGTTGATATAAAGAACGTGCCAATCCGAGCTCTGGATCGAAAGTTATGGCGATCTGAAGATTTAGGGCAAAAAACCGGGCAAAACGTGTTTTGAAAACTTTTCCCGCGCTTCGCCACCTGGACGACACGTGGCAGGCTCTGATTTGCTGAGCAACTCTCTCTCCTCCACCTCTCGGCGGGCTGTCTTTTGAAATTTCCTTGTGGGCCCTAGCTGGGACACGTGGCGCTATTTCATTGGTTCGGGCCAGTGCTCGAGACTTCGCCCTTTGACTTTTTGACTTTTCTCTTGAGACACGTGTCATGATTTGGTTGGTCGACGGGTCTGCCGGCTCTTTCGCGCCCTTCGCGTCTTTTTGTCCCGGATGTCCCAAACTGTCTGGGACAAAAACTTCCGATCCGCCCGAAATGGGCTTCCTTGTCCCTCATTTGGCCGATGACACGTGGCATGCATTGATTGGCTTTCGGCTCCTTCGGCGATCCGCGTTCCGCGCGTCCCTATGTCCCATTTTTCCTTGTGCTCCTTGTCTTTGATTTTCAGCCGAAGAACGGCATTTGGTTCGCGTCTTTTGTCCCACTTGTCCCACTTTGCTTTGTTTGTTCCCATTTCGGCCGAACCGGCCGGTTCGGGTATCTTTGTTCCAGATGTCCCAAAGCAGTTAGTGCGAAAGTTCTTCTTTTCGGCCGATCCGGGCCTTCCGCGTCCGCCGCGTACTTCTGTCCCAGATGTCCCTGTTGCTATTTGGGCCACTGGAGGCTTTTCGGCCGATCCGCGCCTTGACGTCCCAAATGTCCCAATTGCTCCTAGGACTAGGACTTAGCCGATTTTCACAATTTTTTCTGGATCAACCTACTTGCCTTCTGCAACTTTTTTCCACATTTTCTCAGAGCTTGCTCTTTTCAGCCTGGACAGGAGAGTTAGAAAATAATCTGAGAGAACCTCAGAAACATGATGTTTGCTCTGAATCAATCAATGTGCCTGGGACGGATATTCTGATGCATGTTATCAAAATTACCCTGGGGGGTGAATTTTGGATAACAATTTGGCGACTCAGCGGGGTCATCTGCCTGCTAGATGAAAAGACCAGTGGCCTTTTAACGATCTATTGGGCATGGAGTTATAGCATTGACTGAAAGCAGGCGATCATGACTTCTTCTCCAACAACACTACGAAGCTGTGAAAACAACACGAGAGAAGCAACAAAACTGTGCCGAAGCACTTAGGAAAAGCGAAACCTAACTACAACTGACGGGACAATGTGCACAAGCACTTGGAGGAATGAAAATCTAATTAATATTTACAAGGTAGTGAACTTCCCTCTAGAGAGCGACGCTTGAGATAGATTCCATTATTTGGAATCTGCGGTTCTTCACCATCGATGAGGCCAATTGGAAAGCATTGCTTGCTCTTGCGCTTCGTGACCATGTATGGGCCACTCCAAATGGCATCAAATTTGAAATGCCTTCTGGTTTTGCCCGATCTGCATCCCATTTCAACACTAGATCTCCAACTTGAAAAGATCTATCCTTGGCCTTTCTGTCAAAGGTCTTCTTGATCAAAGCTTGATCCTTTTCCATTGCTTAGGATGCACGATTTCGATCTCTTGCGGCTCCATCAGCTCTGCATATCTCACCTCCATAGGCTCAAATTCAAGCAACTCCAGGCTGCTTCATGAGTTCCAATGTTGTGACTCAAGTGACATGGGCAAGATTGCCTCTCTTCCATAGACAAGCTTAAATGGAGAATTACTTGTGGATCTTTTGGGAGTGATCCTATCGGCCCATAAGGCTGATTTCGAGTTTGGTATGCCAAGCCCTCGATTCTCATCAAGAGTCCTCCTAATGATCCTCGGCAAGTTCTTGTTTGTAGACTCGGCTAGCCATTACCTTGAGGGTAATAGTTTGATGAAGTGCTCGAGGTAAATCCCGTTCTTGACAGCCCATTCGGTCACCTTAGATCGATGAATGCCGATGCATTATCGAGAGATTATTGTAGCGGTACACCAAATCGGTAGTTATCCCTCGTAAAAGTCAAGATCTAGACTCATTCACCTCTTTGAGTGCTACGGCTTATGTCCATCGGTGAAGTAGTCAGTGGTTTGTCAAAATCCATTTGTGCCCTTGGCTCGAATTGGGATTGATGGCTCTAATGAAGTCTAAACCCCATTGCATGAATGGCTGGTCAGCGAGATTGGATGTAATGGAAGGGCAGCGAGTCTCTCTTTTCTGTGAAGAATGCACAATTCTTACATCTCTTGATCCATGCATAGCAATCACTAAAGATTTTAGGCCAATAATAACCAGCCTTCATGATTTTGAGATTTGTCACTCTTGGTGCAAAATGGCCACCATTGGCTGGTCCATCATGAAACTCTTTTAATACCCTTTGGATCTGACTTGTGTTAATGCATCTCAGCAGCACTCCATTCACATCCTTCTTGAACAAAACTCCATCAATGATGGTATATGGAACAACCTGCAACCTGAAGTATCTTCTCTTTGCTTTGCTCATTTCTGGAGGGCACATGCCTGTCTGTAGGAAATGTATCATATTCTGAGTCCAACAGGGAGTGGACACATCATCATTTTCCTGTCTTTGATCATCTTGTAATAGCAGGACAGGGTCTTCTTCATCTTTTGGGTTGTCTGGTTGTTTGGAAGCGAGCTGCTCACACAAACCTTTGCCTCTTACCAGCTTGGTGATCTTGATCTCAATGTCATACTCCATGACACGGGTGATCCATCCTGCCCTTTTCTCATTCAAATCCTTGTTGAGGAGGAAGTCCTTAACTTGACATGTGAGACCAATAAGCTGGACCTTGTTGTTTGAGACTAAATGCTTGAATTTCTTCAAGCTTTGATTCTACAAAGCACATGCTTTTCAATAAAAGTACCTCACTTGCGATCACCTAGGCTCATTTGAAGAAGGCAATCGGTACATTCATCATTATCTTTGTTTCTTTGTGCGAGGAATGGCAGAAATAGTGTCATCACCTCCAAATGCATAGAGGATGAAATCCTTGGAAAAGTGCAGGTTGATGAGAGTGGGTGCACAGGAGATGGCTTCTTTGATTGCTTCAAAACTCTCCTTGCCTTCTGCCGTCCATTTGAAAGCCATGCTTTTCTTTAACATTTTGGTGATGGGCTTGTGAGGGCTGCAAAATTTAGGACAAACCTCGAACAAAGTTTATCCTTCCCGGGAAACTCTGAAGGGCTTTCTTGTGGCTAGGCAATGGTAGAGCTCTTATGGCTTGACCCTCTCGGATCAATTGCTAATCCTTCCTTGGAGACAATATGGCCAAGGAGCTTCCCTTCATGTGTAAGAAAGATGCACTTCTTAGGATTTAAGGACACTCGAACTTTCTACACCTCGAAACACTTGCACGAGGTGAAAGAAATGGTCTCTTTGCATTCTTTGAGAAGGCGGTAATATCATCTAGGTATACTAGCACTATCTTGTTGATCAAGCCTTTGAATGCCATATCCATAGCTCATTTGGAATGTTGCTCGGCGTTCGGCAGTCAAATGGCATCTTCTTGTAAGCATATGTGCCCCATTTGGTTGTGAAGGCTGTCTTGAAGCTGGTCTTCCTCCTTTACCATAATCGATTGAAGCTTTGAGTAACCATCAAGTAGTGAAAACCTTTACGAACCAGCTACGACCTGATATTTGCTCCATGGAAGGGAGTGGATAATGGTCCTTGAGAGAGGCTCTATTCAAATCTCTGAAGTCAACACACGGCACTGATCTCTCCACTCTTCTTTTACATTTGGAACTAAGTTGGCAACCCAACTAGAATGCTTGATTGGGAATATGATTCTTGACTCAATCAGCTTGTCCAATTCTTTCCTCATGAGAGGCTCCGTGTGTGGATTGATTGGTGGTCTGTTTTGCACAGCGGGCTTAGTATTTGGATCAATTCGATGGTATCTTTGAGCTAAGTTGGGATTGAAACCTTTCAAGTCTTCATAGCTCAAGCAAACACGTCGGGAATTCTTGACATAATTTGTATGAACTCACACCTTTCTTGCTCGGTTGTCATCTTTCCAATTTGTAATGGCTTGTTCTCTTCTACCAAGATGGATACGAATCTTCTCTCTTGACTGAATGTTTGCTTTCTCCTTTCTAAACTGATCATTGGGGTTAAAAATGGACTCCAAAGTGATAAGTCCTTGGGCGGCTTATCGGTTCTCAATTTGTATCACTTGGTCACCATATTCTTTGTTCTGACTTTTCTTGATTCTTTGGTGAGAACTCAGCTTCTTCTTGTAAGAAATGGATGATTTGCTGGTCATTCTCAAATACTTGCCAAGCCCGACATCGTTATCGGCCTTTGAAGGCCTCACAATCACGTGGATGTTTGTTGTACCTTGTCTTGTTGAATGTTTTCTACAATGTCAAAGGCTGCCCCTCTGCTGAGGCTTTGTCGGTGACTTGATTCTCTTTCTAGGGATGGATTTGATGCGAAGCCCTCAAAATCTTCCATGAGGTCCCACACCTATTCTTGTAGCACTTTGAGTAGATCATTTTTGGCGGCATCTTTGTCCCTTGACACTGATTTACAATCAGCTCACTTTGTCCCCAAAGACTTGCAAGTTCTTTATTTTTCTCTTGATTGCCCAATGCATCCCTTGCACCAAGGCTTCATATTCAGCAGTGTTATTGGAGCATGCAAATTGAAATCTAAAAGCTGAATAATACTTTACTCCTTGAGGTGAAATAAGCACGGCTCCACCTCCTGCACCTTGTCTACTCCTTGATCCATCAAAAAGTAGCTGCCATACCTCATTGTCATCCTTGTGGTTTGGCTTGGTGATGCTAGGAATAGGTTGACTTTCTTCGTGTATACAATAGACTCCTAGCTCAGATTCTTCTACTTCTTGATAAGGATCAAAAGCATGTACCTTGTTTGCCCATTCATCAAGAGTTAGATCCGGGATGTTTCCAACTTTAGTGTCAGTTTCATCAGTGCTTGGGTGATCTTCTTGATCAAATGCTGAGCAATTGGCATTAATCGACTTGGAGTATAGGGCTCAATGTGGAAGTTTGCAATAGGTTCTGACCTAATTGTAGCCTTAGTTCCATATCTTGTTCTGAATAGCATGTGAGACCAATCAGCGGACAAATATCCCCCAATTTTGGCAGTGAAGTCCCTTGACAAACATAGGGCAAAAAGTGGTGGAAGGTCTATGACTGATACATCTTGTAAGACAACAACATTTGGACATGCATGCAAGGTAAGACTCAAATTTCTAATTACTCCAACTATTGCTATTGCTGTCCCATCCAACTGCACTACTCCCTTAGATGTTATTTCATCTTTGGAGCCCTAAGCGATCAGCTATCTCTGTTTAGGCATTCTTGAGCTACTTGCCCGGAATCTATCATGCAATTATGCACTAGCTGATTTCGATGATTAATGAAACATAGAAAGGAGGGGGTTTGACATCTTACCTTGTTGTCCTCCATGATTTCCTTGATTGGGCAGCATTTGTAAGCACTTTGTCTTGCATCTGCTTGATTGAAGTTGGGCTTGATCCTTCATGGCGGCTTGCAGTGAGATCTCTTTGGCACAGGATGGATAGGGATTCCCACATAGATATATTGACGTTTGTCTTCTTCATCGATCAATGAATCTTGAATGGTGATGAAGGATCTCTCTGCTTGTCCTTTGGTTTGTACATTTATTCCTTGTATGTGGGCAGACAAGGTGGCATTTGAGTTGGCCTAGGGGTTGTTCTTGGCTGCCCTTGTGCATTTAAAGCCCGGGTTTTGCTTGCCGATCATTTGTGGAGTGTGGAAGGTTGTAGATTGGGTGGGGCTAATGGCTACATTCTTCACCCAAATTTCTCCTTTTTGACCTTGTGTTGGCTGCTGACACCTTGAGAAACTGCACGATTCATGCCACGAAATCCTTTGCTTGCCAATTTACCAATGTGGTGTCATTTGGGGCTGATTGCTGTTGGAATGTTTCTTGTTGTTGGCTGTTTTCTTGATTGCTCTCACCCTCCACACCAGTAGTTGTTACCATTAAAGCTTGAGTCAAAGCACCATTGTAGCACATGGATTGATTATGAGGCTCATTACATGGAAAACACCAATCATACTCCTGGGCAATGTTGTTTTGTGTTGGTACTAATGCCTTAGAGGCTAGATATGGCATTTGGATTATAGGGCTGGAATGGTCTATTGGCAGGAGGCCTTGTTTGATTCATATTTGCAGCTGGATTGGGTGGCCTTTGAGGCTGATATGGCTGCCTATTTGGTTGAGCTTGAGGCTGATACGAAGGTCTAAAACCATGAGCTTGCTGTCTCTTGAGTGTAACCAGCTCATTACCTAAATTTTGCAGTTGCTTCATGACTTCTTGAAGCTCATTTGGGGCACTTGGAGATGAAGTGGAAGCTTCATTTGAACTCTGATTTCTAGGAGTGGGAGAAGGAGCTAAGACAGGTGTTTGACTAGTACTTGGGCTCTCTAAACTTGGATATAATGGCATTGGAGGCCTAGGAGCTAGCTTGCCAGCTTGAATCAGACAATTTTCAGCTCTAATGGCAATATCTTATAAGCGGCGAGGATAGTTGTGCCTCCCATAGATTGAACCAACATAGAAATATCAGAATTTAAAGCTTTAAGGTAATATAGAAAAGCACCACCTTAACATTGGCTTTGATTGCTTATCTAGCTTGGAATTCTATCCCAAGACCTTTGAAATCTGAAGTTGAAGTCGAGTTAGCTGCTCATTGGAAGCTCTCTTGATAGTTGTGTCGGCTGCTCTAAAAAGAGACAAGTTGTCTCCCTTTTCTCCAAATTGATCATGAAGTGCAATACGGTGATTCCGGTTTGTGATAGAGCCGGACTCAAGGCTCCTAAACCATTGCAATGCTTTCCCCTTGAATGAAGATGCCAATAGTTTGTGGACTACTTGCATCTCATCAATCTCATGGATTGCACAAATGTTAGCAATGTCCTTGACATGATCACCGGGAGTGGTCGATTTTCTCCGGTGAAGTATGGAATGTTCTTGATGTACAATGGCCCAGGATTGGATTTTGTGCATTGAGAGCAAGTGGGCTGCTGCCTGTGAAGTTGACATAGGGGTTCAGTGGTTGTGCCATTCTGATTGGTCGAAGGACTCTTGAATACTGAATGAAAGGCCGATCAGGTGGAGGAGTTGAGAGAGTTCTGTTTGGTGGAGATGGAGACCTTTGAATCCTCCTTCCTCTTTGCCTTCTTCTTGGAGATAATTGCAGGTATTCAAACAGCACTTCCTCTTCTCCAACTCTTGACCTTGTGATTCTTCTCATAAGCTTTTAGGCCTGCCTTTGCTTTGAAACCAGTTGATCTTCCCCTTGGAGTCGCCAGATATGTGAATAATAGCTCTTTTTAAGCAGAAAATTGCAGCGAGATGCATATCAACTTTGCTGCTGATAAAAATGAGACCTCTAGTCCCCCAGGCGTGCCAAAAGCTGTTAGTGCAAAATCACAGCACCCTGGATGCGAGATCAGGTTTCTAGGTTGATCACTTTGGCATCCAGTGTGATTGCATAACATTGAATCCTTTCTCCAAGTGTGGGACTTGAAAAATGAGAAAGGATTCTCGAGAGAAAGTGCTAGTTCTATTCCTCTGTTCGGATGCACACAAAATATGCGAGAGGGTTTTCTCAAAACCTAATCTAATCTACCAAGGAGACAAGGTAAGAAGATGCATAAAATAAATCTAAGCTAATAGAGGTGATGCGAGGAATGAAGAACACCTATTTTTCCAGTAAACACAGACCATTTGAATGTGATATAAGATCATGCACTGAGATGACAAAACCTGCGGTGAAAGACCGGGAGGATGCAAAGATGAACACGAGAGAGGGTGAGAATCATCCACAGACATGTATTACTTGCTCCAAAGATTGATACTGATACACTACGAGAATGCCATGAGGTAGAATAGTATTACAGTTCAAATGAGAGGTTCAAACTCCACAAATTCACCTGAGGAGAAGAAGGGAGAGGCAAAACAGAAAAATGTTCGACCCTTGAAAAGAAGCTCCTCTTTACAATATATAGAAAGAAGAGAGAGGAAAAGAGAAAGGAAAGCCAAATCTACCCCAACCACCTCGGAGTTGCATTCAATTCATCACATCATGGCGAAGCGGCGGATCTGGCAAAAGCGGAGGCTGCCTAATGAAGCGTGGCCCATCTTTGCATTAAAGTTGTTTGTTGAAGCATTACTTCTGCTTGTTATTTCGTGCCAGAGGCGTTTCTTGATTTTCTCTCTCCAAACTAAACCAAAATGTAAGATTGACCCTGGAATCGTGTAGAGAATCTCACAAGCTTTCCATTGATATAAAGAATGTGCCAATCCGAGCTCTGGATCGAAAGTTATGGCGATCTTGAAGATTTAGGGCAAAAAACGGGCCAAAACGTGTTTTGAAAACTTTTCCCGCGCTTCGCCACCTAGACGACACGTGGCAGGCTCTGATTCGCTGAGCAACTCTCTCTCCTCCACCTCTCGGCGGGCTGTCTTTTGAAATTTCCTTGTGGGCCCTAGCTGGGACACGTGGCGCTATTTCATTGGTTCGGGCCAGTGCTCGAGACTTCGCCCTTTGACTTTTTGACTTTTTCTCTTGAGACACGTGTCATGATCTGGTTGGTCGACGGGTCTGCCGGCTCTTTCGCGCCCTTCGCGTCTTTTTGTCCCGGATGTCCCAAACCGTTTGGGACAAAACCTCCGATCCGCCCGAAATGGGCTTCCTTGTCCCTCATTCGGCCGATGACACGTGGCATGCATTGATTGGCTTTCGGCTCCTTGGCGATCCAGCGTTCCGCGCGTCCTATGTCCCATTTTTTTTCCTTGTGCTCCTTGTGCTGATTTGGCCGAAACCGGCCGGTTTGCGTCTTTTTGTCCCACTTGTCCCACTTTGCTTGGAGTTTGTTTGTTCCCATTTCGGTTCCCGAACCGGCCGGTTCAGGTATATTTTTGTTCCGGATGTCCCAAGCGGTTAGTGCAAAAGTTCTTCTTTTCGGCCCGATCCGGGCCTTCGCGTCGCCGCGTACTTACTGTCCCGAGATGTCCTGTTCTATTTGGGCGCTGGAGGCTTTTCGGCTGATCCGCGCCTTGACGTCCCAAATGTCCCAATTGCTCCTAGGACTAGGACTTAGCCGATTTTCACAATTTTTTTGGATCAACCTACTTGCCTTACTGCTGACTTTTTTCCACATTTTCTCGAGCTTGCTCTTTTTAGCTAGACGGGAGAGTTAGAAAATAATAAGAGAACCTCGAAACATGATGTTTGTTACCACAGGGGTGAATTTTGGATAACGGAGTTCATCATGCAAGAGTCTCTTCTAATTGGGTGCACACCTTCCTTTAAATTAATTTTCGTCTTGCCCAAAGATTCATGCACTCCTTTCAACTCATGGTAGCCTCTAGGAAACAAGTCTTGGAAATCGTGTAACAACTTAATTATCTTAGCCACTTGAGTCGGACGGTAATCTCCAATGATGGCCTCTTTAGGTTCAACTTTCATCCCAATATTCACTTTCTTTGTCTTCATAGGTTCATGGTAGGCGCACACCTTCTCATCCACACTATCTAAGACCTCACGCGTACCCTATAGAGAAAGGTATCCTTGTGAAGAGGGCAAAGAGATAGAAAATTTCTTTAATTTTCCCTACTCTAAAATTTCTTCCATTTCTATGTTATGTACAATTTCTACTTGAGCTTCAATAAAAGAAGAAGGAATTTTAGCCTTTTTTGACTAAGGGGTTTAGTGGTACTTTGTGCTCATTAAATGCTATTTGGTCTTGTTGATGTTATGCAGATTTGTTTTCTTCTAAATTCAAGTGCATGTAATGAAATTTTTAACTGGTGTATGCAAGTCTTTGATTTTCTACTTGTAGCATTAGTTTCTCTTTTCTAAATTTCTCACTCCCTTTCCCGATTTCCTAGGAAATTCCTCCCTTTTAGATATTTGAAAGCTTTTTATACAAGGTTAGTGGAGTTCCCTATTGGATCCTCGGCCGAAAGGCCACCAAGATAAAAATCAGATTTTACTCGTGCATGCACATATGATAGCTACACTGGTTAAGTAGAGGAGGGACTTAGACTCCCAGAGCATTAGAAAAAACCCACAAATTTGTCCCGATAAATTTTATTACCAAAAAGTATTAAATGGTGAAGCAGATTTTTTTTGTCTATCAACATTTTAGCTTGGAAAGGTTTCATATGCGAGATGGGTGAGAAGAGCCCTGGTGCAAACTACCATTCTCCTTTCTTGTAAGGTATTTTTCAAAATTTTGTCAACATATTACATAACACACACAAGATTAAATTTGATGTTGATAAGTTTGATGTGGATATTCATATTCTATGGAAAATATATGTATGGGTGAACTAGGAGGCATATGTTGAAACAATTGAAACAAATAACATTGATATCACCCAGAGACTATGGTTGTAGGAAATATCAAGCCAACGCGCATCTATGTATACTTAAGGCCACACTTTAAAGATGGAAATGTAATAAAAGGCAATGACATAACTCTACTAGGTCCCCCAAAGTCAAAGCAAATAGTGGGCACGTCAAGGTCGATTGTACCGCGTAACCTACTTAGGATGAACTAGTGCCTACAAGCTTATAAAATGTACTAGATCAAGAGGAAGAGACAAGTAATAAGACTTTGAGATAGACAATACACGGAGAGTTTTGAGTAGGAATCACATAGCCAAGGACACGAGATGTTGGGACTTTGCAGCCAGTAAGAAGATCACCATGAGTTACTTGGTAAAAAATGTTGATGAGCAACATAAGAAGCACCAGCAGTATGCACTGGTAAAAGATAGTGAGGAGGAGGATTCCTCTCACCAGAGTGCGCAACACGAGGTGGCTTCCCAAGTCTGGAGATGTAGGATGATGAAGATATAGGTGACAGGGTTGTGTATGAGGAAGGTGGTCCTAACATAAGTGCCCAAGAACCTGAAGGGGACCAAAGTAGTGGTGGTGTGGATACAAAGATAATTATACGACCTACACAAGGAGAGAAAGAAATTGAAGAATGAGAGGAAGTTGAGTAGAGAATATGCATGGATCCATAACAGGATATAGGTCCCACTACATAAGAAGATGTTGAAGAGCATACCAGTGGGCACATGGAAGATAATGTGGTAAGGACTTAGAACTTGGGCTACATTTATGACTCAACTAAAATTATTTGCACCCACTTTTAGAGTACCTTTCTTAGGGAGCAGTTATATGGATGGGATTGGATGGACCCAAAAATGGTGACAATGCGCACTTGTAAATAGTTGTCATGGAGCATGCAGACTCACATAGATGAGCCTAAATTTGATGTATGCGAGTAATTTTGTGTGTCTCGGTGGATGAAAAGGGTGCCTCACACTCACCATGTAACCATCAATCCCACACAATTATTAGATGAACAAGTGAGAAATGCACTTTTCAAGATATCAATAAAAGTCACGCGCGAATTATCGATAAAGTAGAGACTATAAAGTAGTTATAAATGATCAAAGAGATAAGGATACTGAGATCAAGTGGCTAATAGAGGAGTAGGGTAAGGTTGTGGTAGAAGCAAAAAATGTTAAAAAGATGGCCGAGTAGATAGCTAAAAAATTATGCGAGAAAGGCCACCTTTTAAGAGAAGGTGCCAAGGGATTTCCCATCCGCCCTTCATTATTTGTGCACTGTGAGTTTTTTTACTTATAGAAGAAGGATCAACACACCTACCAAAACCAAAGTATGTTGTAGACGAAGCATCAGAGCCAAGGTTGCGATTCAAGGAAATTTTCCAGTTATGAGTCTATAATGCAAAATTTTAAGGATGAATTAAAGAAAGTGGATATGGTTTTGACCATGTGTGTAGTGCCAAATATAATCATTAGGAATAATAGAAGAAGGTGAACTCCTTCAGAAACCAAGAATGAAACACTTGGGGTGTGTGGAAAGGATTAGGCTAGTGGAGACTAAGAGTGATGTGCTTGATGCTACTAGAATCCCGCATAAGGTGAAAATAAAGAAAATTGGAGAGTTCATCGTGAAGAATATGGACGTGATGGAAGGGATGGTCTCAAGTATGGCCAATATATTATGTATTTTTCAGATTGAAGGTGGTAAAATGACGTTTGATGAGTTAGAAAGCATGGTTGCGCAGACATCCCGAAAAAACAAATGTAGCGCTAAATTATTGGTATGTATTTTAAGTAGAAGTACAGTTGAGTATCCAGAGTTAATTCCATTAGAATAGAAGAAGGATACCATGTAGGTTGATTATTTTAATCTTTAGCCCATCCTTTTGGCCTACACATATTTATTCATTTTTGGGCCGAGCATTTGGAGGGATAAGATTGGTATTACCCATTTTGGGGCGGAAATCCAATTTAGTGTGGGGTAATGTTGGGCTGACAAAGATGGCCTAAGTCTTGTAAAAGCACATAAGGGTTGGGTGCGCAAATATAGGGTGCGTGGAGTGTGTGCAAAATTATAGTAAGGTATGGAGTGCCCAGGATCAAAACTTAGCAGTTTTGTTGTCTAGGCTATTTTTGGAGATGGAGTGTTGAGCATGTGTTGACATGGAGACTTGTGGTTCATGCAAGGCTATTTTGGTTTGTGCATCAGTTCGAGTGCCATGCAAAGTCTTAGTCTAATAATAGGATCTATTCTAGGAGTTAACTAATAGAAGATCTATTATTAGTAGTTTCATGCTTTTGTGTCCTCTTGTAAAGGAACATGGCTATTATTAAGCATGTAGCCTATTTTTGGAAGGTGCATAGGTGGTGAAGGGAAATTCCCCATCCCTATATATATGTATTGATTTGCACGGTTTGGAGAGTCTTGATTATTGTAGAGTTATGATGTTGGTTTTGTTCATGTGCATGACTCATGATGACATTACTATGATGTATGAAGCTTTTGTGTTTTGTAGTATTTAATATAATGGATCATATTGGCTGGATATTGGTGTTAGATGTGATTGAATATGGTTCTTGCATGGTAAATCTCATTATAATAATTGTTTAGTCAATCTTTCATATGGTTTAGATCTAGATCTGGCTTATGCATTGTGGATTATTTACTATCTGTTATAAATATGGATATATACATATGCAATCATGCTAACATTCTAGACAAGAAACTCTAAAGAGTGACTTGCAGTACCTTCAGTGCGTGCTTCGGTGAGTGCCCAATTATGGCTAAGTGATGTCCCCACGTGCCTTGGGTTATTTGCATTGAATTCTAGACTACATCACTTTGCATGTGCTCTATATTTGTTCCATTCTACTATAGCCATCATCCTACTCCTTTGTTATCTCAAACCAACCTATTTTGTATCCCATTCACCATCACTTCACCCTGGTCATCATCAACCAAGGTCCTGATTCCCAATCTAATCTTTCCAATCTTTGTTTTCTATCATTTTTCTAGTTTCTTCTCCCTCAAATCCCTTTTTCAGAGTTGACTCCATCACCTTGGACCTCTTCTACTTCTGAGTTACATCTATACCTTGCGGGGTTTGCATATTCATCTTAATTTCTAGATCTTATCTCTGGGTCATCGTCGACCTAGACCAAGTAACATTTAATTTACATTTCTTTCAGTCAAATCAACTTCTAGATCATTTTAGTCATTTCTTAGATTCATTAATATCTTTATTTCTGAATGTTATCTGTTATCACATTCTTCACTTCACTATTTCTTTAAAATGGGGGTTGACATCTGCAAAAGGAAGGTCACACTTCTTGGAGCTAGAATTGTTTGGGAAACCCCCACATATCCCATCTAATCAATCTCATTTTTAGTCTATCTTATTTACAAGCCATCAATTATAACAAGTATCAGCTACTTAGTACCCATCCATCTACGTATATCACGCATATGAATACTATAAACCCTCCATGTTTTGAGTTGTGTACTTTATTTAGTAGATAACTCATTAACTTGAATTAAATGAGAAAATACATCAATAGAGAGATGGAAAGGTTGATGAGGGAGATATGATCTTTGATAGGAATAGGATCACATTGGTAGATATGTTAACAATAGAAGGTTCACAAGTGCAAATAATTGAGAGGTTATGTTTCCACTTTACCATCTAGAGATACACTAAAGCGATAGGATCCATACCCATACTTATGCATGATAATATGTGGTCTAATCTAATTGGGAGAGAAATTTCCACGTTGGTGTTTTTAGAGTAGTGAAATTTTGATTTTCTTTAAGGACAATGTCACCGATGTTAAATTTGTGTTCATTGAGATCTTTTTTGTAGGCACATTTGGTGTGATCTTGATAGACATGATGATGTTGAAGAGTGATTAAGAGATGATCATCTAACAATTCAAGCTAAGCTAGACACTTTTGGCAATAATCTTCATGAAATGAAGCCAATAAGAGAAATGCATAACTATGTGATTTGGACTTGAAGAGGAAGAATATATTTAGAGTCATAGATAAGAGAGAAGGGAGTATCACCCATAGAGGTGTGGATGCTAGTCTAATAGGCCGAAAGGGTGAAGGGGATATGAAGATACCTATTACATCATGATTTATCAATGGTTTTGGAAAGGATGTTGCGAAGAATTTTGTTATTTGCTTTGGCTTGGCCATTAACTTGAGGATAATATGGAGAAGAGAAGCTAAGATTGATATTAAAGGAGTCATAAAGATTCTTGAGATATTTGTTTTTGAAGGAATTTATGTTGTCCATGATAATTTTATGAAGAATGTCGATGTAGAAAATGGTGTCTTTGATAGAAAAAATTAACAATTTGGTTAGCTTTTCTAAATGCAAGTGGAATGGATTCCACCCATTTGGTGAAATACTTGATTGTAGTGATGATAGAATGATGGTGTTGGGAAGAACACAAATTGATGAGGCCAATGAGGTTAAGTCCCCATTGTGAGAAAGGACAACATCCCGAGCTAGCTATATGGCATAGCTAGGAATGTAGATTAAATTAGAGTGTTGTTGGAATTTGATGCACTTTTTGACATATTCACAACAATCTTGATGAAGAGAAGGCCAATAATATTCCATATGGATATCGCACTTGGCGGCAACCAATCCACTAAAATTTCCACCATAGATATCATCGTGGACTTCTTGGATAGCGTGGATAGATTCATGAGATTTAAGGAACCATAGAAAAATACCATCAAACCCACATTTATAAAGGATATTTCCAAGGATAACATAGTGGTTATCGCATTGAAGAAATTCCCTCATACCATTTTTGGATAGGTCAAAGGAATTTTGGATACATATAGGTAGTCAAATATTTGAGAATACCAAAGATCTGATTGATTAGTATCAACATGATTGATGTGAGGAATCTCATGGACATGAGATGGTTGATCAAGATGATGAAAAAATAGAAATCTTAGATTCCTCTGTTTCCCATGGGATGAGAGACGTGAGATATGCCATGGTGTCTACAAAGTGATTAGATGATCGAGGGATGGTTTGGATGGTATAGAATTCAAATTATTTGAGAAGAAATTCAATGATGTCCTTATATTTTTGAAGGATATAATTTTTACATTGATATATTCCCTTGACTTGATTGATGATAAGCTAAGAATCACCATATATGTCAAGGATTTGGATGCCGAGCATGAAAATGGTTTCAAGACCCAAGATGAGGGCTTCATACTCATCCATGTTGTTAGTGCATTCGAAATTGAGTTTATAAGTGATAGGGATAGGAGTATCCCAAGGAGGAATGAGAATGATGCCTACGCCTCCCCCTTGTGACACTTGGATCCATTAAAGAAAAGCATCATTTTGAGGGGAGAAAAATCATGATCGATAGTGTTGATGGATTTAGCGGAAATTGTTCATTAAGAAGATGGATATCAGGAAGTGGGGCTTCAAATAATTGGTCGATGATAGCTTGGAACTTGATTGATTTCTGAGAGAGGAACTCTAGGTAAAACTTAGTCATGAGCATGAGCCATTGAGTGATGCAATCATTATGATAAGGTTTAGAGTGCATGGTTTTGAGAAGATGAAAGCTAGTGATGACATAGGTTTTATGATTAATAAGATAGTGGAAAAGCTTGGAGGTAGTGAAGAAAAGAGCACAACAAATATTTTCATATTCATTGTAGTGAGTCTCATAATCATGAAGGCTACAACTGATGTAATAGATGGCATGCTCCTTCCTTTTCATCACATGCGCCAACATGGCACCCAAAGCATGACCGTGGCTGAGATGTAGAGATATAAAGGCTCCCCCTTGCATGGAAGTGTAAGAAAATACTAGGATAAAAGATAATAATGCTTGAGGTCCTCTAAGAATTTTTGTCAATGATCATCCCGATTGAAGTCATTGTATTTGTGAAGAAAATGATGGAAAAGTTAGCAATAGTCGAGAGTTGTGAGATGAAATGATGATCAGATAGAAGTTGCAGCCTTTAATACTATTTTTTTTTTATATTAGGAGGGGTCATCTCAAGGATTTATTTGATTTTGGAAGATTCAAATTCAATACCCCTAATGGAAGTGATGAAGCGAAGGATATTTCTAGTTAAAAATCTAAAAACACACTTGGATGGATTCATACGAAGGAAGAAATAGAGAGACATGCGAAGAGGGTTTTGAGGATAGAAATATAATCCCACTAATGCTTGCATTTACCCAAGAGGTAATTGATATAGTACTTTTCAATATTATGGATGAGATCATGAAATATGTAAGTCATGGCCCACTAATAAGTTGCCCTGGCATTTTTGAACCGAAAGGGCATGATGCGATAGAAAAAAATCCCCCAAGGAGTGATGAAATAGGTCTTATGTTGGTCTTTTGGTGCAATGAGGATTTGGTTATATCTATAGAAACCATCCATAAGAGAAAGCATCTCATGGACTATGGTGAGGTTGACAAGTTGATCGATGTTAGGAAGAGGAAATTCATCTTTAGGACAAACAAGGTTCAAATCTTGAAATTTAGTACAAATACAAAGATTTCCAAAATATTTGGAAATGGGTATGATGTTGGAGACCCATTGTGAATAGTTGATAGGTGTAAACAAACAAAAATGTGTTAGTATGCAAATATAAGATGACTATCAAACCAAATCAATCTTAAATCTAACACAACTTTTCACTTACCTCAGATTGAGCAATGATAAAAAGAAGGAGAAGACAATATACCTATACTTACCTACAAGTGAAAATCCTCCATCTTTGTTGCTTTGGATGTGCTCTTAGATTTCTTACCTCAAATTTTGGGAGACACTTGGGAAACACCCCCTTTGATTTACATTGATGATTGATGAAGGATGAATGATGCTAGATTGGATTAAATATGTAATGATTGAAGATAAAATGGATGATTGATGAACAAAATAGCAGAGTTTTTCTATGGATTCTTAAGTTGGATCTCATGGAGGAGGAGAGCTTAATTTATAGCTGAAGAGTGGAGGATTGAATGGCTAAGAATAAGACATGTTAGATTTAAATCAAGGGTGGAGGATGCATGGGATGAATGGAGATTTCTAGAATTTGAGAGAGGTTTCTATTGAATTAAAAATTCAATGGAGGGAGGGAGATATTTGAATTTTTAAATTAGAAAGAGGGAAATTTAGAGAGGCTTCTAGAAATAGAAGCCTCTAGATTTAGAGGTGTGAGGATATGATTATATTAGAATTAGATTAGGATAATAAATATTATTAGGGGTGAGGTTACATGGAAGGCATAGGTGTAGGGATGTGTAGGGTAGGTGGTAGGTGAGGTGTATGAATATTAAATTCCTATAAATTTTAATGAAGGATTAAAATAAGATAATATGATATAATAATGGATTAATGATAAATGATAAATGATGATAAAATGATAGAGGGATTAATGAGATATTAATGTGATAAAATGGATTAAATAATAATAATTAATCTTGCAATTAATTATTATATGGATGATGTTGGGATGTTTATGGGATGGGTTAAGCGTGATTAATCATGCCAAAATTTTTGATGTCTACAATACGAATGATGAATTTAGCTAAAAGGAAGCATTTTGATTCATCTTTGACAAGGAGAACTACGCCAGGATGCATGCGGTGAATTTTTGCTTAACCAACTAAACATAAGAAAGCGGTGATGATATCTTGGACAATAATAAAGGATTAAGACCTTACATGTCAGTGTACAACCATGCGAAGGCTTGATTGTGTCTAGAAAGGAATGTGATTAAATATTCCAGCTCTTGTGGATCAAGTGATTGCCCCACTTTGAGGATATAGGGCTTTTTTTACAAAGTCCCGATGTGGATGTATATGGTGGATTCATTGAGAAGAGTGGATGTGTCATGTGGTAAGGTCTTATGAATATAGGAATCTTCTACCCCCATATAAGAAAGGATGGAATCATCATTAATGCACTAAATAATGTCAATGGTAGGGGAATCCTCCTCTACCATATCAAGAAACTGAAGAGGAAGGGACCTATTTTCATTTTCACACTGATAAGTGAGTGGTCCCAAAGTGATTGTAGAGATTAAAAATATCTATAAGAATGGATACACATGTCATCCGTATCCATAGGCTCTTCGGTTTGAGAAGAAGTGGAAGAGGGATCAATGTTCATAACATATGAGGATGAAGAAGGTGTGGGAGAGTCGGTAGGTTTTTCTTTTTATCCTAAGCTGAAATTATCATGGAGCTTACGAGATTGATCAATGATGAGATCATGTATACCTTATTCATAACACCCCATACCAAATCTTTTCCATGCACAATGATAGAGATAAGTATAGGCAAAGGATTTTTAAAAAAGTTGAAGCCATTGGTGTATGGTTTGGTGTGAGGTTGAGCGTCAATGTGAGAAGAAGGGTGATCGACACCACCATAGATGATATTGGTGCAAAGATGAGGTGGAACAAAAGGAATGATATCTCTGACATTCGGTTTTAAATTTGAGCTTTATCGGGTCTACCAAGTCGATGAGGTGTGGGAAAAACATTGAGGGTGAGGAGGTGATACTCCCCCAATGAGAGACAATCCATCACTTTGTCTATAGAGTCATCATTGGGAAGTTTAGATGTAAACATATGAGCTAGTATAAGTTTCAGAAGAATCTTTTTTGGGATGAGCACGTCGTTAGGTTGATAAGTCATGTGACATTATTTAAATGGAGGAGTGTCTGCGGGGAGAGTTAATATTTTCCCCTCATGCTCGTATTTGATGCAACAATGGAGGGTGGAAGGAACACAACACATGGCATGAATCCATGGTCATCCAAGTAGGATATTGTATTGAAACTCCCCTCTACAATATATAAGACCTCATGGAGGATTATTTTTCCGACACGGATGGGAAGAATAACCATTCCCAAAGTAAGGGAAATAACATCATTGAAGGTGTGAAGGATGGTGGGAGATTGGGAAATGATGGAATTAGGGAGTTTGATTTGATAAAAGGTATGGGATGAGATGATATTTATGTTGGCTTCATTTTCTATCATGGAACACCGGATGAAAGTATCATTAATATGCATAGTGATGACAAGTGGGAGGTCATGGTCTTTAGGTGATATGTCAAGGATTTTGGAATTGTCAAAATATATGGTGGAAGAAGTGGCAAGTGCTCCAACAAGGGCTGTAAAAGTATGAGTCTCATTTCTAGGGGTAGGAATATGCTTTAGAGCTTTGATGAGAGCTTTTCTATGATTGAGAGAGATTTCGATGAGCTCATAGAGTGACATCTTGATTAAGGCCTGATGAATCTATTTCACAATACTTTGTTTAATGGCAGAAGAATGTGGGGTAGCTAAGACAAAAAAATGGGTTTTAATGAAGAAGAAGGGGGTGGAGTAAGCTCGCATAGAGGGAGTGGAGATGAAATTGTTTTACTTATATTGAGTAGGTGGTTGAAAATCATGGGGGTGAGAATGGGTGGCGATCCGAACAACATTGATAAAGAGAGGGGGGCCTTCTTTGGGAGAAGTGGTGTTTGGAGGAGGAATGAAAATGAAGGTCCTGGATGAGTGAGGGGACTTAGAGATCTTAGGTGATGGAGGTTTGATTGAATAGTTGTGAGGGGAGGTGGATGAACTAGTAGATGGAAGAGGATGATCTTCTTCAATGAGGAGATTGTCTTCTTTAATGAGATTATGGATTATAGTTTGAAGGGCCTTATAATGTTTGGTATCATGTCTAGGAGCACGATGATATGTAAAAATGAGATTAGAATCAAACCATGAAGGTCTTGGTCCACATGAATCAAAGGATTTTATAGGGGGAAGGGTGATTGCAGATGCTCGAAGTAGGTGTTGGAATATTTCTGTGTAGGAATTGATGGGTTTTTTAGAGGAGATGTTATAGATGAAGTGGTTTTAAGAATGGTGGATGAAGATAAGAGGGTGATTTAATTTGATGAGGCCATATGGTAGCCTTTGATTCTAATTTGGTCTTAGGAGAAGATTTTTGTGATTGTGATTTAGACTTAGAGGAGGGAGCGGATGATTTTGATTTTGATTTAGTGATGATAGGATTTTTGGATGGTTTTGGTTTGAATTTTGATTTGGGAGAAATGGTAGATGGTTTTGATTTGAAATTTTATTGGAGAATAGAGTGGATGGAATTGTGGCCATAATATGGAAGGATGTGTACCTAAGATTAACGAAGAGGGATTTTATTGTTTAGGATGATGAGATTTAGGAGGAGGGAGTTCTAAATTTTTGTGTGGATGAGTGATGGATTTATGAATAGGAATGATAAGGGATTTATAATTTTTGTGATGATTTATCCTGGTAGAGATAAAAATGATTTCAACCAGGAGCCTTTGAGGAAGAACTAGATGATGTAATATTTGTTGTAGATTTGGGTATTGAAGATGGAAGTGGTTTCTGGATGATACATTTAACAATATCGAAGGATTTAAAGAATGTGTGGATTTGTGGATGTTGTTGTAGGAGTGGTTAAACTTTTGGATTGTGTAGGGGTATCATTTGTGATTTTGCTAAGTGAAGATGTCTGTTTAATATATGCTTGATGAGATAATGTGGATGTGATTGTCTTTGTGGGCATGATGATATTTGTATATGCGTTTGGAGATAAGGGTGTGGGAGTGGTTATAGATGTGGGGATGTGCGATAAGGGTGTTGAGATAGGTGTTAATATAGGTGAGGGTAAAGGACCAAATATGGATATGGATGGGGAAGTAGTAGATATCAATATGGATGGTGTGGTAGGTGTGATAGGTGTAGGTGCAATAATCATAGGTATAATGGATGTAGAGATAGGTGTAGATGTAGAAGATATTGTAGGTGAAGGGGTAGAAATTAAAGTAGATATAGGTTTAACGGTGAAGGGATGATGGATGTAGGTGATGAAGTTGATTCATGACTTAGGGTGTTGATGGTATGAGAATTGGGTGGTTGAGATGTCTAAGGAGGTGTTTGATTATTAGGTGGGTGGTTAGGGAAAGGTTGTTTGAAAATGTCTAGGGGTTGATTGGGAGGTGCGTTGGGATTTTCTAATTGAAGATCACCTACAATCTATGAGTTTTTATACAAGGTATTTGAATGTGTGACATTTCTCGATGTCGTGACTACGGACTTGGTGGTATTTATAATAATTCTCCTCATGATACCATGCAGGTTTGGGTCATGAGTCATCAAAGGGTTAGATGGGAGGAAGTTGAATGAGGTGCACAACCATTAATTTTTCAAAGATGGAGCTGTATGATTCTCTAAGAGGAGTATAATTGGGGGTTGGTCTAGGATCCCTTTGTGGAGGCTTGGTGTGAGATGTAGATGTGGATGAAGACTTGACTATGATAGTATTAGCTACACTTTTAGTCTTGTCATTATGGGTGGATGACTTTGTAAACTCAGGTTTCAATTTGTTAGATCAAAGCTTGAGATGGCCTTGCTCAAGGGTATGAAGTTCAAGTTTACAATCCATGGTGAATGCCTCTTCAAAGGTTTGGAATAATTTTATTTAAATATTAGAGGAAATATGCTTCACACAAGACCACATGATGATCTCAATCAGTTCATTCATTATGTGGAAGGAAAAACTATAATTGGTTGTTTTTGCCACACAATCTAGCGGTGAAATCTGCAATAAATTCATCATCAAATTGTCTAATGGTGTAGAGGTCCTTGATGGTTATTTACACATAATATTAATTGAAAAGTGTTCTAATAATAGTTACACAAGTTAGGTGAAGGAAATTAATGAGTGTTGTAGAATGTCATTGTACTAATCCAACGAGGGACCAAACAATGACATGGGAAAGGTGTGAAGCTTGAGGTCTTGGTTATGATAAATGAGGTAGCATGCATGCCTAAAGACAAGAAGTTTATGTTGTGGGTCCTCTTTTCTATTGAACTTAGAGAATTTTAGCAGCTCCCATGATGACTAACAAATGTAGGGGGTAATTTTTTTCATATGAGAAGGTGGTCTTAGATCCCAAGGTAGTGGCTTCAAGGTTGGTCATTCTACTTAATAACGCATGCATGGGATCATTAGATGTATGGGGATGAGAAATTGAAGGATGAGGTTATGGAATAAATAAAAATATGTTTGAGGATGAGTAGGTGTTTGTGGAAGTGGTTGATAAGGGGGATGTTGTTGAATGGTTGTGACTGAATAGGTTGAGATATAGGTTGTTGTTGGGAGATGGGGATGTAGTAATATTTATGGGATTGTGTTGGTTGTTGAGTGATGGGGATACTAGATTGATTTTGTATGGGATGAGTTGAGATATAGGTATGGGGTGGTTGAGATGTTTGAGTAGATTGATTGGGAAGTATGTAACAAAAGGAACCTCGAAGAGGAGGTTGATGGGTTTGAGTTGATTCAGAAGGATGGGGTTGTGAAGTGATGACATTTGCATGAACATGGGAAGTGGAGATAAGAGGTAAAGTTTGGTTATGTTTTTGGATGGAGGAAGCAAATGAGACTCTTGTGATGATTGGATAGGGGCACTAATAACCATAGTGGATGAAGAGGTGATGGGGATAAAAGAGGTGATAATAGTGTTGATGTGAGACAAATTGGGGGGAATGGGCACCACCAATTGAGTGGTTTGGTGAGTGTGGGATCCATGCTCTTGTTGAGCTATCACTAACTCATTCATGGCTCTTGGGAAGAAGACAACGAGTTATGAGGTAAGAACCTCTGTGGACTCGAGTGAGGAGGATAAGGATAGATTTGTTGGAGAGGAGGACCATTGATGGGGAGATGGGTAGCCCTCCTAGCAAGGTAATCATGGAGAGCTACGGGGTTGGCATCAAGGAGTTCTTGGAACTCCATGCACCCACGAGGGATGGTGGGAGGTCCAAAATCTCCCATAGAAGTGGCGGATGGGGGTGTAGCCGGTCTAGATGGGACCGAGTGGTGATAAAGAAAGGGGTTGGTTTCAACATGGGTGTTAGATTGGATAGCCTGAGACTCTTGAAGAGGGGGAATGGAAACCATAGGTTGAGTAACCGCATAAGAGGTGACCAAAGGGGTGGAAGAAATGATAGAAAGGGATAAAGTTTGTTGGGAAACAATAGTAGAAGTAGGAATGTTATTGGATGTCATGGTTTGTTCCATTTTTCTTTCTTAAGAACGTGTAATAATAGGCATGAAACAAGAAACTATGCTGATTTTTAATTACTTCAAACAAGTCACGCAACAAATTTTTAATTATCTTGATTATTAAAGAGATGTGAAAAGAAAGGAAAATGGGCTCAAAGGGAACCTAGGAAATGACCAAAATATGGATGGTTTTAGGTTGTTTTGGATGGATTCCTCGATATACCTGAAGGTACATGAGGCCCAAATATGTGATGAATACCGATACGGGGCCATATATTGGGACCTACCCCGCACTTCACACATTGCAGCGATAAGGGTGTCAGATGCTTAGCCAATATACCAATAGCCAAAAAAATTGTAATGGTGCCATAACACTGTGATTAATTTCCTATTGGGTGATGAAATCCCAATAGTTCCACATGGAAGAAGATGTTTAATATGTTTATTTTTGATGTGTGCATTTTGGATGTGTGTGATAAAAGTGTATGTAAATAATTAACCTCCTAATTAGACTAGATTTCAAGAAAGTATGAAGGTTATTTTTAAGTCCAAAAAGTGAAATGTGAAATTTGATAAAGTCAAACAGATAAGAAGGGAAAAATGAAGAATACCTAGAAAACACTTTTTTTGTTTCCTTTTTATTTTTAAAGCAAGCAAGTTTATCCAAGAAAATTAAACCACTACACATGTAAGAAATTAAAGATCCTACCTACAAGATTACTGGAAATAATATAGAAGAAAAATGGAAATGAAAAATAATGAAAAGAATCACCAAATAAGGGTGGGTCTCATCGGATGTGCCATAATGTTGAATCTATTTTATTATCCTGTTTTATATTAGTGAAATAAAAATAAAGAAAATAAGAAACTCCAAAACGAGAGGGTTTATAGCTACCTCTAGATGAGATAATGATGGATGCAGGTGCAAAAGAGAGATCCTCCTCACAATGAGTTAGATGAACTACACAAAAAGAGAGATCAAAAAATAAAATGATTGGTAGATGGGTGGGTTGCTTGATAATGTCTGTCCCGAGAAGTGAAAATTCCTAGGATAGATTTTAACCCACTTTTTGATAAAGTATAAATAAAATAGGAGATAAATAATTGATGTGATGCAACAGAATCTGAACTAAAACAAAAAGTTGAGATCTAATAGATGAAGTAAAAATGTAGATATGATCTAAGTAAATGAAAACTAAACCAATCCTAGGTGGGTTGATGGTGACCTAAAGTTGATGAACCCGATTGTCGAAGAATGTAGCAGGATGAGATAAACAACAAGTAAAGGGAGTAGATCTAAAATAATTATAAGATTATTTGGATTTAGAATTGATGTTGTGATAACCAAGATGGTGTAGAAATGTCTATATCTTAATGAGAATAGAAAGGATGTAAGAAAATTAAAGAAGAATAGATATGCTTGATAGGGTTGATTGGTTCTAATCGGTGACAATGGATCGATGAAGATGAAATCTAAAGTAAAAAGTGTGAAAAAGAAAATATTGATAGTTATGAGGAACCGAGAGGTCATAAAGCGAGATGAGGGACATAATGGATGATAGTAATTGGGTAAGGTTGATTTACAACTCAAAGTGATCTAGGGTTTAATGGATACGATGGATAGAAACAATGATCTTTGGAAGGAAATGAAGATGAGAAAATGCATAAAAAATGTTTTAAGATGGCTGATGAACCTAAAAAATTTGATGAAGAGGAGTGATGGAATAGGAAGGGTGGACCCAAACATGCAAAAGGGGAGAGGACTTCAAATTTCTAAAGGTGAGGCACAAGATCTCCAAAATAGCTCCAAGATGGTGATAACAACTGCAAAGATGAGCAAGAAACGAAGGAAAGATCATAAGAAAGATCAAAGTCTCCAAAGTTGTATCCAAGAATAAGGAGAGGTATGGTAATATTTATAGGATTGATGGTGACCCATATGGGTCATCGAAAACTATGGCAGACTATCCATTTAGGTGGTGGAAGATTGATCATCCCGATGCAAAGGGCCCTTATGAGGAAGGACTAGGGTTTTGTGTTTTGGTTAGGGATGCGTAGGAAGGATAAAATGGTACATGATATGTGTAAAACATTAAACAAAGGAAAAGGGGAGGTAAAATTTATTAAATGAAGGCTTAGAGAGGAAAAAAGTAATTTAGGGAAGATAAATGGATTAGATGGTGATTTAGGATTAATTAAGGGTGATTAAGGATGGTTAGAGAAAATAAATTAATAGTGTGATTAAGATGAGATTAATGTGGGAAATTAAAGGGATAAATAGAATTTTAAGAGGAAAGGGGAACTTGAATGTGAATAGAGGTATGTATGTGAGGAAGGATGATGAAGGAGAGTGGACATGGGATGAGGGATAAGGGATACCAAAAATTGGTGTCTACAATTTTTTTGTGATGAGAATGAATTTTTGGCATATTGGGATGTTGGAAAAGGGGCATTCTATCATGGGTGTGGTTTTGATTGTGTGATTATATGTTGTTAATGGTGTAGATGTACCTATTAACTAGAAATGAACTAACCTTATATAATGTATTCTGTGTGAAATTAATGAATGTACTCTTTGTGTGTTTTACTAATTACTTGGGAACTCGAAAGAAAAAACCAAATCAAAATGACAACCTTAGAGTAAAATTTTTGATTACCCTTATGGGTGATTACCTTCATAACATAGAAAAAATAAAAATTTAAAGGACAAGCCTAGTTGGTTTAATACTTGTTGGAACCTCTTATATTAGGAGAAACAAGATCACAAATTCAGGTTTCGTATGAACATGTATGCTTATCGACAAATGACATGAAACCACTTTGTAGGATTTGTAATGTTTTAACACCATTAGGATGTTATCTTATAAGACATCAATATTATCTTAATCTAGTTAGCTTTGAGGTATGTTTTGAACCAACCTTCAATTTTAGTTCTAGATACTTAGTGGTATTGTTTATGTATGTGTGTTTTCCCCTAAGAACATGGTAGAGGTTTTCTTATGTGTGGATGTGTGTAAGATGTAATATTTAATGGGTATAGTGTTACTTTTGTGATATGAGGGCGTAAAGTCTAAGAAACATTTATGTTTGGTTGTATTAGAAAATTAATATGCTTAGAGGGGATAAACAATGAAAGTGCTTGGGATTGTGGGGAAATTAAGGAATGTAATAACGTGACTTTAAGAGTTTAATTGTAGATGAAATTTGTAATTAGCTCTTAGTTATCGAAATTGTATCCTTGAGATGTCAGTTTAGAAATAAAGTGAGACTTGAAGTTTTATTATAACTTAATTAATTGTTCTTATATTGTTAAAAATGAATAAAAATTGATCCAAGTGAGATCAAGCATTTGAGAAAACATCAAATATTATATGAAAAATGAAACTCGTGATGTGTAAATGTTAAAATGACTTTAACTAATTAATGAAATATAACAACTACAAAATAAAAATAAAAAAGTGTACTCTAGCGAGTGGGAGTAAATAAGAAAAGGAAAATTGAATTTTACCCCTCTTTAAGCTTAAGGTTTCTCCCCCTCTTGACCTCATGTTAGTTTCCCTTACGTAATGAAAGTAATGTAAAATGTAAAGTAAACATGCTTTTGAGAAATAAGTACTTAGCTTAAGAACGAGTATTAGGAGACTCATATATGTTTAAAATGATTGGAACTAAAAATTGAGTTATAAAAATAATTATAATAGATAAAAGAACCAAATTATGTGTACTCATTATGAGTAAATGTTAAATGAAATAAATAATATGTAGCTTTGAAAATAGGAATATATTCTTAGATTTTAAATTCCTTTCAAAGATATAAGGTTAAAAAAGGAATTTAATTGTAATAAAGATGTAACCATGAAAATTATGTGTTGTGGAACATGCCTATCCTTGATTTCATATTGTGGTTGGGTCATTATTTTTTCATTCATTTGAGAAAGTATGGCATTAATTAACAACTTGTGTTATCATGTTGTATGTTTATTCTTATTATTGTTGGGGTGATATTGCATAATTGATTATTGGAGGAATAAGGTGTAGCTAGTGAAGGGAGGAATACAGAATATTGTGTGTTTTGTTTTAGAGGAACCAAAGGAATTAATGGTTAGTATTAGTGGAGGAATAAGTACATGTTAGCATGGAGGGATAAGGGGCCTTTTGAAGTTGATGTGAGGTGTTTCATCTTATAGGAACCAAACACTAGCCAAGATTCCTTAATGGAGCAATACGTGGTAGTTGTATTATTGATCGCTCCCCATTTCAAGCCATGTAGGTAATCTTGTTAGTGTGAGTAGTCTCTTATTGTGGTGTTAATCACTTTTCCATCTTGTTTTATATGTGGGTCCATGTTTGTGCAAGTGTCTCATGTGATGTTTAGTTATTCTAAGTGATCCAAAGTGGTGTCATATAACAAGTAATGGAAGTTTTTTTCTGGTTTATTTTATCTTGTGTTTTGGTCCTAGATGTGTGGGCATCAAAGTAAAGGAGAAAAATAACAAGAAATATTACAATGCTTTATAGAGAAGTAAGAAAAGGATATGAAAAATTAAATTAAAAGAAAAAAATGTGAGACTCAAAGGGAATTATATTTCCAAAAAGGATTTAGAATCATGAAAAATGGAAATAATTTACCATTAAAGGAGAAAAAATTACATGAGATAATTTTTGAGAGGACCTGATTATCATGGGAAAATAACATTCAGATCAACAATCCACACATTCCATTTCCCATGTATCATTCTATGTTACAATATATGATAAAATTTCATGTAGGTATGACTACCACCCTTACAACCACCATGATACAACCATTCATACTAGTGTTCTCCCTAAAATTCTAGAACTGATTTCTATTCCACACAAAAAAATTCAAACCATCTTTGGTGTTTCTATTCCACTTAAATATTTATCAAAAAAATTTGTAATGAAACCAATAATGACATTTGAAAATGAAACAACTATCCCCTCGCTACTCTAGTCTTGGGTTTTAATTGAAGGCGTGAATTCACAAGTAATACATATACCTATCTATACATTATGGTTGCAAATTAAGAGAATTTTTTTGCCATTTTGATAATGAAAACTATGAAATAAAGAGAATCCGTAATGCATTATTGTATTAAGATATTATAGTTTGTATGTGTTAGTAATGTAATGAAATTCAATACATGAAATACGAAACATTTATTTGGCAATGTCAAATCTATTATGTTTATATCACTTAAGATGAATTTTGAAGAATATTTAGGAAAAGTAAAAAAATCCAATTTTTTTATAAATGTATTAAAAAAATATATTAAGTTATTAATAAGAGAAAACATGTTCCTCTACATACTCTATCATCATTATTGTGCATTGGTGTCATAAATCCCTTTTAGTCACTCAAATTTGACAATTTACCCCTTTTTCATTGTTGGTTGTGACTATGATCCTTTGCTAAGACAAATATCCACATCATATCCCTACTAAGTACATCTTATTATCTCTCTTCTAATTCAATTATTCCTACACATTGACGTGTCATAAAATTTTGAATATAAATGCATAAAATTAGTACTTAAAATCTTATTATCATGATACAAAATTCAAATTACACTCACTTCCATCATATCCACAACAATACCATAGGGTCAGGATATAATTTATGGTCTTCGCTAACCTATACAATATTGTATTAACACATCCTCCAACATTGCTTTAAATTTGATTATCCTTATTGGGTGTTGTTTCTTTGGGTTGGCCTTGTCTTAATGATTTACCTTTAGAACCCTATATAAACAAGTTAACATCACATTATTTACTTACATGGAAATCACTTTACACTCTTATGAGAACTTATTAAAAATACTAATACCAAAGGAAATCATGACTCCCTAAATATTCCCAAAGTTGATACACATCCATTAGGGTAATCACTACTACATTTCTAAAGAACTCAACCAAGTAGAGGAGTTCATATTTCCTCATTTCTAAACACCCAAATATCCCAAGTTCCAACTCAATGTATTAACAAGAGCACAATCATCTCAAGAACATTTAAAGAAGTTCAGTTGACAACTAGCTACATTCATATAAATATAACATGTTAGGTGGAGAAATATGTGTGGTTTGAGGCCTATTTGTAGTAGTGTCGATGTAGGTTGTGCACAAATTACACTATAACCTAGGTAGTAACCTTCTTGTAGGGTATCCCACCCATGATTAGGGTTTGATTTAAATTTAACTAATTTCACATGTTTTGGGATAGTACAAAACTTTAGGTTTTAAAATGGCACACATTTATAGACCATCGAAGGGCACAATACTTTACAAAAACACATGATTTCATACCAAAGTGTTTTCTAGAATAATCTTAAGAACAAAGAAAAACATTTTTATCTTTAGGACTCCCTGATTCTCTAGTCGAGTGTACCTAGATATCTCATGTTTTAATTTGTATAGCTAAGTACATATTCCCTCTTGTCTATTTGAGCTTGTAACATATTGTCATTGTTGGCCATTATGTGGTTATGTTTTCATTGATGTCAACCCTCATTGATAGAAAAGGGTTTCATGGTGTTGTATGAGTCCCCATATGATGTTATTCAGATGTCATGCATGTTGATCAAGTTGTTTGTTGAGTTTTCATGGTGTCCTGGAGCATGTTTGAGTAGGTCTAGTCATGATTTGTGGTCTCCCAAGCTGAGTGAAGGTTTTTATGAGGTCATACATGGTCCATACGGTGTGTTATGAGTGTATATGGGTCTCTGCATGAGGTTAGCATGGTCAAATCATAGTTGAGTTAGGTCATTCCAGCTTGTTTCTAGCCCTGGAACATACATAATGGTAAGGATATGTGAGATTTGGATCAAATAAGTATTTTCCAAGAATGGTGTCAACATGGTGATGGTATACATGGCATGTATGGTGAGTTTTAGATTTGCATTTAGTGGTTTGGTTCTTCTATGAGGTTCTTGGGAAGCAACATGTGAGAAATAAACATGTAAGCATAAGTAAGTCACTGTGGCTAGAGATTTTGAGGCATATATGAGATATATGGTGATAATAGAAAGTTAGATCAGGTTATCATGGTTCTTCATTCCAAATTTCATGGTGATAATATAAAGTTAGATCAGAGTTATCACACTAAAATTTCATGGTGTTGTAAGTTTTAGTGTGATTTTCATGAAAAGTTGGACCTTCTGATGCTTGTTGTGATCTGTATTCTTTAAATGGGGACCTGAGCTATTTTGGGTAGCTTCTTAGGTAAGTTATGAATATTTCACAAAAATAATGAGGTGGTTTTATTGTCACATTTTTATGAACAATCATTAACAAGGTAAAGTGGTTTGAAACCCTAGCTAGGAGCAACTTGCAGAAAAGTGAGTATAGTGACCAATTTTTTATTGTTTCCTCAAAAGTGATGATTGTATGTTATATATTACTCTTTCATATTTCCAAGAATGTGGGATAGAGCTTGTGGTCATATGTGGGCCCCACCTAAAAATGTAAGTTTTTGAAGAGTTTCAATTTAAGGAAAATTTCTCCAAAGAAGGTGATGGATAAATTGGCATTGTGTGATGTATGTGAGTTTTTATTTATGTAAAATAGGTTTTAGAACATGTTGATGCAATTTCATGGTCAAATAAGCTCTATTTAGGTTGACTAGTCAAAGGGAAATTTTAAGGCCATAAAAAGTAGTATTAAGTAAAGTGGTTATAACTGGAGTTACATGTGGAATTTTGAGGTGATTAAAAATATGTTGGAAAGATTATTTAGAGATATTTATAGTGATATAAGTCTTGGCTCATGTTGAGGTGATTTGATGAGGTTTCTAGGTCATTCTTTGAACATGAAGTTTTTTTCCAGTGCAGGAAAGGATGTGTTTTATTGAAAGTTTTGAGTTGTTTGAAGCATGGGATAAATTAGGTGATGTTTTTATCACGGAATGTAAATATGGATACATTATTCATCCAATGAATCAATTTAGAAGTCTTTATTATTCATAAAAATGTTTTTATGAGAGGGGGTGAATCAGTCCTACCAATTATTTTTCAATTCATTTACCATCACATACATTCATTGATTCATTCATTCATTAACCATCCATAACCATATGTGTGCATTAGATATGTAACATCAATCACAAGAGCATGAAACAAAGTACACAACACAAGAACACCATATGTAAGTGGGAAACCCTCATGGGGAAGAAAACCCATTGAAAATCTATTTATATTACAAAAAGAAAATAATTTTAGTGAAGCACCAACTTCACAAGGAGCACCAACCCTGATTTAGTGAGGAACCAACCCCACAAGGATCACCAACCCCTAGTTTAGTAGAGAATCAACCCTACAAGGATCATCAACCCCTAGTTTAATGAAGCACCAACTCCAGAAGGAGGGTACAAGCCCCTAGAATGACCAAGCACCAACTTAGCCACCGAATATGTTTGATATCTTATTTTTCTGCTGCCATAACTAATGGAGACTACAATCTCGGCCCACAAACCCTAGCTCATACCCTAGGGCATCAAACTTGCTCTATCTTCTTCCTTATCAACTTGTCTAGCCTATAAATATTGATCTCATGCTGTCATACCTTCCTCAATATAGAAATTTTTTTATCAAACTTTAATTCATGCCTTCATGCATGTAAAAAAATCTCCCTAGGTCATACTACTCCCTCATGCAAGACTAGCTCGCCAAATGAGCTGAAACATCACTTTTATATGAATTTCAACTTCATAATCCAAACTAGGTTAGTACCTCATCATAAATTAGACCCATAAACATTAATTATATTCAAATACATCCATTACAATGGTTACATATGACCCATATAGGTCGGCCTATCCAAAAATAACATTTCATGCTCCAAAGTGACCCAAAACCCTTGCATTGGGATGCAAAAAAATCCTAATCCCAAAACTATTTTTACCCAAGCTCTAAAAATAATCACACATGTTTAAAATAAAATTTACACATCATAAATGGTCACAATTATCATGTACCAATCAAATTATTTTGTTTAATGGGCCCAATAGCTAATTGCCTTCATTGAGCACTGCTTCCAAAGACTCGAATATGACTTTATGCCTTAATGCCCCTCAATATGAAATCAAATATTACATGCTACCAATTTATGTAAATTTAAATACCTGTACAACACATATAATCAATTTATATCTCTTGAAACAATCACTTGCTCAAACCACATCCACTTTTGTCTTCACCAAATCAAGTTGCCCATAAACCCATTTTCCAAAATGAGCTGATAAATAGTATTTTTGTAACTTAAAAGACCTCAAAATGTATTCAATATATGACACATTGTTTCACTCGGAAATGCTTCGTTCCTTATAGAAACAGATAAGGTTAGGGTTAGGAGGAATACCTGTAGAATGTCGAGATGATGTGCGCGTACCGTAGAGAAAGATCAGGCTGACTGCGAAGAACTCCTTTTTGTCTTGGAAGGACTACCTGCAAATAAGAACACAAGACCACAAGATTTTGATTAGATAATAAATGAGGGAACTGCCTTGGGCCCAGGAAGTATGAAACTTCCTTTCGAAGGTGGTCAGTTCCCCTGCTAATATGAATTAACACAAAATACTGTAGAGTACTAATTAAATTGTTTCGTGGAACTGGGTAGGGAAAAGGCTGTTTTTCTTGGTTTTGATCAAAGGAACCGATGCCGGTTATCTATAACCGATGGCGGTCACTGATAACCGATACCGGTTGGTTCTAGGATCTTCTGGGCTGGTTGTGGTGTTTGTAATGGCTGGTTTTTGGATAGTATTGAGAAATGGGATGGTTAGAAGCTAAGGAATGATGGTTAGAGGCAATGGTACGTTAGATAATGGGTTCAGAACGGATTTGGGAAGATTACAATTCCAAAAGCACAAGAAGTGTTATAATGGAGGACATGCAAGATATAACTTCTGGTTTTTTTGATGAAGGTGCAAGTTGATCTCCTTTCTGCCAACTCTTACGGTTTCTTTTCTCGTCTCTGCTTGGTCAAGTGAAGTTCGGACTCTGTGATCGCCGGACTCTCCTTTGATTAAAATCCTTCGACCGATCTCCAAAAATGAAATTCCGATCCGTTGTTTTGGTTTGGGAGCCCATTTACGAGGAACCGATGGCGATTGCGTGCGAGCGGCGGTCAGTAGAACCGGCATCGGTTAGGAAAAAGTAGGCTATTTTTAGTAAAATAGCCCACCTTCCCGCTTTTCTCCCGAGAGATCGATTGCGGGCTTGGTCAAGTGGCTAGAAGGTCGGCTTTGGAGTGCGAGTAAGGAGGCATTAGTTATAGAGGTGAGTCTAGACCAAGTCATGGGTCCTAATTAGGTTAGTTTAGGGTTAGGGCTAGGTCATGGTGAGGTGGCACAGTTGAGGTGGCGGCAGGTGATGTGGATTTATCAATTACAAGGTAATTAATAAATACTTGTGTAAGGTTTAGGTAATGAGGTTAGGTTGCGAAATGAGATGCGGGTCACAAGGGGTCGTGAGACACGAATTTGGTGTCTACATTAGCCCCTTATTGTCGTGTAGCTTGTCCTGTAAAGCTGCGCGGACAATAATATGAAGTGGTTTCTCATGTTAAAGATATAGGTAATCCCCCTCAAATCTATCACAGATTGAGTGAACGGGAAATCAGGGATAGGGTTGATAAAGGGTATATGTGGTAGAGAGGATGATAAGGTGATGGTGTAGGTCCAAGGAAGCAGACGCATGTTGAAATGCAATAAGTACGACGAGGGTATATGATTTGACAAACCAAACCAGCAATGTATAGGCAAAGGTCGATAGTTTATCCAAACAAGGGTGATATAATCCGGTATCCAAGGCATAGGAAGTAGCTCGGGGTATATAACGTAAAGGTAAGGTGCAGAAGCGTTTAGGCATGTTTGGCATTACAAATGGTTGGTTTGGTTGAGATAAACGTCACGGTCTAGGTCTAGGCAAAGTTGGTCAACAGATCAAGTCAAGGACCCTAATCATGCTAAAACACGAACAGGTGAGCTCTATTGAACAAAAAGCTACATGATGGATGGATAAATTAAAACGGTGATTGTGGGTATGGTATGGTTAATTGGTGCGGCCTTAGGTCGGGCCAAATGGTTAGGTGCGGCCTTGGGTCGGGCCAAATGGGTTGGTTGCGGCCTTGGGTCGGGCCAAATGGTAGGTTAAGGCCTTGGGTCGGGCCAAATGGGGTGGTTGCGGCCTTGGGTCGGGCCAAATGGTAGGTTGAGGCCTTAGGTCGGGCCGAATTGGTAGGTTGAGGCCTTAGGTCGGGCCAATTGGTAGGTTGAGGCCTTAGGTCGGGCCGAATTGGTAGGTTGAGGCCTTAGGTCGGGCCAATTGGTAGGTTGAGGCCTTAGGTCGGGCCGAATAGGTTAGGGCGAGGCCTTGGGTCGGGCCAATTGGTAGGTTGAGGCCTTAGGTCGGGCCGAATGGTAGGTTGAGGCCTTAGGTCGGGCCAATTGGTAGGTTGAGGCCTTAGTGTCGGGCCGAATAGGTTAAGGCGAGGCCTTGGGTCGGGCCAAGTGGTAGGTTGAGGCCTTAGGTCGGGCCGAATGGTAGGTTGAGGCCTTGGGTCGGGCCAAGTGGTTGGTTGAGGCCTTAGGTCGGGCCAATTAGTAGGCGAGGCCTTGGGTTGGGCAGACGAGAGGCGATATTGGTGAAAAAGAGGCAAGGAATAAGGAACAGCAAAGAATGGGGTAAAGGGGTATCGGGCGAAGCGTCGATTCATCATGACCGATATCGGTTAAGGACCGATACCTGGTTTCCTAGGCGTAAAGGAAACCGACATCGGTATAGGTCGAAATACCTATAAAAAGAAACATACGGCCTGTCATTGTCACTTTTGTTATTTGTAATCCAAAATTGACTTGTCTGACGTGGAGAGTTGATTTGGAGGGGTATTGAGTGAGGTGGAGCTATTTGATTGGCGGAGAGAGTTGATAGTGGGCCCGAATAGTTGAGGAGGCAAGAGTGATTGGCGGGACCCAAAGAGATCGGGATTGGAGCCATGGCAGCGAGCAGAGGAGCTGGAGGGGCTGGACCAGCTGGACCGCCACCACCCATCCCACCACGACGACGTGTCGTCGTACCGGTAGGTTCTAAACTCTTTAATTTGGTGATTTGGTTGATTTATGGTGTTTTTTGGGATTTGGGTAGGAATTTGTATTTTGTAGGAAAGAATGAGTAAATGGGGGTAATTTGAGAAAGGGAGAGGGTAGATAGGTTAGATAGGCTAAGGTGGGTAGGTGGGTAAGTTTTTAGGGTTTTTGGGTGGGTAGATGGGTAGAAATAGGTAAAAAAATGAGTTTGGGGGCCGCGCGGGGGTTCGGCTCCGGGATAGAACAGTGACCGATGTCGGTCACTAAGCGACCGGCATCGGTCGCTAAAGTTTAGGGAAGGGTACAATTGTTTGTGACCGGCGTCGGTGATGTATCGACCGGCGCCGGTTGTGGGTTTATGTAGGGGTTGGGTTGGGTTGGGGGTGGGTGTGGGGTTGGGTTGGGGATGGTTTGTTTGTTTTGGGTTGGGTTTGGGAAGGGGATAGGGTTAGGGGTTTAGGGTTTTAGGGTTGTGGGGTTTGGGTTGGGTTTTGGGTGGTTGGGTGGGTTTTGGGTGAGTGGGTTGGGTTGAGTTTGGGTGAGTGGGTGGGGTTGAGTTGGGAGTGGGGAAGGGGATAGGGTTAGGGGTTGAGGGTTTAGTGTTTTGTAGGTTGGGTTTCGGGTGGGTATGGGGTTGGGTTGGGGATAGTTTGTTTGTTTTGGGTTGGGTTTGGGTGTGGGATTGGGTTGAGTTGGGGTGGGTAGGTAGAGACCCGAGGGGGTATGGGTTGGGTTTAGGATGGGGTTTAGGGTTTTTTAGGTTGGGTTTCGGGTGGGTAAGGTAGCGTGTTGGGGTGGGGTTAGATTTTGGGTGTTCTGAAAAAAAAAAAAAAAAAAAAAAAGGGGGTAGATGGTAAAGTAGATGTTATTAGAAGCGAGTGGGTCTAAGAATGTGGGTTGATTTGGCAGCACGTCAGCAGTTGACGATGCGTGATAGGATGCCTCCACTATTGAGTCGGATGAGGCCACACATATCTGCGGCGCATTGGGCCATCATGCGCGAGGTGGGGCTTGGCGGGGTCCAGAGATACAGAGCGATCGACAGAGATCACGGCTGATGGTCGCCCTCATCGAGAGATGGGATCCGCGGCAATGTGTTCCATCTGGCCGACCGGGAGAGACCGTCACATTAGAGGATGTGTATCGCATCCTACGGCTACCGATCGAGGGAGAGGCCGTTTTCGTGTGGATTCAGAGATCGCCATGGATAGCATCTGCGAGTTTTGGGGATGCGGCGCGCTTCTTACATATCATAGCGCGAGCATTGGATATGGGACATGTAACGCGCACACAGACATGAGGAACACGGCTTGCCGTGTTGATGATGATAGGGTCACCTGCTTCGCCCTCCCGGATTCAGAGGGAGGCCGCTTCCCACGGGCATTGATGGGGGTGCTACTGGAGATGGTGGAGGAGCACACCTGTTTTGCATGGGCACCAGTATATCTGGTGCAATTATACAGGGAGTTATGGGGCTATCGCCGGAGGAGGCGATTTGGTATTTGTTCGACCTTTTTGTTGCACTGTTGGGCATACGAGCACATCGTATGCATCGAGGCGATAGGGGCTACCCAAAGCCCCAGGGCCACGTGATCGTATACCGATATGGCTTTCGAGAGGTGGTTGGGGTTGTGGGCAACCACGAGCGATTGTTGTAGGTCGGGATGTGGCCTACTATGACATATGCTAGAGGGCCTTACACGCAGTAGACATTATATGGAGACCCTACATGAGGTCACCGGCTGGCGAGAGGAGCTCGCATACGGCTCCGCCCGATCCAGTATACATTACGGATAGCAAGACGGAGGTCGGGGAGAGTACGGCGGATACCCTTAGAGAGGGTACGCAGGATGGGGCCGCCACGGGACGAGCCACCTCCCTTCCCTCGGACAGAGGGATGATGTAGAGGCCCCACTGCGCACCCACGCACCTTGGGATCAGGACCAGGTAGTGGAGAGACCAGCAGTGGGGGTGTGGATGATGCAGTGCACGCGATATACTGTGGTCCAGTGGGCCAGACGAGAGAGCGGCGAGGGTAGCACAGCCAAGACAATGCCACACTTGGCGGCGGCGGTGGCTGCAGAGAGATCAGCTCCGGGGGCAGGTGCAGCTATTACAGGGGCAGTTAGCTGCTGCACAGGCACAGATAGGGGTTTTACAGGGCAGCGGCTAGCCGAGCTCGGTAATGCAGTACAGAAAGCACCACCACGGCAAGAAAGCACAGCCACGAGTGCGAACAGTGCACAGGCGGCCGTACAGCAAAAAGGCAAGACAGCCACGAGCCCGAATACCACCACGGCCACGGAGTGCGAGTACGAGCACAGCAAAGACCTCCACAGCGCCACGGCCACAAAGTGCAGTGTACGAGCTCGAGGGATAGTGGTGTTGGGTGCCAGGGGACCAGCCCCAGTTCCTTCAGTGGCGCGAGATCGCTATATGGAGGTTAGAGCAGAGGCCCGTTATTATCAGGATATTCTTGATAGTACCGGAGTCGATTATCAGGCATATGCAGCTCATAGAGCAGAGACCTCGCGCGGTGAGAGAGATCTCGAGGAGGGCAGCCCACAGTGGCGTATACCATGCGAGGCCGAGGCGAGAGGCGCCACAGGGACCAGCGGGGAGAGGTGCCGAGGGCGGTGGGGAGAGCTGATAGATCCCCGACGTGGTTTTGTATAGGGACACGGGCACCGGTCTGCGAACCGGTTGTATTGATAGAGGCCTGCGTGCCTACATTTATTCATTGTTTTGATTGATTTATTTATTATATACAAACTGCGAGCGAGTACTGGGTCAGTACATTTGATACCGAAACTGCGAGCCGAGTATATTTTTGATATGAGAGACCGGCCTGCGAGCCGAGTCGAGATTTGTGGTAGGTATTGCGGCCTGCGTGCCGGCTTTGGTATATTATGTGATCACAGAGGCCCCGATGTAGGGCACATTGTATTGTTGAAAATTTGTATATATATATATATAGATGATGTTTTGATCCACATGCTGTTTTTAAAATGTGTTGAAATATTTTGTTAATGGTTTGGTAATATATAGAATGTGTGATGAGTTTAATTGACATGTTGATAGATAGATGATGCTGATGTTTTTGTGCGTATATATGAATGACAGGTTATGTGATAAATTGGTGGTTTTGTGACAGTGTGATATATGTAACTGATGAGTTGGATCCAAATGATGTATAGATTGATAGTTTTTTGATATTTGTAGTTGATGGTTTGTGTATTGGTATAAATGATGTTTAATGAAAATGTAATGTTATATGTGGTGGATGAACAAAATGTGGTAAATTGTGTTGTTTATGCGAGGCAAAGAGGCGGCGCGACAAAAATTTAGATGAGAAATGAAGAAAAGAACCTGTTTCAAAAAGGAGGGTGTGTAACCGGTATCGGTTAGGTGCAAATGTGTAGCTACTGACCGATATCGGTTAAGCAACCGATACCGGTTATTTAGGTATGGGCTTTTCTAAAAATAAAAAAGCTAGGGTGGCAACTGAAGTTTTAATTTTAGAGCCATGCAAGAGGTTAAAAGCGCGAACGCGACGCGTTTTGACGACTGCGACAGGTTTTGCATGAGAAATCTGAGTGATAAGGAGAGAAGAGACAAGAAAAGGGAATTGTGATCTGAGATTCAGAAGATAGCAAGGCAGGTTTGAAAAAAGGTGGTGATAATGGCAGGACGAGGAGAAACATCCAGCAGGCAGGGACAAGAGAGAAGACAAGGGCCACCGCAAGCTACTGCAACCCAAGAGGTAAACGTTTTGGTTGTGATTTGATTTCTGCATGGTTTTGTGAAGAAGATGGGGTAGAATAGGTGGGTAAATATGAGAAAGAAAACATGATAACAAGGGTTGCAGGTGAGGTAAGTGTTACCGGGTAGGCAATCAGGGGTTTCAGGTATGTTTATATGTATAAAAACGAAGAAACGAGCAAATTATTGTCGTAGGTGGTTGTTTTTAAGGAAAGTGTATAAAATTGACAGTGACCGGTAGCGGTTAGGTAGAACCGGTATCGGTTACGTAACCGATATCGGTTACGTATAACCGATACCGGTTACTGGAGAAATTTCCAGAATGTTTGAAAAAGACCCTAACGGGTTGAATGGTTGTTTGTTGTTTTGGTGTATGCAGGCAGAGACAGAGTTGAGGATGAATGATAGTGTGCCGTATTTGTTGTCACGAATCCGAGCGGATGTAACACCAGCGGAATGGACATTGATAAATCGTTTGGGGTTAAGTGGAATCCGTTATTATTCACGAATCGCACGTAACCATGGTATGTTACAGGCGCTGATTGAGAGATGGAATCCTGAGACAAATACCTTCTATCTGCCAATGGTGAAATGAGCAAAGTAACGTTGGAAGATGTGTTTCGTATTTGAGACTCCCTATTATAGAGAGCCGATATATCGAGCACTACTAGCGCGGCACGGGAGCGATATGAGCGATTTGGTCCATACGCACGAGATTTGACACAGCGAGGTTTATCGTTTACATATGGGGTAATGTATGCACACACCACGAGGAGACAAGGTTAGCAAGTGATATTAATGATAAAGCAGTAGGGTATTATGCATTACCGAGGCGGAAGGGGGAAAATTTCCAAAGGCATTGATGTGTGTTATCCGGGAGATGATAGAAAAGGCGTTACGTTTGCATGGGCACTGCATATTTGGCGGAGCTATACTGGGGTTTATGGGCTTGAGGCGAAGTCACGGAGACAACGTTGATTGCTCATACTTATTACCTTTGTTGGCCTATGAGCACATTGTTTGTGTGCGACCAATAGGCCGATCTATCTCTGACGAGAGAGGGAGATACGAGAGGTTGGGATTACGATGGGTCAGATGAGAACAAGAGGCAAGATCTCGGCCGTCTTTGGTGACATTGAGTATTATAGTCGAGTATGGGAGAGAGTGTGAGGTTGCGGATATCTGGTTGGAGGTCCTACGGGAACTATATGGTAACCGAAATCATAGGCGAGGAGTTGAGAGGTGTAGAGCGATTGAGGTGGATCGCGGGGCACGAGCCGAGTGAATATGAGAGGATTCCTATAGATCGCGTGCGTGCGCGACAATTTGGATATGTGCGGGACATACCACGAGCTTATAGACCATATATGAGGATCGATGCTGAGGGCAAAGCATTCTCACCACCCCGGCCAACACCTCCGAAGGGCGAGGAGATAGCGGCCGATCGGGAGGTAATGGATGTAGGAATGAGCAGAGGCCTATAGATTATGGTGGGTAGCGAAGCTGCGAGGTGTACGTGAGCGCCACGACAGTGGTGATCACAATGCAGAAGAGGATAAATCTGCGGCGTTGGTTGGGCTGAGCTCCAAACGCAGTGAATGAGACAAGAGGATTATTAGTGGTTGCGGAGTCACGGGCGGCGAGACTAGAGGCTGGAGTTCTCCATGTGAGAGGCGTATTCATATGTTACAGGAGAGATTGGCGAGATCAGGCAGGTGGTACCAATAGCCGCGGTACCTTTGAGGACAGAGAGGCCCGGCGAGAGGGGTCGACGATCACGATCATCACCTAGTTCGGGATGAGTTGTGATGGTCTGAGTATATGTTAGCGAGGTATAAGAATAAATAAGGATGCCGACCTGCGTGTCGATGATAGAGAAGATGTATTTGTTTAACATCTAAATAAAATTGAGTATGTATGTTGATTTGAGTTATGATAATAATAAGATTGTCGGTGTTTTGATTTTCGGTGTTTCGAAAAAGGATAAAGAGAAATGTGATAAAAATAAAAATACACAAAAATATTTATATTCACCACACAAGATAGGTTATGGTAGGGGATGGTCGAGCTAACCTTGGGAGACCCCATGTCTCCGAAGTGCTGCCTACATAGCCCATTGCACAAAGCAAGGAAGGGCCTCAGACCGATGTAGTTCTCCCTTAGGATCGGGAGGGGTGAATATAAAAATTTGGTATGGTTTAGGCAATTTGTCGTTTGGTAAAAATTTAATGTTGGTAGGGTAATGTTGTTTAGTGCTTTGGTAGGTAATGTTGTTGGTGTAGGTATAGGTAAAGCAAGGGTTAGCATACCCAAGTAGTAGGGAATAGTGTCCGATTAAGATCAACACACAATTCTAGATGCGAGGCAAAGTGGAAAGAGTGCTCGTAGGTGAGAAGAGCTAAACAAACCATACAACGTAGAGCGAGCCCGAAGCCCTAAATGCCGTGCATAAACGAGAAGTCCATAGTTGAAAAGAGTTGTATGATCACAATATATCAGGTGTACGTTACGTCCCTTGAATTGAAACAAATGGTGAGATGAGGTGGATGATATAGCTGAGGTACAAAGAACTTGTTACAACGAAAGAGAACCTACCCTAAATAGACAAGTCCATGACCCAAAAAGTTCTTTTGAATGAGGCTTTTATTTTATTGAATGTAGACTGATCGATGCGGGAAGTCTACAAGGGATATTGATTGTTTTATTCTTGAGGTCTTCACGAAGCTGATCAATGCGAGAAGCTTCTGATAAAGGCTGACTGTGTATAGCTGTCCTTGAGTGGGAGCGATCTATTTATAATAGTGAGAGATAATTTTAGTGCATAGCTGTCCTTCAGAGGCGATCTATTTATAAGAAGCCCAAGCAATAGTTTGGCATATATTTGTCCTTCGAGGAGCGATCTATATTTAATTTTAGATAACTAGATGTTCTTTTGGCGTGAAGCATCTAGTTTAGCAGGAAGTTTGACTCAAGAAAATCCCATAAGAATACGGCTTATTTTAATACTTTAAAGTCATGGACTAGACTAAAAAAGGGGAAGGCATTATCAAGGGGAGGTGCGAAGTGATTTTGAGTTTATTCGGAGATATAGAAAACAAAGTGTATGTAGCGGTAAATGAGCTCAAGGGACGAGCAGTAGGTAGATAAGGAGTGATATAACACTAGATTCAACAGTAGAATGGTCGAAGATGCAAGGCATTAAGGGGTTCAGGCTCAGGTTTACCATTAAGCGAAGCTAAACGATAAGTGCCTGATCCATAGGTGTGAGTGATTATATAAGGCCCAATCCAATTGGGAGCAAATTTTCCACGTTTGCTCTTTTCTAGTTTGGTTACATGTTGATTCTCTTTGAGGACAAGATCACCAACCTTAAAGGTACGCTCATGAAGTCGCTTATCATAAGCACGCTTGATGCGTTTTTGATAGATTTGGAGGTGATCGAGAGCTGTAAGACGTCGTTCGTCAAGAAGCTCTAATTGGGCTAACCGCTCTTGGCGGAAATCATCGTTGGTGAGAATATCCGAAGAGATATTCTAAGGGAGGAATTTGTATTTCGAGAGGCAAAACAGCCTCGTACCGTATACCAAAGAAAAGGTGTGGCATTAGTGGAGGTACGAATGCTAGTACGATAAGCCCAAAGGGCAAAGGGAATGTGATCGTGCCAATTTCTTCCGCATTCATTGGCGACTTTCATGAGGATTTTGGTTAGAGTTTTATTAGAAGATTCACTCACGACCATTGCTTTGTGTGGATAGTAAGGTGATGAGAAGCTAAGTTTGATACCAAAGTTGTCACAAAGGTCTTGTAACAACTTATTTTGAAAGATTTACCATTATCTCATTATTAGGCGATGAGGAATACCAAAGCGATGAGATAATGTGATGGTTAATGAATTCGACAATTTTTCTTTTTGATTGAAATGAGTGGAACGGCCTCCACCCATTTTGTGTAATATTCGGTCGTTTGTGATTATCAATGGTGACGTTGTGAAGAGGTCGGGTGAATCTCACCAATAAGGTCTAAACCCCATGTGAGAAAGGCCACAGATCTCGTGCGACTCAGTAGTGGTGGCTAGGAGTATGTTGAAGATTGGCATGTTGTTGACACATGACACGGCGCTTAACATATTCAGTAGCGATCGTTATTGAGAGTAGGCCAATAATAACCTAGGCGAAGGATTGCGTTTAGCCACGGCAGAAGGCCGCTAAAATGTCCACCACAAATCCCATCGTGTACTTGTTGGATGGTATAGGTGATTTACTGTGGCGGTTAGAGCGGCGAAGGAGGATGCCATCAAAGCCACGTTTAGAGGAGTCCTCCCATGACAACATAACGCGAAACACTTTTAAGAAAAGCACGTTTTCCGTTACTAGTAAGATCAGGTGGGAGGACAGAGATTGTAAGGTAGTCATGAAATTGGTGGTACCAGGTATCCTGTGAATTAGTAGACACAGTATTTATCATGCAAACTACCGAGGTTAAATAGGATGGTGCAAAAGTTGTTGGACCACGACAAATAATTGAGTCATTAGCGCGGCGGGAATTTGCGAGGCTAAGCAAGCCATAGTATCCGCAAATTTGTTAGTGGAGCGGGGAATGGTTTGGATAGAATAGTGAGTAAATAAGGCTAGAAGTGACTCACGTGGTGTTTGTACTTACAAGTTCCTTGTTTTTACATTGGTAGATGCCCAGTAACTTGATTGACTACCAATTGAGAGTCGCGAAAATGTTGATAGATTTGATACCTAAGTGTAACGCAACTGAGAACCTAGAACAAGGGCCTCGTATTCATTGTATTATTAGTGCAAGGGAAATCAAGTCGGAATGAAAGAGGCATAGGTTCAGCGTCAAGAGGGATGAGAACAATGCCGGCTCCTCCGCCGCGCTGGCACTTAGATCCATCGAAGAAGAGGGTCATTTGATACGACACTTCTCCGAGCGAAAGAGTGGCGATGAGTTCGTCGGGGAAGGTAAAATTGGTAAATTGTTCCCCAGGTAGAGGGGCCTCCGCAAGTTGATCTGCAAGAGTTTGTCCTTTGATTGATTTCTGTTGTATAAATTCAAGGTCGAGGTCGGCGAGGAGCATGAGCCATCGAGCGATGCGTTGGTTTAGGTGTGGTTTGGCGTACATATAATGAATGGGGTCTGTGTTGGTGATGACGAAAGTTTTGTGATTCAGGAGGTAATGTCGGAGTTTGGTGGCGACGAATGATAGGGCCAGGCACAATTTTTCTACATGTGTATACCTAGTCTCGTAATCCACGAGGGTACGACTTATATAGTAAACGGCCTGCTCTCGGCGTGCCGGGTCTCGATGGGCGAGCATAGCTCCTATAGCATGGTCAGTGGCGGAAAGATAAAGGTAGAAAGGACGGTCGTCCTGGGGTGGGATAAGCACAGGTGGCTGCAAGAGATATGTTTTGAGAGCTTCGAAGGCTTGGTGACACTCCTCACTCCATTGAAAGGCAACGTCCTTTTTTAGAAGGTGATGAAAAGGGTGACATCGATCCGAGAGTTGGGAAATGAAACGCCGGATGGATTGAAGTTTACCCTGCAAACTACGCAATTGTTTAAGGTTTTTGGGTGGGGGCATTTCTAGGATAGCTTTTACTTTAGATGGATCGACCTCAATGCCACGTAAAGAGACGATAAAGCCCAGAAGTTTCCCCGAAAGGACACCAAAGACACATTTCTTTGGTTGAAGACGGACAGAATATTGTAACAGGCGATCAAAAATAATGGTTAAAACATCGAGATGTTCACTGCGATGTTTAGACTTGCCCAGAAGATCATCAACGTAATCTTCGAGGATAGTGTGCATAATGTCATGGAAAATGTAGGTCATAGCCCGCTGATAGGTCGCACCAGCATTCTTAAGGCCAAACGGCATTACACGGTAACAGAAAGTTCCCCAAGGAGTTATGAAGGCAGTTTTGTGTTGATCGGCAGGGGCAACCAAAATTTGGTTGTAACCTGAAAAGCCATCCATGAGAGAAAGCATTTCATGACCCGCAGTGAGATCAACAAGTTGATCAATACTTGGGAGGGGGAAGTCATCCTTAGGGCAAGCGAGGTTAAGATCCCGGAAATCCGTGCATATCCGAAGTCCCCCCGTCGCTTTCGTGCACACAGTGCGATGTTGAAATCCATTGAGGATAGTCAATAGGCGGGGATGAAGGAAACAGAAAGGAGTCGTTGGAGTTCTTCTTTGACCAAGAGAGCAATGCGTGGATGCATTTTTCTCAATTTCTGCTTGACTGGTTTGGAATCGGGGTTTAGAGTGATGTTATGGACGGCAATGGTAGGATCAATTCCTGGCATGTCAGCGTAAGACCATGCGAAAGCTTGGTTGCGAGCACGGAGAAAGGTGGTAAAGGCGGCTCGTTCTGATGTGTCAAGTGATTGTCCGATCTTCACTATGTGAGGATCTTCCTCCGTGTGGATGTTGATTTCTATAGTAGATTCGTTCAGCATGGTTTGAGTTTCAGATGGTAAGGCACGTTGAATATAAGAATCATCCGCGCCTAGGTAAGTGAGGATGGAGTCGTCATCCTGGCATTCAACAACATTAATCAAAGGTGAATCCTCTTCGATCATGTCTGGATACAGAAGGGGAAGAGAAGATGGGTCCTCATTATCGCGTTGATAAGTGAGAGGACCTATGAAGATAGCATTTATGAAAAAAAAAAGTTAGGAGGGATAGATTCAGGGTCCATCGATTCTGTGGGAGATGATGGCAAAGTGGGTGATGATGGTTCGGTAGGGGCGACGTCCTCTTCTTCCAGATACGGTGACGGAGGTGTCTCTGCGTAGGTGTTTCGGAAAAACCAAGACCACTGCGATCATTATGTTTTGCGTGTGGTGATGGGGATGAGAGTATGTCGGCCTTGTTCGTAAAGGCCAAAACCAAAGCCTTTCCACGCACAAATGAGTCAAGAAGGTGAGGGAAACGACGATTTGTCAAGTATTGAAAATCGGATTGGAAGGGAACCACACCAAGAGGAGGTTCAGGGGTAATGGAGGATGCGTCAACACCCCCATATGTTAGGTTAGTGCGACAATGGGGTGGTCCGTAAGAGATTATCTCCCCCACGCGACGGTCGTAGGTGGGGTGTGCATGTAATTATCCGTACTCCTGCGGGGTAGGGATAGAACTAACGTTATATAGGCGATACTCCCCCAGCGTAAGGCGATGAAAAATGTCTACTAAGGGGTCGGAGGTTGGTATGTTAGCTGCGGGAAGAGAAGTGGTTTGTGCAACGGTGGTTTCATCAGTTGTAGGTGCAGTTGAGGTGGACGGTTGAGGTATATTGGAAGAGGATGGTTGGGTTGAATGTATGGGTGTCTTAATTGGTATAAGCACATCATTTGGGCGGTATAACATATTGCAAGTTTTGAAGGGGGGAGGATCAGCTTTTACAGTGTAGGACTTCCCCTCGTACTCAAATTTTATACATCGATGTAATGTTGAGGGGACGCATCCCATGGCCCGGATCCAAGGACGACCTAGCAATATATTATATTGGAACTCTCCTTCAAGGACATAGAAGAGTTCGGGCAAAGTACGTGGGCCTACGCGAATGTTGAGGATCACGGTGCCTAAGGTAGAAGTAATAGCATCATTGAATGACCGCAACATGATGGGGTTGGCACACATGCAACTAGAAGGGATGTTCATTTGTTGGAAGGCTTTTGAAGAGATGATGTTTAGGCTAGCGCCCCCGTCAATCATAACCCGACGTACTCGAATGTCTCGGACGTAAGCGGAAATGAAAAAGGCGTGGTCGGGGTCTTCGTACCAAAGTCGATAATTTCATCTTCCGAGAAACTAACCGCAGCGGCTTGTTGTTTTGAGACAGAAGTGGTGGGGGAGATGGATTGTTTGGTGAGAGAGGAAACGTGATTGGGTGTTAGAATGGAGGCCACGGGCAGGGTTTCATTGGGAAAAACCTCTATCCCTTGAAGGATCTCAACGAGAGCTTGTCGATGAGATTCAGAAGTCTGAATGAGATCATATAGTGTCATTTTTACGGGCGATTGATGAAGCTGTTTGATCATGGTTCGGTGGGCAACTCCATTAGAGACGGGATAGGCGGGTCCGCGAATAACCACTTTAGGTGGTGGTGTAATCGGGATGGTTGAAGGAGAAAGAGATGCCGCAGGTGTGTTTTCTTTCGCCTTCCCATTGTTTTTCTGTCCTCGAGTAGCGACACTAATCATATTAATCTCGTAGACCTGAGATGAAGAAGATGGTTGGGATAATTCATGGTCTTCAAGAGGTGGGGTTGTAATAATGATCGATCTTGGTGAGGCGGGGACAGATGGTATAGTAGAGGGAATTGACGCTAGAGGTCTCTCCCTGCGTAAGTTGTTTTTCTTAATCTTTCGATCCGGAAGAGGTGACTGGCGAAGGATGGTTTTTAGAGCTTTGCATCCTTCTACATCATGTCCAGGTGTGCGGTGATAGGCGCAGATTTTAGACTCATCATAATCCACAGGTCGGGGCTTAGACGGGTCATAAGGTCGAAGTGGGGGTAGAGAGATGGTCGCATTCTCCACCAACATAGCAAGGATTTTGGCGTAGGATCCTTTGAGTGGGTCAAAATCAGAAGAAGATGAGGGTATTGATTGTGTGGGTTGTGGTAATGTTTGGGCGTGTTTAGTTCGTATGGGTGGTGGTTTAGTCGAGGGGTGCTGACACATGTTTTTCACTAAACGTGGTTTCTTGGACACAGAAGTTACGTTCAGCTGGTTAGATGATGAGGCTACAGATGGCATGGTAGCGGGAAACAACCACGGAGAAAGGGGAGGACGAGAAAATAAATCCTTTGATGATGGGATTGGTTTAGGGTTGATAGGTGGACCGGATACGCGGGGTAACGATGTTGTGATACCCTTTGATCTCTGTATAGGTGCAAAAGGCGTAGGTTGTTTTGCAGAAAACAAAGGAGGTATGATATATTGATGTAAGGTGGAGGGATGAGGTCCCAATATGGAAGGTGGGTGTGAAGATGAGGTTTTGATAGAGGCCGGATTGCGTTTGTCTCCTAGGTGGCGGGGCGGGTTTATTTTGGGATAAATCGAGTCGCTTAGGCGGGTGTGTTAGACTGGGCATTGGTGAGGTCCCAAGCGTAGGGGAAGATCTGGTTAAGTTGATAGAAGTGGACGGGAATTTGGTGGAGGTGAGGGGGTGAAGGCGAGAAGGGGGGCATTTTAAGCACGTAAGCACTTCGGGTAGATGGTGGAGACATCGGGATCAGTCATTTGCATTTGAGTAGAAACAGGAGTACTCAAACGTTCCCATAGGGCCTGTCTATCTTCTGTGGAATGACAGTCTCCAGGTGTAATTTGTAATTTTGGTACAGAGGAAAAGTGAGTTGTAATTCCAATCCATTGCGGGTGTGACACAGGAGGCGGATGAGGCACTGTATCAGTAGATGCTAAGAGGTCGACGGGTTGTTGAAAAGATTTAGGTGATGAGGGACTAATAGGCAGAAGGGCATGTTGGAGGGTGTCATGACTAAAGAATTTAATGATGTCGGTGCGAGAGATTTCTCATCTAAGGATGTCAAAAGGAGTGGCGTACCCTCCTCTTGTGCGGCAAGAGTGGTAGAAGGAGACGTCTGGGAAATGGATAGATTAGACAACATCCGCTCAGCTCATGATCTTGAGGGATGTGGTGTAAGAAGACTCATTAATGGGAAGGAAGCACAGGCGATTAACTCTTCTATGGGTAAAGGAATGATTTCGCTTTGGCTTGATGGTGGTAAAGGAGGTTCGGGCTCCTGTGTTAGTGAAGAGGCTTGATTCAAAATTTTCTCGATAGAGGCTTTTGGCTGGGTATCGAATACCGCATGGATCTCATGAACACTCTCCTCGGCTAAGATATCTTGGTTTTACGTTCTGCTCTTGGACGAGTGATTCGGGAATGGCTTGTTGAAAATTTTTAGATTTGGTTAAGCGAGGGCGTTAGGATTATCGAGTGTTATATCCCCTGCATCAACCATTTCCTGCACTATGTTTTTCAACATCTTGCAGTTTTCATGACTATGTCCTTTTACGCGGTGAAAGTTACAAAAGTCATTTTCTTTGTACCAGGAAGGTATTGCGCGGGTGGAGTCAAACCCGGAGTGAGGTTTACAGGGGCAAGGTGATAGCCCCAGCTTTGAGCAATTTCTCTAGGATGACGCCATAAGTTTCTCCCAAGGGAGTGTAATTGGTGGGCTCAGCTTTGTATTTATAGGTGGTTTTTGGTGGAGTATTGGACGGTGGTTGGGATTTGACCATCACCGCGTGGACAGCTCCTTTTGATTTAGAAGAGGTTGACGTGTGAGGAGTGGTGGTATTTGGTTTATTGGTAGAATCAGGAGTTCGGAAAGTGGAGTTCTTGTTGCTTGCGACCGCAATTTCTCTTCTTCTAAGGCTCGAATTTCTAATTTTCGAGCCATAGTAAAACCTCGTCGAATGTACGGAAAGTTTGAATTTGGAGGGTAGGGGAGATGTGCTTAGCGCATGCCGCGTAAAGAGTTCGATAAGTTCGGTTTGAGGCAAGGCATACGTAAGTTGGTTGATAAGGCCCCGCCATCGTCCAAGCGAAATCTGCGATAGATTCGTCTTGGTGTCGGATGGCATAGAAGTCGATGATAGATACTTTCTTGGCAATGTTAATGGAGAAATGATCCAAGAAAGATTGGGCTAATTGGTTAAAAGAGAAGATTGAGTCTTTGGGTTAAATCTTGTACCACTCCAAGGCAGGCCCTGATAAGGACATGGGAAAGGTGCGGAGTAACAAGGCATCATCATGGGCAATCAAATAACAAGCATGTCTAAATGATCGCAAGTGTTGTTGAGGATCCTCTTTACTGTTAAAACGAGTAAACTTTGGCAACTCCCATTGAGGAGGATATGAATGAAGGGGGACAGAAGGGTGAATGGGCTCCCGACAAACTTGCTCGTATGTCAGCAAGGCTACGACTTCCTGAAACGGAAGCCTCCAGGTTTTGCATTTTGTCCATCATTTGCTTGATGAAATCTGTGGTTGGATGAGGTGATGGTGCCACAGAATAGGGATGTCCCATATAAGGTGTTGAGGTTACTGGATACGTGTATGGGAATGAAAAGGTAGGCGGAGCTTGAGAAGGAAAGCTCGTTTGAATAGGTGGCAGAGAGTAAGTCATGAATGGAGTGGTCTGAAAGAGAGACGAGATAGGGGCAGTTGGTGGTGGCGATACGTGGGGTCCAAGATTAACAAAAGGAAAGCTAATCGGGGTCGTATGAACCTCTGCCGCTGTCGGATTGGGAGACGGGGCTAGTGATGCGGGAAGTAAGGTATTGTTATCAGGAGGAGTAGGAGCTAAATGAGCAGCTATACTAATAGGCATGCCCATAAAGAGTTGACCATCGGGCGTACGGTCGGGGTATGAGACAAATAGTATTGACAGTATTTGGGATTAGCATCGTAAATTTGGCAAAGTCCTTGTCTCCTACAGAATTTGGGGATCTCACCGGTGTCCGTAGGGTTTCTATAGAATGTGAAGGGGTGATTCGAGCAAAGAAACAGAGCAAGCGTGTGAAACCATGGCGGCGGCTTGCTTAGAGTGATGACAACCATAGACCCGAACACACAGGAAAGTTTCAATCTATCAAGGACAAAAACAACCTCAGAATGGTGAATTTAGCAAGTTGCTGGTTTGTCAGGGGCTGAGAGAGACAGTAACCGATATCGGTTTGGTAACCGGTGTCGGTCACAGTGGCAAACGAGCGTTGGTCCCTTAACCGATGCGGTGTCAAAATCTAGAATAAGAAGATACAAAGGGGTTGCAACGTCGAGTAGTTTAGCAACTTATTGATCACAGAAGACAAAGTATGACAGAGAAAACAGGATTTGAAAACAAGCAAGAGGCACACGCAAATGCAGAGATTAACCTTAGGGTTAATTTTAATTATTGTGGGCTTATGCCTTTAGACGTAGAATGATGTCAGAATCCTAAACAACAAGACTTAGGGGAAATGTCAAGTTTGTTTTGGCTTATAAGGTTACCTCAATCGGGCGGAGGAATACCGCGGAAAAGGGGGGATGTTTGAGATGTTGTGTTAATTGTGAAGTGATTCAGTATGTGTTGTGCAGTGAAACTAAGGTTAATTTCCTGTCAATACCGTGGATATCACCCCCACGTGTACGACCTGTTACTTAATCTATGTTCACTAGAATTGAAAAACAACAGGCAGGAATGTAATGCATGTGTTTTAAAACCCAAATCGAAAGTGATATTCGATGAAGCAAAAGAGATGACTTTTACTAATGCAAGATGCAAAAACAAAGCAAGTTCTTTTACCAGAATAATAAAATACCCTGTGAATATCTCTAGAAGAAGAAAACAGCAAGTATGCTCCCTATAATAAAAGCAAGCAAGAAATAAAGAAAAACCCAAAATAGGTCCCACTGCAAGTGTACAAAAATGTTTCACTCGGAAATGCTTCATTCCTTATAGAAAGCAGAGATAAGGTTAGGGTTAGGAGGAATACCTGTAGAATGTCGAGATGATGTGCGCGTACCGTAGAGAAAGATCGGGCCGATCAGCTGCGAAGAACTCCTTTTGTCTTGGAAGGAATACTGCAAATAAGAACACAAGACCACAAGATTTTGATTAGATAATAAATGAGGGAACTGCCTTGGGCCCAGGAAGTATGAAACTTCCTTTCGAAGGTGGTCAGTTCCCCTGCTAATATGAATTAACACAAAATACTGTAGAGTACTAATTAAATTGTTTCGTGGAACTGGGTAGGGAAAAGGCTGTTTTTCTTGGTTTTGATCAAAGGAACCGATGCCGGTTATCTATAACCGATGGCGGTCACTGATAACCGATACCGGTTGGTTCTAGGATCTTCTGGGCTGGTTGTGGTGTTTGTAATGGCTGGTTTTTGGATAGTATTGAGAAATGGGATGGTTAGAAGCTAAGGAATGATGGTTAGAGGCAATGGTACGTTAGATAATGGGTTCAGGAACGGATTTGGGAAGATTACAATTCCAAAAGCACAAGAAATGTTATAATGGAGGACATGCAAGATATAACTTACTGGTTTTTTTTTATGAAGGTGCAAGTTGATCTCCTTTGCTGCCAACTCTTCTGGTTTCTTTACTCGTCTCTGCTTGGTCAAGTGAAGTTACGGACTCTGTGATCGCCGGACTCTCCTTTGATTAAAAATCCTTCGACTGATCTCCAAAATGAAATTCCGATCCGTTGTTTTGGTTTGGGGAGCCCATTTACAGGGAACCGATGGCGGTTGCGTAACCGACGGCGGTCGAGTAGGAACCGGCATCGGTTAGGAAAAAGTAGGCTATTTTTAGTAAAATAGCCCACCTTCCTCGCTTTCTCCCGAGAGATCGGGTTGCGGGCTTGGTCAAGTGGCTAGAAGGTCGGCTTTGGGTGCGAGTAAGGAGGCATTAGTTATAGATGTGAGTCTAGACCAAGTCATGGGTCCTAATTAGGTTAGTTTAGGGTTAGGGCTAGGTCATGGTGAGGTGGCACAGTGAGGTGGTGGGCAAGGTGATGTGGATTTATCAATTACAAGGTAATTAATAAATAATTGTGTAAAGTTTAGGTAATGAGGTTAGGTTGCGAAATGGGATGCGGGTCACAAGGGGTCGTGAGACACGAATTTGGTGTCTACACACATTAAAACCTATTAAATTTATAGGTGATATAAATAATCAACTAAACCATTTGATTCTTAAACCAACTCAATACTTGCAAGAACCAACCTATCCCGAAATAACATCTACAAAATTCTTCACAAATCAACCTAATATATTAACAAAAACACATCATCATGAGACAATAAATACCTCATTGGAAATATATCTTAATTAAATTTCCATAACATATAATAAATCCTTCCAACTCCAAGTGGAAGGCCTTTCTCTGTAAATTGTTTTTGTCTCTTCTTGGACTCAAGAAATGTCACTTAGCCCAACTTGCTCCAAAATACGAAAACTCACTTCCAAATGAAACAAATCATGAAACATACGAAAAAAATTATTTATAATCCATAATCAACCTTCACCAAGATTTAACAAATTAGAAACATCAGTTTACCTCTTGAAGCTACTTGCACCCTGCTAGAATGAGCACCTTCCATATTTGACCCTAAATAAATAAGTCATAACTTATGCATTCCATATCCAATATTCAATTTTTATATACCATTGGAAATATATCTAAATCAGATTAAAAAAACTTAAATGGAGTTGTAATTCCCCTTGTAGCTCTGTAATGTCAATTTTTGAAAATTTCTCCAAACTACCCCAAAAACTAGTCAACAAAGATAGGGCACACTTTGAACTTTTTAAACACAAACATGATCTAAAACCTTCATAAACATATAGATCAACTCTAGGGATAATATTAATTCCAATTTATTTCTACCTTCTTTGAGAAATTTTTTCTTAAACTGAAACTCTTTAGAAATAAGAAAATTTAGGTGGGGCCCACATACTGTCACAAGCACTAACATACCTTTATGGAAAGCTGGAAGAGTCCTATATAATATCCAATCATCAATTTTGAAAAATTAATCAAAAGTGATGATAAAACCACCTCATTATTTTTTTGAAAGCTTAATAAGCCGACCTCCAAGAAGATACCCCAAAGATCTCAGGTCCCCATGCAAAGCACACAACTCACAACGAGCATCAGAAGGTTCACTTTTACTATAAAACACACTAAAACTTACCTAGTTTAACAAAACTTGCATATCTTCAAAAATATTCAGCATACTAATCTAAAACTTGACATGAAGCACCATGAAAACATCCTATAACTTCTCAAACTCACCACATAGCCCAAATGCATCTCAAACTTTCCAACCAATTGCATTTATTTGTGTTAAACTGTTTGTTCTCAACTTCTTACTTCCCAAGAACCTAAAATATGCATCTAACCTATGAATTCTAACCTAAAACTCACCATACACATAAATTACATTGTCATAACACTATTCTCATGCTCCACCATGACCCGATTTGGTCCAAATATCATGCCACTACCTCATTCTAGATGTTCCAAGGTTAGAAACAAGCTTGGAATGACCTGACTCAACCATAAAAACTCATGAATTGACCTTGATGACCTCATGCATACCAATATACACCTCAAACACATCATTAGGACCATTCTTGACCTCTTGGAACTCAACAACACACTTGGGAAGACTCAAACCATGAATCAACATACTCAACTCGTGCACTAGGACCTCATAAGACTTTACCAAACTTGACAATCAACATGTTTAACACCCGAATATCATCATAAGGGGGACTCATACTACATCATGACACCATTTTCCATCAATAGGGGTTGAAATCAATGATAACACAACCACACAATGGACAAAAATCTCCCCCTTTATCATTGATGGTAACCATCATTAAGAAAGATTGATGATAACCAATATGAAAAACACCTACATCCCTAAACTCCATGTTTATGACGTTTCTATCCCCATTTTCCATATGTGAAAAATGCTACAATGAATCTACAACATGGAAAATTACAACACTCAACTAGATACAATAACAACAATGCAAAGACCAACTTATTTGACTCAAAATGCTCCCCACAGGACTGAAATCTCTCCTTTACTAAATTTAATGTTATAAAAATGATCCTCTAAACCGGATGAGAGTTGCAAAATTTACCCCTGAGCGATACACCTCTTTTAGGCCATCATTCATGATTATCAACCTCTTTCTAGGACTAATTCATACTTAAAGTCAACAAATTTGCCTCCACATCATCAACTTCACATTCAAAACCCTAATCCCGAATTCGACTTCAATGCATCCGAACAAAACTTCAACATGTTATAGGAGCCCTCAACCATCATAATTTAACCCCTTATGGATCCCATGGACTTATGTTGTCCACATATAATTGAATGTATAAAAACTATGATACATACCTAGCTTACATATCACACATGGAGTGACCAAACAATATACCCTTTCCCTGAAGGACTTCTTCAATGTTTTTCAACTTTATTTGGATGATTTCTTGTAAAATTGATTCATTCTTGCTTGACCTTGAAGAAGACAGCCCCACCATACCTAATTTTACCATTTTTTCTCACTAAGCATCTTGAACTCTTGAAACCAAAATCATATTCACTCTTGAATGATGATAAATGAGGCTCCCTTTATTTTGTTAGCACACAGACTTGTAGACATCACCACTCACTTTTCTTTCTCAAACTACAATGATTTTTTCAAACATGTACTTTGATCCTTTAATTTCTTATGTACCTTAGCTTATTTTTCAAGGCTAGTATCAACACAAATCATACTTGAATTTTCCATATACAATCCTCATATTATCATCCTTTGAGCAGGAAAAATTCAAGAACTATAATACTCCTAACTCAAGGCTTATACCATTTCACAGTCCTTATGGAACTTGATCCTTCTAGAGAAAAAATTAATACATATTCAGGGGTGAAAATCTTATCAAAATTATTATATACTTACCCTACCTATGATATCCCAGATGAAGCACACCGAAGATCATTCCTCCTTAAGAGAGATAAAGAACAATTCATAGACTTACTTGTCGGTGAGCACTATATCAAGATCATAAATAGCACAAAAATGTTTTCTGACATGATAGATAGACATTTACAACTGTAGGTAGACATTTTAGTTTACAAACTCTTTGTAACTATGTCCAAGACTTATTCATGACCTTGAATAGTCCACTAAGATACCTCTTGATCCGAGATACTCCTTATTACATCTTGAAGTATTCTTTTAGAGAAAGCACAACATTGAATCATATTATCAATAATATCCTCCACCATACTCTTCTCAGAACTCATCTACAATCTCAAAACATTTCCATACCTTTTCTCGGTCTCAATAGATCCACGCAACTCTTGGAACTCATATCTTGATTGTAGCAATTGTTTTCTTCATTCATAGATCACCGAAAAATGCATTTGATATCTTCATACTTGAATAAGATCACTCAAAATTTGGGACATAAAATTAATGCCACCGACTTCAACAACACATTGTACAATTCTTCACTATCTTGTTTCACACTTGATCAAGACCAAAATAAGCTTTCAAGCCTTAGTGGAGTACTCATAGACTTGTAAGAGTTCTTCATGCATGTCACGAGTCAAATTCAACAATACTTTCAAGTCTTAGGAGCAACCTACCTTCAAATATCCTTTAGATATACCTTACATATCTCTATACCCATCATCCTTGGATCAAGATAACCAATCATTAGGTTATTTAATGATCAAACCCTCATACCTATATCTTCAAATTTCATCTACTTAGAAAGTTGTCTCAAACCTAGGTTCCACTATAAACTTGTAAGTGCACATATTGAGATCGCATACACCATTATATAGTCTATATAGATCATTTTCATATTTAGTAGAATCTTCAAACCCTGTATCCTAACATTTGAACACTTGACACCTAAAAACCTTCATCTTTGTACCATAAACTTGATACCTCAATGCCATCACATTCCTTCATACTAGCTCTTACCCTTTCAATTTTGACATTTTACTCCTTTGACTGTATTAGTGCATTCATTCTTCATACCTTATAATCTCTCATCTTGTAGCCTTTAAGAAACTCCAAAGATCCTCCTTGATCATTTTTGTTTGGTCAAGGAACCTTCAAGAACATAAATCCAACTCATAGAATCATGTGCAACATTCTTAGAATCTTTTCTTAGAAGAAACTCTCTACTAAAAGTCAACTTGATAGCATACAACTTTCATAGATACCCTTATATAATGTCAAATATCATCCCTAATTAGTTGAAAGTACCATTATGTTTCATGTATCAACCCTGCATGGATAAAGATCATTAATTTCTTCAAACCAGATCCTTACTCTTTTCAAATTTTGATGACACTTGTATCTTATTGAACACCTCCTTGGATAAGGTTTTATCTTCCTCAAAGTAATCCTAGACTGTAACTCACTATTTATTAGATACTTTTTCCTAGAATTAACACCTTAACACTTCCTAGAAGCCTTGATATCATTTATGGAACATGATAACTCCTTAATTTATGCCTTTCATGACATATTTAGTGTTATACCATGACCTATATACTTTAGGAATTATCTTTTTTGGAATGTGACACCTTAAAGACTTGACAAAGATTGCAGACAACTATTTACAACATATGACATACTACAACAAAACCACCTTGAGACTACATAGTGACGAAGCCCCATACCATAGATAATGGAATCTTTTATGAATTCATACATGGAAGTCTCCATTAATGTCTTGATAAACATACATGATAGACTTTGAAGTATGAAATGGGTTTTTAAAGTACTCAACATTCATTTAATTAAGATCAATCATATTCAACAATACCTTGGTATTACTATTGTCAATTTTTCCCCTTTTGGAAAAAATTGGACAAGTGGGAGCCTATCATTCCCGGAACTAGAAAAGGGCCTCCACGAGGAGTTTCATGACATTTCAAATAGTCGAAGTAGGTTCAGAACAAGGAAATTGGCTTTGGGACCCAAAATCAATAAAACGTATTATATGGGTTTTTATCATGCTTCTATGCATGGCAATATGAATTATTCGACAAGTGAGATTGGAATGCTCGATTCAATTTCACTAACCTTAGGTATATGAATGTGCGACAAGTTATTTGGAGTAGCTCGGTGAGTTCATAGAGGCCAAAAATAAGTTTTTCGGTTGTCTTCTTCAAATGCAAGGTTGTCAATTCATGTGGAGGGGTACCGAGTTCCAGATATATCTTGGGTGAGTGATAAGTAATCAAGTAAACAAGTAGCTAAATGAGTCAGGCTCAAGCATACTCAGATGAGCTGCGAATACCGAATTACAATCATGTAGAGAGACAGAAATAGCTCGAGTCCTAGTGAGTTGCACTGGAAGACAAATCAGGTTAAACTCCCTCACCGAGTTGATAATAATCCGATTCATGTTTTGAAAACTCGAGTAGTTCATTGAGAAATATGTGAAATAAGTGAGCCCGACACTTAGAAGATGAGCCATTTCGACCAGCTCAAGGTGGGAACTCATGTTAGTATTTCATACAAATAAAACTTGCTACGAAATTGGGATGTACTAAATAACAGTGGAAGTCAGAGGACTCACGGGCGGAGGTAGAAACATTTTTGTTGCAGAGGTGTCGAATCATTAAATGATGATGCAACAATGGAAACGATTCATTCGAGCTTGAGCTGAATTGTTTTGGGATTGTCTGAGTAGCACAGAGAGTTTAGGATGTTATCATGACTCGATGGTTGGTGTGTGTAGCTCATGCATAATTTGGCATCAGGTCGGCAATAGAAGGTAAATAAATCTTGGTCAATGAAAGGATAATTCAGGCTCATAAATTACATCAAGAACTCAAAGAAGGCTCGACATAGGACAATTCGAAAGGCCAATTCCAAGATCGAGCCACATCAGTATAAACTCAGTGAGACTTAAATCAAATGCAAGTTGGTAGCATTGGCTCACTCAGTCGAGCCGGACAAGGTCGTGAGCATTCAGAGTTTTTGTTTGGTTCGATTGCAAGTCAAGAAGGAAAAGTTGGGGTTCAAATCCGTGCTAAGGCATTGGCTTGGGAGAATTTCATCCCTTCTGTCAGGTGGGACTTTGATGATGGCAAGCCATTGTAAGATCCCCACATGGGAAATATTTCAGTATATTGCCAAGGTCGGAAATTTGATGATGGCAAGCCAAGTTGGTATTTCCGCACATAGGATATCTTCATCCGATTTCCATGGTGGAAAATTTGTAGTGGAAAGCCAACACAAGGTTTCCATGTAAAGGGGGCCCTGAGTCTCATCTTGCCAAGGACGTGGAAATTTGAGAAAACATCACCAAGCGTGATAAAACCGTGGCAAACCATAATCAGATTTCCGTGAGTTGGAGAAATGAAATAGATTGCCAGGTGGAGACAATCCCATGACAAACCATAACAGAATTTCTATCTCACAGGGAGCGTGGGATGCATTACCATATGGGGATAAACATCTGACATGTCAATGGATGAGTTTCAGAAATTAAATGCGCAACTAAAAGCCGAGTCAATGGCCGAATAGTCTACCGAGTTGTTAACGAATCTCTGAGGATATGGTAGCATTATGAGACCGAGAAACATGATGAGTGGGAGTCGGTGCTTGGAGTTTGAATGCATGGAAAAAGGAGTCCATTTCAGAATTCAGATGGAAACTCAGTCATGGCAATCGAGGAGGATTCATTGCAGAGCTTAGCCGGTAGATTCATTGCGAGGAATCAGTGGTTGGAGCACGGGCCCAACATCATAACCAGTTTGAGTATGGGCTATTGGAATGTCTCATCTCAGAGCTACTTCTGATCCAGAGATCTGGAAGAAGGGACTGGCATTTGGGATGCCAGGAGTTCATGTAGATGGCATGGATGTGTTGAAAGTTAGAGAGGTTGCTAAGGAGGAAATAGCCAGAGCAAGGAGAGGCGATGGACCTACCCTCGTTGAGTGCAAGACATACCGGTTTAGAGGACATTCTCTAGCTGATCCGGATGAGCTTCGAGATCCTGTAGAGAAGGCTCACTATGCAGAAAGAGACCCAATTGTGGCTTTAAAAAGCTACCTAATCGAGAACAATCTTGTCAAAGAATCAGATCTAAAAGTCGATTGAAAAGAAAATTGATGAGCTGGTTGAAGAGGCTGTTGAATTTGCAGATGCAAGTCCTCTTCAGAGCATGGTCAGCTTCTGGAGAATGTGTTTGTAGATCCCAAAGGATTTGGAATTGGCCCAGATGGAAGGGATAGGTGACAAGCTCCCACGCACTAGGCAGCAGGCATGTTGCAGTATAGTAGAAGCCTTTTTGAGCGCTTCCAACAAGTAGGTTGTCCAACTATGTTGTTATCTGTTTAGTATCGAATGCATCCTCAAATTGGGATTTTCCTTCAAGATATTTTTATCAAAATCGATTAAGTGACAGTGAGAGTTTTGTTAGGATAAATTTTATTATCCTAATATTTAATTATGCATAGTTTAATAATTATTTAATAAATTGTTATTTTGTTAGATGGTTAATCAACCATATTTGTCTGTATGCATACTGTTATATTGTTTTAAAAAATATATTTGTTTTTATGTAATTTTTGCTTCCCGGATGTTATTGGAAGCTTGTTTATTCTGGTTTTTGGTTGCCCCTGTGCAACTTATTTTCCGGATGTATTTGGGCATGGTAATATCTATAAATATTACAGCCTATTCACCTGTAATTTTTAGTTGATTGAGATTAATAAAATTACACAGGCTTCCGTCCCTGTTTCTCAATCTACATTTGGTACCAGAGCGAGAATTTGGCCCTGTGAAGGTGTGGAAGAAAAGCAGCGAGAGAGAGAGAGGAGATTGGAGACGTGTTTGTAGCATTTGAGAGCCTGTGCAGCCTCGTGCAAACTCCCAGCCCCATCCCTGCCTCCCCCACATCCTCCTGTTCCTTCCAGGTGCTTGGAAGGCAAATTTTTTTTTGCACTGGTGCTGGTTGCACCAGGCAAAAATTGCTACAGGTATTGGAAATAATACTAATTTTTTTTCCAATAAGGGTTTTGTCTTTACTGTATTTGGAAGTCGCTTTGCTTGTTTTGGAGGTCTGTATATGCACCTGCAGTGAACAAACAGCCTCCTCAGACTGGATTTGGAACTCTGATCAAATCTGGTAGTGCTAAAAGCTTGGTCCATTCGTGACCTGCACAAGAAGAAATCCAAACAGTGATCAAGAATCAAACAGAGCAAAGAATAATAAAAAAGGAGAAGGAGGCGCCCACGCTGGACCTGCACAAAATATACAGTGGAAGAAGAGAAATAAGCGGCCAAAGAAGAGGAAAAGCGGCCTGCATAAAGAATGTGAGCAAAAACGACTTCATTTGTCAGTGGCCTGTCCTCCTACGCCTGCAACAAAGGAGATAAAAATGTTTTTTTTTAGCATATGCGCCCATGCGCGGCCTGCACAAGGAAAACATTTTTTTTTAGCAAAAAAACCTGCTCTTCTCCCTTGCCCGCGCCATTCTCTGTCTCCAGCGACCTGCACGCTTAGTTGGTGATCAATAACAATAAAAAAAAAGCGGCCATACACAAAAAATGCGGCCTGTACAAGCAAATCTGTGCGTGGACAGCTAAAAAATGCGGCCTGAGCAAGGAAATGCGGCCATACAAAGGCAAATAAACAACAACAAAGCTTCAGATCCGTATTTGGAGCAAATACAACCCTAAAAACGCCCCTTCACCAGCATGCGCCACGTGGAGCCTCACCAAGTCACATTTTTTTAAAGGTAAGTCAATTTTACTTATCATTAAATACAAATTCCTTCCTTTCATAGCCCAAGCGCCCTAAGTGGGCAAGTTGGTTAGTGCATGCGCCTTGGGAGTGAGAGGTTTGAGGATCAAATCCCACAAAAACACTCAAAAACTCTCCTTTTGCATCTGGCGGAATTTTTGGCGGAACTGCTAAATTTAGCAGACTTTTTTGAATTTAGTTACAACTAACTAAATTTAGCGGAGAAATCCCTAATTTAGGGTAAAAAAATTTTTCTCCCATCTGGTCTGTTTTATCATTCCAGACATTTTTTGCAAAAGGAGACCCATCTAAAAATTGCATTTTCAGCTATTTTTTTGCAATTTTTAGCATTTTAGGTCGTATTGGGCTCGGGAGGCCACCAGACCCAATCAAATTTTTCGCCTCTGTTATTCAAATTGTACTGCATATTGTACTAATTTGTAGGTTGCCATAGTCAACTGCAAAACTTTATAGAATCGCTCAAAATCGAGAATTGTAATAAAAACAAGAAAAATTGGTTTCAGTAACACTCACGAGATCCTAGATCTCATTGCAGCTGTCGGTATATACGGTGCCTGCGGGAAGCGCTTACGGGGTAAATCCGTCGCGACTACTCTGCACTTAACGCCTAATATAGCTGCAACAACGTAAATCTGGGCATCGCCCCTATAAATCGACGGGAGTAATAAGGTCACAAAGGCACACACTATGAACCATCCCATCCGTCTGTGAACGATTCAGAAGACATAAATCCAGACCGAGAAATTATCCAGTATATAGCTGGTTACGCGCGTATGAGGATATTTCTTTGAGCCAATGTCAATAATCACACAAACCCCATCAGTATTGTCTTGGTACCACGTATTGAATTCTTTCACGTACATTAACGCCTCTTTCACATCCGAGTATATAGAAAGGGTGAGCTTCTTCCACATACCAACGGGTATATCGGAAGGTCGCGTATATAGAAAGGTTCGGTATATCGGACTGACGGTATATAGATTGGGAGACCTAATACTCGGGAGTGATAAGAGCCAAGCCCTCATCGGTGATCTCTGCAAAATGGGCACCAATGCCCCCAAATTTTTTCTTCTGGATTCACAATTGCTCAGAGGAAGCAACTATGCTGCTTGGAAGACAAAAATCAAGACACAGCTTGAGTTTGAAGAAATCTGGCCTGTTGTGACTGGTACTCTAACCAGATCACCAACTGATGCAACACAACAATGACAATTTGATAGAGCAGATCAGAAAGCAAAACTCATCATCTTGTTTGGAGTATCTGACGATGTGCAAGCTCACATTCGAGATGCCACATCAGCAAAAGAAGCTTGGGATAAGCTGAGCACAATATATGAGGCCAAGAACAAGAATGTCATACTCAATTTGCGAGTCGATTACATACATTGAAATTCAAACAGTAATGAGAAAATTGAAGCCTTCCTAAGAAGAGTTGCAGAGTTGAGGGCTTCACTTCAGCCCTAGGAGAAGAGGTCAAAGATGAATCTCTCGTTCCCATTGTTTCGAGAGCTCTCCTTCTTCTTACCGCATTTTGTGTCACAACTCTAAACTTGTCGATACAACAATTAGTTTTGACAAGCTAGTAAACCTAATGCAACAAGAGGAAATAATGCACAACAAGGATGATGAAGAGGAGCAGGCACTTGTCTTCACATCAAAATGGAAAGGAAAAGGTAAAGGAAAACCTAAATCTTATCGAAGTCCACATGAGAATCAAGATCATGGGGACAATCAAAGAAGAAGCGATGTCCAATTTGCAAAAGAGGACATGACTTGCAAGAATGTTGGTTTAACACATATAAGAAAGGTTCATCTAAAGCAATCTACGGACCACAACAACAACAATCTTACAAGGGACATTCAAACAACTATCACGGGTAGAAAAAGGGGAACTGGAAAAGAAGACCCCACCAGCAAGGTAATATTGCTGAGCAACAAGAACAGTCAGACAATGAAGACTTCTTGTTCACTGCTTGATCAAGTGAACCATCCACGTCATCTAGTGACGTCTGGTATGTTGATTCGGGAGCCACTCGACACATGACCAGCCACAGAGACTGGTTTATTTCAATGAGGGACACGCCATCGAAAAATCATGTTTCGTTGGGAGATGATTCTTCATATACAGTTCAGGGGATTGGAAACATTTCTCTACCCCTTGGTTCACGCAAATGCAGACTATCAGATGTTCTATATGTCCCTGGGTTGACAAAGAACCTTCTTTCAGCCAAGTCAAACTCCTAGATCACAACCTAAAAATTGACTTTGATAGTCAATCCGGCAAGAAAATGTGTTTGATTCGAGATAAATCTAGAGGCTCGAAAATAATTGCAAAAGCCTCAAATGTGGGACGAATGTTTCAACTTGATTTCATTCACAAAAATGATCAAGCACTTGTGGCTAAAAAATCCACCTCAACCCAGTTGTGGCATCGGAGATTTGGTCATGTAAGTTTCAAATATCTCGAAACACTTCGCCGGTGTAATATGGTACATGGGCTACCATCTCTTCAGAAGGATACAGACAAGTGTCCTCACTGCTTAGCAGGAAAACAACACAGAGTTTCATTCCAAAAGAGTACTTTTCGAGCTCATGGTAAACTTGACCTGGTTCATACCGATCTGTGCGGTCCAATGCAGCCAAGTCATTCAGGGTTCCAGTACTTCATGCTCTGTGTTGATGACTATTCATGCAAAATGTGGATTTTTTGTCTTCGCAAGAAAAGTGAAGCCTTTGAAACATTCAAAAAGTTCAAAGTGGCAGTTGAGAAAGAAACTGGTCGTCACATCAGAACTCTCCGCTCAGATCGAGGGGGGGAATTCACTAGTGATGAGTTCAGAGACTACTTACAAACTCACGGGATTCATCGACAAATGCCTCCTCCACACACACCGCAGCAAAATGGTTTTGTTGAGAGAAGAAATAAAATCTTATCATGGAAATGGTGCGATGCATGATCGATGATTCCAAACTTGCAAAGACATTTTGGGCAGAAAAGAAAACACAAAGAGTGTATTTGTTAAAAAGAGTGCTACAATGCTCTTGATGGAATTACACCACAAGAAGCATGGTCAAAAAGGAAACCATCCATTGCACACCTCGAGTATTCGGGTGCAAAGCCAGCATGCACATACCCAAACAGTAATGTAAAGAAATTGGACATGAAGTCACAAAATCTCATCTTCATTGGATACGGTGAAGAGACTCTTGGGTACTGATCTGATGGATCCTAAGACCGAGAAAAAGTCTACACAAGTAGAGATGTTGAGTTTTTCGAGAAGACGGAAGCGAGAGACTCCTCCTTCGAACTCAAGATGTAGATTTTTCACGGTTGTAAAATTGAAGCTAATGTTCCCTCAGAAGATGAAAGTGATGATGGGGATGATGGTGTTGATCAGATAGAACCACAACCCATGGGAATAGGTCAATGTATGCCTAAATGGTGTACAAGTACATTACGAGATGCAAGATTGGATGCTCCATCGGATACATCCACCCCTGGACCACGGACTCACAGTAAAGCAAGAGAAGAAGTTAACTTTGCTTTGATGAGTAGAGTCATTGAATCAGACGAGCCCTCTACAGTCTAGGAAGCCCTATAGTCAAAATCTTGGAAAGATGCCATGGATTCTGAATATCAATCAGTGATGAAGAATAACACTTGGTAGCTTGTTGATCTTCCACCAGGGAAGAAACCCATTGGATGCAGATGGATATTCAAAACTAAGTACAAAGCAGATGGGACAGTGGACAAGTGCAAAGCAAGACTTGTAGCAAAGGGGTATGCACAAAAGAAGGCATTGACTATGAGGAGACATTTTCTCCCACAGCTAAGATCAAAACGATCAGGATGATCTTTGCTCTAGCTGCACAGTTTGGATGGAAAGTTCACCAAATGGACGTAAAAAGTGCCTTCCTGAATGGAGATTTACAAGAAGAAGTCTACATGACTCAACCTGAGGGATATGTTGTACCTAGTCAAGAAGAAAAGGTATGCAGACTCAGGAAATCTCTGTATGGCCTCAAACAGGCACCCCGGGCATGGTACATCAAGATTGATGAGCATCTCGTACAACATGGATTCGTCAGAAATCCATACGATCCCAATCTCTACCTCAAAAAGCAAGGGGGGGAGATGGTGATTGTTGTAGTTTATGTCGATGATCTAGTCATCACTGGCAGTTCAGTGAAGATGATTGATGAAACAAAGAAAGATCTTAAGTGATCATTCGACATGACAGATCTCGGCCTATGCACTATTGTCTTTGGGAAGTATGGCGAAAGAGAATCATATCTTTGTTTCTCAAATGAAATATACCAAGACAACACTTGAGAAGTTTAGGATGATGGATTGCACACCAATTGCTACACCTATGGAGAACAGATTACAATTATCTCGTTCAGATCCATCTCCTGAGGTAAGTGCCACTCTCTATCGGCAGCTGATTGGGAGTCTCATTTACTTGACCTACACTAGACCAGATATCAGCTTTGCAGTGAGCTATCTATCCAGGTTCATGCAGGAACCCAAAATTTGTCATTGGAAAGCAAAGCAAAGCGCATTTTGAGATATCTCAAAGGATCAGTGGATCTTGGTCTAGAATACAAGAAGAATGAAAACTTCTTCTTGATTGGATATTCGGATTTAGATCATGCAGGTAAAATTGATGATAGAAAATCCACTTCTGGATTTGTATTCTTTATGGGATCTAGACCAATATCATGGGGAAGTAAGAAACAACACTTTGTTTCTCGCTCTTCCACGAAGGCGTTTAGTATCGTTTCACAGGAGAAGCTTTGTGAAGCAATTTGGCTACGTCGCATCTTTGGAAGGACTTGGAATACCACAGACAAACCAACCACCATGTATGTTGACAATGAAGGTGTTCTCAAACTTGTTCGCAATCAATTTTTCACGAGAGAACAAAGCACATTGAAGTTTAGGTTCATTTCATACGCGAACATGTGTTGAAGCACAACATCCAGCTTCAGATTTTGTCCAACGGCTGAACAACGAGCAAATATTTTCACAAAGTCACTTGCACGTGACAAGTTCGAGTTGTTCAGAGCATTTCTCTCCTCATCTCTTCAGACAATGCACAATTAAGGGGGGGAATGTTAGGATAAATTTTATTATCCTAATATTTAATTATGCATAGTTTAATAATTATTTAATAAATTGTTATTTTGTTAGATGGTTAATCAACCATATTTGTCTGTATGCATACTGTTATATTGTTTTAAACAATATATTTGTTTTTATGTAATTGTTGCTTCCCGGATGTTATTGGAAGCTTGTTTATTCTGGTTTTTGGTTGCACCTGTGCAACTTATTTTCCGGATGTATTTGGCTGTGCAATATCTATAAATATTGCAGCCTATTCACTGTAATTTTTTAGTTGATTGAGATTAATAAAATTACACAGGCTTCCGTCCCTGTTTCTCAATCTACAAGTTTTACCAAGAGACTTGATGAAATTTATTACAAAGATTCTTTATTATAACCTTACTTGTTTTACGATGTAACTCATAGTGAATCTCATAGAGGTGGATCTATTTCATATAAGACTATTCATGAACCACAATTTGCTTTGCAATTATATGAGTGTCTTGATAAGTCACTAAGTTGGCGAGCATAAATGGCCTCGAGTTAGCCAAGGGAAACAATAAGAATCAAGTTTGATAGCTCACCATTCAAAGGATTCAATGCAAAAGAGCTCGATTGCCAAGGTAAGGAAAGAGTTGGTGTGGGGTTCAAAATCAAGTGCAACACCGAGTTAGAGGATTCAAAACTCATCGATTTGGTACGGTTAAACAGATATGGAGCTGTGCCAACTCGGTGAGTTGGCTTGGCGAGCCAACCACCGAGTTGGGCTATGTGGACTCTATCCACATGGACCCTCCTCGTTTTCAAGTCAAACGAGTTAACAGTTAGTGGTCCCGACATTATGTTAATTAATTTAATATTTTAACTAAAATATTTTAATAATAATATTTATTATTATTATTTAAATATTCTTTTAATTAATTGAGAAGACTAGGTCATCAGGCAATTAATGACCCATGATGGAACCTTCTCAGGTGATTCAACTAACTGTGATAAATACATCATGGGCCTTCAATTTAGGAATGTAATTATGACCTTTCCTCTTCTTTCTCACATATTCTTCTATAAATGTAAGTTGGAAGCTCATTTCAAAGGGTTCCAACAGGTCAGACAAGTTGGACAGTTAGATATCTTAGGCAAGTATATGCTTTTTAGGAGTCCTCTCTCTTCTGCAAGTTGTCCTTGTGTGTTGAGAGAACTTTCAAGCTTCCTCTTCAAGACTGTAATGGAAACTATTGCCTCTTCTGAATGTATGATGCATTGTGCATGTTATTGAAGCAATAAAAGTGTGTGTTTTGTGACTAATCTTGGTCCTTTCATCCTTCTATGCTTCTTTGTGCCTTTCTCGTACTTGTAGGTACACTGTGCAAGTTTAAGTTTCTATTACAGGTTCTTGGAGTTGTGCTTATCAAGTGGTGGAGTATTACATGTAGTTGAGTTGTGGTGTCTGTTCACCCTTCTTAAGTTCATCCTTCTTCACTGGGGAAACCTGGTATATTTCTTTCTGGGTCGATAAAGTTCAACAAAGGGAACGCATGTCTCTTAGTTTGTGGTATCATGTACCCTCTCTAAGTTGCAGTAGGTGAAGTTGACCTGTGGTGCACACACCCTCTTCAAATTAACCCTTCCTGAGTCTAGAAACGCCCTTCATTTGGTGCATCACCATCCCTAGTATAATTTCATTTCTATAAATCTCTTTCCCTAAAACCCCATGAAGACGTTAGCATAGGACTAGATAATCATTTTTGTTACACTAGGAGTAGTACAACACTTAGTTTAGGAAGAGGAAGCCGACCTTCTCCGGAGGTTCACTTGAGCCCAAGTCCCATGGCTTGAGAGGTGATCCCATGTGTCCCAATCACACCGAACGTCCTATTCACATCCTGGCCATTCGAAGGGTGCAGTGATTTGGCGACAACAGTTTTTGGCACGCCCGGTGGGACAGAGTTGGTACTTCTCTTCTCACTTACACAAGTCAAAGTACTAGTGACTCTATATCTCTGGATTCTAAATCTTAGTGCGGTAACTTATGCGAAGAATTCAGACAAGAGCTTCTTCAAAGAAAGGAAATTATCAGCATATCAAACTTTCCTTGTCTCCTCCAAAGAGAAGAAGAAGAGGCATTTCCACATCCCCAGTTGCAGATTTACCTAGTAGGGGTCATTCAACTCCTCCTTATGGAAGGTTTCCTCCACCCAGGAACAATCAACCTTTCATTACTATGGCAAGGAACCAAGTTTTTCCCCCTTTCAATGCAAGCAATTAGTCCTCTTATGTTGGCTCAACGTGACCCGATACCTATTGCGGCACTCAAAATTTTACCCTTCTACATGGGGGAAAATCATGTTACTCTAGTGGAGCATATATTTGATGTAGCCAGCATCTACGTAGTACATAATATCACAAAAGACAACATTTCAGTTAGACTTCTTGCTACCTCTTTCAAGGGAAAATCACTTCAATGGTTTCACGGGTTAGGTGTTGGCACTATAACCACTTGGGACGAGTTGGGAGAAAATCTATGTAAATAGTTCGAAGACAAAAGTGATCACCTATCACTTTTGGAACAACTCACTACCATGAAGAGAGCTTCCCAAGAATACATGAGTGATTTCAACTTCTGATTCCACAGGACTTGGAATAGGATTTCGGCACTTGTAAAGCCTTCTACACATAATGCATTCTTGTACTATTTGTGAGCCTTGAATAGTGATGTAGCAGGTTATGATCTAGTCCATGGGAGGGAATACACTAAACGATGCTGCATGAAGTTTCCATAAATGCAAAGAATTATTTGATTCAAATTTTGGAAAGATAGCTCCACGACCACCAATGCCCTTTTCTCTAGATCTTACACATCATCACCTCTATCATTGCTCATATTCTAGTAGACTCCAAGTATCAAGCATATCAAACTTTCCTTGTCTCCTCAAAAGAGAAGAAGAAGAGGCATTTCCACATCCCAGTTGGATTTACCTAGTATTTGTCATTCAACTCCTCCTTATGGAAGGTTTCCTCCATCAGAACAATTAACCTTTCATTACTATGGCAAGGAACCATTTTTCCCCCTTTCAATGCAAGCGTCCTCTTATGTTGGCTCAACGTGACCCGATACCTATTCGGCACTCAAAATTTTACCATTCTACATGGGGAAAATCATGTTACTCTAGTGGAGCATATATTTGATGTAGAGCATCACGTAGTACATAATATCACAAAGACAACATTTGAGTTAGACTTCTTGCTACCTCTTTCAAGGGAAAATCACTTAATGGTTTCACGGGTTAGGTGTTGACTTTATAACCACTTGGGATGAGTTGGGAGAAAATCTATGTAAATAGTTCAAGACAAAAAACTGATCACCTATCACTTTTGGAACAACTCACTACCATGAAGAGAGCTTCCCAAGAATACATGAGTGATTTCAACTTCTGATTCCACATGACTTGGAATAGGATTCTGGCACTTGTAAAGCCTTCTACACATAATGCATTCTTGTACTATTTGTGAGCCTTGAATAGTGATGTAGCAGTTATGATCTAGTCCATGGGAGGGAATACACTTCCTGATGCTTATGAAGTTTCCATAAATGCAAAGAATTATTTGATTCAAAGGATGGAAAGATAGCTCCACAACCACCAATGCCCTTTTCTCAAGATCTTACAATCATCACCTATCATTGCTCATATTCTAGTAGACTCCAAGAACCATCTCAATCTTCCCCTACCTCTTTAAATGACCTATTTGAATTCAATTCGCTACTACAAAATTTTGGAAATGAGCTTGTTGCACTCAAAAGACAAGTTTCAATACAATCGTTCATATCAGCCACAAAATCAGTGAGCATTAGGCTAACCGTTCTCCTTTTCAAGGGAAAAATCAGCCTCAAAATGAAACTACAAGTCAAGTTGCAAATGTTAGGCCCTTGAAATTTTGGAACCCTCTTATAGCTAGCTCATCTAGAGTTATAGTACTATTCAGAGATAATCTAGTTCAAGACTACGAATGGTGCTATCCTTGCTCTCAACCTCACAATCAAAATATTTGTCCCAATGGGGTTCTTAGCCAGGACCTTATGGTTCAAAGTGTATTTGCCCCTTCAAAGTTAACAAAAAATTCATCCATGCAAGAAGCATTAGCCGATCAACGTAGGCACTAAAGAATATGCTTTTTTAAAGCTGGGAGGCAAAAGAAGATTTTTGTGGGTTGAATATAGATTCCTCATCAGTGGCAGCAAACACTCGTTCCAAGAAGAGAGAAATGGAGCCTCAACCTCCCAAAGCTGATCAAGCATCCACTTCTCAACCTAGGTTACAAATGGAAGTTGATAAAAATGTGGGAAAGAAATCACCAGAAACACCGGCTAGCCATGCCGTAGGGAAAGATGGTTCTCCAGGCATCACGGTACCCAATAAACATTTTCCAAAGGAGGACCCCAATGCCCAAAAAGTGTCATCAAAGTAGGATCGATTCCCTTTAGCATAGTAGAAAAAATGAAGAAAACCAATCTGAGTGTTACCATGTGGGACACACTCTCGATCCCTTCCCAAAGAAACTGTATTGCGAGAAGCTCTAAATAGTTTTGCTACAACCAGCGGATCACCAGGTCATGGAGTGACAACTGCTACAAGTTTGTGTCAATCGAAAGGGAAAATTATTCCTACGACAAACAAACCACCACCATTCTACATTTCCCTGATCATTGGTGACCACCTGGTACATAATTACATGATCGATTCTAGTGCCAGTAGCTCTATCATGCCTAAACAAATTATAGATGTACTAGGCATACAATATGTGCCGATTGTACGAAGAGGGTTATTCGGATGGATGGCACTTACTATTAAGACTATTGGGGTTATCAAAGGACTTCAACTTACCATTCATGCATGCCCAAGTTTTTCATTCACCCAAGACATATCGGTCATTGATCTCCCTCCCCTCTTTTCCATCTTCCTATCATGGGATTTCACCACCAAGATGGGTGGTTACCTATTGGCTGATTGGTCACATATGATTCTCAGGACTCGATACGGAACCAAAGTAACTATAAGGGTAGAACCAATCTGCCATAATCATGTAGAACCCTACACTGCTAGTCCCATAAATGGAAATTACACCATCGGCGATCCCAAAGAGGAAGATGTCGATCATGAACCAACCACCCTTGTTGAAGAATTCCCTGAATACTTTTCTAGATGAAGTAAGTAGAGATCATCAGTATGATCCCTACGCTGATGTATTAGTAGAAGAAGAAGTTGGTTTTCTAGTCTTGGAAGAAATAGGATTAGGTACTTACTGTATCCATGAAGAAGATACGATCATACCATAACTTGTCAAAACACCAAGTGATTCTAAAGGACTGTGGAAATTGTTCTTGATGGCTCAAGAAGTAAGAATGGATCTAGTGTTGGTGTTATGTTAATTTCTCTAGAGGGAGATAAGTACTTCTCATCTTTTTGTTGCAGTTTAATTGCACTAACAATGTTGTTGAATACGAGGCTCTTGTGTAAGGAATTCAACTAGCCTAAAGGAAGGAATCAAGGCCCGACTATTTTGGAGAGATAGTGAGTTAGTTGTTCATCAAGTTTTGCACGTAGTGCATCCAAAAATGATCTTTTAATATCATACAAGAGGCGAGTCTAGGACACGATTGAAGATTTTAAAGCTTTTGGAATCCATGCGGTTCCTAGAGGTCAAAATCAAGATGCGGATAGGCTTGCTACAATTGGTTCACAATACAACATACCAATTGATATCATGAAAGAAGGGAAATAATTTGTTAAAATGGTGGTTCAACCGGTAGTCCCTGATAATGTGAGTAGTTGGAAAGTGTTTGATAGTGACAAACAAATTGTCCTCTTCCTACAAGAAGAGGTGGAGTTTCTTCTGCAAAAAATCAAGATAAGTTAGGAGTCATATGGTGAGAAAATTATCCAATTGAAAAGCAACAAGTTACCAAAAAGTTTAGTCACTTTGGAATCCATTTTCAATTTCAGATGACCAAGCCAAAAGACAAATCCCTAACATGGTGGTCAAAGAAGAATATTTTGAGGAAGTCGAAGTATCAAATGCAAAGTTTCTTAAGATCGGAAAAGTGTGTACTTCTAAAGAGAAAGAAGATTTCATCAAAAATTTTCAAGAGTATCATGACATATTTGCATGGAGCTATAAAGATCTGCGTGGTTTTGATCCAAGTCTAGCACAACATACCATCGAACTGGATCCTAATGCTAAGCTAGTTCATCAGAAATAGAGACCAATTAATCCCAAAATTGAGCCACTAATGAGAAAGGAGATAACCAAACTCATTCGAGGCCTGTATAATTTTTCCATCAAGCATTCCTCATGGGTAGCCAATTTGGTGCCCATGAGGAAGAAGAATGGAGAGATCGGTTATGTGTAGATTTCAGGGATTTGAATCATGCGTCATTAAAAGACCATTATCCTCTTCCATCAATGGAGAAGATCCTTCAAACGATGGTAGGAGCTCAAATATTTTCTTTGCTCGATGGATATTTGGGTTACAATCAAATCCTAGTCCAAGAATTTGACCAATTCAAAATGGATTTCACTACCAAGTGGGGCACGTATGCCTATAACAAAATGCCATTCTGGATTATCCAATGTCGGGGCTACTTTCCAAAGAGCCATGGACATGGCATTTAAGGGACTAATCAATGATATCATTTTGGTTTTACCTTGATGATATAATTGTATACTCTAAGCATGCAGAAGATCACATCACGCATCTAAGGAAAATTTTCCGAAGGTGTAGGGAATTTGGGGTTTCACTTAACCCCAGATAAATGTATTTTTCACGGTGCACAAGGGAAAATTGTTGGGGCATGTTGTTTGAGGTGGAAGGATTATCAATCGATCCACCAAGATTCATTCGATTATGTCCTTATCTCTCCCAAGTCACGGGAAGGGCCTCAGAGTTTTAAACCATAAATTTTGTGCGGAGATTCATCCCTCAATTCGTGACATTGGTTAAACCACTGACATCCATGCTGAAGAAAAACATGCCATTCTCATGGAAAAAGGAAGGGCGAGAAAGTTTTGAAGCCATCAAAACAGCCATTTCTTAAGCTCCCATCTTTGGTGACCCCGGAGTTTGACAAATATTTTATCCTTTATGATTTTTGTAGGTCAAGAGAGCATTTGAGGATCCTCACCCAACAAAACAACAACCCGATGGAGCAACCAATTTCTTTCTTTAGTCAATCCCTCAAATACTACGAGTTCAAATACTCATTCATTGAAAAGCAAGTCTTTATGGTTATTCAAGCTTTGAAGAAATTCAAGCACATGTTGTCCAACAACAAGATTCATCGATGGTGTCTCATCCAGTGTCGAGGAGTTTTTTTTGAACAAAGAAATGAACAAAAAGTGTGTTGGATGGATCATGAAGGTAATGGAGTATGACGTGCACATAAAAGTCACTAAACTTGTCAGAGGTAAGGGTTTGTGTCAGAAACTTGCTGTAGACATGGAATCAAAAGGTAATGAGGATGTGACACTCCTAAAATGCGAAGAGAATGTTGATCAAGCTGATTAGTTATCCAAAATGAAGAGTTTCCTCTTCTCAAGAGCATATCCGATAAACATGGATAAAAACCAAAGGAAAACTTTCCATCTTCAATCTATCCCATATGTTTTGGTAGATAGTGTTCTCTTTCAAAAAGATTTGAATGGCATGTTCTCCTTGGTGCATAGGACCGAACAAGTCGATGAAGATACTAGAAGAGTTTCATAATGGTATATTTGGAGGACATTATTCCACATGAAAAACAACTACCAAGATCATACGTGTCAGCTACTATTGGCCAGATTTATTCAAGGATGCCCATCTCTAGGTAAGGAAATGTAAGGAATTTGCCTTTTTCATAGGTAAGTAGAAGTTGGCAACTCTTACGGCCGCATCAATTCAACATGGATCAACCCTTTGTTCAATGGGGTTGGACTTCATCAGAATGATTAATCCTCCATCTAGTGATAGACATAAGTGGGTCCTTACTGCAACAAACTATTTTACTCGATGGACAAAGGTGGTAGCATTAAAAGAGAGCAATGAAAAGGTAGTTCTAGATTTTTTGGAGGGTATAATGATGAGGTTCGGTGTTCCATTTATAGTCATTTCAGACAACGTGTTGGATTTTCTTGGTATGAAATTGAGTGAATGGGCTGTTAAAAATGGGGTATACCTCAAAATTTGTCCAATTACTATCATGAGGAAACGGATTGGCTAAGTCTAGCAACAAAAACCTTATAAGGATTATTAAGTGCATAATGGATACAAAAGATGACTTGGCATACACAGCTTAAGACCACCTTATGGGTAGATCAGATCACACCTAAAAGGGCCATAGGAAATTCTCCTTTCATTATTTTATATGGAAGGGAAGAAAAACTACTCTCATTGGAGTTACCTTCTTTGGAGTTAGCTCATCAACTTGAAGTTATAGAGAGTGATCCTCTGACAGTAAGGTTTATTGAACTCATGGAGTTAGAGGAAGTAAGAGACAAGGCTATGAAAACTTTGGAGCAGCATCAGGCTCAAGTTAAGAAATCTTTTGACAAGAAGGCGTCGACATGTGTTTCAAGAGGAGATTTAGTTCTCAAATGGGATGAAGACAAGGCCAAACCAAGCAGGCATGCCAAGTTTGATGCTCTCTGGAGTGGGCCATACATCATCACAAGTTGCAAAGAGGCAAATTCATTCCATCTATCTAGGCTCAATGGAGAAGAACTACCCATTCATGTGAATGGGATACATCTCAAAGCTTGTTTTGAGAAGCGTTCCACCTGTACAGTTAAATTAGGTGTTTACCTCCAAGTGTTTATGCACATTGTTGTGTTTTTTTACTTTCCTTGTTGCTTATTTTTGTGTTGTTTCTGCACATTGTTTCATCATTGGAAGGTGTCAGGGAGAAGGAAGGTTCAAATATTCCATAAGAGTTTCAAAATTTGCTTCAATCAAAATTTTAGGTGTTCCATAGATGTCAAGCATTCTTGGTTTCAATATACTTCATCCTTAGCATCCCAAAGAGGTTCCAGGATGTGTAAAATAAAATCATACTACTTTGAGATTCCAACATGAAATCCATGCCCAATGGATGACTTAAGGCTACTGGAATCATGCTTAGTAGGAAAGCATCCCCAACAGTTTCCAAAATGTTGTCAATTTTTCCCCTTTTGAAAAAAATTGGACAAGTGGGAGCCTAACATTCCTCGGAAGGCTGGAAAAGGGTCTCCACGAGGAGTTTCATGACATTTCAAATAGTAAAGTAGGTTGAACAAGGAAATTGGCTTTGGGGCCCAAAATCAATAAAACATATTATATGGGTTTTATCATGCTTCTATGCATGGCAATATGAATTATTCGACAAGAAAAATTGGAATTCTCGATTCAATTTCACTAACCTTAGGTATGAATGTGCAAAAAGTTATTTGTGTGTTCATAGAGGCCAAAAAAAGTTTTGGTTGTCTTCTTCAAATGCAAGGTTGTCAATTCATGTGGAGGGGTACCGAGTTCCAGATATATCTCAGGTGAGTGATAAGTAATCAAGTAAACAAGTAGCTAAATGAGTGGGCTCAAGCATACTCAGATGAGCTACGAATACCTAAATTACAATCATGTAGAGAGATAGAAATAGCTTGAGTCCTAGTGAGTTACACTAGAAGACAAATCAGGTTAAACTCCCTCACCGAGTTGATAATAATTTGATTCATGTTTTGACAACTCGAGTAGTTCATTGAGAAAGATGTGAAATAAGTGAGCCCGACACTTAGAAGATGAGCCATTTCGACCAGCTCAAGGTGGGAACTCATGTTAGTATTTCATACAAATAAAACTTGCTACGAAATTGGGATGTACTAAATAACAGTGGAAGTCAGAGGACTCACGGGAGGAGGTGGAAACATTTTTTTGCGAAGTGTTGAATCATTAAATGATGATGTAACAATGGAAATGATTCATTCGATCTCAATCCGAATTGTTTTGGGATTGTTTGAGTAGCACAGAGAGTTTAGGATGTTATCATGACTCGATGATTGATGTGTGTAGCTCATGCATAATTTGGCATCAGGTCGGCAATAGAAGGTAAATAAATCTTGGTCAATGAAAGGATAATTCAGGCTCATAAATTACATCAAGAACTCAAAGAAGGCTCGACATAGGACAATTTGAAAGGCCAATTCCAAGATCGAGCCACATCAGTATAAACTCAGTGAGACTTAAATCAAACACAAGTTGGTAGCATTGGCTCACTCAGTCGAGCCGGACAAGGTCGTGAGCATTTAGAGAGTTTTTTTTGTTTGATTGTAAGTGAGAAGGAAAATTTGGGGTTCAAATCCATGCTAAGGCATTGGCTTGGGAGAATTTCATCCCTTCTGTCAGGTGGGACTTTGACGATGGCAAGCCATTATAAGATCCCCGCATGGGAAATATTTCAGTATATTGCCAAGGTCAAAAATTTGATGATGGCAAGCCAAGTCGGTATTTCTGCACATAGGATATCTTCATCCCATGGTGGTGGAAAATTTCCATGGTGGAAAATTTGTAGTGGAAAGCCAACACAAGGTTTCCGCGTAAAGGGGGCCCCGAGTCTCATCTTGCCAAGGACATGGAAATTTGAGAAAACATCGCCAAGCGTGATAAAACCATGGCAAACCATAATTAGATTTCCACGAGTTAGAGAAATGAAAACTAATTTCCAGGTGGAGACAATCCCATGACAAACTGTAACAGAATTTCTATCTCACAAGGAGCGTGGGACACATTACCATACGGGGATAAACATTTGACATGTCAATGGATGAGTTTTAGAAATTAAATGCACAACTAAAAGCTGAGTCAATGGCCGAATAGTCCGCTGAGTTGTTAATGAATCTATAGGCTGAGGTAGCATTATGAGACCGAGAAACATGATGAGTGGGAGTCGGTGCTTGGAGTTTGAATGCATGGAAAAAGGAGTCCATTTTAGAATTCAGATGGCAACTCAGTCATGGAAATCGAGGATGATTCATTATAGAGCTCAACCGGTAGATTCATTGCGAGGAATCGGTGGTTGGAGCATGGGCCCAACATCATAACCAGTTTGAGTATGGGCTATTGGAATGTCTCATCTAGAGCTACTTCTGATCCAGAGATCTAGAAGAAGGGACCAGCATTTGGGATGCCAGGAGTTCATGTAGATGGCATGGATGTGTTGAAAGTTAGAGAGGTTGCTAAGGAGGCAATAGCCAGAGCAAGGAGAGGTGATGGACCTACCCTCATTGAGTGTGAGACATACCGGTTTAGAGGACATTCTCTTGCTGATCCGGATGAGCTTTGAGATCCTACGGAGAAGGCTCACTATGTAGAAAGAGACCCAATTGTGGCTTTAAAAAGCTACCTAATCGAGAACAATCTTGTCAAAGAATCAGATCTAAATTTGATTGAAAAGAAAATTGATAAGCTGGTTGAAGAGGCTATTGAATTTGTAGATGCAAGTCCTCTTCTAGAGCATGGTTAGCTTCTGGAGAATGTGTTTACAGATCCCAAAGGATTTGGAATTGGCCCAGATGGAAGGGATAGGTGATAAGCTCCCACACCGGGACCAGTAGGCATGTTGTAATATAGTAGAAGCCATTTTTAGCGCTTCAACAAGTAGGTTGTCCAACTATGTTGTTATCTCTATTAGTGTCGAATGAATCCTCAAATTCAGTGATTTTCCTTCAAGATATTTTTATCAAAATTGATTAAGTGATAGTGAGAATGTTACTGTGGAGACACGATAAAATTTATTACAAAGATTCTCTATTAAGACATTACTTGTTTTATGATCTAACTCATGAAAGTGAATCTCATAGAGGTGGATCTGTTTCATATCAAAATATTCATGAAGCACAATTTGCTTTACAATTATATGAGAATCTTCAACGAGTCACTAATTTGGTAGGCATAAATGGCCTCGAGTTAGCAAATGAAAATGATAAGAATCAAGTTTGATAGCTCACCATTCGAAGGACTCAATGCAAAAGAGCTTGATTTCCAAGGCAAGGAAAGAGTTGGTGTGGGGTTCAAAATCAAGTGCAACACTGAGTTAGAGGATTTGAAACTCATCGATTTGGTATGGTTACTGGCAGATATGGAGCTCATGCCCAACTCAGTGAGTTGGCTTGGTGAGCCAACCACCGAGTTGGGCTATGTGCAGACTCTATCCACATGGACCCTCCTCCTCTTCAAGTCAAACGGGTCAATGGGGGTCCCGACATTATGTTAATTAATTTAATATTTTAACTAAAATATTTTAATAATAATATTTATTATTATTATTTAAATATTATTTTAATTAATTGAGAAGACTAGGTCATCAGGTAATTAATGACCCATGATGGAACCTTCTCAGGTGATTCAACTAACTATGATAAATACATCATGGGCCTTCAATTTAGGAATGTAATTATGACCTTTCCTCTTCTTTCTCACATATTCTTCTATAAATGTAAGTTGGAAGCTCATTTCAAAGGGTTCCAATAGGTTAGACAAGTTGGATAGTTAGATATCTTAGGAAAGTATATGCTTTTCAGGAGTCCTCTCTCTTCTGCAAGTTGTCCTTGTGTGTTGAGAGAACTTTCAAGCTTCCTCTTCAAGACTGTGATGGAAATATTTCCTCTTCGAATGTATGATGCATTGTGTACATTATTGAATGAATAAAAGTGTGTTTTGTGACTAATCTTGGTCCTTTCATCCTTCTATGCTTCTTTGTGCCTTTTCTACTTGCAGGTACATTGTGTAAGTTTAAGTTTCTATTGCAGGTTCTTGGAGTTTTGTGCTTATCAAGTGGTGGAGTATTGCATGCAGTTGAGTTGTGGTGTCTATTCACCCTTCTTAAGTTCATCCTTCTTCATTGGGAAACTAGTATATTTCTTGGTCTAATAAAGTTTAACAAAGGGAATGCATGTCTCTTAGTTTGTGGTATCATGTACCCTCTCTAAGTTGCAGTAGGTGAAGTTGACATGTGGTGCACACACCCTCTTCAAATTAACCCTTCCTAAGTCTAGAAATTGCCCTTCATTTGGTGCATCACCATCCCTATTATAATTTCATTTCAGTAAATCTCTTTTTCTAAAATCCCATGAAGACGTTAGCATAGGACTAGATAATCATTTTTGGTACACTAGGATTAGTACAACACTTAGTTTAAGAAGAGGAAGCCAGCCTTCTCCAGAGGTTCACTTCGAGCCCAAGTCCCATAGCTTGAGAGGTGATCCCATGTGTCCCAATCACACCGAACATCCTATTCACATCTTCACCATTTGGAGGGTGCGGTGATTTGGCGACAACAATTACCACACTTGATAATAACATTATGACATCACCACTATAGATGAAAAAAATTATACCAAAAACATACAAAATCACTATATAATTACTCATGATATAAACCATTAACTCATTGAGACCAATAAACCGCTCTCAGAGAAAACAATGATACAATGGAGACCATCATAGACATTCCTTACATCCGACTAAACACATTTCACACCTTTGAGTAATATAAGTTCCAAATTTCTTTTCATGATGCACCAAAAAACCTAACACATTGATTTGAGGACATAAATATCAGTCTTAAACACCTTTTGAAAGTTTGAAACAAGCTAACTCGAGACTAAGATACATGTTGACTCAAGGAAATAAAATAAAATTTTGGTGACCATACGTATTCACCTCATATCCATTCATAGAGATATGTCATTAATTGATACAACATATTCATATATGATGATAAAATAGAGACTTGGAGTAAACTCGAGCACAAGGACTAATCAACTCTTTTTCAACATGACACACACATACATACCTCACAAATATGGTAACAAGGCTTTAATATGATCAAAAGATATTTCACACCTTTCTCATAACAGGACATTGATCAACATGACTTCAAAGAATCAAATACATAGAGATAGAAATCAACTTTGATGACTTGAGACCTAACTCCCCCTTGAAGAGTCACAACATAGACACTAAGACTCTAACTCAGATTATAGGATACATTTACATGACCCTCTTTCTTAAGGACATGAATCATGCTTACAAACTCAGACAATAGATCACTTGACACATTTCAAGACATGATACATCTTTTCATGACAACATGACATATGAGAACAAAACAAATAAAAACATATAGGAGATTCATGACATAAGGACTCAAAGACACATGAGTAGGTAATTTGACATACCTTATAACCTTTGATGTGTCCCAAAGACCAAGTTTCTTCAACTTATCTTGCACAGATGATTGCTTCATTTCAACCTTTGACTCAAAATCCTTGACCTCTTTTGCATGATTGGGCCTCTTGTCATATAAGACAACATTTTCTCACTTGCCTTGACTAGATCAGATTCATATTTGAATGATTTAGGAAACCATACTTCCTTCACTTTGGGAAACACAATATTCTTTACTTGCCTATATGAGCCTTGAGAACAAAATCTTACAACATGACCCTTGAGATGAAATTTGTAGCAAGTAACCTCATGTTTATCACTTGACTGATCAATCTTATGATATTTTCCATTGCTCTAAGAGTGCACACAACTAAAAAAATTCCTACAATCCCTTACTCTATGACCATAACCATTACAAGCATAAAAATAACCATGAAATTTTACATACCTCATTGAATTTGGATATCTAATAGGATTATGCCTTAAATATAACTTTTAACATGAACACCATCATCTTCACTTCCTTTGGAACTAGAACCAGCTATTGGATATGTAAGAATAGGATTTTTATCACTTTTGATCTTTAGGGTTTGAATCTCCTCTTTGAGATTGTCACATTCTTCTTCTTTGGCCTTAAGAGAAATTATCAAATCTTTGATTTCAGACTTCAATCTGATGTTATCCATCCTATGAAATTTTAAATTTGTTTTTGATTAAATACCACCTCTTTGAAGTCAACTTGTCCATGCACACACACATCATAGGGATTGTTTCTCAGTCTTTCACATTCCTCTTCCTTTGTGCTTAGATCTAAAATAGCATTCTCCAACTAAATCTTGAGATTTTTATGGTTTCTTCATCCTTCTTGGCCATAGCTTTCACTTATTGATTCTCTTTCATGATTTCCTTTTCATATTGTGCTTTTAGGATATCCTCCAAGATGTTAGAATTGCTTATCAAGGACCTACTTTGATATGACTTATTGGAAGCACAATGGATTGAGAGGGGGTGAATCAGTCCTACAATTTTTTTCAATTCATTTACCATCACATACATTCATTTTTTCATTCATCCATTAACCATACATAACCATATGTGTGCATTAGATATGTAACATTAATCACAAGAGCATGAAACAAAGTACACAACATACTGACTTGAAACTTGACATGAAGCACCATGAAAACATTCTATAACTTCTCAAAATCACCACATATCCCAAATGCATCTCAAACTCTCCATCCAATCTCATTTACCTATGTTAAACTACATGTTATAAACTTTTTACTTCCCAAGAACTTAAATATGCATATAACCTTTGAATTATGACTTGAAACTCACCATACACCTCAAGTACATTGTCATAACACTATTCCCATGCTCCAACATGAATTATTTGGTCAAAATATCATGCCATTACCTCATTCTGAATGTTCCAGGAATAGAAACAAGCCTTGAATGACTGACTCAACCATGAAAACTCATGACTTGACCATGATGACCTCATGTAGACCCATATACACCTGAAACACATCATTAGGACCATGTTTGACCTCATGAAACTTAACAAAACACTTGGGAAGACTCAAACCATGACTTAACATACTCAACCATGCACTAGGACCTCATAAGATTTTACTAAACTTAACAATCAACATGTTTGACACCTTAATATTATCATAAAGGGACTCATACTACATCATGAAACCCTTTTCCATCAATAGGGGTTGACATCAATGAAAACACAACCACACAATGGCTAAAAAACAACATGCTAAAGGATGTTGGAATATCCACCACAAAAATGGTTAGCAAAACTTTCTTATCTAGAAACTCCATAAGGGCCACTTGAGCATCTTTGATTCTCCATACCAATGAGACTTCTTTACACTCAATAGAATAGCAAAAGATAGATTCTCATGTCAAGGTGAGTCAAGGGAATTGGAAACTTTTATTAGTAATACATTATCTAAAGAACCTAAGTATATTATGCGGTTTTTAGTTGGTGGCCTTTAATCAGGAGGAAAAGGTAGAATGGTTCTATTATCCGAAATAACCCCCTAGTTATTTGGAAACCTTTCATCCTCATTCTAAATCTGAAGTCCAACATTTCATGTTACACACACTTTAGTTGTTCCCTTGGTACATTTTTCTTGGTTGTAATTCTTCTACGCGCCCCTTCCTTCACCTCCTTTGAGCCACTCTTCCTCTATTCCCTCTTGCGCACCACAGCGTGCTTCCACATTCATTCCCCATTCATCTATATTCTTCCATTATCCCTTTGTGTGCACTCCTTGTGTGCCCACTTTCATTCCTAGTTTTGTGCACTCCTTGCACACACATCTGTAAACTTGTCTTCCAATTTGGCTAAGTCCTCGACGTGCCTTCTACATGCATGCCCTTCCTCTTAAGCTATGCGCATTTCATCATGCTCACTCACTTTCCTTTTCCACATTATTCCCTTGCACATCTTGCCTTCACATTTGTGCACTACACACTTCCTTTCCTTCTGGCACATTCTATGTGCCCTTCCATCTAGTCTTAGCGTGTTCATTCATTCTAATGCACATGCCCACTTGCATACATGTATCCTTTTGTAGATATAGACACTTTTCTCCCCTTCCATGCACCCACTTTGTGCTATCTTCTACGTTCTCATACCTCTTTCTCTGCACATATCCTCATTCTCATACCTCTTTCTCTTATGTGCACACCTTGTGAAACTCTTCCATACAAGTCATTGTGCCATGTGGCAACCTATTAAGCTTAAGTGTGCAACATGTAACCTATCATATAGTGTCAACTAGGTGTTGAATCCTTACAATGAACCAATTCATGACATGTGGCAAAAATGACAAAACAAATGAATAGTTGGCGATCCTTGGCCAATTAGTACATTCATGTGTTATTATGTTTAATTTGCCTTTGCATACCTTAAGATCAGAATAAATTTTTCTACAAGGCTCTCACACACGCACGTTTGGTCTTGTTCGAAAGATGTTGGCATGGGCTACATGTTGAACAATTAAAAATCAAATTTTAGAGGATTTGGTAGGCAAAAAAAAGGGAAACATCACTTAGATCATTAATGCATACATCTAATCAAATCATCCACTAGATTTTCTTTAGATATTTCCTCTTTCCTTCTTCAACAAACCAAAGAGATAAGGGTAGGCACATCGGACATCCCTGTAGGTAGTTTTGCGAGGCATTTATTGCTTACTATTGGTGGTTGGAATTTTGAATCGAGTTTCCCTCTTCTTTATTCTCCTTTTATCTCCTTTTTCTTCTATAAATGGTAGAGCTCTACTCATTGAAATGGACCCCTCTTTTTGTAACGACACCATACCAAAATGGTGGTGGACATGCCATGAGTTTTAGACCTTGAAGCTTGGCTTATGCATGTATGTATTCTAACCTTTGCCATGAATGCGATTGACTATGCATCCCTTAAGCAATAGAATCAGGTTTTTATGGCTATTCTCCGCCATAATCTCATGTTTTATGTTTTCTTTCCTCTATGTTCATGTTTTTTGGTAGGTTGTGCATATTTTTCACTTGCGAGTCCATTTTTATGTTTATTCAATGTGTAGGAAAGCCGATTCAATGTGGTTCTAGTCGTGGTGTACTTGTCTACCCTCTCTCCCACATTTTATCTTTTTTTTCCCTTATAGAGAGTGATCAACCCTCTTTCGGTGTTATCACCTCTCCTTTATTTTAGGTTTTTCCTTTCATTCATCTCCTTCTAACCCTAGTCTCTTGGATTCTTAGAGTAGTGATAGGTAGCTGCATTTCCTTCCTAGGAGTAGTTTTAACGGTAGAAATTGGTAAAGGAATTGTTATTCTCTAGAGGTCTATCTCAAATGCACAAGTATAACAAATTGAGATAGTCCCATATTGCCTCAAAATCTAGGGTTGTCATGGCTCAAGGCAGGGTGCAATTTTGAGATCCAATAGTTTTGGCATGCCGGTGGGATTAGTTTGAAGAGTTATACATCTTCATCTTAGCAATTTTGATGTGTTCTTTTATATATTATCCTTTTAAGGCATATTTTAACACATATGATGACTCCCAACATCCATAACTACTAGTTTTAGTAGTTCACGTGGCTTGTTAACAAAGAAAAGAAAACATAGAAGTGTGAAAACATTCTCGTAAGGCACTAGCATTAGGTGCATGAGGAAAAATTCATGGATGTACACGCATGTAGGCACAATAAAGATAAAGCTTTAGCATGTGCAAATAATAGTAGTAAGTGCACAACCCAATTTCTATGCATGGGATAATGTGCTATGTTCATTCATTTTCCAAGTTGATGTGTTCTTGGTAAATTTTCAGCCTTTGGAGGCTAATCTAAGCACATCTGGTGACTCCACTAATTTAACCAAATCATTATCTCATCCATAGACCTTTACCTCCTTCCTCCCATTCATTTATTCCTTCCCTTTCACCCTTTCATTCATCTCACACTCCCACTTCATCCATGGCTCTTCATTGAGTTCTTCCATTCTCTCATTCAATTATTCTCCCCTTCATTTGCAGCAATGGGATGATATCCCCAAAATAGTACTAATAAACTTGCCTCTTTTCCATGGAGATGGAAATATCCTATTGATCATATCCAAAATATAGCCAATAATTGTGCCATTCACAATGCCAATGAAGAAAATATTTTCCTCATGCTTCTTGTTCCATCATTCTAAGGTAAATCAAAATATTGGTTCAACAGTTTGGATCCATAATTCATTTCCACTTGGGATCAGTTGGGAGAAAAATTATATAATCAGTTCAAGGATAATTCAGATGTCATTTCCTTATGGAATATCTCAACACAATATAGCATGCTTCAACATAATATATCTCATACTTCAACAACAGTCTCATAAGGACTTGGTATAGAATTCCTCAAGAATTCATACCCTCATAAGGTATGGCTTTCTTGTTCTATTTGAGGTCCTTGGATTTTGATTTGTCTGTATTGATCCAAGATTTAGGAGGCAACACTATTCCTTAGGCATTTCATGTTACCATATTAGATGAGAAGAGTCTATTTTAGGAAAGTCAAAGGAAACCCATCATGTCATACACACTTCCATTCCTTTTGCATGCATACCCTTCGCACCCATCCTCCCATATTCTTCTTAATCCCCTCTTTCTAACTATGTTGTAAATGAACAATCCCTCACCTATGCATCATCCCCAACTAGTATCATCATGTTTGACAATTGTAGAATTTTTAAAGAATGGTATGACTCGATTTGGAAGTTGAGATTTCCTAAAGCAAATAAAAGGGCATCTATTTCAAAAGAAAGTCGAGTTAGATTCAAAGGCGTAGTTTTGAAGGTCAATGTATTGGAGAAAGAATTGTTTGTAGAGGCAAAACAATGTGCAACCCCACCTACAAACACTCACCTTCAGGAGAGGAGTTTGCAAGATAGTTCCATATGTGGGATTGAACCTAAAAATAATGGGAAAATCACAAGGATCACCCCGTGCCCAATCATATTATTTGGCTATTCTAGAGCCAAAACCGAGTTGTCATCGGTCATGCTCATTTTAGAGCATGAGGTTGAACTTTAGCACATTGAAGGTCGTGTAGCAACATCTCCCAAATCCAAATGCAGAACAAATAAAGGAGGTTTTTTTTTGATACTTTGCAGAGGGTGGAAAGCCACTTCAAAATAGTTTTTCACTTTGGTTAAAGGTCATGTTCGACACCAAATTAGTTACATGGTCTCAATTTATGAGGAAAGGAAACTACTTATCCCTACCTATTACGGGTTTTGTTTGAACCTCCTTTACCTATGGTTAGAATAGGTTAGTGTAGTTTTTTTCTATAGAAAACAAGTTCTTGTGTACACTCTGCATGTTTCCCCTTTTGTAACATGTATTATTTTTAGATTTTGTACATAGTTGTGTTTTTGGGCTCACTCCTTTCGGCACTTGATTTCTTTCCTCTATGTGTGCTCCTTTACATGTTTGTTTTTTTGCTTCTAAGATGGTAGTTCAATTGAGGGCCTTCCAAAATTTTGGGTAGTATTCAACAGTTTTCTACTCTCATAATTCAATTGAACATCTTCACATAAGAGTAGCGGTTTGGTTCAGAGTTCAAATAGTGCTTCAAGTGACTTTAGGGTGTTCTTTAAGTTGCAGATCAAATTTTATATTTTAGGCTAGCTTCATGCCCGATGGATGCTTCTAAGCCTACTAGTATCCTTCATATAACAAGAAGATGTCCCCGAAAGTCACCAAACAATTTTCCAAAATAACTCCCCTAGTTATTTGGACAACTTTCATCCTCATTATGACTCGAAGTCCAACATTTTAGGTCGTGCACACTTTGGTTATTCCCTTGGTATATTGTTATTAGTTTAAATACTTCTACACGCCATTACACACCCCTTCCTTTTTATCATTTGAGCCTTATTTTCCTTTTCTCCCTTTTGCACACCTTGGTGTGCTTCCACCTTCCTTCCCCATTCCTCTATCTTCTTCTACTCTCCCTTTGTGCATACTCCTTCCGCACTTTGATTTCATTCCTAGTTTCATAAACTCCTTGCATGTGCATCCAAATACTTGTCTTTTAATTTAGATAAGTCCCCAACATTCCTTCTACATGCATTCCTTTCCTCTTGATCTCCATGCATTTCCTCATGCTAGCTCACTTTCCTTTTCGCATTCTTCCCTTAAGGATATTTCCTTTGTATTTACACATTATGCACTTCCTTTCCTTATGGCCTACTCGCATGCCATTTCCTCTAGTCCTCATGTGTTCATTCATTCCGATTCTTACGCCGGCTTGCATACTTGTATCCTTTTACAGATATGCACCTTTCTCCCATTCTTTGGCTCGATCCACGCACCCTTTCCTCTAGTCCTCACATGCTCATTCATTTTAATCCCCACACCCATTTGCATACTTATATCCTTTTGTAGATATGCACCTTTCTTCCCTTCCATTCTTACCCACTTTTCGTGCCTATATTTTGCATTATCATGCCTCTTGCTCTCATACATGCACCTTGTGTAACTCTTCCACACTATTCATTTGCCTCTTGATCAGTTAGTACAAATTATTGGAAATAATCATCGAATAAAATAATCGAATAAAAAATAATATTAGAGAATAAATACACATATGATCTCCTATTAAATAGGAGTCATCCTTTATCCCACATATCTCTCAACCTTCCACTAATCTCTCTCAATCCCTTAGTTATCTCAACACACTCAACTAATCCTAAAAATACCAATGTGAGTTGTTTATACAACAAACTCACAACTAATATATAAAACCTATATTATTAATATGAGATATATTTTCTCATATTTAATAATATTACATTTTATTTATTCACCCATATATATTATCTCCATGATAATATATATTACATTAAAACATTCACCAATGTAAACAATATAATATTCCTAACAAAGTGCCATGTGGCAACCTATCAAACTTGAGTTTGCAACACGTAACCTATCAAAGAATGCCAACTAGGCCTTTGAATCTTTTGTGACAAACCAATGTGGGACATATGGAAAAAATGAAAAAATAAATGAACAGAGGTTCATCCTTCACTGATCAACACTCACCATGTGTCATTGTGTTTTCATATTACATTGCAAACCTTCATATCACAATAACTTTTTCTATTTGGGCTATGACACGTGCATGCCTGGTCTTATTTAAAATTTGTTGACATGGGATACACATTGAACCATTCAAAATCAGATTTTGGTAGGATTTTTAAGTGTAGAATAGGAAACATCACTCGAGATCATTAATGCATACATCTAATAGAATCAACCACCAAATTGTCTTCGAGATATTGCCTCTTTCCTTCTTCCATGAGCCAAACAGACAAGGGGAGGCACATTAGACATCCCTATAAGTAGTTTTATAGGAATTTATTGTTTTTTTTTTGTGGTTAGAAGTTTGATTATGAGTTTCCCTCCCTCTCCTTTTCTCTCCTTCGTCTTCTATAAGTGGTAGAGCTCTTCTCATTGAAACAAATCCCTCTTTATTGTAACGACACCATGCCAAAATGGTGGCTGACATCCCAAGATTTTTAGACCTTGGGCTTGGTCTCTGCATTGTATTCTCACCTTCTACCATGAATGTAGCTGACTATACATCCTTTAAGTAATAGAATTAGGTTTTTATAGCTATTCTCTACCCTACTCTCGCATTTTATGTGTTCTTACCTCTTTATTCAATTTTTTTGCATGTTGTGTGTATTTCCCACTTGCAGGTTCTATTTTTATGTGTTTTCAATGCATGAGAAAGTTGATTCAGCATGGTTCTATTCTATGGCACACCTATCTCGACCTCTCTTTCACATCTTATCACTTTCCCTTCCCTTTTGGAGAGTGATCAACCCTCTTTATAGTGCTATCACCTTCCCTTTAGCTTAGGTTTTTCCCTTTTATACATATTCTTATAACCACGATCATTTGGATTCTTAGAGTAGTGATAGGTAGCTGAATTTCCCTTCTTAGAAGTAGATTTAGAAGTAGAAATAGGTAGAGGAACTGACCTTCTTTGGAGTTTTTTCTCAAGCGCGAGTCCCACTTGAAGATAGTCGCATGTTTCCTCAAAATCTCAAGTTGTCTATGACTCAGGGTAGGGTGTAATTTTGAGCTCCAATAGGTTCCAATTTATTGGTTTTGGATGCACTTAGAGTGATCATGTTTTACATTGGAGGAGTGGGTGGTGTTGGCAGTAACCCTTTAGAATTGGAATGTTCAGCATTGGGATTTGGGCTACCAACCTTGATGTAGCTAAAGAGATTTTTAAACTACTCCAGATGTGTTTGTAAAAATTTAGATTTAGAAATATGAACCTTAGAATTATTTACATGCTCAATGATATCAAATGGAGCAGAAGTGGATGAGATTGATATCCTAAGGACCAGTAGATTTTTCAGGGTGGAGAAGGTACTTCTTTTTAGTAGCTTTAGAAGATGGAGTAGTTGGTTGGGAAGTGGAGGTTGATTTTGATTGAGCATTTGAAGCTTTGGAAAGATTGGTTTTAGATACATATTTAGAGCTGGTTGAAGTGTTAGATGACTTACTTGGCATGGAAGATTGTTTCTTTCTCACTAATGGGTCGGGTTTCTCCTTCACAAATTCCATGAAAGGTGGAGTGGAGATCCTCTGTTAATTATCTTATTTTGTGGATTTTCCACCTGAGGATCATTTTTATTATTCTTATTTGTAGAAATGGAGGAAAACGCTCCCTTTTGAGACTGAAGTGAGTAAGTACCACACATGAGAAACTTGGTGCCTCTTTTTCATCATCATCATCTCCTAAAGAATATTCAAGGAAACCAATTTGTGCATCATCTTCAACTTCTTCAATTTCAAGAACATTACCATCCTCGTTCTCTTATTTTAGCATCCTCGATTTCTTCTTCTTCCTCTTCTACATCATAGGATGCGTTTATTAGTGATGCCTCAAGAGAAAGTATATAAGGAAGTGGGCTAATCTTTTTATATTTTTAAAATTCTTCTTAGGTGCCTCTCTGCTCACGGAAGGTTGAGCTAGTTGCTTCGTAAGAGACGAGACATCATCATCCAATATATGGATTAATGAATCTATGGCATATGTGCTTTAGCTTTGGCCTTTCTCCTTACTTGGACCTTTTTTATCTTTCCCAACATGATCGGATAATCTTCTACTTTGATTGTAAGATTTTGTGCTTATGTACAAATCCATTGGTTGATTTCTTCTTAGCATAAAACACGCCGTAGGAAGTCAAGAATTTGTGAAGAATATTAGCTTGTTGTCTTCAGTAGGTCAAAAAACTTAAGGGATCTTGTTGAACTTCCCCACAAACTCCCTAATAGGTTGAAAAGGTTCTTTCTCTAGTTGATACCATTGGGCCAAGATTGCATGAGCATCTTCTATAGGTTTGAATCTGGTTTCAAACTTGGTATTCATGTCATTCTAATTTGTTTATAGACCTAGCAAAGCAAGTGACAAAACCGGTCCCGTGTAACATCTTGCAAAGTTTATACAAATACATGGACTAATACATCCTCATAGCCAACTCCTAGCACTCCACAAGCAGTGATGAAGGTTGTAATGTGGTCATCTAGATGTTACTTCCCATCACCATGGAACTTAGGAGCTTCTTTCATGATCATCTAGGTAAATCATGAAGAAGCGGGGTGAGAGCTAATGGACCTATATTTTTCCCCAAGGCAGCGGTGTTTGTTGAGTCATTGGTTGTTCTTTTATTTCAGATTATTCTTCTTTTACTTCAAATCTTTCAAGAACTTCTTCAAATCTTTCAAAATATTATTTAGCAATTCCTCTTGTGGAGGAACATATTTTAATGGTTATTTGTAACTCCATCGGTAGGGTACTCAAGAGAAAAATTAGGATCAAGCTGTGGGAGGTATTTTTGACTTGTTCTCCTTACAATTTGGTTGATAGGAGTCTGAAATCAGATTTCAATTGTTCTTAAAATTTAGGATTGGTGAGACCACTAGCTTTTAAGATCTTGTATATCATCTTTTTTCAGCTTGAATATACAATTCAAACAAAGTTCATCTAAAATCTTCTCACGGTGATTTTGAACTTTTCTCGGCTCTTTCCAAAGCTTATGCACGTTTTTATTTGGAATCAAGGACTCTTGTAGCAGTGTAGTAATGTATTAATTTAAATCTATTATGCCAAATATCATCCCTCAAGTCTGATGTAATATCTTCTTGGGTGTGGAAGAGAAGATCAAGTCTTAGGGACCTGGGGGATTACTAGGAATAGCCATTAGTGGAAGACATAAGGTTTAATGACTTTTCAAATGTTAGAATTTTTTTATTTTTGGATATCTAATTTTTGTGTGGAATATATATGGTGTAGAACAACTAAATATGATCCATGGTGGGCACCAAAACTATTTGTGAAATAATTTGTCTCTAGGACAAATTAGTGAATTTTCACAACGCAACTCACAGGAAAATGTCCCTCTTGCTTAAAGGGGAGGCTCCCTTATTGTATGTAAATGAAAACAAATCTCTTTGGTTGGCCAAGATGTCAGGGATCAATAGGAACACTCCACTACACCTTGTAAAATGCTTGTAATTTTGTGCAAGGGAGGACTTTGCGAAAGAATGTGAAGTATTGGGGTGGGAATTTAGAGAGGGGGATTAATATTTTAAGTAGGATAACTCATATTCTTAATATTATTAATAAAAATCATCAACACATAATTATAAACAAAAAAAAAAATTCTAATCATATCAATACCAAACAAATCATGAGCATAAAATCTAATTCATCTATTCAATGATCCAAAAAAGTTGAAACACGTTTCTTAATTGACATTTTTATAAAGCTGCAATATGAGAGAGAGAGAGAGAGGAACATGTAGGCATGAAAATAGAATAAAATGTTATCTTTTTCTTATTCTTGGTAGTGATCTACATGAACTCATGAAATTTACAACCCCTTGAAGTGAGGAAGTCACTACAATTTATGTTTTGTAAAAGAGACTCTTCACCTCCTCCATATGTCTTTTCACTTGTCTTTTAGAACTTGTGACTCTTTAAATTCCTAGGAAATAAATTAAGTACTCTTTTTATCAATTATGGGAAACTTATTACAATTTTAAACTATAGTAACATTAATTAATAAGATAAAAGTGAATAATAAAAAAATGAAAAAGTGACCCCTTAATGAAGAATTAGAACGTTTAAGAAGAGAGGAAAGGTGAGTGAAGAGATAAAGAAGATAACTACTCAATTTGAAGAAGATGTTTCTACCAATGGATTCCTGCTTTCTAATGGGTTATTGGAAAGTTCCTTAGAGATATATTCGATACCTTTGAATTCCTTTTTGTATTTTTGTCACTGCAAGTGAAACTTTATCATCTTGTGGGATGTGGACAAAGCTCAAGGACTTGACCCAATATTTTGAGAGGTCATTGATGTTATTGTATTCCATGATAAAAAAACTTATGATATTTTGTAGTGTTTGATATAATGGACCTTATCTCATTCAAAGACTCCAGTGTGTCTTCGTTGAAGTAAAACAGATCTCTGACCTCCTTCTTGATAAGATCTTCAAATGGCTTCAACAGATCATGCCAAATGTCTTCACCCAATGTTGACACTCCAAATTTTTATCTCAACATTGACATCCCCTTGAATATTTAAAATTTTTGCTCATATGAATCCAATTCACCCAAATCATGGTTTATCATTTCTTAGTGAGTAACCAAATTCCTAGCCCAAACTTGAGACAAGTTCTCATATGCATAATTGAATACTTCCTTGTTCACTAGTAGGGAAGAGTTTACTTTGCCCATATCGATGACCAATGGAAACACTTGTTCCTAATGTTATTTTTCCTTTTTGATCTCCTCTCTTTTTGTTCCTACCTTCATGGAAGTGGCATTCATGTACTTTAACAATGAGAGGATTTCAAGAAGTACAACCTTACCCTTTTTATAATCTTGTTCACACATTTATTATTTTCTCAGTCCTACATGGTGAAACCTTATGTTATTCCTATGGAATTTGGGTTAAATCTAATTATGGGAGTAACTTCCTCAGCTAGGAGAGATGGAACAACATTTATATACATGAATGTTTTCATGTATGACGTGAGGGTCCATATATGGTCTTCTAATTGATCAATTCTCTCCTTAAACTCTTGATTTCTTATGAGAAGGTGAGTGAAAGAATCCTGGATTAGATGAGCATCTCATAATCAGATGGTGCCATCTCACTAATAGTCTTTATGAATTTAGGCCAAGCTAGCTCCACATATTGGTTTCTTGAAGTGTCGCTGAAAAAGTAAGAGGAAATTTGAGCTTTCTTCCCCTTATTTTCCTTCACCATTGTAGATATACCTGGAAATATAGGATCACCACCTATTGGACCATGCATGTCTCTCCTCCAATCATGTCCTACACCCATGAGAATTTTTCATTTTCTTCAAGTTGATTTTTGGGCATGAGGGAATTTTATTTCTTCGGTTGGGAAGGTGCATCTTGGGCTGGTTGAATAGGCACAACTACGTAGAAGAGGAAATTTGAGTTCTATGAATGGTTAGTGGTTGCACTAGATGAATTCCACCTTGTTCCATACCTTTTGCTGGATTTTGAGAAGATTTATCCTTCTTATGGTCCCCTCTGTAGTGATTGGATCGGATTCCATGGACTTTATTTTTGTGAGCCTTTTAGAATGGACATAAATTGAATCTTTCTCAACTATACCTAAGTAGAGAGAGGAGATGTTTATTTATTGAGAGCCTAGAGACCTCCTAACTCAATGAATGTAAATCTATTCTTGTTGATCTAATTTTTTTCCTTTTCAATTTAATGAATTAGTACTAAATAAAATTAAATAACTCCAAAATGTGAGGGTTTAAGGTACCTCAAAGTATGATGGATGCAAATGGACGGGTGCAAAGTGAATGATCTTGTTGAAACTTGATGAAATTGTAAGACAAGAAGAACTAAGAATAAAATGGATTATATTATATATACGGGGTTTCCCAATGAAGTCGGTTCCAATAAGTGTTACCTTCCTTTCACGAATGTCAACCCCTATTTGATAAAAGATAATGAAATAAATGATAGATGGTTGGATATCACGCAAAAAAATGATACGAGAAAAAATCTAAAGCTATTGAAAATTAATGGAAAGTACTATTTTCATTCAAATCAATCTTTAAAAAAATTACCGGATTGGGTCAACGGTGACCCAAACTACGCAGTGCGGGTCGATGATGACTTGAGTACATGAAGGTCAAAAGGAAGATGATGGTTCAGATCTATAATAATATGAATATAAAGGTTGATCACAAAAACTTGGGAAGGTCAGTAACAACCTATAGAAGAATATCTAATACATTCAAGCAAAGGAGATGTAAGAAAACAAATATTAGGTTGGATTGGGTACAAATAGTACTCGGTTCGAAGGGGACTAGAGTGCACAAGGAGGCATTTGGAATAACATGGTAGTAAGATGGTAGATCTAGAAATTGGGGAAGGATCTTGAAATAGGAGGTATGCTTTACAAAGGGATGGGTCGATGGTGACTGGGTGGAGTGACGATGACCTAGAAAGTGAAAAAAATTTGGATATGGATGAGTTGAATAAGAAACTTGCAAGAAAAATGATTGGAAGAACATGCTGAAAATGGAATTTTGACAGTAGTAGACTTGCAAGAAGTTAGATTCTACAAGATAATAATGAAAATCACATATGCTAGCATAAACAAACATGAAATTAAGGTAAACCTCCCAAATTCTCACAAGTGATGTGAAACAAGCTCCACTGGACTCAAGATGGTTGACACAACTACATGATTGCTCAAATTTGAAGATAAGTTCACACAATGCAAGAAAGCTCAAGTTGTGTCTCATTTTAGAAGGGGGGTGAAATCAGTATTATAGGGTTGATGGTGACCGAATGGGTTACCACCGATTGTGGGAAACCATTCCTTGGATGGTAAAATCATTAATTTACTTGAGGTGTGGGGCATTTAGAGATTGGGATAAGTGTTTTAAAGCATGTAGGGAGTGAGGGTTATTTAGGGAAGTGTCATGGGTAGATAGGAGATAAAGATGGGTTAGATAAAAGATAGAAAAAGTGTAGGGATGTGGATTTAGGTGGTTAGGGATAAAATCATCCCAATGAAATCCAATAAGAGGAGATTAGCTAATCAAGAGAGATGAAATCTAATTAGGGGTAATTATATAATTTAGGTTAATTAACAAGAATTAATTAAGAATTGGGATAATAGATGGTCATTTAAATAAATGAATCAAATTCAGGGGGTCTAGCGAGGACCATAGTGAAAAATGTGCACGTGGGCAACCAAGGGTAGTGATACCAAATTTTGGTGTCTACATTTCCCTTTTTGTCATGTGGTTTATGCTAGAAATCCATGAGACAAAAATGATGAGAGATAAAGAGTAGGATGAATACTAATGAAATATTGATGATGATATCCCCCTCAAATGAGGGATCGATAATGCAAAGGGAAATCGATGAGAAGTTTGAAAGAGGTAGATTTTGAAGGGTAGGTGGGAGAAGAAAGATAGGTAAAATGATAAAGTGAGGAAATATTCCCCAAGAAAGAAGGATATAAACAAAATAGTACCTATGAAAGTGATTTTGATATCACGTTGGTAGGTAACAAGGGATAGTATCAATGGAGACGATAGTAATGCTCTACGGACCAGTGAGTGGGAAAAAATCATAGCAAAATGGAGGGAATCCAATGGGAAACCTCTCAAATGGATGCGATCCATGAGGACCAATGGGTCATAGGAAGACATCAAACTATGCATAACCAAATGTGAAAATAATGTGAAATCCTTCGTATATGAGGAATCGATAAAAAGTTATGCATTCGCAAAGGAGGAGGATGAAAGAAATGGTGTGCCAGCAAAGGGTACAGAAATAGCCAAGAAAGGGAAAAATATGAAAAGTTGATGATATAAAATACCCCAAGGGGGATAAATGAGGCCATAAAGGTGGACTTTGAGAGTAAAATAGATGAGGCCTTAGCAAAGGACATAAAAAAAGAGGAGGGCAAGCCAAAATAAGGGATTCCAAGGAAATTCAATGGTGACTAAGGTAGATTAATGGCAACCCAAGGGGTTCGATGATGGATTGGTGTGGACGTTATATAAGCTTGAGGGTCGGCCGATGATGCTCATTTTCACATGTATAATTAATGATCAAAAGCATACAACTAAAATAAAATATTGAGAGATGGAGGTCATAGGAGCATTTAGGAAATGCCAGAGGGTGCGCAAGATGGTGAGTAATGAAACCCACACTTGTGTTTTAATTTATTTTATGTTTTATTTATGTTTTTGCATTTATTTAGAAAATGGATGATGCAAGGGTGGTTGGTGGTGACCGAATGGGTCATCATCGACCCTGCCCTAAGGCATGTCGATCGACCCCTGCACACATCAACCAGATTTTAGTCGACATTGAAAAGGGATAGATTGGACATTTTTTATAGATAGATGAGATGATGATGGGAAAATAATGTTTGTGTGTTATTTGGATGATTTCAAGCTAGAGAGACCTTGTATTTGAGAGACCTAGTATCAACACTATATGATATGATGAATGGAGATGTGACTGACATTGAGTGGGATCACTTGGCAATCATGGGGTTAGGAAGGTTTAGGCACTATCAATGGATCCCATGGGACGTAGGGTTGATGATAGATTTAGTTGAGAGATGGGATAGACAAATAGGCACTATTTTGTTTAGGGATGGGTGAGATGACTATCACATTGGAGGATGTATACCACATCCTTATATTTTCGATACATGGAGAGAAGATATTCCCCATCATAGATTAATAGCATATTGGTAGTACTAACATGGATTTTGGAGCGATGCACCCCACATTAGATTTCTCTGGATTTTTCATATGAGTGAGGTATGAGTCTAGGGTACCCAGAGCTAATTGATTTGTCTAGTTATGATGGAAGTGTCATGTTATGCATTTCTTGACTCGGGAGGAGCCATGTTTCCATGGGCTTTAATAGGTATTGTAGCATATATTGTGGACCATTAAACAATGTTTTTGGTTGGCACAACTTTTCTAGCCTTGAGATCTTCCATGAGTTATCCATGTACGAGAGAAGGGATGAGATTAGGGTAAGATGTAGGCTTATTTCTACACTATTAGTCCTACAAGCATATTGTATTTATTTGGCCACTAGGACTACCATGGGTCATTGGGGCCAAATAGATCTCGCAGTGTGGTTTACGAGATGGAGAGTCGATCAAGGCTCATAGAGAGAGGGGAGAGGGGTGTGGATTGGTATGTGGATAGGTTTAAAGATCTAGATGTGGATAAAATCGGATGATGCCCATACTGAGAGACTTTCATGCATGGTATGGGTGGATGCGAGCTAGTGGGTATGCGGTAGACAAGATGGGTGTAGGGTAGGTGGCTAGAGATGATCAAGCCATGTAATTTGATAGAGTGTGTAGACACCTATAATTTATCTTGAGCAATTTAAATACTAACATTTTGCTAATTATACCCTTTCCCAAAATTGAAGATATATTATCAATATCGCACATTTTCTCTGCTATTTTTGTTAATTAATTACAAGATGTTAGTTGATTAACTCTTCTATCTAACAATGATGCCAATTAATGACCTTACGTTAATCACTCCCCTTTCTATCTAGATTATATAATTATTCTTAATTAATTAATTCACTTTTCTATTTATTCAATAAATCATCATTTATTTGATTAAAATCCTCTCATACTAAATATTCCTCCAAAAATATTAGATAATCTTACACACTTATTAATTAAGTACTTTGGTTAATTAATAAACCCCCTTAATCCCCATGAGTCGCTTGAGGACAAACTAAACTCTCCTACTGAGTAAAACTCAACCCTCCCTAAACCTTCCTTATCCAAAACTAACCCAACATATCTATTATCCCACATGTAAGGGATGTGAGATTCTTTTATCCATTGGACTATATAAAGATCCCTCCTCCTACCTTTCTTCTTACACATAAATGATCATAGAACCTAAGCTATAGCCATTTTCATCATCTTAGAGTATTCTTCATTGGAGGAGCTAGCTATCTTCATTTCTTGCATTCATCCATCCAAGTTTTGAAGTCATATGGAGATATGTCAAATGGTCTTGTAGCCATGAATTTTCAAGACTCCATTCTTGAAAATGTAGGGATTCAAACATACAATCAACCCTTTGATTGCTAAGGATCTCAATACGTCCATTTCATTTGATTAGTATTCAATAAAGATAGAGATTAATGGATTAGCATGTTAGTTTGAATTTTTATTCATGTTCTAATGCAAATATTTTGGTAGATTAGACTTGTTTAAGCTATAAGCATGATGGTGCATAGATTTTTATTTTAGCTTTGTTTTAGGACTACTAGGTGTTAGTTCTAATTATTTTTGCATTGCTAACTCATTCTTACATACATAGTGCAGACAGGTTTGGAGTCATATGAATGATGCCTAGGGATCCTATCTCATATAGGGGAGAGGAGATTGATAGGGAACCTGAGATGGAAAATCCATTGGAGGAGGTAGTAGTGCATTGGGATGATGATGATGATGTAGGTTTTAGAGTGGGGTTTGCTGATTAGATGACCCACGGCTTGGCGGTGCGGAGTTCTTAGGGGAGAGAGGATATGAGGAGGAGATGGATATTCAGAGTTGAGGTAGGGGTAGCTCTAGGAGGTGGTAGAAGATGAAATAGAGGAGAGTTTGTCGAGATTACATGATTACATGGGGATTTGGAAAGATGCATGTTGAGAGAGACACTACAATCTAGCAAAGGGGCAGATTACATAGTAGAGGGACCGAGTCACCCAGGACAAGGACTGGTACCACAAACAAGAGGGAGGATTATAGAACCCATTTTGGAGACCTTGCTATCATTCTAGATGTCGAGACTTCAAGTGGTGGATAAAAAAATTGTAGGTAGGAGGAGAGATGGGACCTCCTAGCAAGATTTATATGGATCGATGCAGAGCCTTAGCCACGAAGGCTAAGTATTATGAGGGGATTGTGATAAAAAAGATTCCACAGACATTACTTTGTGATATTGGGAGTATATGCAAAGGTGAGTGGAAGCTAGAGTTGGGCCATCTAGGAGCATAGTGAGTGTGGCTCATTTGCATTGAGGAGAGGGCTAGGTTGGAGGTGACGAGGCTGATAGACGAGATAAAGCAAATTTTCTCACGGGGCAAGAGTTTAGGCTCTCTAATGTGAAATTTACTATTTTACTGATATCTCTACTTTGAGAGAGGACCCTTAGAGGTTGATGATGTATTGATACACTTTATTTTGGTGATATGTATATGATACATGATTTTTTGTGGTTTAGCATGTGTGTATTGTGTAATGTTGATTATTTGATTTATGATGACATGATGTGGATATGTGATGATGATGATGATTGATTGCATGTTTTACTTATACTTGATGATGATGATGGTAAAATCATAGGATGATTTTTTTTACTTTATGATAATGTTTGATGAATATAATGATGAGGATATGTTTCATATTAATATTGGTGATTACATGCTTACTTTGGATTTGATTATGATGATGAATGTATATGCATGGATAGTATGTGATGTTGAGAAAAAGAAATTTGAAAATAGATATGATGAATATAGGCATAGGTAAGGGTAGGAAAGTTGATGTGATATTATAGATGGGTAGTGTTAGAGCTCAAAATTGCACCCTAGATATGATCATGAATGACCAAGAATTATGAGGCAACATGGGATTGTCTCTTAGGTTGTGGGACTTGTGATGGCGAGACAGGACCTCTAGAGAAGGTCTGCATCCTCTACCTATTTCTAATGATAACACTATAATTTCAAGGGACCAAGGAAGAAAGAGATGCATAAGGGAAATCCTAAGCTATGTGAAGGTGATAGTGCGAAAAGAGGGTCAATCACTCTCACAAGGGTGACTGAAAGAGGGAAAATGCAGGAGAAAGGGGAATAAGCTCACCATAGATAAGAACCATGCAAATTCATATTTCTTCACACAAAAACCTATGAAATGGATCTTGCAATTAAAGGGAACACACAACATGCCAAGAAATGAAAATAGAGAGGCAAGGAGAAATAAACGTGAGACCGGGGCTAAAATATGGCCACAAAATCTGATTTTATTGCTAAAGGATGCATAGTCAATTACATTCATGGAAGAAGGTGAAATACATTGTAGATACCAAATACAAGGTCTAAAACCTATGTGAATTTGGCCACTATTTTGATGCGGTGTCATTACAACAAAAAAGATTTTTTTTATGAGCAGAGCTCTTACATTTATAGAAGATATGGATAGAAGAAGAAGAGAAAGAGAGGGAAACTAATTTCAAATTCAACCACCAACATTCAATGCTCTGAGAAATCTAGATGCCCCTATTTATCCACTTCCATACACCATCTTCCTTGTTGGGTGCCCATACTGCATTTAATTTTGGTGGTTGGGCCGTTTGGAACAATACTTGTTACATTTGAAGAAACCTTCTATCTTTCCACCTTAAAATATCCCCTTTAATTTATGAAATCTGATTTTATTGCATGGAGGAGGTCAATATTATTCAAATCATATCAGATTCAAAAAATCTGATTCTAAATATCCATCAATTACAACTCCCATGGAAAATTGTTTTCCTCCTTGTTACGTGGCTCTTCAGTTTTAACTCTACGTGGTTTTGAGTTCCGCAGCTTTGTCTTCTTCATTCTTCAGCTCCACTATCTCTTCTACATGGCCTATGGTCTATTTACTTGTTGTGTGGCTTTCATCATCATCTGCGAGACTTCCTTTTTCTTCACCTTGTGGATTTTTCTTTTCCTTTATATGCGGCTTCTCGAGTTTCCATGACTTGGCTTCATGGTGCGGCTCTTTCAACATTTGGACCCTTTACTTTTAATCTATGGCTTTCCGACCTTTGCGGCATACTCTAAATTCTTTTGGCGTATATTTCCTAACTTTGGCATCTTAATCTCTTAGCCGTGGATATTTTTTTGATTTTCATCTGAAGAGTAGAAACAATCTGAAATTCTCCTCACATCGTGACTATGCTCCTTTACACATGACTTTGTTATACTTCCACATCTTGCTCCACACTAATTAAACTATCGCGACCTTTGGTGAAAAGTCTTGAACTAAAGTGTAAGTTGTTCTATTTTTACAAGTGGAACAAAAATAGACAACATTTTTAGTGAATTTTATGGGTCATATGTTTTCAAAGTGGTTTAGATGAATTGATCGATGGCACGAAGCATCCATTGGGCATGGAATCATCAAACGATAATCTAAAATATGATATGAAAATTTTGAAACCCAACCTTTGATTGATTACATTTTGACTCGACATCCCTCCTTTTCCTCCTAAAGCACTACTTAGATTTGACCTCAAAATTGTAGATGATATGTTGGGGCTAATTGAATACACCTTGAAGTTTCCCAAAATCGATTACACCATGAACCATTTTTTCTGCAAAAACTATATACAAAATGGAAAAATATACATGCCCCAGGTGGAACATGTAGAGTGTGCACAATGCACTTCTTCTATTGAAAATAAACCTACTCCTACCCTACTCTAACCAACGACCAATGAAGCTTAAAGCGAATATTGCCACATGTAAGAGGAGAAGTAGTTTCCCTTCTTTACAAAGTACAACCATGTAATTATTGATGATTATTATTTGCAGATGAACCATTATAGTCGTAGGATACCTTACGTTAGTGGGATGTGTGCCCTAAGGTAACCTCTAGATTTTAAAGAAGTTGGCTCTTCTTTGCATCAAGGATAAGGATAGTGGAAATTGATATGAAAGTGTGAAAACTAACTAAGGCAATACCCCAAAACAAGATGCGTTAATCAAGATCTCTTGATCACTCGGCTAAATACTGAAGTCGAGACCTCCCATGGTGAATCATGGATCAATTTCCAACCGATCTAATATGCTTACAATCTATTCTTGAAACTCATCCATTGATTCTTCTTCTTTGAAATACGAAAATGATGACCTGATTGATTGTCTAAAATGGGGAAAAGGTGAGTAATGAAAATGGCGGGAAAAATACACCACAGTCCAAAAAATATTCACATAGAACACCACTTTGAACTACTAAGCACAACTTTTGAAACTAGTAATAACATTATAAGTATGCACAATATACCAACATCGAAATAAAGGCTATCAGAGACAATACAAATATGTAAAGGATGGATAAAATGCACCACGAGGGCATATTATATTACTCCAAAATATGAACAATACAAGAACAGATAAGAGACAAGAAGAATGTTATTACAAAGCTCAAAGAGAAGGCTAGAGCCCCAGACCCTTGCCTTTTACAGAAGAGGAACTGAGGATATTCTCTCAAAAAAAGATTTGACTAACTCCCGATCCCTGTTATGAAGCCTCTGATTACAATATATAGGATGAGAAAAAGATAAGAAGATCATTCCAGAACCATCTTTCCAACTACTTGTAAGTTATGGTAAATGGTGTGAAGTGATAGAAATAGATTTTGAGATCTATCTCACACTTCCCCATGATATTTTATTAAGGAAGTGAGATCCATACCCATTTAATACATCTTTAACTATTTTGCAACCAACTCCCTTGAAGTGGACTTGCCTTTTAAGGAACATCCTTTCAAATATTTATTACGCATCTGAAATTCTCAATCATTATGCATCAAGTTTTGGGATTATGATTCCGGTGGCACCTATTTTTATGTTGTTCTATTAAAATGACCCTTTGAGTGTAGGTGAAAAAATTGAGTATTCGTAGGTTCGCTCTCTTTACACGAGAACTACGCATTAAATCTATTGTTGAAAAGACAAGCTAAATGAATTTAGACCTTTTAACTTTTGAAAAGATCTAAGCATTTAAAACTTCTAGATGGGTTTCATAATTGCCCATACGTGGTATTTGGCCTGTCACCAATCTTTCGTAACCTGCTTCGAACTTGGATTCCATTTTTTTGAGATCCACGTGGAAGCCAAGCGCATCTCTAGGGTCTCTACTTTTCTTTGTAGCTTTTGGAAGTGCATTGAGCTGACACATGGCACCTTCCATGAACCCTCTAATCTCTCTTTGGGTAAGTAATGGACTTATCGTATATTAATGCGAAGACCATTTCTTAGGAGGGACCCTTATAGTTGATTCCACATGTAAGCCCCATGGGATTTTAAGGCTTCATTCCCCCTTTAATTTCTAGAATTACGTCGAGGTTGACACTTGGCACCTTTCGCGAGCACATTACTCATTCTCAAGCTAGCTTGTCTCGGCTTGGTTTTTCATCTTTGATTCAGCTAAGTCTTTTTCCCCATATAGTTGAAGGCTTGACCCCTGGTGGAACTCGAATCTATAGGAATCTCATAACTCACTTGGTCAATCCAAAGATGAATCGCTTGTTATCTAATTTTAGTGGGCAATGGAGGAAATTAGATAATAGTTTGGCGACTCATGGGGACCATTAGCCTACTAAATGGAATGAACCCACAATCTCCCACTATTCATTGGGCCTAGAAAATGTGTTATGAGCTGATCTAAACCTTGGTTTGAAGTATTCGAAGTGTCGTTGTTTGCTTCTATAGCCACTAGTTGATCCTTGTACCCTCCTACTCTCATAAGGAAACTCTAAAACTTGTTTTGTGAGAGTAGAAAATTGAAAATCAACAAAATCACCTCCTTGACTGATTTTAGTTGCTTTGCATTTGTTTGAAGTGAATTTTACAACCGTTACAGACAACTATGAATCCCCTGCTTGTGAACATTGGAGAGTCTGGTGCATTTTATTGGAGTAATACGGACACAAGCTTATACAAAGATAAATCATACATGCCTCAAGTGAGACATGCGAGTGTGTGAAAGCACTTTTTCTACTAAAAGCAATCTACCCCTACTCCTATGCTAACCAAACTTGGGAAAATCTAAACAAAACCTGAAACAAGAAGGAGAAATAACTTCCCTTTCTTATAAAGTGTGGCCATGCAATTAATTTAGCAATAGATATGACCTGTGATAAGAGTGAAAACTTACCTTCCACTCTTTTTCCCACAATATCAACAAACAAAATGAATACCTCCTCTCTTTGTTTATCATTTAGTTGGAGGTGTTGTAGCTGACCCCTGGGACTTTGAAGACTATCCTCATGCTTTGAAGTAAGCATGATAGGTGTTGGCTTCCCCCTTGATTCTGATGAGGCCCATCCGTGGTTGGGCCTAGTTTGACCTTCTATTCTTACCCATTGTTTTGAATTTCAACCTTTGAGAGACACAACTTGTTTGCAAATTTCCTGAGTGGAGTTGTTCACATGCTTATTTTGACTTCCTTGCACGTATAAAAATAGTTGTTCTTCCATCCTGATGACTAGTATATGAGTGGTTTCATCCTTATCTTCTTTCTCCTCCCCTTTTTAGCAATAGCTTCACTAGAAAATCTAGACTCTTTGATTGAAATCAAAAAGCTTTCAATGATATCTCTTTCTAGAGCCTCTAAATTTGATTCAGGGGAACTGTCATGAGTAGCAAGTTGTTTTTTTGTGGGGTTGATGAAGTAGCAAAGGTTGTAATTTCCATGGGCTCTTCTTCATCAAGACATCCCCCAAATCTGATAAGCAATCAAGCTTATCGTCATCTTGTTGTGCCAAGGTCTCCCCCTCTTGTATGATGGTTTTGAGTCTAAATTCTCCATCATGTATAGCTCCATCTTGAAACATGAATCCCATTGGCCCAAAATATTCCAAAAATATTTTTTTGGAGAGGATGAATGGGGAGGATCTGTGAGTATCTTGAGCACCTGAATCATGATTCGAACCCCTAAATTCAATTCACTTCTCACCATATGCTCCTCTTCTTTTGGATTTGGAGTTGTTCCTTGTTTGTATGGGGGTATAGCTACTCAAAGAAAAGGGGGTGGGATGGATGGCTTGGAGATGGAGAAGGGAACTCAATATTTGGAGTGGTATGATATGGTAAAACTTGGGGTGGGATGAGAGATGAACAAAGAGTTGGTGATTGACCTACCCATCAACAAGGTTGTCTCATGATTTTCCCATATGTTTCAATGTCTTAGATCCAATGCATAAGTGGAGGCACACTTCTTCTAAGAAGCCAAGCTTCTCATATGAGCTATAGTGCTTAGGAACAGGGCCTACCCATGGACAAAGTACCCTGCATCCTATTTTGAATGCCTCCATTTGTGTTATAGCCCAAGATTGAACCATGCATGTCTCTATTTGTGCTATCTTCTCTAGTATACCAACATCCTCCAATTGACCATAGTCACCAAATGTGTACCCATGTCTTTGATTGGTTTCATAGCCAAACTAGTTTTGGCTTTGCTCATCTGGGTCGGCATAGTGACTTTGAAACTAGTCATGCTACTAGTTTGGAGAAGGTGTGAAGCTCATTAGATACTGATGATACTACTCAAAATGTGAATTCAATTGCGGGAATGGATTCATAATGCAAAAATTCATAGGATGAAGGAAATGAAGGACATGGAAAGAAATATGAATGGAGATGGATGAAATAAAGGCTGACTTGATGAAATGATAGGATGCTTTGAATTGTCCCACCGGGCGTGCTAGGAAAACTATTGACAATTATTCTTTGCGGATGAACCGTCAAAGTCGAAGGATACCTTAGGTTAGTGGGACGTGCACCGTAAGGTAACCTCTAGATTTTAAAGAATTTGGATCTTCTTTGTATCAAGGATAAGGATAGCGAAAATTGAGATGAAACTGAGAAAAATAAATAAGGTGATATGCCAAAACAAGATGCTTTAATCAAGAACTTGACTGCCTGAAATGGGGAAAAGGTGAGTAATGAAAAGGGTGGAAAAAATGCACCATATTCTAGAAAATATTCACATAGAACACCACTTGAAAACTAGTAAGCACATCATTGTAAGTGATCCTACGAGAGATGTGAAGGGTTGAGCCTCATCATTGGACATCGAAATATGCTTCAAGGCTTCATTGAGGGCTTTTATATGCTGCTCGCGAGCTTTGGATGAGCTCGTAAAGTGACATCTTAACTAGGGCCTGATGAATTTGTTTGATGATACTTTGTTTAATAGGCTAAGGGGAAGCTAAGATAGAAACCTTAGGTTTCGATGATGATGTGAGCTCCTTAGGAGGAGGAATGGTGACAAAGGTCTTAGATTTTGGTTGGGATGCTAATTTGGGATCTTTTGAACCAGATTGAGTGGATATCTGAACAACATTGATAAATAATGGGAAACATCCATGTAAGAATCATCGTTTTAAGGTGGAATGGCCAAAAAGTCCATGAGAAATGAGGTAACTTATGCATTTGGATATGAGGTCAAAGGTTTGGATGTTAGAATGAATGTGGAATGAAGAGATTGAATTTCTTCAAGAAGAAGGTCATCTTCTTTGATGATGTTGTGGAAAAGGGTTTGGATTTATTTGCAATCTTCAATGTCATGTCCATGGGTATGATGGTAGGCACAGATGAGGTTGGAATTGAAGCATGATGGCTTCTTACTATTTGGGTCAAAGGCCTTAATAGGTGGAAGCATGATGGCTGAAATTTGAAGTGTTAGAGGACCTCCATGTATGATTCAATCAAAATATTAGGAGGTGCCTTGTCTTTGTGAGATGTCTTGGTCTTGGAAAAAGTGGATGCTTGAGATGATTTGGATGTCAAATGTGGAGTTGGAGTATTTTAGGGTTTTGATGTCTTGGTTTTAGTTTTTGTGATGATTGGTGTTCTAGAAGAAGAAGCATTGGATGGTTTTGGCTTGGGTTGATTGGTGGGTTGAAGTATTTTTGATGAAGGGGATGACCCTATAAGAGATGGATGTGGTCCTAAGATACATGACACGATATTGGAATTTTTTTATCTTAGGTGGGGATGTTGATTTTCTTGTGAGGATGTAAAAGAGAAGAGAACGTGTCATTAGAACTTGTTTGTGAAGAAGCACCCTTAGGAGGGATGACAAAAATTTCTACTAGACCAATCTAAAGGTGGTGTTGTGGTTGATACAGGTGGAGGGAGTAGTTTTTTCATGATGAGGTCTAAAGAAGGAAAATATTGGTTTGATGTGGAAGTTTTTGATTGTGTAGATGAGATGGGAGGATCACTTGAAGTTGCTGCAAGTTGAAGTGATTTCCAAAATTCTTCAAATGATGAAATTGATGTGGGAGGGGAAGATGATATAGATGTGGTCACAATATTTGATGTGGTCATTGTGGGAAAAATGTATGGGAAGAGGCTGGGATTGATGTTAAGGATGGTATAATGGGTAAAGGTGGAATAGATGTGGATAGGGTAGTCAAATCCAATGAAGTGGATGTGATAAGTGGTGAAGTAGATGTAGGTGATGAAGTAGATATAGGTGTAGAATCGATAGTGGATGTAGAATGAGGTGGGGATGGTTGTTTCATAAATGTTTCAAGGGGAATCATTGATATACTTGTGAATGGGGGAGATGTGACATGTGTGGATGGGGAATAGATGTCGAGATAGATGTAGGTATGATTGGTGTGGTTATGGGGATAATTTTTATCGCTTGTGGATGCAGGAAAAATGTCTAAATAATTGGATGTGTAACATCTTTGACAAACTGTTAGCTTCTTCCTCTTTACATTGCAAATGTTGACATGTGATTTTTCCTAAGAAGGTGTATTATTTTGATTGTTGGAAATCATGCTTGCAATGGATAAATTATTTCTGATTCAAGGATTCATTTTGTTGTGTTGATGTTGCTTGCAAGGAATCCATTCTTCTTGAGTTTGGTAAGGTTGTAAACTGGTAATGTTGTTTGCATACTTATCTTTCTATAACAACAAAACCTTGGATCAATTCCATTGATCCAAGGTATGCTTCAATTCTTCTTACCTGATCTGTATGACAAACCAACATTCAGAAATTGAAGGTAATAAGGGACTGAGTCCTTGTATGTATACAATTCTATGGATCCTTCTTTGAAGTCCTTGCTTTGCATTTTTTTGTAAATTATGAACTTGGATCTTCTTGTTAATAAATTTTAAAATGTTGAACAGTGCAAGAAGGATAAGGACCTACTACAAGACTATTAAAGGTAAAACCTTAGTCCTAGTTGTTAAGGTCTATCCTAACTAGATTCTAATCTAAGGTAAACTGGACCTACCTTAGATCTATTTCTAAACTATTCATGATGCATCCTAATCTAAGTTGTATGCTTTATGGGGTGTGGGGTGGAAGTAACCTAAGGTAATGAAAGACCTATCTATGACCTATTACCTAATACTAAACTACTATGGGACATGACTTAATCTATGATGGCATGTTTACTATGGAATTTTTTTAATGACCTAAGGTAAATAATTTTTATCTAACCTAAGGTCGGATCCTAAACAAATGGCTATCTAACCTAAACTAATGTTGAGATGAAAAGGGAACCTAAGGGGGGTCGCATGGCAATTGGAAGGCGGTGGCGATGGTTTCTATGGCATTTAAGTGATTTGATTTTGAATTTATGGGACATGGTACTGCCAGTTTTGGTGGAGGCATGAAAATGGAGGGAATGCCTAGTTGGCATCATCACTAAAGTTAAAAGATGCATGCATTGGTTGAAATTGAGCTCGCCAATTTTAGATGGTAGTGGCATGGAGATTTAGGTGGGAGATTTGAATGCAATTGCATTAATGAGCATTGGTCTTGGTGAAGAAACCGCCTTGGAAGCCATGCAAGTGGATTTTTGGGAGGTTGTTTGGTCATTCACTCTTGGTGATTTTTGCTCTGCATGGGGATTTTGGTTCTTCGAACCAACAATTCTATTTTCAATCTTTTGCTATTTTTGGCACCTCTAGACTATTTTTGATCCAATGGAGGTATAAGAGGCATAAGAAGAAGAAGTTTTGGGTTGTTGACTTCATTTGGAAAAGGAGGAACTGTGGAGGCTCGGATGGAAATATTCTGCGAATGATAGAAGCTCTATCAAGCATGATAGGCTCTACCCATTAAGTTGTTTTTCTTTTTACTAAATGTCTTCATAAAAACAACTTTTCTCTTGAGAAACAAATGGGTTTTTATTTTTTGATGGTTATCTTGCTCTCTTGCTTGAAATTTCTCTATATTTTTTGATAATGAGCCTCTGTTTGATAATATGGAATGAGGGTTGTTCCCTGTTAAAATATAATAGTAAATCATGCTTTACTTTTGTTGGGAATGGAATAATGTCAAACTTGTGTAGATCTTGTTTTTATGAGCAAAACGGATTGTGGTGATACTTAGTTTGCTTTTGGATTCGTTTTGGTTTATCTTCCTCTGTTGGAAAGAGATAAGAAAGATATTATCCATAGTTATAATTTTGGGTTGCTTGAATCTCTTTCTTCTTTGCTGAATTGTGTTGTAATGGTTGCTTGGGTTCATTGTCTGTGGATTCAAACTTGGTTGGAAACAATAGTGTATGAAATATTACTTCTATCCTTTATAGTTAAAACATGGTTGTTTCGAATCTGTCCCTCTGTGAGACTGTGTGGAAATGGTTACTTGAATGTGAAGATTCACGGTTTCACTTTGCTTGAATATAGCATTAAATGAGTTCTTTAGTCTCTGAACTTATTTTTTTTGGGTTTTTAGATCTCTGGAAGACTGACCTAAAGTTGGGCAATAGATGTTCTATTTTATTGGATGATATTTCAAGTTTTGGTTCGATCTAGGTCACACACGTTAGCTCCTGCATGAGCTTGCATAATGTCAACCTCATTGTCTTTCTTTACTTGTAAAATAGTTGTTGGTTTGATAAAGACTTACCTATTTTGATCTGGGTAACCTCTTGATTTATCTTGTTGGGAGTAAGTTTGTTAAGACCTTACTATCGTGAATTTGGTGAAAGGCTTAACTGATGTCTATTCATCTTCTGTGATGACCTTTGTGTCAAGGGAATTAGTCGGTTCAGCTTGAAGGGTTTTCTAATTCTTTACCTTATTTATGATCTATGATACTTTTAAGGGAAATGTTTAGTCCCTTATATCTGTTTTGTTATGTTAACGATATTGAAGAGTGTGAAAGTCTTGGTGAAAAAAGGATTAGTGCAGTCAAGACTATTTTGAGGAAATCGATGAAATAAATTTGATCCTTCTATTTTTTACCTAGGATTGACTCGTTCACCTGTAGTTGAGTCACCTTATTTTCATAACATCTTCATTATGAAAGGATCAGGTTTGGTTCTCTCTTTACTCACTTACTTATTTCTTTTATCCCTATTTGATGGGAATTTGTGTTAACTTGGTTTTATATTGTATTCATTGTCATAAATGATGGCGAAGTTCTGGTTATGGAGATTGAACTATTTATGACTGAGTGAAATGAAATGTCAGTGGTGGTTATACTTTGAGTATTTTTGTTTATTCGAATTCTTTCAAAAACATATGTTCTTGATGTAACTTTTACACCACTATTATTGTTCTAGTTTTATGCTGAGAGAACTTCTTCTCTGGAATCTGACTTGCTTATTGTAGTCGCATAATTCCATCCAGTAACTTGGATTTCTTTATTCTCTATGTTTTTCAATAATTGTAGATCTTTTGATTAGATCTATTTCAGTCTCTTATCCTGCTATGTAGTTTCATTTGGGAAAGGAATAATGGGGCCTTCTCCCTTTCTTGTTGTAACTACCCTCTCTCTTATATCTTAGAGTTATGGTTTCATCGCTATGTTCTTTGGAAACTATAGAAGATTGTATGTTGTCCTCTCTTCTTTGGGTTGTGAAATGTAACACAGATCTCCTCGATTTGGAGGGAAGTAAGAGGATTTTCCTTCTCTCAGTTCATCCTTCCCTCTTCTATGTTACTCTTGTTTATAGGTTGGATCGGTTTAGTTTGTATTACTTGTCAGGGTTGCAATTGAGTAGTTGTAGATACTTCTTACTTATTCACCTTGACTTGTATTGAATGGAATCAATATTTGTAATGTGTGATCAATGTGTAATGTAATTAATCGAATGAATACTTTCCTATTCCTAATTGTTGTGACCTAACTTAGGACTTAGGCTATATCTTGGACTTTAATTTGGATGTAGCATCTGAAATAGGAATCTCATGTTTTCATGTTGTTGATGGCTCATCCTAAAAATCCTTCTTGAAGATCGAATAGCTTGGTTGTAGATGTTTTCGGATGGAATTTGTTAATGTTGAGTTGATGGTTCTTGCTTCTTAAAGTAACTCTATTTTTGGAAAATATTGGAGTTAATGTCTTTATTTGTAATTCAGATTGAATGAAGTAAGAAATAAATAGTAAGCATCTTTATTAGAAAGAGATAAGTAATTAGGGTGAAATATTACTTATCGATATAATGCTTTACGAAAACAATGGCTGAAGAGTGTTGATTATATCATGATATTTTCTAAATGTTAATTTGGTTGATCAATTGTTCTTTCTTTTATGATTGTTATTTCTTATGATTTATATATCTGTTTGGCTTTATTGTTTCATAAAAGTAAAGTTTGTTTTATGAAATAGTTAGTTGAAGGCACATCATTTTAATGCTTAGTGCTTATCATGCTCAGTTCAATGAACTGACCCATGCTAGCAATTTTTGCAGATGGACTTTGTAAGTGATAAAGGAAGGCAATAAATTTTATGATGTATTGGTTACTTAAAGTCTGGATCTTTTATGAAGAAATATGATTCATTATTGAAATGTATTGAAAGAAGAAAAAAATTGTATTCTTTATTGATCTTGATGTTGTTTGACATGAAATATGTCTAAAATGCATGGTCTTGTAAAATGTGTATTCCACCATGATGAATTGAAAAGAGATTAAGAGTTAATTTATACTTGTGCCATTCTCCTTGTGCATTATTTGAAGGAAAGTTGTAATCTTATCTTTTTTGCTCTCAGTCTTATCGGAATGGATCTTTATTTTAGTTGGCATTAAAAGAGTTGGATGGAAGGGATTTAATTACAATATCCCTTACTGAAATGCAACTTATTAAGTTGGCATGCATAGAAATTATTTCATCTAAGTCTCTTTGGTTTATTAAAAATATGTTAATGAAATTATAACTTAACTATGATGACTTGTGTAATGGAAAAAGGCTATTATGAAACCTAACTCTTAACAAGAAAGAGGAAGGTTCACTTCATCTTGAGAAATACCTTGATAGGTTTGAAACAAATGTATGGTATCTAAGATCATTTATCAATTAGACTTCATCTCTATGAAGTCTATTATAATAGAACCTGTTTTGGTACTTAAACAGGCTATGAATGGTTGAGTTATACTAAGTAAATATTATGGAGGATGATGTTTCTATTTTGATTAACTAAACTTAAAAGTAAGAAGTTAATGAATGAAAATCAATCATAAAGTTTATGTATTACATTAACAACTCAATTTTGAATGACAATATTAAGGGCTAAAGTAATTCAGGGTTCAACAGAGTAGTTGTAACTAAACCTTAATTAAGAAACATAAGTGAGTAATAACCTCTCAATATGGGGTATGTACACCGAGATGGGTAATGTTATCGGATGTTGGCACATGCCAACTGCAGAACTGTACCTTCGTGAAGACTTGGGTCTTCACGAGGATACAATGTTGTAGTTGACATGTTGCAACACCCTTCAATATTGGGTCATCTAGGTCTACATAAACTTGGACTTGATCTTAGTTTCACTCTAGGTCAGATTAGAATTATGAATTAGTACAGGGAGTGACTCAGATGACTTAGGGTAACTAGACACATCCAATTGACTTAGGTCGATTGAGTATGTCTATGTACCCTTAGTCATCGTGAGTGGTTCCCTATACCAATTTATGTTGCTAACCTAGGTTAGGGTCAAACCTTGAACAAGTGAACTGACAGAAGTCAATGAAGACCATTCTAGATAACAAACGAGTGGGGTGAAGGATGTATTCCATTGATGAGTATGCCATCTAGGAATAGTAACATGAACAATATGGAAATCTTTGGCCAAACTATCGCAAGCTGTTGGTTGTGTTGTCCTATGTCACCTAGCCTAAGAAATGGGATTTCAGATGAATATTGGTAACAAATATTTAGATAGGCTTCTTAAATAGAACACTCAATACCTAAAATAGGGTAAGAGAACCAGGTATACTTGGTATACACTTGGTATTCAATACTTTAAGTTAACATGAGAGATCGGTTAGTAACTGAGTCATGAAATAAGAGATTGGTAGTTCACCGAGTCATTTACAACTGCATATGGTTATCTATTATGAGATTGATTAGCATGGAATTTGTGTTCTAAATTATGATTATTTAGAACATATAACATTATGAAAAAAATTTCCCTTGTTTCTAAAGCCTTAAAATGGGAATGTTAAAGATGTGGTAGTTGAGGAAGAAGATGAGGTTGTGGAAAAGGTAGGATATTTATTAACGATGTGGAGAGTGTTTATGGTATGAGTATTAGGTGCTTGGGATGTAGAAGAAGTGGTGGCTTGACTTGTTGGTGTGTGGTTGGGGAATGGTTGTTTAAATATGTCAAGTGGTTGGTTAGGAGATGCATTAGGATTGTCCACTTGAAGATCACCTTGATCAATGAGTCTTTGGACTAGATATTTAAAGGTTCGACACCTCTCTATATCATGTCCTCGGACTTGGTGGTATTTACAAGTAATGATCCTCACGATACCACATGCATTTTGGTCTTGATTCATCAAATGGTTAGATAGGAGGAAGTGTGATAAGATTAACCACCATTAACTTGTCAAATATTGAACTATATGATTCTCTAAGGGGAGTATAGTTGGGTGTAGGTCTAGGGGCTCATTTTTGAGGCCACATGCTAGAGGTAGGTGTGGAAGAAGACTTAACAACCATGGTGTTAGCCGCACTCTTAGATTTATCGTTATGTGTGGATGGTTTGGTAAACTCGGTTTTGGGTTTGTTTGATTTAAGTTTTAGTTGGATTTTCTCAAGGGCATGAGTTTCGAGTTTACAAGCCATGGTGAAGGCTTCTTTGAATGTTTGGAATGATTGGATTTGTAATGTAGAATAAATATTCTTCGCACAAGAACGTGAGAAGAGTTTGATGAGTTCATTTTATAGAAGAGAAAATGATAGTTGGTTTATAATTCCATGCCATCATGTGACAAAGTTTGTAATAGAATCATCATCAAACTATCTAATGGCATACAAGTTAGTGATGGTGATTTTGTGCACAATATTAATCAAAAAGTTCTCTAGGAACAATTACATAAGATGGGTGAAGGAGAATAAGGAATGTTGGGGAATGCCATTATACCAATCCAATGCTAGATTGGCCAAGGACATAGGGAAGGTGCAAAGAATAAGATCTTGATCATGTGCAATAAGGTAACATGTATGCCTAAATGTGCGGAGATGTTGTTGGGGATCTTCCTTGTTAAACTTGGTAAACTTGGGAAGCTCCCAATGAGGGGGGTAAGGTTTGATTAGAACTAACGGATGAATAGGTTCATTACAAATTTGTTTGTAAGATAATATAACCTTGGGTCCCAAGGTAGCATCCTCTAGACTAGCCAACCTATTCATTAAGGCATGCATGGGATCGTTTGATGTGATGATTGGTTAGGATTGTGATTGTGTGGCATGGAAAGTAGCTTGATAAGGTGGTTGATAAATTTGTGGATGTGTGGGTGTTTGAGGAATCGTTTGATAAGGATGTATGTAAGTTATGGGTTGAGATTGAGGAGGTTGTTGCAATGTTTGATGTTGCGATATGGGGATGTGATATGATTGTTGGGATTGGGTTGGTTGTTGTGGTAAATGGTGAATGGTAGGTTGACATTATTGGTGAGGTGGATTAGACACTATATAGTGAAAATCACTCATAGGAGGAGGTTAGGAAGAAATGACATGTATGTGTGATGTGAGAGGAAAATAAGGGTTATGATGTTCGGATATGGGATGTGATATTTGGGTAGATTGGGTAGGGACACTAGTGATGATAGTGGCCAAAGAGGTAATAGGAATGGATGTGGTGATAGTTGTGTTGATTGGAGGGAGATTGGGAGGAATGGGTGTGATTAACTGAGTGGTTTGATGAGGTGGGGGATTGGTAGAAGATGAAGAAATATCATGTTGAATGTAGCAAGTTATAAGGAGGTAAGTTTGGGTTTTCGTGGTTTTACTAATAAGGATAAATTTTTGAAGTGGTGGACCATCAATAAGAAGTTAGGTTGACTTCCTAAGAATGTAGTCTTGAAGAGCTATTAGATTGGCATCAAGAAGCTCTTGGAACTCCAAACTACCATGAGGGATAATAAGAGGTCCAAAAGGTTCTAGATGTAGGAGATGGAGGGGTGGCTGGTCGAGATGGGATAGGTTGATGATATAAGAAAGGATTAGTCTCACCTATGATAGTATTTTAAAAAAATATCCTTGATGAGAAACATTGATGAGAGGTTGGGTGCCCATGGAAGAAGTAACCAAGGGCACAGATGAGACATTGGTCATGGTAGATGTTTGTTGAGATGAGATGATAAAACTATTTGAGGAAAAAATTTGTTCCATTTTCTTGGCTACCAAATGAGTAACTATGGGCATGAAACAAATTTTATACTAACTAGATCAAGAAAATTGAGAAAAATAATTTTGTTTTTATTTTGATTTAATAAAAAAGTGTGAAAATTAAAAAAGGGGATGGATAAAAGGTACCTAGGAAGTGGAAATCTAGGGTTGGTTTCAAGTGTAGTTATGGTTGGGGAGTCCTCGATATACCCGAAGGTACGTGAGACTCTATTCTGTGTAGTATTTCTAACGTGGCTAAACACCGTGGTGGCTTCCTATTGGGTGATGAAATCCCAATCATTCCACCTGGTAGGAAGATGTCTAGATGTGTAGATTAATGTGTGAATTTGGTTGTGTGTGATAGAATGCAAAGGGTTCTTTTTAAGCCAAATCCAAATGTGAAATTTGATGAAGACAAACACACAAGAAAGGGAAAATGCAATGTAAAAGGAGAAAATAAGGAAAAAAGAAGAATACCTAGATAACACTTTTCCTTTTATCGATCTTTAAGAACACGCAAGTGAAGAGTGATCAAGCAACTCTAGATGCCTAACATGAATAACCAAAAGTTAAAAACTTTTCTACGTAATGTTTGTGGAAAATAAGAAAATAAAATAAAATGCAAGAGACTCACCTAAAAGTAGTGTGTCAAAATGTTGATCTAATTTTTTTCTTTTCGAGTTAATGAATTTGATAAAGAATGTTAAATAACTGCAAAATGGGGTTTAGGTACCTCAAGTATGATGAATACAAATAAAGTGAATGAAAATGCAAACTCAATCAAGAAAAGAAGAACTAAGAAGAAAATGGATTAGATGATATATGAGGGGGAAGGTTCAAGAATTGTTACCTTTCTTTTACGGATGTCGCTCCTATTTCATAAAATATAATGAAATTAATGATAGATGGCTAGGTATCATGTAAAAATGGATACAAGACAAAATCTAAAATGATAGAAATGGATGGAAATCACTTATTTAATTCAAATCAATCTTAAAAAAAAATTACGACTAGGTCGATGGCTATGACTATAATACGAGGGGCAATGTGACCTAAGTAAATGAAAGTGGACAACAAGTCGATGGTGCATATATGAATTAAATGCAAATGGTGATCACAAAAGCCAGGAAGGCTGATAAAGACTTGTAGAAGAAGATATGAGATAGTCAAGAAAAGGAGATGTAATAAAACAAATATTAGGGTGGATTGGGTGAAAACAGATGGGGTTGATGTCATGGTGAACAAAGGATGAATTTGGAAGGATGGTAGATCGGAAACTAAAATAGAAACAAAGTAAAAAAAGACACTAGGAAGGATTGAAACAAAAATTATTATGACATAGGGATGGGTCGATGACGACCTAGGTGGAGTAAAGTGACCTAGATAGTATAAAAAAATCTAGTTATGGATGAGTTGAATAAGAAACCTACAAGTAAAACGACTAGAAGAACATGATAAAGATGGAATTCGGCGAAAGAGTTGGACTCGCAAAAATTTAGATTCTAAAAGATAATAATAAAAATCACATATGTTAGCATAGACAAGCATGAAATGAAAGTAAACCTCCCAAATTCTAACAAGTGATGTGAATCAAGCTCCAATGGAATCCAAGAGGGTTGGCACAATTGCAAGATTTCTCAAATTCGAAGATAAGTTCACACAGAAAAGAAATCTCAAGTTGTGTCTCATTTTGGAAGGAAGTGAAATCAATCATATAAGGTTGAAGGTGGCACGGCTAGGTCACCACCGATTGTGGGAAACCATTCCTTGGATGGTAAAATCACTTATTTACTCGAGATATAGGGGTTTTAGAGATTGGGATAAGTTCTTTAAAACATGTAGGTGGGTGAGGGTTGTTTAGGGAAGTGTCATGGGTGGATAGGAGATAAATATGGGTTAGATAAAAGCTAGAAAAAACATAGGGATGTGGATTTAGGTGGTTAGGGATAAAATCATCCCAAAGAAATCCAATTAGAGGTAATTAACTAATTATGAGAGATGAAAGCTAATTAGGGTTAATTAGCTAATTTAGGTTAATTAATAAGAATTAATTATGAATTAAAGGTGATGGGATAATAAATGGTTATTTAAATAAATGAATCAAATTAAGGGGGTCTCACTAGGTCCATGGTGAAAAATATGCACATAGGAAACCAAGGGTAGTGAAACCAAATTTTTATGTGTTGTCATGCAATGTGCAACAAGAAAATTTCCAATTTTCAAGCATGACAACGATACCCCGTGTCAAAATTTTGAAATTTTACCTTTCCAAGACACCCCAAGTCTACCTATCCTCAACACCAAGCCTTACTCATTCCATCTAATTTTCATCGATTAGATTTCCATTTAATCCCCTACATGATTTAGGAAATCAAATTTAGTCCCCTAGGTGATTTTAGGAGTTCTTGGAGAATGCCAATTTTGGGTAGTTTTGGGAAGGGCTACCACTGGCCTTCCCGAGACTAATGCACCCCCTGAAGTGGAACGGAGGAGAAAAATTCAACATGGAGATGCAATCAAGGTCTAAAAACATCAAGGAAAATATTTTGGAATATTTCGGGAAGATTTGGAAGTTTTGGGGTAGGTTCATCAAAAATGGGTTCTCAGGCCTAAGTTGCGCATAATGTTAAAAAAGCACCGATCTTGAGAAGAAATTATGAGAGTTATATAAGGAGTTAGGATCTAAAAAATAAATCTTTTGAAAGGTAATTAAGATCCCTAAAATATTGTGGAATCATATTTTCACAACACCTTGGCGCAATATGTTTATATCCAATTTTCTCATGCTCAATCATGGAGACAAAACAAAAATACCCCTTTTTAAGGCTCAAATGGAATAATAAAGATATGATACCACCATAATTGGATTCATAATTTATTTTTAATTCAAATTCATATAAAATTTCACCTTAAAACTCCATCGGGAACTCCAGATATGGCCTTCACAAGTTCACTCTCAAGTCCTCATACTTAGTCATTTTTCGAAGAGGACACATGTAAGCTCCAGGAGCCGGCACATTTTGATGTCCCTTTCATCCCTTTAGAAAATAATATAGGGGATGGTAAAATTTACCCAACCCTTTTATCCCCATGATCACTCATAGGACCCTCTACATCGCCAATTTAGCCCCAGAGCTTGCAAAATCTATCCTCACAGTGCACGGATGACCGCCAAGTGTCGTAACCTAGCGTGATGTGAAATTGATGTCCCTTTCATCCCTTTAGCTAAAGGGACATAGGGAAAATAAAATTCTCCCATCCCTAGTTGTGCCTCCTGGTCCTCCATACACTTGAAATTCAGCCCCCAGGTGCTTCTCTCAAGCTCCTAGCTCGATGCTCAACCAATTAGATCTTTCCAAGTGTCGTAATTAGGAGCGATGTGGAAATTTATGTCCCTTTCATCCCTTTAGCTAAGGGACATAAGGGACACAAAAATTCACCCAACCCTTAGTGTTTTCTTTTTGAATGCTTTAAAGCTAACACTTAGTCATTTTTTGCACTGCTTCATCTCCCCACAGCTGCACACCCTGCCGGAACTCTATCCAATTTTCTCCAGAAATCTAAACCACCATTGATGCACCCAACCAGATCTACCAATTCCTTCTCTCATTCAAGCAAAAATATTTTATAGGAAACATAGATCAAGAGTTGAAGAACGAAGGAAGAAATGAAGAACTTCATCTGAAAACCCTCGTAGCTTGGGAGACAAAAAGAAATCGATATGTATCTTACAAACCGGACACAAATCGAAAAACCATTTTTTATTGTCTTCATAATTTTTAAAGGTCATAAAAATCTAACTAGCAGATCTCTCATACGCAGTGAGGATTTTTTACAAAGAAGAAACTCTCCATTCCATGCAAATAAGACAAAAAACAAATTTCCCGCTAAACTAGTGATCGGTTTGCAAAGAAAATTCACCGGTGGAATAAGAAGGAAAAACCCACATCAAAAATATAATTTTCATCATGATTTTTAAGATCCATTAATGGTTGTCATGTCCGTAGCTTCCAGTGAAAAAATTAAAGTTTTAAAATCTCATAAACTAGTGATCGGGTAAGCCTAAAATTTCAAAGGGGTGATATTGGGTGAAACCCCATATCAGAAAACTTTGTTCCACCATGATTTGATCACTAGAAGAATACTTACTAAAAATAATAGGCCTTTCTACATGGGAGACTACTATTTTGGGTAAGCCACCATCTGAAGAAGCTACAAAGAAGGTAGTGATGAACACAAGAGGAAGTATTGCAGGTGAAAATCATCAAAAAGGTCACCTCGGCCCAAAATTGACACTTACTAAAAATAGTAAGTGGTCCCATAAGAACCTACTAAAAATAAAAACTGATCCAGAAGGTGAAAGGAACATAGGGAGAAGAAGGAATTCAAGTTTTCATATCCAATTGAGGTTCGAAAGAGCTGAATTTTCACACTTACTAAAAATATAAGTGGTTCTTAAGGGCAGATTTCACAAAGGGAACATATCGAGAGTTGAACATCTAAGTTGACATCACCATTTGGGGACCAAAGAGGAAAATATCAACACTTACCAAAAATAGTTTCCTTTCCAAATATAGTAAGTGTTAAGAAATAATGAAGTTCAGATTGCAAAGGGTAAACCAATAGTCTCATTGAAATGAGTGTGAAAATATGATCACTTAGCTGCATTGATCTCAACAACATATTTTGACACTCATTTCATGCTTCAATTAGTATGTGCGAGGTGGAATTTATAGTCAACACCATCAAACTATTCATAGTGTGTTTCATCAGGATCGTGTTCAAATCAACTAAGTAGTGTGGTAGTGTTGCAAGGAGTTAGGGAGGGATTTGTTCCAAAGCTTCAACCTCTTCTAGAGGGGATCTTCATGAGCAACACCCATAGTCACCAAAGGTTCCATTCAACAATGTTTCTAAACACTTAGTTCATGGTGTTTATGGGTCATTCAGAGGTAGTTTCTCATCTGTAGCCAAAGAACTTTCCTGCAGTAACCCATCCGCAGACATAAGAAAATCATTCACTACAAAGGGTTCAAAGGTATTAGGGTCAATCTAGAAGAGCTTTCTAGGAGTCAACAGGAGCAAATTCTTCATCGACATGATTCCTCTCTCTCTCTCTCTCTCTCTCTCTCTCTTCTCCCCAACTTTCTCTCTCCTTAATGTTCTAATTTCACATTGGGGGTTGCACTTTTTATATGTCTTAATGTTTCTAATGTAATAAGTCACCTTTATGTTATAAAAAGGGACTTAATGTTTTTCTAGGAATGCAAAGAGTCTTAAGTCATGTCGAGACATACGAAGATTCATTGGGGGATAGATGAAGAGTTTCTCCTCTTCTATAAATTGTAATAAGCTCCTCATTTGAGCTTCTTTTGAAATTTCTTAGTTGGTGGTAATTTTGTGAATTCATGAGAGAGAGATCCTTGTGAAAAGACAAAGAGATAGAAAATTATTCTATTTTCCCACTCTTGCATTCTTTTATTCTTGTTATGTACAATTTCTTCTTGAGCATCAATACAAGAAGGATTTTATAGCCTTTTTTTACTAAGGGATTTACTGATTCTTTATACTCATAAATCCTAATTGGTCTTATTGCCATTTACAGGGTTGTTTCTTCTTAAATTTAATGCATGTGATGAAATCTCTAACTAGTGTATGCAAGAATATGATTTTCTACTTGCAGCATTAGTTCCCCTACCTTATATTCTCACTCCCTTTCCTGCTCTCTTGACAAAGTCCTCTCTAGAAAGCAATTGTTAGCTTTTCCGTAGGGTCAGTGGAGTGCCCCTGTTGGATTCCTATCTATAAGGCCAACCCAAATAAAACTCACTTTACTTTCACATGTAAAACATGGAAGCTACACCATTTAAGTAGAGGGACTTTGACTCCCAGAGTGTTGGAGAGAAGCCCAAAAATTTGTCCACCCGAAAATTTTCTCACCAACATGGTGTCTAAAATTCTTCTTAAACCACTCTCTGGATCTTTGAATCATTACCTCGATCCATTCATTTATATCCCCCAATTCCCAGATGCTCTAAGAAAATTTTGGGAGAAGTGAAGCTTTCAAGGATTGATACTATGGGTCGTATAACTCCATTCCATCATTATATACCCTCTTAAAACTAATCAAAACCAAATCTTTTCATTTTCCCTATTTTTATCCTTATATGATCCATTTCCATAACCCGAAATCCTAGAGAAATTCACCCAATAGTCCTCAATTTGTGGCACATGGAGCAAGTCAAGGATATGGAACATATTAGGAGTACTTTGGATATCAAATTTATACCTTGAAGTGTATGAAAAGAGATTCAATCGAGAGAAATCAGTTTTCAAATTTGATGCATCAATGAGAGACTTGCAAGAGAAAATTCCCAAAGAGATAAGGAAAGACACACCTTTCTTCTTCCTACTCTTGATTTTTCCATTGACATGAGATAGTTGTCTACAAATCTCAAAAATGACAATTTGTCATTGAGGTACCTCAAATTTTTCACAGAGTGAGGTCAAATCTAGATACCCTAATGTATGAGAAAGTCGAGAACCAGGTGAATAAAGACCCATATCTTTGGATCAATGCGGAAACTTGTGAGGACAATCTCAATTCAGGATTTTCTTTGAGAAATCTTATAACATACAAGGTGAATGAATCATTCACCCTTTCAAAGTGGTGATTAATCTCTCTCAAATTCATTTATGGATATCACTCATAGTCAAGGGCCTTCTCGGAGATGTTTTGTGTGAGTGTTAGATCCTTGAAAGATCTTGTATTGGCGTGAACATAAACCAAGTATGATGTTATGGAAAATTTCATTTTGAATTGAATCGGAGAAATTGGAAATGGAGGTTGTCATTGATGATTTGACCCCAGTTAATAATTTTCTTTCCCTAAATAATGGTAGGGATGAACAATGCCATTTGTTCCTATAATTCTTTGGAAGTCTCTTCTCCCATCACCCTACTCGGTAGGATGATTGCATCGAGAATCCTTCTTGAAACTCATGCCTAGACCAAGACTTAGGCACACAGGAGGGTTTCCTTACCTGCTTCAACCAATACCCAATGCGAGCCACGGAGGTATGAATATTTATTTTATCATTATCTTTGATGTAAACTCCTTTGGGATGATTACCATATTGCTCCAAGTTGGGATCTACATACTTTGTGATATTCCTTTAGGAGTGACCATTGCCAATATTGAACTGTCATTTGCCCTTATGATTCCCATGTCTAGTTCATATTGTTGAGCATAAATCATCACCAATTTTTTTATCTAGATGGATAATGGGTGGCCACCTGCTACATATAAACCACTTTTTATATCCTTTCTTCAATAGGTTCCTTGGGTCCACCAAAATTCTAGCTTTTTGATCCTCCAAATCCATGTGAGTGACATCATTATCTCCCACATCTAGCTACTTCTGATGCAAGGTTTGACATGGGCTCCAAACCAAAAAATTTGAACTTCATTATGGAAAAAATATGCTAGGTGATAAAAAATGAGGAAGACAACAACTTTTTGCACCTAAAACAAACACTTTCTATTTTAGTAAGTAGGAGCTAGGGACTACTTTTTTCTTTTATTGCTTTTTCAATCTCCTAAAGATCCTAACATACTACATACTTTCATTATGTCCTTTTGATTATTTTGATAGTTACTATTTGTAGAAAGTGCTTTTTGCTTTTTCTACCTCTACCTTAGCCTTGAAGTTTGCTTCTTTTCTTTTCTTCTCCTCTTCTTGCCTCTTCTCTTTTTACTCATGATTCTTATTTTGTTACATGGGATTCTACTCCTTGGCTTACACAATTTCTATACCTATTTATCCATGTGCTTCCTTTCTTGATCCTCCTATTGTGATTTTGTATCTTCCTTAGCATCTTATTTTTGTTTCTTGCATTGTTCTTCCTACTACTACTTTTGTCCCACATTGCCAAATTACAAAGATGCTAGACTCTACTCTAGGAATGGTTACATAGTAAGAGTTATGTCCGATGTAGGTTGTATTACCTATTCTAATTTCTACCACCATCAAGGTGTATGTCACATTTCCCTTTAAAAATAAAATAAGAACACCAACCTCAATTTTTGAAGTTAACTCAAATCTAGAGATACAAAAGACTCCTTGGAACTAGTCATGTGACGAGAAACACCAAAATCTATATCCCAACCATCTATAATTGTTGACTAAGATATCCCAACAACATTAAGTGCTTTTCCATGTTCATTATAAGGAAGTGAAGTTATATATATATATATATATATATATATATATATATATATATAAATTTTTTGTTGCATCTTATAAGTCTTTCATTCACTTCTAACACGTAGTTTATACATGACCACTACCCCCAAAAAAAGGGAATGAAAGGATAGACTTATTCTTAGATTTAGAAGACTCTTTGGCTTTAGATTTTTTTTGGGTTTAGGAGAACTTTGAAATGGAGGAATAAACTTAGATTTACCTTTTATCTTTCACTTTCCTTTATGATTAGATGCTAATAATTCCTTTTGAGAGGTGAAATATGTATGTATGCTAAATAAGCTAAGCTAATTTAATGGAAACTAACACCAAGTAGTTTGAATGAACTAAGCTAATCTACCATTAACATCATGATAAGGCTATGCAAGATAAAAAGCTTAAACTAATGCATCCAAATGGAGCTTTGAAAACATCAAGATAATTCTTGCTAAGTTGGATATGCCTTCTAAATTATAAGTTTCTCCTTAAGATCAGAAAGATATCAAAGGATGGTTATCTCTCACAAGAGGAAAGGATCTCTCCAAAATGGCTACAAGGCCATGTATGGATCTTCCTTTACTACTCTAATGCAAAGAGTGGATGAATGGAGGAAAGATTAACAAGCTTCTTCAATGGTGGAGAATGCTCTTATTATTATGTGATTAAAATCATGGTGTGTGGTGTGAAGGAGGTAGGTCCTTTATATAGATTTCCAATTTGGGAGAAGCTAGAAACCTAGTGAATGTGGGATAAAGATAAAGTAGAATTAGAAGAGATAAGCATGATTAGAAAGAATTGATTAGAATTAGCAACTCATGGGAGTTGGAGATGATTTAATTAATTAATAGGCCAAGATAAGCTTATAAAGCTATTTGAAGGTGATTTAGAGGAAAATAGGTAGGATTGAGATGATTTAAAAGGGGTATTTAATTAATAAGAAGGTTTATTAATTAAATACAAGGTTATAAAGGATTAATTAACTAATAATAGTTAATTAATTGATTAGAGGAGGATTATAACTAACGAAGTGTCGTTAATTGGCATCTGGAATGGGCTAAATTCTAGTAATTAACGAAGTGTCATTAATTGACCAAAATGGAGGGAAAATGATTTAATTAATGAAGTGTCGTTAATTGACCAAAATAGAGGGGAACATTATTTAATTAGCGGAAATCACTTATTATAATGGAAATTATGGGAAAGAGGGTAATTAGTACAATTTTAGTATTAAAACTATGTAGGTGGCTTTTAGGTGTCTACATTTTCCCCTCTTTGGGGTGGCGTAATGTAAGCAACACCACTTTAAAGATAGTAGACAATTACAGACAAGTAAATTTTGAAGGAGTGGAAGAAAAATTAGTAGAATGAAGGATTCCCCTCGAGTGTCGATGGGGTGATGAAAGAGGTTGATCAACAATCGAAAAATAAGAAGGAGATAAGAATATTCGACCAAGCAAGCCTAGTAGGTGAGTATGCAATGTGAGTGAGTGGGAAAGAAAAGCATGTGTTTCAATAGATAGAAGAAACAAGGGGGAGGGGGATAAATATAATCCCTATTGCCCTAGGTGGTGTTGAAGAAAATTTGTGATAGAATAAAATGGTGATGAAGAAAACTCGTATATGGAGATTACAACATACCAGTTGGCTTAGGAACAAATTTGTCTCATCATTTTTATATGATCTATGTCATCGGCTCTTTATTATATATAAGCATGCAACAAAATATAAAATGACATGAAAAGCCATAATACTAACATTTGTACAGTGCAAAAGGACTAACTAAAAGCAACATACATATTGTAATGTAATATGAGAAAGTAAACAAGTAGACCAATAAAGAAACAAGAAAAAACAAATGTACTCAAACAAACAACATTCAAGACAGTTGCACCAATGCTTTTTTATCTAACTATAGTTCCCAAATGTTCAAGTTAATGACAAGGGTTAAAAATGGCACCCCAAGTAAGGATACATGCAAGGTGAATAAATGGAGGACACAGGGTCCTATGAAAAATCATTTGTGCTCTATGAAACTGCCCCAAGAAACTGGATGTGCAAGGAAGGGAAGACATAGTAGGAAAACCAGCTTTGTTAATGGAGGTAGATCAAAATGATCTACAAGTCGTGTGTGAGAACAAGCGAGGACCAAATAAAGATGTTTTGTAGGACAAATTTCGATGTTTGAGGACATTGTGTCCTATGAATGATTCAAATGTGTGAATGCTTTTTACCAATTTTTAGATTTTTGAAAATTTTACCCATGTTTTGGATTTTTGAAATTTTACCAATTTTTTGGATTTTTGATACTTTTTTTGGATTTTTGATATTTTACTAATGTTTTTGGATTTTCTAGGATTTTGTGAATTTTTAGGGTTTTTGAGTGTTTTCGAAGCTATATATAGGAAAATGAATATGTAAGGATGCCCCAGGTGATAGATAGGAATATACTGAGGAAAATCTTGCACGTATATACAAGAGGAAGATAAACAAGTTCAAGGCCAAGATGGATAGGTTCAACGTGATGATGAACTCAAACTAATGAAGAGCTAAGAAGGAGTGAGCATGCCCCAGTGCAAGCTAGCAAAAAAACATAAGATAAAAAGGATAAGATTGTTTATTGAAACAAGGGAAAAATTTTCCCTCAAACATGGTAAAAGGAAATCTTATAAACATGGATGCTCTAAACAAAGTAGAAGAAAATTTTGAATGTTGTGGATGGATATGGAAAATGTAACTAGATGACTCGTGATGAAAAGGTGATGAGCCAAAGGTCAAAATCTTGAGAAAAATAAGGACTAAAGTAAGATTCTAAACAAGGTCCAAACAACACTTGGTAACATACTAATCATGTTTGCTCATATAGATTTAGTGTGTGCACATGAAAATTAATTACCTTTGAAGGGAATATTTGATAAGAAATAAGTGAAGACATATAGATTTATTTTGAAAGGTTATTTGTGGATGGAGGGTGGAAGGAGAGTCATACATACATTTCTTCACTGCCCGGCCCAGTGTCCATAGCCCGATGGAGATGTATTTGATTCTAGTCATAGCATTGCTCTCTCACGCCAGCCAGGCATCCATAGCCTAATAGAGATCTGGAAATACCCCAAAAGAGAGTTATATATTGATTTGCTTTTTATTATTGATTAATTTTGATTGACTTTTTCTTTTGAAAACTTATTTCAACTCTCTCGATGTTTTGAGAAGGGGGTGAAGAACCACATATGACTTGATGGAAGGATGTGGAAGTAATTATGACGATGAAATTGGCTAGTGTCAAAAAATACATCCAAAAGTTCTTTGCAAAAATTTTATTAGATGTAGATAGTGATAGGGTCTCTAATAAATTTAGTAGATTACAACGTAGGGGATCGACTTGGATGATTTTTTAGAGGAATTTTGATTCGCATGGATCTTTAACAAAGGAAGAGGTTGTTGAGGTGCACGATAAAGTGGGTCCTACAAAGAAAGGGAGGAGTGTGACTCAAGATTCAAATTAGATGTTTTATTGGAGGAAATTTGAGTCGCATGGATCTTTAAAGAACAAAGAAAGTGTTGAGGCGGCGTGATAAAGGGGGTCCTATGGAGAAAGGGAGGACCGTGACTCAAGAGTTGAATTAGATGTTTGATGGGGAGAATTCATGGTGACACAAATCCTTAGAGGAGGAAAACGTTGTTTAGGAGACTAGTTATTCCTTAGAATAAATTTGATTGGATGAGGCTCGGAGAGGCGAGGGGAATACAAATAATAGTTTGGATTATAATAATCATGAGACGAAGGGGAATTAGAAGAATAGTTTGGATTGGAATCATCATAATCATACCACCGATTATGAGGTGAAAGGGGTAACCAAACGGGTTCTCTAGTGTGAAGAACCAATCGACGTTTAGTCATGATAGGCATATTTTGATGTGAATGCCTAAACCTAGGTTCCCTATTTTCATAAGTGTGAGGAACCATGTAATAGTCATCCATGGTTGGCATCATTGGGACCAAATGCCTAGACCTAGATTATATGATTGAAATCCTTCAAATGGAAGGAAGTTCCACATTGATTCGGGAAGCATAATGGAAACCAACTAGACATTTTGTAAATATGGAGATGCTCTGTGATTTTCTCAAGGGAATCTAAGGAAAATAGATATCGTGATGCCACAATTTTGACAAATTTGCAAGGTTTGCAAAACAAGCTACAAGTGTAATTGCAAAGTGGTTGATGAAAATTTAGCAACACAACGGCGCATAGGAAAATTTTCTAATATTGAATTATCTCAAGAGTTGCATGACAGAATATTTTTGCTAAGGTTTAAAAAATGTGCACAAGGTATACAATGACCCTAGGAAAAATCAAGCAGCATGACAATTGTAAATGTCACAAGGAATTTAAGTAAATAATATCCTAAATAATGTCCTAATCTGCTACAAAGAATGTCCCAAAGGGATAAAGAATATATGACCAAATGTCACCGATGAAATAATATCTCAAGGAAATAATATCTAGAAAAATCTCGAACAAAGGATCAATTGTGAAAGAGCCTACTCCCTATGTCTAATAACCTATCTCAAAGATTGTTCCGACAAGATAACAACACAATTTCAGTATTTAAATCAAGTTTTGGATAAACAAGATTTAAATACTAAAAGAGGGTTGAGGTGATGTGACTAGCATAACAATGTAAAGTATATACTCTAAACTCAGTTTAATATAAACAAAGTCTAAGTGTTGGAAATGGAGGTTACAAATGTGGGCAGCATAACAATACTACTTGGATACTTTTAATCAATTTTTTAGAAAAAACAAGATGTGAGTATCAAAATAGGATTAACACAATGTGAACAATGTAATGATAGAATAGGATTGAAAGATGTGAGTATATCAATGAATCAATACAATGCGAGCAGCATAACAAGACAATCGAGACACTTATATCAAGTTTGGGAAAACAAGATGTAAGTATCACAAATGTATTGCTATAATGCAAGAAACGTAATGACATAAAGGGTAAATAAAGGTAGGATTACCTAACTACAATGAGATAATATTGACATGGGTATCAAGATATAGGGTTACCAAAACATGAGGACGTACCATCACACTTTCAACACCTAACATTCCTTCGTGATATGGTCATGTAAGTGACTACAAAAGTGGTGTAGTTTCATGTATGTTCTCTTTTTTCAGAAATGGCAACAAGATAACAAAGGAGATAGAAGATCAAATGGTTATGAAAATATGTGGTGTAAATTTGGTAGAGTTTCACCTTGTCTTATCAAATGGTATGATACATCCTAAAATATCTTTGTGAATAACCTAGGCATGCTAGCACATCACCTAGTTTGAGTTGAGTGCTCACCCGAAGCACACAAAGGTACCATGCCCCTCTTTAGAGTTGCTTGTGTAGGATGTTAGTGTGATGGTGATAAAACATATTCAGATCCATAATTAAACATAAACATTCCACAGTGCATAATCCAAATCTAGATCTTAGAGAATCATGAATTAAACAATAACTATAATAAGATTAACCATACATGAACCAGATTCAGTTATGTTCAACACCATTATCCAACCAATATACTCCATTGCATTAAACATTGTAAAACATAGAAGCTTCTTACATTATAAATTATATCCATAAGTCATGCACGTATCAAATCCAAGCAAAGATAACTCTACAATATTTCACACACCCTAAACTATGCGAGTTCAATACATATTTATAGAGGTGGGGACTTTCTTCACCACCCATGCACTTCTCAAAATAGGTCACATGCTGATAATAGCCATGCGCCTTTACAATAGCATGCATACATGTAAGTGTTCTAATAATAGATGTCATATAGTTAACTAGAAGAAGAAATCCTATTATTAGCTCAAACCATGTATGGCACTTATCAGCCGCTCATTCCCAAAATACCATTGCGTGTCGCATATGTAGACACCTATAATTACGCCCAAGCAATTTAAATACTTAAAGCTGTGCTAATTATCCCCTTTCGCAAATCAACGACATATCGTCAAAAGCACTCATTTTCCCTCATATCATCATTAATTAATTACACTAAGCTAATTAATTAAGTTGCCTATCCAACAAATACCCTAATTAACGACCTTCTGTTAATAAATCACCCCTTCTACCTAGACTAATTAATTATTATTAATTAATTAGCTTTCCCTTCCATTTAACCAATAAATAAATATTTAATTGATTTAATCCCCTTTTAATAGCCTAAATCGCACTAATATTCTTCTAATTGGCTTCTATAAGCTTACACCTACCTATTAATTAATCACCTTTGATTAATTAAAATACCCCCAACTCCCATGACTTGCTAAACATGTATTAAACTCTTCTAAAGTAAGGTTACCTTTAATAAAGCAACCTTATCCATTCCTAATCATGTTTTACCTTTATCCCACATTCATGAGAATGTGTTGAATCCTTTATCCTTTGGGCTATATAAAGAGCCCTCCACCTACCTTTTTACTTACACCTAAACTTTCTAAGAGAGAAAATGCAAAGCATATAGCAAAGAGACTAAGAGCTTGCACCTTGCCCTTTTGAGAGTTCATCATCTTGAAGAGTTAAGCCTCTTTCTTAAAGTGCTTGGGTCATATGGGAGGTGTCAAAAGGGTCTTGTAGCCCAACTTTGATTAGCCCCCATTCCTAGGTTCTTGGAGCATTAAGGACAACTATTTTGATAGCCATGGAGCTTACTTAGGTCCATTCATTTATTTGTTGTTAGAGAATAGAGGAGTTTAGATATTTAGCATTGTTAGTTTCAAAGTTTGTATTGATGAATGCTAGCATCTAACCCTTGTTTAATTCTTATCATGATGGTGTTTATGCTTTGTTTTAGATAAATTGTAGAACTATTTTAGGTGGTAGTTCTTGCTTCATTTGATTTAGCATTAAGCAAAGTATACATGCACAAGGGACTTACTCCATTGTCCTTTGCACTTAATTTCAAGTTTTTGTAGTTAAGTTTTATTTTTGGTTACTAACCCTCTTTTACACATGTTGATCTAACTTGTTTTTTTTAACATGTTTTGTTGAGTTTGCATGTGTTGGGTCTTCCTTGTAGGTATGAAGGAGGTGAAGTGCTGTCAAAATTAGAATTGAGGGGAAAATTTCAAGATTTCTCCATGTTTTCATTTTTAGAGCTTACTTTTTCAACATTCTACATGCTAGTTTTGTCAATTTCTTGAAGATTTTAAATTCTTGAGCATGTAGGTTAGTGTTTGATAGTGCTGAGTCTTCTATTTACATATTAATGTGGTGGGTTGCTGTCAAAATTTAATCTTGGTGAGAAAATTTCAAGATTTCATCATGTTTTCATTTTTGAGCTTACTTTTTCAACATTTTACATGCTAGTTTTGTCAATTTCTTGAAAATTTTCAATTCTTGAGCATGTAGGTTAGTGTTTGATAGTGTTGAGTCTTCTATTTACATATTAATGTGGTGGGTTTCTGTCAAAATTTAATGTTGGTGAGAAAATTTCAAGATTTCATCATGTTTTCATTTTTAGAGCTTACTTTTTCATCATTCTACATGCTAGTTTTGTCAATTTCTTGAAAATCTTAAATTCTTGAGCATGTATGTTAATGTTTGATAGCGTTGAGTCTTCTATTCATATATTAATGTGATGGGTTGTTGTCAAAATTTAATCTTGGTTGGAAAAATTTACCCATTTTGCATATTAAGGGACGTTTTTTTTGACATTTTTTGAGTGCATGTCAAGTGCATACCCATGAGCATAAGAGCATATGCGTAACCCATCTTCCGAAGGCCATAACTTTTGCTCCCGACCTCGAAATGACTCCATTTTTTTGCGTTGGAAAGGTATTGAAGTTAACTATGCAATGAAAATATAAATTTGGGATTTACACTTATAGAAGTTGCAGGTTTTTCTGTTATTTTAAAACTGGTCATTTTCTAACATGTCTAATGTTTTGATGAATGTTGTATTTCCATGCTTACTCGATTTAGATCAAAGCATGTGTATGATCTTCTCTTGCACATTTTGGTGATCTTGAGAATCAAAAACAACTTTGATATCTATCTTGTTAAACATTGGGATTAAACTTGGAAACTTGATTATTCATTTTGCTTAAGGGAATGAACCTTTTACAAAGCATTTTTCAATGGTCCTTTGATTTGAAGTTTTCCATTTCTATATAGTTGGGATAAAGTTTGTGTATGCTCTTCTCTTGCACCTTAGGGTGATCTTGAGAATCAAAATCAACTTTAGTCTTCATTTTATAACATTTGGTAAATTGGAAACTTCATCTTTCACTTTTGGTTTAAGGGAATGAACATTTATCAAAAATTTTGTATGGTTCATTGATTGAAAAGCTTTTCTTTACTTTTTAGTTGGATTATTTGTTGTGTATGCTCTTCTCTTGTATCCTTGGATGATCTTGAGAATCAAAAGCAACTTTTAATCCTCTTTTAAATAATGTGATTTTCTTGGAGAACTACTAACGCTTGAGTGCAGGACCTAAAAACGCTTGTCAAAGAAAGGAGGAATCAAAACGAAATCAAAAACTACTAATACAGTTGTTATACAGGTTGCCAAAAGGTGTTCAAGCAAACCACACCTAATTAAACAAGATAAAAGAACATATTCAAAACATTGTATTGCGGGTTTTGGAAAAGAATACGTCCCTCTCCGCTCAATGGAACATAACCCCTTTGGCATAACGCCTTAAGCTACAACAATGGGGGTGGTTCCAGGAACCCCAAAGTAGTCCACGCAAGAGGGAACCTTGTGGACGAAACGGGAAGTGCTCCGCACTACCTACTTGACTAGTGATTCCTTTGTGAGATAGAGTTACAGGTTGTCCGTTGTGGCGACCCCAGTGATAGTACACGTAGACGCACTAGTTGCCTACTGTTCTTGAAGGGGGTAAAGTAAAGCCGAGATACTCCCAAACTAGTCAGTGTGAATTTTGGGTAAATCACGCTCGCTCGTGGCAACTTTGTAACACCTAGGGCGAGAGAACCACCTAGGAGAATATACTTTGGCCAGGAGCCCACTTTGACCACTTTAAAACAGTGTTGAGTTGTGAACCTTCTTTTTGAGAAACGTGTGACGTATTACTTTCGCCTAGTTTTTACTTGCCTTAGGGCAAGGCGAAACTCTGCCGAAGTGAGACTAGCATTTTTTGTCATTTTTTCTTGATTTATTTCCTTCATATTCTTTTGACACTTTGTTGATCAAAAGAGGTGTGATTACCTTTGTGTTGCCATTCGACTGTTTCTCTCACTTTTATGTCCGTTTACGCCCATCCATGTTTGCGGCTGGGTTAGTTAAACGTCTAAAGTGAGTGGAGGCGTTTTCACGTCATTTGGTAGCCATTGTGATCTTGATACCCACGTCAAGATCGTCATTGTAGTTAGGCGTGGTTCATCACTGCGGACTTCCATAAGAGGAGTTAGTTTGTTTGTCTCGTATCATTACAATTTCGATATTTACGTCTTGTTTCTTGTAAACTCGACATAAATACCTATATTGTACGGTTACGCTGCACACATTCTTAACTATTCCTAGCTATACTTTGAGCTTTTTTTTTGTTGGTTTTATTATTACCTCGATTTCAAAAGGTGTTAGGAACTACCATTTGTGCGTGTTATATCAATAACACCTCGATATCAATACTCCACTTTCTTGCAAAGTGGGTTAACATATCTTGGTGATATTGTTGTGTCATTCGCAAATCGTAATTGACACTTTTTGAGATATAGGTCTTAATCAGACTTGAGCTTGCTCATCGTATATCTTGATTGGGAGATCGCATTTAACTTCATGTATTTACTTACGTCTTGTTCATTCCTTTGAACTTGGCATAAGTGGAGACATCTTGTTAATCATCTGGTATCACAAATTACTTTGAAACGTAGTCTAGGAAGTATTTCATTTGATTAGGTTTTGGTACCAAACGATTGTTTCATTGGTGACTTTATCACTCTATCACATTGGTATTCTCACACTGTTAATTTACTCTTAACACGTACATCTTGTGTTTCACTTAGGGGTAGACATTGAATTTTGAACAAATCTATAACTTACCTTAGTGAAATTTATCACAAAAACATGGCTCCCAAGACGCGTCTAGGGTTAAAGAAACAAACATATGAGGAACAACAGGCGCAAGCTTGGGAAACCTCTAACAGACAAGGGTCAAACCCATTTATCGGACACGATCTAGGACCACTATTTTCTACAGAAAAGGAAACAGAAGAGATGGTCGATCATAGTGGAAATGAATTAGAATCACCACACATGAGACTTTGATTTTGACCCCACTCTACTAGATGAGTTTCTCCTTAGAAACAAAGATAGAGTTTTGGCACGGGTCATGGAATTAGGGGCCAAATTGCCCATTGAGAAGGAACCAATACTACAAACAAATGACACTACTAAGGAGGAACACCCCCTTATCAATATGGAAGATATTTTAATAGGCGGACATGCTTCCACTTCTTACGTAGAAAATGATAAAGTGGTAGGGCATAGAATACCCCTCATCAAAGTGCCACGAAGAAACAAGATAGAACATGAGACAGGGGAAGAACCTCCACAATACGAAGAGGAGGAACCTTTAGAAGAAGAAGACACAAACCAAGTCACAATCCAACAACAACTCAGTAACTTAAGCCGAAAACTAGCTTTGCTTACTTTCCAAGTACAGAAAGACACAAACAAGAATGTTCAAAAGTCAAAGCCTAAGTTTAGGATCCACGAACTCCATCGAGAAAACCAAGGAGAAGAAGACACAGGGTATCATCATGTACACATCCCCACTTCTCCCACTAAAGAACAATTGCTCGCACAAGAAGTACAATCTATGAAAGCAACACTTGCGAGCATACAAGAAAGCAATATAGGGAGTATTAGGAAATACCAATACGAAGAACTATGCCCCTATCCTTTTGACAAGACAATGACCCTTCAACCCTTTCCAAAGAAATTTGATATGCCAAAGTTTGACAAATACAAAGGAAAGGGAGACCCAAGGGATCATGTTAAAGATTTCTACATGGCATGTCAAGAGGTGTCTTATAGTGATAATTACCTCATCAGAATTTTTCCTAAGAGTCTCGGAGGTCAAGCATTAGAATGGTCTGGCGCTTGCCACGAGGATCAATTTTCACTGGCGAATTGGCGGAAAGATTCGTGCGTCATTTCTCATATAACATAGAGTGAGCGTCACCATGGCGAACTTGTGTGGCACAAAACAACGCCCAAATGAGACCTTCGCCAGCTTCCTCCAACGATGGAGAGGGATAGCTAGTCGCTTCCCTTGCACTTTCCCTGAGAAGCAGCTAGTCAGTATTTTCATCCCTAATCTCAACCCAGATATAGCTTTCCACCTCCAAATGCATTGTGTCCGCACCTTTGAGGAGGTTATCAAGAAAGGGATTCAAATAGAAAAGGCTCTCATTGCCAAAGGCACCCTCAAAACCCAATCTAAAGACAACCAAAGTGTCAAACCCACTGAAAATCCAAAGATCTTTAACAAAAACAAAAACGTGGTGGGAGACGGAATCACTGATTCCAAACGTGTTCAAACGGTCCAAACCAGTCAACCTTTTAAACTGACCAAGGGCCCAATTCAACCACCACCAAAGCGAAGAACATTCACCTCCCTCAATGAGCCGTTGTCTGTCATACTAAAACAGTTGGATGCGGCCCACATGATGACCTATCCTACAACACAACCGTTCGATGACAACACTCCTAAACCTTCATGGTATAAGGAGCATGAATACTGCGAAATGCATCGCGTTAAAGGTCATAAAACAGACAAATGTTTGCGACTTCGCCACTATATTCAAGACCTCATTGACAACGGGGAGATAGAGGTGGATAACCCTAGCCACATGCAAACACCTAATGAGAAAATGGGGATTTATAAGGAACCATTCCCCAAGCATGATAAGTCGGAAAAGGCAAAACCGGATCGGGGAGAGTCATCCCAAACCTATAAAGCCACGAATTACTTATATACCAAGAGAGATAACAATCATTACGATTCACTTATCGGATGTATTCGCTCCCCTGCTGACCGTGTCAATACCATCCGGATCAAGGGAAAGGACTGCGCTGCGGTAACAAGGCGTGCCCGCCTCGTGATTCCAGAACCCTCTCTGTTGACCCCGCAAACTGGTAAATATAACCTTTTAGAACAACTTGAGAAGACACCTGCTAAGATCTCGATCTTAGATCTTCTCAAGATATCCAATGTGCATAAGGACATTTTGTATCAAACTCTTCAGGGGTCGGGAGTGCCTTTAGAAGTCGATCCTGCATACCTTCAAGCCGTGGTGGCAAATATTGCACCCAGTGAGCATCTCACTTTCAACCATAGGGAGGTCCCTACCGAGAATCCTACACATAATCTTCCCTTATACATTGAGGTAGTTGTCACCCGCAGGAAAATCAAACGGGTGCTTGTGGACAATGGATCAGGATTGAATATCTGCACGCTTAAGTTGGTCAAACAATTGGGACATACAGAGGCAGATCTTGAGTCCCATATCATCACTATCACCGCATACGACAACACGGAAAGAGAGTCAGCAGGCACCATTACGCTGCCAATGGAGGTGGGCCCCACTTGCCATCAGACAAAGTTTCACGTCTTAGACTTGGAACTTCCATATAATATGCTTCTAGGCCAACCATGGATCCATGCCATGCAAGCAGTGCCATCAACATTTCATCAATGCATCAAGTTGAAGCATGAGGGACATACAGTAACAATACCAGGAGACTCAGAGCCCTTTGCTCATTATAGAGCTCTTAATAGCTTTGCACGAAAGGGTACATACGCATGTCCCTCCACAGATATAGCTGTCCCTCTTCATTATGAGGCCATGGAATCTCGAGTAGATTCAAATTCTCTTAGTTCTTGCACTCATGGGGCATCTACTTCAACATCTCCATTTGATTCATGGGAGATGAAAATTCTGGAATATGGCTGTGGGGAGTATAATGTACAACAAGCGCTCTTGGTTTCTGACCTCTCCTTGTCACCCAAGACTAGAGGTCGACCCAACTACCGCTTCAGGAGACCTAGAGAGGAACATACTATTGGGTCATTCCTACCTGGAGGCTTGTTAGCTGAGGAAAAATTACTTGATCCACCTACTACTTGGGTCCCTGAGGACACTCAGCCATCTTGTTATCAAACCCCAGAATATGAAAAATCTAGCAGAATGATGTACTCCATGGGCTACAAAGGCCTAGGATGTGGGAGGAATGAACAAGGACAAAGAGAACCAGTCCCTCTTCCACATTTCAAAACAGAAAGATATGGCATTGGGATTCGCCCTTATGGAGCACACCCCAATGATCAAGATGCGACTTGTTCTGAGCATGAGGATGGCTCGATTATCTAGACAACGATACGGATTCCTGTTGTAGCCAATATGAGGATCTGGCCTCCACGAACCTTTTCATGAATAACGTTGTCCTGACCATAACCCCCACCGAACCGACCCTTGACCTTGTGTACCCTTCCCTTGTTGAATGGGACCAACAACGTCACATGCCACTAGATTTATTCGAGAACGACGAGGCTATTGCAGAGTTCATGGGCATAAGGGATACAATTCCCATTGGAGATCACAAGAAGGGTTTCTTTATCGACTTAGACACCTGCGCCTACTTCGGCGAGGAGGCTGAACTTCGTGGTCAGCAAAATTTAAAGAAAAGCGAGGGCAAGAGTTCTAAAGAAAAGCCTCGGCAAAAATCAAAGTCCAAGTCACACAGTGAAAACCTCTTTGAGGCATTGGCTGACAAACAAATAAGAAAATCAAAGGACAAACAAAGTGACCACGCCAAGGATGAAAATCTCATAGAGACATCCTTGGATGAAGATCTCAACCTACCTCCCGATCCTACGTGTATGGAGGATTTATCAAAATTGTTAGTTGAAGAAACCATTGATGTCAATATTGGTACTGAAGAAGATCCCAAGATAGTAAAATTGGGAGCATCACTCTCAGCCAGAGAACAAAAGATGTTCACTATGCTACTGCGAGAGTTTATTGATGTGTTCGCATGGTCTTACAAAGACATGCCCGGCTTAGATCCAACTTTGGTCGTGCATAACTTGGTTGTGCACGTAGATGCTAAGCCTATCAAACAGAAGCTTCGAAAGATGCACCCAAGAGTGGCCTTGTTAGTTAAAGAAGAGTTGGAAAGGTTGCTTGCAGTAGGATTCATCAGGCCAATTGATTATTCTGAATGGATATCGAACATTGTTCCTGTCCAGAAGAAACCTATTGGTATCCGAATTTGCACAGATTTTAGGGACATCAATAAAGCTTGCCCTAAAGATGACTTTCCGTTGCCCAACATTGACATGATTGTTGACTCAACCGCAGGGTATGAAATGCTATCACTTATGGATGGCTTTTCGGGTTATAATCAAATTAAGATCACTGAGGAAGACCAACACAAAACAGCTTTCACAACTCCTTGGGGCACCTTCTGTTATCAGGTGATGCCATTCGGCCTTAAGAATGCGGGAGCAACTTATCAGCGGGCCATGACAGTAATATTTCACGATATGATTCATGACATCATGGAAGACTATGTAGATGACATCCTGGGAAAGTCCAAAACAAGAGAGGAACATCCTATCATTTTGCGGCGTATCTTTGAACGCCTACGTGAATACAAAGTCAGGATAAATCCAAAGAAGTGTGTCTTTGGTGTGCTATCTGGGAAACTATTAGGCTTCATCGTGTCAAGACGAGGTATTGAGGTAGACCCTGCTAAAGTATCTGCCATCACAGAAATGCCTCCACCTGAGAATATCAAGCAACTACGTAGCTTGCAAGGGAAAATTCAAGCCATTCACCGCTTTATCTCCCAGCTTGCAGATAAATGTCACTCATTCACTCATTTGCTTAAGAAGGACATCACTTTCATTTGGGGACCTGAGCAACAACAAGCCTTTGCTTTGCTTAAACAGTACCTGGCTAATCCACCTGTCCTCATGCCTCCCACTCCGGGAGAACCACTTTTGCTCTATATTTCCGCTACGCAATATGCTATTGGTGCACTGCTCACCCAATATGACCTTAGCCATAAAGAGAAAGTAGTGTACTATCTGAGTCGCACCCTCATCGCCTATGAATGTAATTATCCTCAGATTGAGAAGGCTTGCTTGGCTGTTGTTTTTACCTTTCAGAAACTTCGCCATTACCTGCTAAATACTAAGACCAAGCTCATATCCAAGGTCGACCCACTCAAGTATTTGTTGTCCAAACCCGCCCTCACAGGTAGAATGGCTAATTGGATCATTCTACTCAGTGAGTTTGATATAGAATTTGTCCATCAAAAATCAATTAAAGGACAAGTACTTGCTGACCAGCTAGCGGAAGCACCTTTGCAAAGCACAGAACCTTTGAGTCTGGATCTGCCAGATGCATCTTTGCTCTACATTGAAGAATCTGTCGTATGGTAGATACATTTTGATGGATCTTTTACGTTTCATGGTTCAGGTGTAGGAGTGGTCCTTATTACTCCTTCGGGTGATCCTATACCACAAGCTTTCCACCTGGCCTTCCCTTGCACGAACAACATTGCAGAATATGAAGCACTCATTGCAGGGATGAAGCTAGCCATCAAGTGGAATATTCAACATGTGAAGGTTGTAGGTGATTCACAGCTAATCATCAAACAAGTTAATGATGAGTATAAAGTTAAGGATGACAAGCTCATACCTTATAAGAAGTTGGTGGAAACTCTGAAGGAGTATTTTGTGCGCATTACCTTTGAGCAAATCCCAAGAGTGCAGAATAGATCGGCAGATGCTATGGCAACGGTGGGATCTATGCTTCGTATTCGCCAGGGAACAATGATATGCCATTCTTTGTAGAAAATCTACGCCAGCCCGCGTATGACATGCCAGAATCTTGCTTGGCTTGTGAGGTTGTTGGTCCCCATTCACCATGGTATGAACCCATTTTCACCTATCTTAAGGACAGTACATTCCCTCCCGAAATCTCCCGCTCTGAAAAGCAGAGCCTAATTCGCCAGATAGCCCGTTACACCCTGTTAGGAGGTACACTTTATCGTCGTGGCTACGATGGGAATCTGTTACGTTGTCTGGATGTGCCGGAGTCAATCCAGGCAATTAAAGAAGTACACGAAGGAGTATGCGGAGCACATACAAACGGAATGGTCTTGGCTAAGAAACTGTTAAGAGTAGGTTACTATTGGCCCACCATGGAAACTGATTGTTGTAATTATGTTAGAAAATGTGTGCTATGCCAAAAGTATGGAAATTTCATCCATGCTCCATCGCAACCATTGCAACCAATCACTACCCCGTGGCCATTCTCCAAGTGGGGACTTGATCTAATAGGGAAGCTTACTCCTACCTCATCTGATGGTCATACACATATCATCACAGCTACAAAATACTTTACAAAATGGGTGGAGGCTATCCCTTTAACCTATGTCACAGGAGCATGATTTCTAAATTCATCATGAATCACATTATTTGCCGATATGGTATCCCCCTATGACCATTGTCATAGATAATGGGAAGTCATTTAAGAACAAAACTGTGAAAGGTATTTGCCAACGGTTCCAAATTAGATTGAAATGGTCCACGCCATATTACCCTCAGGGTAATGGACAAGCTGAGGCAACAAACAAGACTTTGGTAAGGATAATGGAGAAGATGGTTAGCAAACCGGTCGAAATTGGCACCTACAAATCCACCCCGACCCTCGGGCCTACCGAACATCAATTCGCACTCCTACGGGTGCGACGCCATATTCCCTCGTGTTCGGGACAGAATCTATCATCCCTTTAGAGATTGAACTCCCATCCCTGTGAATTTCTCTTCGGGACTATTTGGATAAGGATGAAGATTACCGAGTGGCAAGATTGGCTGAGTTAGAGCTCCTGGATGAGAGGCGCATTCACGCTCTTAATCACCTGAAAGTATATCAACACAGAATCTCCCGCAACTACAACAAGAGAATCATCCCTCGCCAGTTTGAGGTGGGTGATTTAGTTATGAAGGAGAACCAGTTCAACACCAGAGCAGAGCGAGAAAAGAAAGGGAAGTTCGAACCACATTGGTTAGGACCCTATGTCATAGTTGCCAAGTATGGCACAGGGGCATACAAGTTAGCTCACCCCAATGGTGATGAGCTCCGGGAGCCCATGAATGCCATGCATCTTAAGAGGTTTTATGCCTAAACATGGCACAAGAAAGTCATAAAAATCACAAAAATATAAAAACATCAAAAAAAAAAAAAAAAAAAAAAAAAAAAAGAAAAAAAGAAAAGAGAAAACAGGTCATCCACTAGTGAAAACCACGCAATTGTGGCACTTTGGACAAGTCCTTGGGTGAAAACTAGTTTCCGGCGCCTCGGGAGGATTCGTTGTTCACAAGCATTCTGTATTAGAAGGGTAGTTGTCTTTGTCCTGGAACTGGTTCTACCTTCGAGTTTCCTTGTGCACACCATCTAGTCTAGCCTTGATCCGACTTTGCCTTCTTCTATTCGTCTGTAAGGGACGTGGTCTTTCGTTATTTCCCATCTTATACTGGGGGCAACTCAACGACTTCACCTTCTTGTTCATAAGCACGTGGCTTCTGCCCTTGTATATTCCCCACCTAACACTGGGGGCATCCATGCTTTCTTGGTTACCTGCACATAGCTTTGGAAAACTGTTAAAAACATAAAAACAATAGAAAATTGTTTCAAAAAACACAAAAACAATAGAAAATTGTTTCACAAAACACAAAAACAATAGAAAATTGTTTCACAAAACACAAAAACAATAGAACATTGTTTTGAGAAAACATAAAAACAATAGAAAATTGTTTCAAAACACAAAAACAATAGAAAATTGTTTCAGACAAAACACAAAAACAATAGAACATTGTTTCGAGAAAAACACAAAAACAATAGAACATTGTTTCAAGAAAAACACAAAAACAATAGAACATTGTTTCGAGAAAACAACAAAAACAATATATATATATCAAAAAAATCTAAAAACAAGGCAAAAATTTTCAAAAAATTCCTAAAAAGTAAAACACCCTACAAAATGGTAACTTGCTTCTTATACTGAAACTTGTGTCTTGCGATGGTATTTTCTCCATATCCTGTTGGTTTGTCTCACATCTTCCCGATTAATACGACTCGTGGATCACTGGATTCACAACCATTCACAAAAGCTAGCTGCTTGCTTCGTCTGTACTCTGGGGAACTTTTGGTTGCCTGGTGTTGTTTCGTTGCGCACAAATGCTTTTCATGGACCCCGTGTCCATTTTCATTTCCCCTTGCATGTATCCTTGCTTGGGGCATCATTTTTAACCCTTTTCATCAATCACGAACTTGTGGATCTCTTCAGCACTGATAACAAAACATTTGTACAACTGTCTTGACCGTTGTTGGGTTAGATATGTGTGTTCGTACTTGTTTTCCCTGTTATATGAGCTTGTTTCCTTCTCGTATTGCATTGCATTATTGTATGTTGCGTGGAGTTGGTACTTTCAGCAATGGACAATTGTTCGTAGTATGGATTTTCATGTCATTCTACCTTTGTCGTATGCTTATATTTTTCATAAGGACCGATGATGTAGTTCCTATGGCAATATGATGACATCAAATTTGTTCCAAACAAATAAGCGGCTAGAGGTTAAGCTCTTCTCTCCCCTCATCCATATTTCTTCTGCACCACTTCCCTTTCACCCCTAATTCTCCCTCTCCTCGGGGCATCCTGCCTCGTCCCCATTCTTCTGCCTACTTCTCACCTTTTTCGATCGTCGATCGAGTTCTTCTATAACCCCATCGACACTCGAGGGGAATCTCTCCTCCTACTAATTTTTCTTCCATCTCTTCAAAATCTCTTTTGTCTACTATCTTTGAAGTGGCATCACTTATGCCACCCCAAAGAGGGGCAAATGTAGACACCTATAATTACGCCCAAGCAATTTAAATACTTAAATTGTGCTAATTATCCCCTTTCTCGTAAATCAACGACATATCGTCAAAGGCACTCATTTTTCCTCATATCATCATTAATTAATTACACTAAGCTAATTAATTAAGTTTCCTATCCAACAAATACCCTAATTAACGACCTTCCGTTAATAAATCACCCCTTCTACCTAGACTAATTAATTATTATTAATTAATTAGCTTTCCCTTCCATTTAACCAATAAATCAATATTTAATTGATTTAATCCCCTTTTAATAGCCTAAATTGCACTAATATTCTTCTAATTGGCTTCTATAAGCTTACACCTACCTATTAATTAATCACCTTTGATTAATTAAAATACCCCCAACTCCCATGACTTGCTAAACATGTATTAAACTCTTCTAAAGTAAGGTTACCTTTAATAAAGCAACCTTATCCATTCCTAATCATGTTTTACCTTTATCCCACATTCATGAGAATGTGTTGAATCCTTTATCCTTTGGGCTATATAAAGAGCCCTCCACCTACCTTTTTACTTACACCTAAACTTTCTAAGAGAGCAAATGCAAAGCATATAGCAAAGAGACTAAGAGCTTGCACCTTGCCCTTTTGAGAGTTCATCATCTTGAAGAGTTAAGCCTCTTTCTTAAAGTGATTGGGTCATATGGGAGGTGTCAAAAGGGTCTTGTAGCCCAACTTTGATTAGCCCCCATTCCTAGGTTCTTGGAGCATTAAGGACAACTATTGATAGCCATGGAGCTTACTTAGGTCCATTCATTTATTTGTTGTTAGAGAATAGAGGAGTTTAGATATTTAGCATTGTTAGTCTCAAAGTTTGTATTGATGAATGCTAGCATCTAACCCTTGTTTAATTCTTATCATGATGGTGTTTATGCTTTGTTTTAGCTAAATTGTAGAACTATTTTAGGTGGTAGTTCTTGCTTCATTTGATTTAGCATTAAGCAAAGTATACATGCACACAAGCACAAGTCTTCATCCCTATGTGTGATCTCGAATGTTATCTCCAAAATATCCCTTATCCAAAAAAATGGCTAAGTCCCAATCTAAATTGTTCTCGCATGCATTTCCTTTCCTATCTTTCCGCGCCTTGTTCCGTGCATGCATCCTTTTTGTTTCTTATCCTTAGAGAAACATTCTATCTACTCAACATTACCCCACACTAAAGTACATTGCCATCCCGAAAATGGGAATTCTTTTTTATGTTCCCAATAATAAAGAATAAGTATTGAAAGAATTAAATAATCATTGTACAAAATAATGAATCTTTACTCTGCAACTCCCTCTTCTTCAACTGGGAGGATTAGCTCTAGATATTCATTTTTTATCTCAGCCTCCAATGTCTACTAATTATTTAGCATAGTCCTTGTCTTTTCTGGAATATTTGTGGCTATGGCATCTAGTTTTCCCTGAGTGATCTTTTCCTTCTTGTTTTGTAGTACTCGGACAACATTGGCCATACCTGACATCATTCCTTCCATGAGGTCCATCTTTTACACTATGAGCTTCCCAATCTCATCAATCCTCTCTTTGTGTGGATCTAGGCTGCTATAAGGGCCTCACACTTTTGTTTCACTAGCACCAATATTTTTGTGTGCCTAGTGTCTCATCTTTCATCACTACCATAAATTCATTATCTTCAACTAGATTTCTAGTCCTTATTACTGCCTCTGGTTCCACACACAAATTGAGAGCTTGGTCTTCTTTCTTCAGTTCATCCTTTAAATTCTAGAGCAATGCCTCGTAATTTGAATTTTTCTAAGCATAGAGGCTCGTGCTCTCTCTGCTTCTTGTTCAACATATTTTGGTGCAGCATTCAAATTGGTCCGTCATCTAACACCAAATCGACCAAAGTGCACACATAATGAATAGCATATGGAAACTTTTATGGTACCTTAAATTCTAGATGAGACCTTGTTTTAAGGATGTGATCACCAATTTCCTTTGCCATGCTCATGAAGGCCTCATTCTTTACTCGTTCACATACGTTATCTTCCTTTAAGCGTGTTATCTCTTCAGTTTTATCCTTGTTATCTTCAAGCAAATGCTCTAATGGTGGCGGCCTTATCAATGTTTCTCTGCGCCACCTCAGCAGAGATACTTTTACCATTTCATTCTGACTTACTCATCGACATTAGTGTAGACACCAAAATTAGGTCATACTACCCTTATAACCCCATTAATTAAATTAACCATACCTTACCTATTCATATCCCATAGTGCACATGATTAATTGAATTAATTACTTTAATTAATTTAATTAACATCCTCACTTGACCACCTCACCCAACCAACTCACCTAGCCACCTCACTCCATGACCCACTCAAACCCCATTAATGACCTAAGACCAAGTCTAAGCCTATCCTAACAAACTAGGACTTAGTCTAAACCTAGACTTAACTCCTATTAACAAACCTAAGAGGACTCTTACTCATTCTTCTGTGATCTATCACTCAAGACTCGGATGAAGATTGAAGACCACACCAAAAATAGCAACAATTAGGCTATTTTTGGCCAACCTAGATATTCCCGCCTTAACCGATGCGGTTATACCTCAACCAATGTCGGTCCCCTAACCTCATCGCTTCAGTTAGGTTAAATACATTTCCAAAATCCTTTGCTTAGGTTGGTCATTTGATTCAAAATCTCATATGAACAGAGACTTGGAGAACTCAAATTTCTAAAGCACTTAGGAAAAGGAAAGCACCCGGAGCACTACCAACAACCATCAACATCCATCACCTTCTTCACAATCATGGATTCACATGGAGACTCGAACTCGTCGTGGCATGCAAACAACGTCCCTTCTCTCTTCGGGATCTCGGCATAATTATTTTCATCACTTGTACTCTCCAGATCTATTCTTCATTAAGTACCTAATATCTCTTTAGTTATCTTTATTTTATTTCACTAAGATCATCATTCCTCTCAGTAATTTATTCTTTGTACATTCGTACACCTTCTCCCTCCCAACCCATCACCTTACTATATCTAGCCCTTTTCACCTATCTTCACCCTCTCCTAGTCATCTCTGAGTGAGAAAGACCATTTTACGACCTCACCCCCACCATTTCCAACCTCTGTGATACAATCACAGAGAGTCTAAAGACCATTTCTAAGATCTTTTATTAATTGCCCCTACCGATGCCGGTTAGCCAACCAGTGTCATTCATCCTGCAAAACCGCATCGATCACACAATGATATCGGTTCTGTGTTTCTAGTAACATACCTCAAACCAACAAGCTCATACCCATTCCCTAACAACCTAGAATCACTCCTAATCTTTACTAGATCTTACCTAAATCCTATACTGACACTGCAACCTAATACCAAACCCATCACCTGACCCATTTTGACCTCAATCACCTTTTATCGACCTTTCTTATTTGTTTTGTATGAGATACCTAAATTGTTTCAATTCCAATAAGATTGTTATTTCATGTTTATTTTGGATAAGCATTAATACTGTTATTTAAAAAGTGGATTGACAGCCTATTCAGGAAGCATCACGCTTCCCGGATCTAGCTTCTGCTAGGTATTCCACTTGTTGTTTTATTTAACTCTATCTAGTGGTATTGTTTTGCATTTTACAGGTAGTTCCTCCTAGCCAAAAGGGAGTATTCACAATCAGCATTGGATCAGGAAATCAGAACGTGCACACAACCTTCAACCAACATCACAAACAGGTATTCCTCCTTGGCCTATCACCCTCTATCTATTTCATTAATTTATCAAGAATCTGGTGAAATATTTTGGCGCATTGAGTGGGACCCATCGGGGTTCCTTGCATTTATTCATTCTTAGGGAAATATTTTTATGTTTGTTTCTTTTAAAAAAGGAAGTTAACATTAAATATTCTCCTGGGAATATTCTCTTCCTTCTATTTTTCTAAGTGACATTTATATTTCGGGACTAAAAAGAATCCTTCTTTTTCTTCTTATTTTCATTAGTGAAAGTCATTCTCTCTCCTATTCACTCTCTGTTTACATCGAATATCACATTTCGATTTGGGTTCTAAAATACTTGCATTTCATACTTCTATGCTTGCATTTTTAGCTCACATTAAAATTGAGGGAAACCTATATGCTTTGGAAGTCATGCCTAGCTGATGGTTGACATAATTGAATCATAGAGAACTTTCTCTTCTCTCTCTCTTTCCAAACCTCATAGATTAAAATTCACACATATTCTTAAACAACACCTTACCTAGAAGAAGTTTTTAATGATCACACGATCATAGGATTTTGACAATGGGTGCCCAATTGGTTTCTTTGTCCAATCATTAACTCAGAGAAAGGAACACCCCCACCAAAACATAACCTTAAACCCACCTCTTCATAGCACACCTTCCCAACCAAAAACATTTTTCTGATTCACAAATTCAGTCTAAAATAACATAAGATAAAACATAAAAATTCACTTATAGGATTGTGTTTTCTTAGCTTTTTCTTGAGTTGTGTTTTGAGTTGTGAGGTTACGTTCTTCATTTTCTTCTTCCTTTCACACTCTACCATCATAGTTGGTGTATTTAACTTTTTCGAGTGTGTCAGGATCCATTATTATCATACTTATTTTTTGGGTTGATATTTCATCTGACTTAATTCACAAAAATCAATTTTTCTTCACTTTTCAAATTTCACAGTGACGGCGTTGGTCCAGAGACCATCATCAGTTTACATCTGACTGGCATTGGTCTACCTAACTGTTGTCGGTTTCCAGCTCTTTTTGGTCATTCTACCAAAAATAGCATTCATCACATCTTCTATTCTTTTTAAGTTCTCAGGACATCATCATACCCCCAGAATTCTAAAATCATAGTCAAATACAACTTTGTTATTTCAATTTCATCATCTCTTTTTGCCTCGTTTGCAAAACTATTGATTTCCTACTAACCGGTAGTCGGTTTCCCGACCGTCATCGATCATCCTATAACCGTCATCAGTTAACTTAACTACCATGGTTCCTTTGTTATGATTTTTAATTAGAACACCAACTTGTTTCACCTCCCAAAATCTAGCCTTTTCCACTTATGTTGTTTTTGTGTCATTTACAGAGTAAAATTTATTAGGTCTATGCTAATTCACATGGTTTGACTCATAGCCAAGCCAATGCCCTTGTGTTTCACGCTAGCCTTCAACCACTTCCACCTAGCCCATCACCGCCTTCTATCTTGTTGCCTATGGATCCAACTCAGCCCATCACCATTAGTACTAGTGACGAGGAGTTCACAAGACTCCTTGACCAAAATATTGTTTCCCTACAATACTATCTCACCCACTCATCCACCTGAGACTCCTTGAGATAATTGGTATATGACATGCCCGTGTCTATCCCTCCTGCCCTCATCCCCACTTCGCATCAGCTACCACTAGCTGGCATTACCTTCATCCACCTTACCACATGTGGTATCTCAATTGGACCCCACATCCACTATAACTATTGCACCTACGAAATCTATCACACCCGTGGTGTCGACCATCCCTTCACTAGCCACCCTTGGCATAGCCTCGTCTGCACCTGTCACCTCATATATACCCATTACATCATAACCACCCATGGTGTCAGAAACCCACACCCCATTCCAAAACCTCATCCTTTCCATCCCGTAGTCTCTACCCCCATTACCACAAGATTTTTACAACTACCCCACCTATTTACATGCATCACTAGCAACCCCCAATCTTGTTTATCACTTATTTGAGATATCTTCTACCCGCATCTATTCCCCCTTTACAGTTCTCATACTTGGCACCCCCATATACTGGGATGTCATCCACATCATACATCCATCATCAACCTCCTTTTACTATAGGGGGGCCCATTCCTCACAACCCACCAATGACCTCATTAAGATGATGATGGAAAAGATGCAAACATTAGAAGCATTAGTTTCTAGCTCTCACAACTCCTTAACTTATGACAAAATTTGTAATGATCCTATTCATCCATCTATCCCCATTCACCCATACCCTGTACATTGGGAAATTCCCAAGTTCAACCATTTCAATAGTAAATAAGACCCGCAATAACACTTGTGGTCATTCAAACATGGGTGTTATCTAATTTCCCATGACGATGTTTTACTCCTACGGACATTCCCCATGTCCTTGATAGGACCTACCTTAGATTGGTATAGTGGTTTACCCAAACATTCCATTTACTCATTTAACCAAGTGGCTCAAGAATTCTTGGACCATTTCTCAATCAATTTCATCAAAAAAATCACCATGACTGACCTATACTCGACACGATAGTACGATGATGAATCTATCATAGATTTTGTTTGCTGTTGATGAAACCTTATCAACCAATTAACATTCCAGTTACCTCAATATGATCTTATAGAGTTGTTTACTAGAGCTTGTGCAGGAACATCTCACCAACTCTATAGGTACAAACCTTCATACCTTTGACAAGCATTTACCATGGTGCGAAAACTAGAAATTTGTGCCATTGAAGAGAAGAAAATTCAATTGCAAAACAAAAATGCCGTGTTCAAATCAAATGATGCTTCTTCATCTTCAAATCCCCAAAATAATTATTCAAAATCCAAAGGATCTACCAATACAATAGTTCTCAAATCTGGTCCATCTCATCCATCTAACCAAGCCAAACCTTCCTCCAATCTTTCTCCCATTCAAACTTTTCAGTTCTAATGGGAACAATGAAAATACACTCCAATTGGAGATCCTTATTCTTTAGTCTTGGAAAAGCTTCTTAAGGTTAGAGCCATTGCACTTCCCCCATAAAACCTCATATTGGTTTTGATCCCACTCATCCTATGCCTACATGGTATAAGGAACATGACTATTGTAATTATCATCGCATTAAAGGCCATAGTGATGGTAATTGCATAACCTTCAAGAACATTTTCTAGGAAATGATAGATAATGGAGATCTCATCCTGGACAACCCGAATGCACCGAAAATCAAAAATTACATACCTTTAAGAAGTTGTTTCCTAATCATACACCATCATCTAATCAGGAATGGTGAACCTTGACCAATGATGTGAGTAATATTCATGAAGTCCATGCTATTTTCAATATCGTATGAGTCATTCCTCAATTTCCACCTATTTTGTCTATCTAGGAGATTCTGATTTCTTCAAGCACGAGATCCTTTACCCATGGCGGAGCCTACCTCATCTACTCCTTCACCCACAAAGGATTCCCCTTCATCTCCCTCTTCACCCACAGAGGAATCCAAAATTTTTGTTGATTTCATTCCACCATCTACCTGCAACCTAGCAAACAATCAATGGTATTAACTCTCCTACCCACATGAGAATCGTCATCACTTTCTTCTCCATGAAAATGGAGATTCTACCTCACCCCATCTACCATCACTCTTACCCACAAGTAATCCTTTAGATGCGTCACATCGTGGCTGTTGGGGAAAATTCCCCATTAGCATTCAGGATCCCATTTATCTTCTCTTGGCTCTTTTACCCAAAGAGTTGGAGGCTAACCAATTCCTATCTCATTTGGGACACATATTTTACAAGGATTTCCACTAAACCAACTGCATCTCCTCTTACAATAGTTTCATTTTCATGACTAATATGTGATCGCTTGGATTACGTTGATAATTCCATGCTTTGGGGACATCTTCGGCTTCCCTTTTCAACCCAAATGTAAATTTCGTCTATAAATACCTCCACGATCTATCCAAAGGTATTTCCAACGAACAAATCAACCCTGACCATACCTATTGAAATGACTTCTTCTTCGTCACCTTTACCTACATCTAAACCTTTACCCATAATTTACCCTAACCATATTGAAATGACTTCTTCTTCTGCCACCTTCACCTACATCCAATTCCTCACCCAAACCCATTCCTCTGCGTAAGAACTTACCTACACCTACATCTCCTCCCACATATAGACCTATCACTACCCTGGGTGTCATGTCAACATTAAGCCTTGTCCATCCACCCATTAAATTAGACGTATCCACATCATCCCAACCCCGCACGAAAAACCATTCCTCCACCTAAAAAGAAGACCCAACCTTCTAAGACACATACACCAGTTTCACCTCTATGCCTTTGTCACCTTTTCCCTTTCCATATATCCTTGGACCTCACCCATCTACCCTGGTCAAGCAACCACCTACCCAAAGCAAATCAAAAGCACAATAGTCCACCTCTTCATCATGATCCTTTATTATGTCCGATCGATGTCAACACAACCTTCACATCACACAATATCACTCACAACTTCCTTACCACATATACCCCCCACCAAAGCCTACCATACCTTCCACCGGACTCTACCTTGAAACCTTTACTGCACCTCTATTATCACCGTGGCTAACCCATCCTCTGCCACCATCCGCTTTCCCTTATGCATCACATACTCCCACCTCACCTTTACCCAAGAAGGTGCAATCCAAGGACAAGAACCCACTACCCTCCAACAGGGTAGTTAAACCAACAACACCTTCCATTTCTAGTTCATCTACCACACCTTTACCCAAGTAGGTACCATCAAAACCTAAGATAGTACCACCTACCAAACCGGTGGTCAAACCTATTCCACCTTTTATAACACCTCTTCCACCACAATCATCCAAACCTTTACCCAAACCCACACTCACTTCCTTTGTGATCCATTGGTAGGGTCCTATGCCAACATTTTAGCCAACCTCTTAGAGACCTTGGTCATCACATTACCGCCGCTTAGACCTTACGACCCCTCAAACCCAAACCAAAATGGTTTGATGAAACTAAAATTTTTTCCTACCATCATGTGTCAGGACATGATGTAGAAGGTTGTAAGGCTCTCAAAACCGCTCTCCTCTAATTATGCCCCACGAAAGAAAATTTCAACGACGATGATCTTCTTGATGAGGACCTTGTTTCATCTTCACATATCACCATACATCCTCACCCACTACCTATTCAGCAGCCCACATCACCACCTCCACAACCATTTTATCCACCTCCAAAATTCAAGATCAACATGGTTCACATAAGAGAGCTTGTCAAAGCCCCACCAAAATGCCTAGTGTGCCCTACTCATTTCACAAGGTTCTTACCTTGTATTAGTTTTGTCCATCATATCGTTATACTACTCATGACATACCTTCTCCATCCACCTCTTTTCCTTAGATTAACATGATCCAAGTTACCACTCACACCCAAAAGACAAAGGAAAAGAAAAATCAACTAGCCCATCTATTAATCATGTGCCTAACATACCATCTGCACCCGCACCCAAAATCACCATTTGAGGACCCACATACCCTATTTCTGATGGGGTCACCCATCATACAATGATAAAACAATTACACCAATCCCCTCTAAAAATGTCTTTGTATGATCTCATCCAAACCTCTGAATCTCATTGACAAGCCCTCATGGAGGTTTTACAATCCATCGAGGTTTTACCTAACGACCCCACACTATCAGCTTCCATTATCACCCCTCACCACGTGGCCTCTCTTACCAAAACATCTCCTTCTTCTACCCCCACTCCCACTCATCAAGTGGTCACCCTCAGTTTCTTTGATGAGGAGATCATACCTCTCCAGTCATATGACCTTGATCCCACTCTTTTCATCTCCATCTATATCAATAATATTCGCATTCAACACATTATGATCGATGGAGGTGCCAAAGATCAACATCATATCCTCCCACGCATATAATCAAATACACATCCCTTCAAATTGCATGCATAATAACCCGGTTATGTTGTACTCCTTCAATGACGCCATCACTTCCACCCTTGGCACCATTATTCTTCACGTTCATGTGGGCCCCATAATACGTTGAGTTATTCATAATGTGTTGGAGTTATTTTATGTTTTGACCAACCTTAGAGGGGAATTCTAGTATAAAAATGTTTCAAATTTGAACATGAAGGACATAACTACAACATCCTTGCTAACCCTTCTCCATTCAAAACTTGTAACATGTTGTACCAACCTAATGATGTCCTTATACCAAGTTAAGGAATCTACCACTATTGTCACTTCTCCTTCACCCGTAGCCTCATCTATAGATGTTGTCGCTACCTCACCCATGCCTACCTCTTCTATTCCCACTTTGCTTTATCGCAGCCTCTGCAGCTGACCCAGCTAACCCATCTAGTTCCCAACCAACTAATCCTTCTTCTTCCCAATCGCCTAGTAATTCATCTATTCTAGCTACACACATATCCACTACCGATCCCTTAGAAGGTGTTTTTCAATGCCTCACTCTGGGAATACCACTTGTACAACATAAACACATTCCTTACTCCACAAGAGTATGGTAACCTATGCCAACATCCTCGTTATGACCATCACATAGGAGAGGTCTTCCCTTATGGTCCTCCCCACCTTCACACCAACTTAACATATGGGGGACTTGATACTTCCACCTATTCACTGATCCACCTTCCCAAACATGACCATTTTCATCCAACCTCCAATCTCTCACCAACCGCCGCTTCACCCACACTTTCCTTCATTGTTGTGCATGGAAATTCTTGGCTTTGGGTTCTACAACTAGGGCCATTATACTTTCATCCTGTGTACCACACGTAAACACAAAGACCATAGTGGTATTGGATTTTTGAACCATCTTCCAAGAAGAACTACATCAAACTCATCGAGGACAAAAACCTTTTCCACCCCATTCACCAACATCACCACCTTCACCCACAGAGTCTATAGATCCTGAATCTATTCATCCTAAAAAATTCATGAACACCATTTCCCTAGGACCTCTGACTTATCAATGTGATGATGAGGCTCCCTCTTCTCTTCCCTTCCTATATCCTAACATGATTGATGATGATACACCTTTTATTAATGTCATTCAATGTCAGGACAATGAGTCTATCCTCACCTACCTTGGTGCGGAAGATTCTTACATTCACCGGTCATTGCCTTCTGAGATGCAAACCATGTTAAATGAATCGACCATCGAAATTAATATTCACACTCAAGATGACCCGCACATTCTAAAGATAGGTCAATATTTAGATATTGTTGAGCATGAAGCTTTCACTTCTTTCCTCTCGGGATTATAGCAACACTTTTTCTTGGTCCTATGTTGATATGCCCGGTATTGACCCAAACATTTTGGTCCATAATATCGTCACCATCCCTAAAGCCAAACCCATAAAATAGAAGTTATGTAAAATGCATCCTCACATTGCCCTCCTGGTCAAGGAATAACCTCAGTGCCTTCTTTTGGTTTCCTTCATCCTACCCATTGATTATCCCTAATGGATTTCTAACATTGTTTTTGTCACAAAAGCGATAGGGGACTCTGCATTTACATGGATTTTCGTGACCTAAACTTAGCTTGCCCCAAAGATGAATTTCCTCTACCTAGTATTGACCAACTAGTTGATCTTACCGCTGGTCATGAGATGTTATCACTCATGGATGATTTCTCAAGTTATAACCAAATATTACTTGCCCTAGAAGATCAACACAAAACTACCTTCATCACTCCTTGGGGGACCTTCTACTATCGTGTTATGCCCTTTGGCCTTAAAAATGTTAGTGCTACATATCAGTGGGCTATGACCTATATCTTTCATGACATCATGCATCACATATTGGAAGATTATGTTGATGATATTCTTTCCAAATCCAAACATCGGGCTGACCACCTTATAATCCTTAAGGTCATCTTTGACCATCTCATCAAGTATTGTGTTCACCTTCAACCCAAGAAGTGTGTCTTTACTATTCTCTCAGGAAAGCTCCTTGGTTTTATCATTTCTTTGTGTGGCATAGAATTCAATTCCTCTAAAATCAAGGTCATTATTGAAATGTATCCACCTACTAACCTATGCCAACTTTGTAGTTTTTAATAAAAGTTGCAATCTATTTGTCATTTTATTTTGTAGCTTTTTTACCGCTACCATCCCTTTCATCATATCCTCAAAAAGGATATCTCCTTAAAATGGGATTATGAATTTCATAAATCCTTTGACTCCTTAAAATGATACCTCCTACAATCACTTGTGGTCATTCCTCCTAAGGATGACCAATGATTTAACCTTTACATTTTAGCTACTTATCATTCCTAGGGGTCGTGCTTGCTCATCGCGATGAGCAACATAGGGAACAAGTGGTTTACTATATAAGTCATACGCTTCTAGACTACGAAACTAGATACACCCATCTCAAAAAAATTCTTAGCCTTAGTTTTTGTCGCCACTAAGCTTTGACATTACCTACTCAATCACAAAACATTTGTAGTCACCAATACTGACCCCTTACATTACATGTATGCCAAACCCTACCAACATCAACGTGTTGCACGTTGGATCATGCTTTGCAAACCTCGACCTCAATTCATTCATCAAAAATCTATCAAAGTCCAAATCATCGTTGACCAACTCGCAGATGCACCCCTCTCTAGATATCAATCTTCTAACTTTGATTTTTCAAACAAATCCATCATTTCCCTCTCTTTGGACGATACCATTTACCAAATGACCTTATTATTTGACGGCTCCAAATGTCAGCATGGGGGTGGTGCATGCATCATCCTCATACCTCTTGATAGTGAACCTATGCTATTATCCTTCAAAATAGATTTTGAATGTACTAATAATATTGTCAAATACGAAGCACTCATATTAGGTCTTCAAGCCACTATCACCTTAGATTTTAAATCAATTAATATTTTTGGTGACTCTCATCCTGGTTGTAAACAAATTCAATGGTATATACTAGTGTCGTAATGAAATACTTCAAAATTATAAGCATCATGTGGACATACTTTTAACTACCTTTGACTGTTATGAGCTTCAAACCACCCCACATTCTACTAATAAATTTGTTCATACCATGGCTCGCCTAGCTTCTCAAATACAAGATTTTCTACCAACTAACTAAAAATATTTGTCACAAGACAAAGTTACAATCACCTTCTTATTTACTTCAATACATCAACCTCTTCAAGACCATTAGACCGATCCATGTGACCTTTGGTATAAGTAGTTTGCATATTACCTTTCCCTGTCAATTATACCTCCCGACCTTACTCGTAATGGGAAACACGCCTTTCTCAAAAGTGTCTCTCACTATGTCATCATGGGTGGCCTTATTTATAAATGTGGCTTTGATAGTATCCTCTTACGATGCCTTACAAGTTCTAAAATTCCTTATACCATCAAGGAAGTTCACGATGAAATTTGTGGAGGTCACTTCAGTGGCTTAGCTTTCACCAAATGCATCCTTTGCCTAGGCTATTATTGGCCTATCCTCAACCTTTATTGTTTTGACTACATCAAAGGTTGTGTGAAATTCTAGCAACATGCTAATATTCATCACACACCTAGTCACACCTTATAGGTTGCACGAGATCTTTGGCCTTTCCCTCAATGGGGTTTGGATCTTTTCAAAGAGACCAATCTTCATTCTTCACAACACCATCAATGGATTATTACCACAACTGAATATTACACTAAATGGGTAGAAGCCATCCCCCTCATCTCTAAAAATCTGATAAAATATGGGACTTCATTAATCATCACATCATTTTTCACTTCGGCGTTCCTCACCACCTCACCACTGATAATGGAAAATAGTTAAAAAAAAAACCCTATGGAAACTTTATGATGCCTTTGGCATCCAACTTAGTTTTTCTTCACCTTACTACCCACAAAAATGGCCAAGTTGAATCAACCAACAAAACCTTAAACAAAATTCTTATGAAGGTGGTTGACGATATGGGAAAGGATTGGCACATGCACATTCCTTTTGCTTTATGGGCTTACCGTACTAGTATTCATACCTCAACTGCGGCCACACATTTTTCTTTGGTCTATGGTATAGAGTTTTTCTTTTCTCTCAAATTCCATATTTTGTCTCTTCGTATCTCACTCAAAGAGATGCTTAATGATGATGAATTTTTCTAGGACTGTTTGGCACAACTTGAGTTATTAGACGAATGTCATCTTAATGCTCTTGATCATATCCAAATCTACCAAAAATGTATCAAACATGCCTATGACAAACATTTCCACGAAAGAACCTTTCAATTCGGTGACCTCATCTTGAAGGAAAATCAACATGTAACCAAAGAGGATAAAAATAAATGGGGAAAATTTTCTCCTAATTGGCTTGGACCTTATATCGTTACTCATACCTATGGATCAGGTGCTTATCATTTTTCTTCACTCAAAGGTAAACCCAAACTTGAGCCCCTTAATGCCTTGCATCTTAGACCATTCTACTATTGAATTAATTCCTATATCACCGCTTGTCTATTTAGCACTCGTCCCTTGAGCACCATCCACCTTCCATTTTAACTATTTTAAGAATCCACGACTCAACAAGAATCATGTGATTACCCATCACTTTTTCAGTCATATCTTCAATATGAGTATCACAACACTACTCATGGCATGATTCTCATGGATACTTTTCATCTTTTTCAAAGTGGAATCCCATGGTCATTCATCACTTAAACCCTCTCTTTCATAGTTAACCTCTGTGTGATATAGTTTTGTATTCAAAATAAGGGCCTATTTTTCTCTATAGTCTTGTCCATGACTTAAAAGTCCAAAAGCAAAGCAATTTCAAAAGTAAAATGGGATTCAACTCCTTGAGTCAAACTTCTAGCAAAAAGATGATTCCCTCAAAAGGACATCTATTCTCTTTGCTCTTGCTGCTATAAATAGGTTGCTCCCTCGAAGGACAGCTATACAAAGCTAGCCATATTGTACTTAGTCTCTCATCAAAAGAGGACTATTCTTGCAAAATAAAATAAAATATTCAGAAGCTTCTGCATCAATCACTTCACGAAGACCTAAAGGATATAATATAATCATCCCACATATACTTCCCACATCTAAAACAACAACAAAAAGAAGAAAATGATAACTTTTTGTCATGGACTTGCCTATTTTGATCTTAGGTCTCTTGCCAAGTAGGCATGTTGTCTTACACCAGGTGATGCTAAACACCAACCATTTTCACCTCATTTCCTTTTTCACCCTAATTTCCTACCTTCTCAAGGGAATTTCGCAAAAATGACATTTCGTGATCATGTGACTTTATTCACCCTTAGCATAGTCAATCATGCAATGCCTTTAGGGTCTTACGTTCATAAGCCAATATTTGGTATGGTAGACTCATTATGGTTCTTATCAATTAGGTGGCTCTTTTTTTCACCTCTTACCATTCACCTTCTTCATTACTTATTGATTACCCTATACAAGACTAGACCATCGATACCTACATTTTAAGGATTCCCCTTTCACCAACATCAATCATGCCTAAAATGACATGAACCCAACCCTACCTAAAATGACCTAAACCAAACCAAGCCTCAACGAATTAGACTCAATCATACCTAAATCCTACCCACCCATTCCACTACATCATCTTATTTTTTCCTAGCTTATGGGAGAACTACATTGACATGAGGCCCCTTTTCTTCGACGTTATCTAGGAAGCACTCTAAGGGCATGGGGCCCTGGAGGTTAGCTCACCACTCTCTACCCTAAACCAATTTCCACCCCCATTTTTCTATTCACATTCTACCTTAGTTAGTTTCCATCTTATACACTACTTGGAAATTAAACAAACATACAAGTATACAAACATGTATATCTACCTATTTCTTACATCATCATATCATACATTAATCATTTCACATTTCCATCATATCAAATATTTCATACATTTACACCATAACATACATATTCATCATCATTCATTTTTCCATGCTACCAATAACTTGGCAATTAAATCCAACCCATAAACATAACCAAAGCATGCCTAACTAACCTAACTCAACCATGCCTAACTGACCTAACTCCACCATGCCTACATGACCTAGACTCCACCATGCCTACATGACCTAGACTCCACCATGCCTAACTAACCTAGACTCCATCATGCCTACACGACCTCAACTCCACCATGCCTAATTCACCTAGTTTCCATCCATACACAAATAACAATGGAAATTAAAACATAAGTACATCATCCATACCATAAATCTCATCATCTATAACAATGAAATTTTGTGTATCAATATAAATATACACCGATATAAATACATACAGATATCTCCAAACACTCAGGTACATACTCACCATCTTCGACACGTAGGTCGGTATAGGATCAAAATCTCAAAACCCTCATATACATCCTCACTATCATCAACACGTAGGCCGATATATACCAAAAATATACACTAATCATATCCGGTGACTAATCATCACCCCACCTGATATCCATACATATCTATAATGTCTCCTCCTCCCCTCTACCTATCTGCTACCCTATCAGCATCTCTCCATCAGTCATAGGTCTCGATCTAGACTTTGCCTAGCCCTCAACTAGGTCTGGCCTCCATGAACTCATCATCTCACCTTGACATTGTCTTTGGGCTGCATCATCCCCCTGTCCTCTCTAATTATGAGTGTGGGATCTAGTCCTCTCACTTGTTTCCTATTGTGCCTTGTACTCAACATAGGAGGGGACATCTATCCCTGTGGTTGTCGGATGATCCTAGTAATATTGTTCCTCATTCGGGGAATCCACGAACCTTCCCATGACACTGCATGCGAGGTGGTGTCATAGGTCTTACAAAAACTATGAGCTATGTCTTGCTAGAGCTGTCCTTAGACCTTGTACTTGTGTTTCCTATCTTCCTTCATGTACCTAAGGACCTTGTCATGTCATCACTTCCTTTAGTGTGGGAACCTATCCGATAAGCACATGGCGGTGCTCACTGCACTATAACCTAGGCTGTAGGGCCACAACATGATCCTATGCGGTGGTCATTTGGACTGTAAATGTGTTACTTGTGCTTGAAAGGTAGATTCATGTCCCCATCTCCAACTACACCTGTGTGGGCTCATGTCCCTATGTAACCTGGGCCTGTAGGGCCACCACCTAAGCTTGTAAAATGAAAACCTATGCCTCTGAACCTATGAGATGCCCCTGTAAAACTATAATCTATGTGCTAGATGGTAGCCACCACCTAACCCTACAAGGTATCCCTCTGTAATATGATGGTGGCTAAGTCTAGCTGCCTTGGCCTCGAGGGTGTCATTCGTAGCTATGTTTCCTACCATTGCCTATATCTATCGATGACCCCAACATCATCAATCTACCTATCTACCACCTACTCCTCCTACCCTGTTAGCACACTTCGGTCATGGTGGAGACATAGGTCTCTCCACGTCATCTCTCCTATACTAAGGGAAGGGTGGTGGCATGTCCTATGGTAACCCAAACTACTGTCTGACCCTGTCTATAGGTATCATCTCGTACTGCTAACATGGTACACATGTATTCACACGATCATCTGTAACTCCTCTAACTCCTCCACCATGTCCCTGTATGAGGGATAGCTAACATAGGGCCTCCAAACAATATCCACACTAGACAATCCTTCCAAAAATGCATGTAATATGAAACATCATGTATGGCCCTAACCACCTTGTGCTCCCCACCAACTAGTACCCACCATCTATAGCCATGACTCTGACCAAGCCACCCCTAAACCAATCAAGTCAAGGAAAACCAACTAGACATACACATACGATGTGCTCATATGCCCAGAAATGTATAAGAAAAGTGTAACACAAACTAAACCACTGCAACCTCTCATAGGTCCATATCTCCCTATATGTACCAGGAATGTCGGTGCCCATGTTAAATAGATCCACAATTCCAGCATATCCTGGAGCACTCCCATTAATTCTTACAATAATCTACCACCCTCATCATCTGGTAGGGTGAAATAACATAATGCTTCTATCATTAAAACAACCAACCTTGTCTCCTAAGGATGGGCTGCATACATCTCTCCATAGCTAAGGCTTGCACTATGGTACCTCAGCTCACCCATCACCTCCCCAAACATAGCCACTATAGACTCATGGGAGGCCACCGAAGAAAAAATAATACACTCACTCACCCATAATCGGTAGCCATGCAGGATCCTATATACATCCTCCAGGGTGACAGTAATCTCACCCGTTAGTAAATGAAAAGTGTTGGTCGTTGAATCCCATCTATCGATGAGTGTGACCATCAAACTAGGATCTCAAGCTACACACCTATAGCATCGATCCCAATCAATCCAACATTAGCTCCCACTCCTCCATAGTCACACTTGACCACATATCTACCAACAGAGGTGGTACTCTGTCTTGCATACGTAGTTGGTCCCTAGCCTACATCCAACAAAACACAACATTGTTAAGACCTCACTACCTCCAATTACGTCTTAACCCCAACACCATACCCAATCACACCAATCCTACTTACCCCATTTACCTAATTCACATACCAACCTCCTACCCTTTACACTCATGACTCATTACCTTCACATTATTTCACCTACTCACCTAACCCATCTAGCCAATGACCATATGTTACCCTTACCCCTCTACAACCAATATTACTTGCCCCTTTTTGACCTCTTTTTCCTTTGAAACATAACCCTTCTTACCCATGTCCCTCTTTCACCCTAACCACGCCGGTCTCTGGACCATCACTAGTTCTCTTGACCGACATTGGTTCTAATTAACCGGTGTCATTCACCTTAGTCTTGATCGATGTCAGCTATAACTAACCGATGTCGGCCAAACCTTGACCGACATCGGTCTCTGTCGCGACCCCAAAACTGAAACCCCCTCCTCTATTTCTTAAAAATTGACAAAAACCAACCTACAATCCTAATTAATCCCAAACACTTACACCCCACATTTATTTCTCCCCCTACTTAGCCTATATTTGACCTCCTCCCCATGGATTTCATCTATTTTTCACCCATATTTCAAAATTAACATTCCCACCCAAAATTTCTTCATTGTAAAAACACAATTAGAGAAAAAAACAAGCTAGAAAATTCGCCTACCTCATCTTAATGACATCTACGTGGTGGCACATTGTTCGCTTATTTGGTGGTCCACCCGACCCCTCTCTTACCTCTGCCATACCAAAATCTACCTTGAATCTCTCCACTAATCACACATCTCCACCTACTCTAGTGGACCCATCTACCTAGATCCTCTCAACACTTAGTCACCTCCACCTCAGCCTAGTACAATAGCTTGTCTTTTTCCTCCCTGAAAAATGTACAAGTCACTCAACTCTGTCATTTTCTCAAAGTCAACAACAATAATGATTTCCATAAAATACATAATTTTAACTTTATAACCCTAACCTAACATTACTAACATCATTCATACAAACCGACGTCAATTACCTTATAATGGGCATCATTCATTTACTAATACCATTTCCTCCATGTTTTTCCTATTTTGACCTAACCTCATTATACCTTGTGATGTTGTTACCTATGTTATTTTAGCCTAATAACCATACCTTTCCTATTTCCATGTCGTTTATCCTGACCAAACCCTTGGTGTACTGGATCATACCTAAACATTCCTACACCTAACCTACATTGTGTTTCTAGACCATATCCTATACCCTAGATACCTGAATCACTTCAACCTTGTTTGGATAAACCTATCGACCTTGGACGATGTAGAGTTTGCAAGCTCTTCAACCTAGTACCGTGTTGCAGTCTATACATGTGTGTGCATTCGATTTCCATTACCCATTACCCAATTTGACCCTGGCCCATTACTTATTACCCGATTTGACCATTACCCTTTACCCAAAGTACCCATACCCTTCCCTACCTACCTTAACTTACACCAACTACACATTTATCAAACCACTCACCGACTTCGTATAACACCTCATCAGTTCCTAGTTTGAGGGGGATCACCTTCACCCACACTTGGGCAACCCCACTCTCACCCATACATGGGGAAATCACATGCTATTTTTATCGCGTCATTTGCTAATACAATCTACACGACAAAAAGGGGAAAAATATAGACACCAATATTAGGTCATACTACCCTTATAACCTCGTTAATTAAATTAACCATACCTTACCTATTCATATCCCATAGTGCACATGATTAATCGAATTAATTAATTTAATTTAAATACTTACTTGACCACCTCACCCACCTAACTCACCTAGCCACCTCAATCCATGACCCACTCAAACCCCATTAATGACCTAAGACCAAGTCTAAGCCTATCCTAACCAACTAGGACTTAGTTTAAACCTTGACTTAACTCCTATTAACAAACATAAGTGGAATCTTACTCTTTCTTCCATGATCTATCACTCAATACTTAGACAAAGATTGAAGATCCAGCCAAAAATAGCAATAATAAGGCTATTTTTGGCCAACCTAGATATTCCTACCTTAACTAATATGGATATACCGACGTCGGTCACACCTCAACCAACGTCGGTCACCCGACCATCGCTAATTAGGTTAAATACTTTTCCAATCCTTTTCTTAGGTTGGTCATTCGATCAAAATCTCATCCGAATAGAGACTTGGAGCAGTTGAATTTCTAAAACACTTAGGCAAAGGAAAGCACCTAGGGAGCACTACCAACAACCATCAAAGCATCCATCACCTTCTTCATGATCATGGATTCACACAGAGACTCAAACTTTTGTGGCACACACACGACTCCCCTTCTCTTTAGATCTCTGCCATCATTATTTTCATCACTTGCACTCTCTGGATCTATTCTTCAGTAAGTACCTAATATCTCTTCAGTTATCTTTATTTTCTTTCATTAAGATCATCATTCCTCTCAATAACTTATTCTTCTATACATCTATACACCTCCTTCTCCCTCCAACCCATCACCTTACTATATCTATCCCTTTTCACCTATCTTCACCCTCTCCTAGTCATCTCTTGAGTCACTAAGACCATTTTACGACCTCACCCCCACCATTTCCATCCTTTATGCATTCACAAGGAGTCTAAAGGCCATTTCTAAGAGATTTTTATTAACTACCCTTATCGACATCGGTTAGCCAACCAACGTTGGTCATCCTAAAAAATTGACATCGGTCACACAACTGATGTCGGTTATGTTCTGAAAACATACCTCAAACCAGTGAGCTCATACCCATTCCCTAACAACCAGGATCATTCCTAATCTTTACCATATCTTACCCAGAGCTTGTATCAGACCTGTGAACCTAATACCAGCCCATCACCTGACCTATTTTGACCTCAATCACCTTTTATCTGACCTTTCTTATTTGTTTTGTATGAGATACCTAAATCATTTCAATTCCAATAAGATTTTTATTTCATGTTTATTTTGGATAACATTAATATTGTTATTTAAAAAGTGGATTGACAACATGTTCAGAAGCATCACGCTTCCTAGATCTAGCTTCTACTAGGAAGTCCACTTGTTATTTTATTTAACTCTATCTGGTGGTATTATTTTGTATTTTATAGGTAGTTCCTCCTAGCCAAAAGGGAGTATTTGTAATCAGCATTGGATCAGGAAATCATAATGCACGCACAACCTTCATCTAAAATTACAAACAGGTATTCCTCCTTAGTATATTACCCTCTATTTGTTTCATTAATTTATAAAGAATCGGTGAAACAATTAGAGTATGTTTTATTGTTATGTGCCTGCTCTAGGTTCTTTCTTCACTCTTCACAAGACACATGACTCCTCGTACACGTCAAAATCTGGTTCACCCATATGATTCTGCATGGACCAAGATAACTACTTCCATGTGCATGTAGTGGCCATATATAGATCCATCAACTCCCACCCATATAACTCTTTAAGGCCCACAATTCTCTAAAACTAGGCACATATGATTTTGCTCATGTCCTCATCATAACCTACACTAGGGACAACATACACTTCACTTGTTCTTTCTCTTTTTGTTCTCTTCCCCTTAGGAACCTAGGTTCTAAGGTCTAAGGTCCTTCTCCTACCTAAAAGTAACACGGGTGCACTAGGTTATTCTTGCACAGTTTCTTCTACCTCTTTCACCCCTTCCTCTTCATCTCTCATTTCTTCATCCTGGGGTTCCTCCACATCTTCCGGTTGGTAGGGTTCTGGCATGCTCTCTTTAGACTCCTCCTCCTCCTCATTAAGCTTCATCTTTATTTTCTCTTTCTCTCGGGTGCTTCTTTTTGAGGGGAGAGTCGAGGTGACCTTCGTAAAGGTTGTGATGTTCTATGCCTTGGGTCTTGGTTCTTCTGAACACCTTCTTAAACTGGCACTCCTCATGGATTGCATCTACGTCCAAGTCTTCCTCTCCTTATTCCTATGGGGAGTATTTGTGCACTCACTCTCCACTTTGTCTGTGGGCTACCTCTAGCCTCTATGGTCCAAGCCTCCACTATCCTTGTGTTCTTATTCTTCATCTATCTCTATGGTCGAGGTAGGCTTTGGAGCTGCCACATTTTCAATTTGTGTTTTCCCTTAGGAAACCCTAGAAGCATGAACTCATTCTCCCCATACTTGTTGTTTTCCAACCTAGGCTTAAGCTGGAGATAGACAAGCACAGCTCCATTTTCCCCAATATCCAAACTTACCGGATTCATATTTATAACATCTAAAATGAGCCTCTCAATGTAGGAAAACTAACCTAGATAAACATAAGTTTTTTCTAAGAGTATGGTATTCACAATCTACCTTGTCCACATTAAAGCTCAACCAGCGTGCATCAGTAAATATTTGCCGCTGCCTGGAAATAGCACATTGTGAAGGCATAGGATAATTTGCACCAGGAACTCCATGTCACATCCTTCATTGCAAACCACACGATGTAAAAATGTTGATACACCGTGAACTGCACCGCCTTACCCACTACTGAGGGTAACTCCTTTGGAATGCACCATTCCTCCTTAAAGGCCACATGCAGTTAATCATACCATAGTTTTTCCCTTTGTTTAAATGGGCCACTCATTGTTCCTTCACACAAATACTTCTCAAACCTCTCTATGAGGGACTTCTTCTCCACAGGGTATTCCCAGATCTTGTTATTTGGCCCATCGGGCACTCTAATTTCTACAAACACAAGAGATAGTAGGATAGCACCAAAAATTATCTTTTCACCTGTGCATGCTTCCTCAATAATTGTTTCTACTTATAACCCCGCTTAAATTGTATACTTCTCCTTATGACATTTTCTTCACAATATGTAGACACGTGGTATTTACTCCGAGACTATCTCTCTTGATCATTCATCTTAGTAAGTAGATGCATGAATTCCCACACCACATGCTACTTCCTTAATCTATAGATGTCTATTCTACATGGACCCTTGGAGTATCCCAACTCCTTTCTTCTGGCTATAACAATTTCCATATCGGTTAGATCACTACTAATTTATGTCATTTTTCCCTTCAGTCCTATTAATGTGGCAATCAAAAGCATGGTGATCATTACCCGCCATCTAGAAAAATAGAAGAAGTCCTCACGGACTCTTCTCATAAGCCATTGGTATAAACTTTCTGGTTTTCCAAAATATGGGAGTTCATACAGTTGATACACCCCTACCTTCTTGAGAAACTTCTCCCCAACATCGTCATATACTAACATGTCTTCCACTATGCATTTTTTGGTCTTCTTATTCAGAAAAGTGTCCAACTCTCCCTTGTTATCGGTGGTGTAGTGGTTTTAGTCACTTACTTTGCATCTGTGGATATGGGAATCCCAATCCTACCCGATGATCACTCCTTCTGGATACTACATTTTTAAACAATTTATCTCCAGAGAAACTTTGACCTTGACTTCCACCTTCTTCTTCCCCTTCATACCTATTGCAGGTTCCTTCCTCGGTGCCATTATAAAATCTCACATTTTGTCTTCTATCAAGTAAGCTTTCATTCCCTAGCTTGAATTTGTGCATAGAAGTTCTTCTCCACGGGGTATTCCCAGATCTTTTATTTGTCTCATTGAGCACTCTAATTTCTACAAGCACACAGAGATGGTAGGATAGCGCCAAAACTTATCTTTTCGCCTATGTGCGATTCCTCAATTATTTTTTTGCTTATAATCCCGCTAAATTGTAGACTTCTCCTTGTGACATTTTCTTCGTAATATGTAGCCACATGGTATTTACCTGAGACTATCTCTCTTGATCATTCATCTTAGTAAGTAGATGCATGATTGCCTACACCATATGGTACTTCCTTAATCTATAGATGTCCATTCCGCATGACCCTTGGAGTATCCCAATTCCTTTGATTGTGGTTATAACAATTGTTGTATTGGTTAGATCACTACTAATTTATGTCCTTGTGCCCTTTAGTCCTATCAATGTGGTAATCAAAGGCATGGTGATCCTTACCCTCCATCCAGAAAAATAGAAGAAGTCCTCATGGACTCTTCTCATAAGCCATTGGTATAAACTTTCTGGTTTTCCAAAATATGGGAGTTCATACAGTTGATACACCCCTACCTTCTTGAGAAACTTCTCCCCAACATCATCATATACTAGCATGTCTTCCACTATGCACTTTTTGGTCTTCTTATTTAGCAAAGTGTCCAACTCTCCCTTATTATCGGTGGTGTGGTGGTTTTAGTCACTTACTTTCATCTATGGATATGGGAATCCTAATCCCACCTAATGATCACTCCTTATGGATACTGAATTTCTAAAAAATTACTCTCAGGAGAAACTTCGACCTTGACTTCCACCTTCTTCTTCCCCTTCGTACTGCTGCAGGTTCCTTCCTTGGTGCCATTATAAAAATCTCACATTTTTTCTTTCCGTCAAGTAAGCTTTCATCCCCTAGCTTGAAATTATATGCCCTAGTTCAAAACAACATGTCCTAGCTCCATCTCAATGCATCTTCTTCACTTAAACCCTTCTTCAATGTAGATGTAAGCCACTTTTATGCACAAATTTTCTCTCCACATCTGGTTTCATAACTCTTTGCACCTCAACACGTTTCACTTGGCTCGGTTGCAGCTAGCTCATTTGAATAATTGTTATCACAAAGGTAAAAATGAACCCGCATCACGTCCTTATATATATTTTGAAAATTTATTACATTTATTGCTCCTTTACCTACCATCGATCCTCTCATTAATTGACCAGTTTCCTAACTTTTGTACGGCACACCTACACACCCCATCTATAGCCTTCTATCATGCCTTCCTACCTTCTGGCTACAAACCTCCTTCTATGCACATCCATGCGCCAAAGTACCTCATCAATGTGCCTTCCTCTAGTGGTTTCTATGGTCGTGGATTACCTTGTGTTATAATATTCATTCATTTATTTCTAGTTATGGTCTTCCTTAAAAGAAATCTTCTTTTTAGCAGCTCCTTTCCATACTTGAATAACACCTGTAATAGTTTGTTCTTATGTGTACCCATTTTTAATAACAACCACCCCACACCAATGGTATGTGCAAAGTCCTTTGTGCATAAAAATACTTGAGATTGTAATTAGCTTCCAAGTGCATAAATGTGCTTATTACACAAAACACCAAACTAAATTGACAAAGCATAATGATGAAGAAGGAAATACATTAAAAGAAATACAAAAAGGGAAACCTATACTAAATGGAAATACTACCTTATTACAAACACCAAGAAGAAATATTTATAGTAGGGCTTCAGCCTACTCTTGTTAAAGTAACTAGGTAACCGTGTTCCATCAAGTGCCTCTAATTGACAAGTGTTTGATTCAAGGATGTGAGTGATAACATATGGTCCCAACCAATGCACCTTAAGTTTTCTTGTATGGCATAGAAACTTGGAATCATAAAGAAGTACCATTTGTCCCACCACAAGCTTCTTGTCTCGGATGTGTTTGTCATGAAATGCCTTCGCCTAGCCTTTTCATTTTTCTAACTCCAATGTGATATGCACACATCTCATCTAGCTATATTAACTTGTTGATTATTTCATCTAATGCTTTCTCATCGCCTAGATCCCCCACATGTGCAATAATACGCAAAGAAGTTAACATGAATTCCATGGGAAGAATTGAATTTGCATGTGCAAACACCAATGAAAGGGTGTGGCCATATTTAACCTTTTATAAGGTGTTCTATATGCCCGAATCACAACAAAAATTTTATCATCCCAATCTTTCCTTCCAACATCACAAAATTTTGTTAAGGTCTAGCTCAATATCTTGTTGAAGGCCTCAACAGTTCCATTTTCTTGAGGGTAATAAGGTGTAGTCTTATGGTACGCTACCTTAAATACATCCAATGATATCCCGACTATCTCATTCAAGAAGTGTGTGCCCCTGTCACTTGTCAAATCAATGGACATCCATACCTAGTAATAATATTTTCCCATAAGAACTTTGTTGATGTAGTTATTGTACAATCCTTTGTAGGTGTTGCTTCTTCCCACCTTGTAAGATAATCTATACAAGTGATGATGTAGCACAATCCAGTTCTACACACAACTAGGGAAATAGGACCCACAAAGTCTATTGCCCATTTTTCAAATGGCTTTGCACTAGTAATAGGCCTCAAAGAAATTTCATCTCTTTGTCCTAGGTTTTCCAAGACAATGACAAGTAATCACACACCTTATTACTCCTTACAATCCTTATACAGTTCTTCCACCATAATCCAAAGTAGTAGAATCTTGTGCGTAGTGGCATCACCGCATAATTTCCACCTACAATAATGTTATGAGCCTCTTCCATGATATCTTTGTGCTCATGTTCTAATACACACCGACACAATACTTCATCTCATCCTAGTTTTTATAAGTCACCACTAATCAACATGAAGGGTGCAACATGAATTGTAAGTTGTTTCTTCTCTAATGCTTTCATTCCTTCTGGCACCATACCTGTGCATAAAAAGACAACAATATCCTCCAATTCTAAAGGTGTGTGATGTAACTTTGCATAACTGTGCATCTCGGTATTTTATCTTTAATTGTCTGCGTGTCCTCCCCGATTGAATTCTTGATAAGTGGTTTGGGCCAGAATTACTTTTACCTAGTTTTACCACGACTATAAAGTCAAATTATTGGAATAAGAGAACCCATCAACATATGTGCCCCTGTAAAATGGGCTTATTTACCAAGTATTTTAATGTCATGTGATCTCGTATAAATACATAGGGTGTTGCTTTATCTAGTACTATCGAATTTATACAAGTAGCATAGATCATCAACAAGGCCTCGTGCTCTGTAGTTGTATAATTTTGTTTTACAGGAGTCAAATTTCTACTAGCAAAATAGATAGGATGATCTATAATACCTTCTCATGATGAGCTAACACTATGCCAATGGTCATGCCAAAGGCATCCACATGTACATGAAATGGTTGGTTCCATGAGGGAAAACACATAATAGGCATTGTAGTAAGTCTCTCTTTCCATGCCTCAATACATGTTGTTGCGGTTCTCCCAATAGAATTTTCCTTTACTCTTTAGTAACTCCTCAGGGACGTGCAATCTTCACATATCCTTTAATAAATTTTTATGTAATACCTGTATGGCCCAAGAATCTATGCACCTCACTCTAACTAGTAGGTTCCTCCATGCCTATAATAACTGCAACCTTAGTTGGATCTACTAACAAACCTTCCTTACAAATGATATGCCCTAATAGAGTTCCAAAAGTATTAGAAAATACACACTTCTTGATGTTTAAAGAGATACTTAAATTTTTGCATCTTCAAACATTAAATGCAAGTGTTCACAACATTCCTTAACAAGCCCATATACCATTCAATCATCCAAGTAAACCTGCAAGAATTTGTGAATAAAATCCTGGAATGCTTGAACAACTATATGTGAAAATACAATAGGCGCATTCTTCAACCCAAAGGGAATCACAATATATACAAAACTTCCCCATTCAGTGGAGAAATTCATTTTCTCTTGATCCTATTTTGAAATTCTAAACTTGGTTATAGCCCGAGAATCCATCTATGAAAGAGTAAACTTCACACCCCGCAACACCTTCTAATATTTCCTCGGTGAAAAGCATAGAAAAATATCGATCACACATGTAACATTCATCTCCTTGTTATCCACACAAATCCTAATCTGACCATCTTTCTTTATACTGATTACCATGGGGCTAACCCACTTTGATTCTTTTAGGGGCTTAATGATGCCATATTTTAGCATTTTATTAATTTCTTATTTAACTTTTACGTGCAGGTTAGGGTTCATCTTGTAAGGTCTCTTCTTAATCGGGTGTGCTCCTTCCTTTAATTTAATCTTCATTTCACCTAATAACTCATGCACCCCTTTTAACTCATGGTAGCCCCTAGGAAATAAGTCCTAAAATCATGTAGTAACTCAATTATCTTTGCCACTTCAGAATCAGACCAATAATCTCCAATTATGGCCTCCTTAGGTTTAGCATTTGTGCCAATGTTCACTTTCTTGGTCTTCATAGGTTCATGATAGGTGTGCATGTTGTTATCCACACTATCTAAAACCTCGCACGTACCTGTTGAATGATCTATGTCCAAATATTCTACTTCTTCATCATCCACTATGTAGACCATATTTCCTTTCTCCTTCTCAAAGAAAGCATGCTTAAATAGTTTGGCATTTGTATCATCTACTTCATCAAAATGCACTCCTTGTTCCTCCTCACCAAATAACTCTTGAATGATTTCTTCAGCCTTTACACTGTCTCCCATAGTCAAGTGTTCCATAACCCATAATGCCTCTCTCACCGGAGGTTTAGTAGAGAAGTAGTCAAAATTTGGGTCATTCTTGCAATCAAGTCTTGCCAATTTCTAGTCTCCCTATGTAGTTTTGCATAAACATACCAAGCGTGTGTGTAACCTTACAACGTGGAATAAAGTTTGTGCACCCAAAGTGAAGGTGGTAAAGCTTCTGCCTCATTGTCCAGAGTCTCTCACACTGTTGAACATGGTGCTTAATAGGTTGATTACCATGATATATGAATATTTGAGTAGGCACATTTACTCCTAAGAAACCGGGTTGTTAGAGAAATTCTTACTTCATTCCATTCTATGAGATTATCCCTGTGAACCATCCACCACTTTTTTTTTTGTGCAAGGTATACACTAACATATTTCTTCTTTCCACTTGATTTTTCCACTACTCCTCCATGGTGCACAAGAATACTATAGGATCTCCTTCTCCAGTGTACCGAGGTACAAATTTGTTACCTATCCACCTAATACAACGAGGTTTTCTCCTCCATGCAAAGGTACTTCTTACTTCACACCCAACCATCTCATAGGTGTCATGCACCCAATTGTCACAAGTAATACTTTTAGTATCACTAATAGACTGTGCATCTTCCCACTGGAGGATTCCCTCCTTAGATGGCTCAAGTACTTCTGGATCTTGAATGGGCACACATAAATTCTATTCAGGTCTTCCTCACTCAAAGGTTCAACATAAGGTGTAGATTTTCCATCTGTCAAAGGGATAATAACTCTTTATTCCTTGTTCTTAAAACTTATATACCCCTTTTGAACCATAGATCAGCATTATTTGCATAACACCAAGGGTGCCCAAGTAGAGTTGGGAAGCTGTCTACTTCTGCAAGTGCTAAAACCTCAAAGTCCCCAGTGAACTTGGCCCCTTGTATAGTAATGGATGCATCCTTTAAAACCTTTATTGGAGTTTCCTTAGTCTGATTAGCCATGAATAGTACATTAGAGGATGGTTGTAATGGAGGTATTCCCATCTACACCCATGCATCTAAAGTAAGCACATTCACTTCCGCACCTATGTCAATAAATATATTTCTCAAAAGCCATCCATCCACAACAACATTCAGAGTGATCTCCTTGTCATAATCCAAACTATGGGGGAAGATTAGCATGTAGGATCTGTCATCCATTCTCAATACCTATGTGTAGAGTGTTTCCCTTTAGCCAATTCCCTAGTAAAGGAATAATATTATCCTGGCGCAACATCTTGCATACCTCTTTCAAATCATCAATATTTTACTAGATCTTCTCTATTGCCTTCTTTTTTCCAACTTCCGCGATTGTTCCTTTAAACATTGTATTTCACCCTAAATATTTTAGAGTACCTCCATGGTCTCCTAATAAACCTCCTTCTGATGTGTAAGATCTGGATATCTTACATGTAAAACCTCCTCCTTAGTAATGGTATGCTTCTTTTGTAATGTCTCTCTCGCGTGCGCGTAGCTTCACTCGTGTAGTAATCTTCACAGGTACCACCTCAAGTTTCGGTGCCAACTTTAGCATCCACTGATTTTCTATGGCATGTTGTATTCTAACCATGCATGTACCCTTGTTCTCATGTTTATGTTGCTTGCTAAGATGATCATATAAGTTTGGGAATTCCTCATAGTTGTGATTCTTCCCACAAAAAGAACAAGTAATATTCTGAGGGCATTCGCACCTGTATTGGTCAGGAGATCCATATGTAAAACACATTCCACAAGGAAACTCACTCACCAAACCACCATGGCCTTGGTCCCCGAATCCACCAAGGTATCCTTGACCTCTGCCATGAATTCCTTCAAAGTGTCCCTCATTCCGATCATAGCACCCTTGGTTTTGATCATGATCATGGTGCTCATTTTTACTTTTAGAATTATCCGATACTCCTATCTGTCACACACTAATATCAATGGCATCATGGATTTGACCAATCAACCTACAGTCTTCTGTATTGTGAGTTATGGACCAAAAATCTTACAATAACAAGATACGTTATTTCTGATCGCATGTTGTAATAATGGGCAATGGCTTACATCATGGTCTAAATGACATATCTCATAGTATTGAAATAATGAATGTAATGACCTGTGAGGAAATTTATCCTTAGTGTGCCCTTCCACTTCACAATATGTACACCAAATCCCAGTGCGCATCTCATGTGTTGAATTGGATGATAGTTTCTCCAACTACTTCCATAGTTGTAATATGTGCTTCCAGGAATGGGCTCACTCTACATGTCTATACTTTTACTGCCTTAGCATGCAACACTTCTTCAGGTGCTTCACCTAGGTCTGTATATGTCTTATGTGATAGTTCCCTCCTAAAAGGTGTGATCAAGCCCCAATGAACCACTGTGCATGTTGGCTTGCATGAATATCATAAGAAAGTTTAGAAAATAGTGAAATGGGCATCATATTCCCAAAATTCTTTGTGGTTCCTTGATTAATATCTTTGAGCATTCTTAGACTCTTCTTCTCGAACTTAGGGATATGAAACTCCTTAACGAAAGCCTCTCGCAAATCTTTGCATAATCTACGCAAGTGATTAGGTCAAACTTCCTATACCAACTATGAGTGCATCCTTGCAACGTAGTTGCAAACTGACTTGCATTATGCTCTCGAAGTAGTGATTCCTATCACACACCATAGTATTTCACATATGTTCACATGCTCAAGCAAACATCTTCTATTCCCCGTACTCTAGAAGATGAGATCTCCATGTAAATATTATGGGGTTGGTGAGGACCATGCCCACCTAATCTAGAACTTATTGTGTTACCTCTGCCTCTAGACCCACCAGATCCACTAGAACTAGAGCCACCTACACCCCCCGATCCTCCTCCCGTAGCCCGGAAGTGGACCGGTGGATGTCTGCCCATGTGTCCCAACAAGTGGTACTAAACCGAACTCCTATAGTCATGAGGTGGTACTACTCCCGAAGTGAGTTGAAAATTCTATGCGCTTGAGTTTTGTGCCGACGATGTACGAAAAGGTTCCTCTAAATAACAAAGAATATGTTTTCCAGCCATAGATGCACTTTCTACTTGATTTACTCCTTTTCTACTACTCCCCAAACTAGCTTGTTGACTACTAGTGGTACTATATATGAAACAAAGCGTAAGGGCTAGGTTTCTAGGTAGATTTAGATATGTGCCCATGGCCCATGTCGTCTCGTTGGCATGCTCCCATATGAGGCTGAGGAGGGTTCCCTATCATGCTTTCCAAAATGGGGAGTTCGGGATGCTCTGGATCCATGCCTTCTGTGAGTTCCAAATCCTTACGAGTCATCTCTCTCCTCAACGCCATTCATTCTACAATATCACGCTACTTCTCTATCTCCCTCATGCGTGCCTCATTGTACTTAACCCCTTTCTTCTCTTTTCCTCTCCGCCACTAGGTCTGTCATCCTTCACCAAAAATTTCCATGCCCTACGCATGGTAGAGTTTAGCTAGCCATTGGATTTTATTCCAAGTTAATGTTACCATCAATATTTTCATCTCCAATGGAATTTCATGCAAATAAGTTCCCTTGGGATAACGCAAAAACTGGAACTCAACTACCTCTGGAAAGAGTAAGTAGAAATTAAGTACTCTAAAATATAGCTATTCAGAACACCATGGAACCAAGTATCCATAGTAGATGTCCAAATTAGATCAACATCATAGAGGGCCTGAAATTATTCCTACGTCTAGACAAGTGTGCGATACCTCTAATTCCTTTTAGATGCATAAGCAACCAGCCACTCGTATAGCTCTACTAGAAATATATCAAATAAACTCTCGTATAGATAGTCATACAAGTTTTACTCTACCCACGCGCATGCATCAAACTCAGATCTAGTGCTGAACCTCCGAGCATACTCTTCTTCCAAATCTATTATCCACTCCTCAATACTTGTTAAGGTCAACCGGTACGTCTTCATCACGAAACATCCTAAAAATAGCTGAAAAGAGGTCCCAATAATAGAACCAATGAAGCATCCTAGAATCTAATGTGAATAACCTAGACACATTGGCACATCACCTAGCCTGAGCTAAGCACTTACCCGAAGCGCGCAAAGGTACTAGGCCCCTCTTTAGAGTTACTTTTCCAGGATGTTAGTGTGATGGTGATAAAACATATTTAGATCCATAATTAAACATAAACATTCCATAGTGCATAATCCAGATCTAGATCTTAGAGAATCATGAATTAAATAATAACTATAATAAGATTAACCATACATGAACCAAATTCAGTTATGTTCAACACCATTATCTAGCCAATATACTCCATTACATTAAACATTGTAAAACACATAAGCTTCTTACATTATAAAGTATATCCATAAGTCATGTGCGTATCAAATCCAACAACATAACTCTACAATAATTCACACACCCTAAACTACATAGTTCAATACATATTTATAGAGGTGGGGACTTTCCCTTCACTTCCCATAAACTTCTCAAAATAGGTTGCATGTTGATAATAGCCATGCACCTTTACAACAACATGCATACATGTAATTTTTCTAATAATAGATGTCCTATAGTTAACTAGAAGAAGAAATCCTATTATTAGCTCAAACCATGTATGGTGCTCATCGGTGATTGTTCCAAAAATACCATTGTGTGTCATGTAAGTCTTCATCCCTATGTGTTCTCCGCACGACTATCTCCGAAAATAGCTCTTATCCACAAAAACAACTAAGTCCCGAGCCAAAGTTTCTCGGCACACGTTTCGCTTTCCTATCTTTCGGTGCCCGCCAATGTGCCTTATTCCCACACACGCATCCTTTCTATGTCTTATCCTTAGAGCAATATTCTATCTCGCTAAACAAGGTAAAAACTAGGAAAAAAATTCTTTGTAAGTTTTTTTATGAATGTCACATGGCACCAACTTTAATGGACTCTCCCCTTGTTCGAAGAACAATTTTTGACTCTAAGAAATTCATTTCTTGTGAAATATCTTTAGAAAAGATGGATAAAGTCAAGTTGGACCCAATGCCAAATGGTTTCCTAAGCTTTTATTTTCAACACTTGCCAATTCTTTCCTAAGAGAGGTATGTTTTTCTAGTAAACTAGAAAATGACCATTACCCCATAATCAAATTAATGAAAGAGGCCTCATATGAGAAACTTGAAGCTTATTCTCACGGAGTTTTTTTAGTCGGTGGGTAGTTGGGAACTTCCCATTTCATCCACCAGTTCTCTCAAGGTGTGGACTACTTTTGGGTTCTTGTGGTAATCCTCATAATGATTTTTATGGATTATTCCAAGATTTTGCTGAGACTCTTCAGATGTTAATGCCGCTCTATGTGGAGGATCAGTAGGAGGACATGTAGCCAGACATGACAGAGTCCCTTCCATTGAGGGTTAGGTATCTCCTCAACCCAATAAGGAACATGGAGGAGAGAACTCCCATGTAGAATCATCTAGGGCAGAGTCACCACAGAGGGGACAAGGTGACCGATTTTTAGAGCATAGAGAGAGGTCTGAATCCCTAGGCTTAGGGATGAGCATGCAGAGAGACCTAGAGGCCATCAGACCATAGTTGTAGATCACATCAGGGAGATCCTAAAGCTTTGACCATCACATTATTCTAGTGACATAGGTGGATTTTAGGTAGAGGCCTGGTTGGTGAGCTTGAGTGGATGCTTCAAGCTCTGTCCTTGTTCTAGCAACACGAAAGCTCATGTTATGATCCATCTACTGAGGGATGGAGCTGGTGTCTAGTGGAGGATAGAGGAGTAAAAGCTCCATGTTGATTTTGAGACAATTACCTAGGAGCTCTTTGAGGAGCATTTCCGAGTAGATATTTGTCACAGAGGTTCATACAACAGTAGATAGATGAGTTTCATGACCTCGATAGGCATCTCTTACAGTGGCTGAGTATGAGAGTAGATTTATGGATCTACTCCAATATGTTGTTGAGTACATGCAGGATGAGTAGGTGTGGATCCACAGGTTCATCGAGGCTTGAATCTAGACATTGGAGGTGCAATGCGGATCCATTGTCCAGACATTAGTTGAGGCCATCGAGAAGGCCTATATAGCATAGGAGACTTGGGAAATACCTAGCAGGCTAGAGACCGAGTCTGGAGCCACATATAGCAGATGCAGGATAGTAGATCGAGGGGATCAGTACCTCTTCCTCATGGTGGACAGGGTTCATCACAGTCATCTTTAGACCCCAGTAGTAGTAGCAAAGCAGTCCCACCCACCTTATAGACCTCCTCAGAGATTTGATGCATAGAGAGGTTAGAGTATGGGGCCTCCTCCTAGGGGTCCCATCAAGACACAGGTTGCCCAGAGAGCTCACTCAGTAGGAGCTCGCCAGCAAAGACCTCAACAGACTACGTAGTCGGATCATCAAGATCCACACCACAGACCTCCAGAGTACCGACTGGACCTGCTACACGGGGAGAGGATCAGGTGGTTGTTTTGGTTGTGGTGTTACTGGACATTTTTGGAGAGATTGCCCATAGAACCCTAATAAAAAGGGTAAGACACATATCTTAGAGCCTACTATTGGTGATATGGGGCGCAATCATAGGATGTATGCAGTGGTCGAGAACCATCAGGCGAGCATCAGAGTATAGTTATTGAGACTACAGGTAGCATTGGTGGTATTCCTACCTCCATCTTGTTTGATTCTGGTTCTTCTAATTCTTTCATTGCACCATCTTTAGTAGAGTGATGTAGGTTAGTGGCAGTTAGGTAGGGTCATAGTTGGGATGTTGAGATGGCTTTGAGCCAAGATCTCTATAGACTCCTTAGTTAAGGAGTGTGTGGTGGATTTGGGACCTTTCACCACTACCACGGATCTCCGTATCCTTCCTTTGGGCTCTTATGGAGTCATCTTGGGTATGGATTGGTTGTCTGCACACAAGGCCAGAGTGGATTATTACCACAAGATTATATCTTGTGTGGATGATTTGGGAGTTGAGTCGGTGATTTAGGGGTCAAGATAAATGTTTCTATTTGCACCATCTATGTTATACACTTAAGCGTGTGTGTATAATGGGGTTGTCATAAATATATGTTATTACGATCAAGTGACAAATCAAAGGATGGGTCTAGTGGACCATCACTAGATGATCACCCCATTTTGAGAGAGTTTTTAGATGTCTTTTTGGGGGAGCTACCGGGGTTACCACCCCCACGTGAGATTGATTTTCATATAGACTGGTTCCAGGAGAGAAAATCCTATCTCACGAGCACCTTATTGGATGACCACACCAGAGCTCTGTGAGCTCAAGTTGTAGCTTGAGGGCCTTTTGGAGAAAGGCCTTATCCATCCTAGTGTATCCCCTTGGGGTGCACTGGTGATCTTTGTGAAGAAGAAGGATGGATCCTTGTGGTTGTGTATTGATTACCGCATTTGAACAAAGTAACGATTAAGAATCGTTATCCCCTTCCACGCATTGATGATTTTTTTGATCAGATGAAGGGAGCCATGGTTTTCTCTAAGATTGATCTTAAGTCAAGTTACCATCAGTTGAGGATTTTGGAGGCGGACATTCATAAGACCACCTTCCGTACGAGATATGGCCACTATGAGTTCATAGTGGTGCCTTTTGGTTTGACTAATGCCCCCGTAGTATTTATGAGTTTGATGAATGGGGTATTTAGGACCTTCTTAGATCGCTTCATGCTCATCTTCCTTGATGACATTTTGATTTACTCACGTATGCGTGAGGAGCATGAGGGGCACCTTCGCAGGTTCTTCAGTGTCTTTAGGAGTAGCAGCTTTACGGGAACTTGGAGAAGTGTGCATTCTTTCAGATGGAGGTGCAATATTTGGGTCACATCATTTATGGGGAAGGTATCACCATCGATCCTTCCAAGATTAGAGCTATTATGGATTGGCCAGCACCCACTATTGTGATTGAGGTGCATAACTTCATGGGATTAGTAGGTTACTACCGGAGATTTGTTCAGACTTCTCTCGGATTGCACACCCCATCACTTCCTTCAGAGGAAAGGGAAGAAGTTTTTTTGGTCAGACAAATGTGAGTAGGCCTTAGTACATTAAAGGAATGTCTCACTACAACACCTATTCTTGCAAGCCGGATCCACAAGGTGAGTTTTTCATTTACACGGATGCTTCTTTAGCAAGGCTTGGAGGTGTGTTGATGCAGAGGGCAGAGTAGTGGCTTTTGAGTCTCACAAACTCAAAGATTACGAGCTTAATTATCTGACTCATGGTCTTGAGCTTGCAGGAAATTGTGCATGCCTTGGTTCGATGGAGACACTTTCTTCTTAGTCAGAGATTCACACTTAGGATAGATCACCTGAGTCTTCGCCATCTCTTCACACAGCCCAATCTCAACGCTCGTCAGTGGTGTTGGATGGAGTTTCTTTGTGAGTATGATATGGAGATAGAGCATGTGAAAGGGAAGGAGAATGTGGTAGCAGATGCTCTCAGTAGATGGAGACATGTGGTTATGGCCACCTCAGTGAGCACAGATTTATGGAGTAGGATTCTTTAGTAGCTTCCTCTTGATAGCTTCTACATTGCAGTTCGAGCAGAGATCGAGTCTCAGAGACCCCTGAGGGGAAGTTTGATGGTTTTTATTTAGAGGCAGATGGTCTTCTCAAGCACAAAGGCCGATTTATGTTCCAGAGATGGAGGCTTGAGGTAGGACATCTTGGTAAAGGAACATCATGCACCCTATTTAGCCTATCCCAGGGTGAAGAAGATGCACGCCACCTTGAGACAGTTATATCATTAGAGAGGACTTCATAGAGACATGGCCCAGTTTGTGTCATGATGTTTAGAGTGCCAGAAAGTAAAGGCCAAACATTAGCATCCAATTGGCCTTCTTTTCCCTCATGCTATACCGGAATGGAAGTGGGACACCATTTCCATGGATTTCATTATTAGGCTACCGATGTCGAGATATCACCATGATGCCATCATGGTCACGGTTGATAAATTGACAAAAGTGGATCACTTTTCTCCGGTGAAGACCACTTATATAGCTAGAGCAATGGCATGGGTATATTTAGATGAGATCGTCAGGTTGCATGGGATTCCATGGAAGATCATTAGTGACCACGATCCTTTGTATACTTCCCATTTTTGGACTACCATACAGCATGCCCTCGGGACAAAGATCAATTTCAGCACATATCATATCACCCTAAGACAAATGGATAGACGAGCGGGTGAATCAGATTTTAGAGGACATGCTCATGATGTATGTGATGGATCAATAGTCTAAATGGGAGGAGTACCTATACTTAGTGGAGTTTTCCTACAATAATAGTTTTTGAGTTCTATAGGCATGGCTCCTTTTCAGGCTTTGTATGGTAGAGAGTGTAGGACACCTCTTAGTTGAGACAAGCTAGAGGATAGGTTTCTCTTGGACCAGCTTTGTTACGGAGACATGGAGCAGCATGTGGTTTTGATGACAAGAGACCGTAGGAGGCTCGGGATAGGTAGAAGAAGTATACAGATCAACATAGGACCGACCATAGTTTTGATGTGGGCATGAAGGTGTTCCTTAGGCCACATAAGAGCCCTATCCATTATGGAAAAGGTTCTAAGTTAGCTCCTAGATTCATGGGTCCTTTTGAGATCTTGGAGCGTATTGGCCCTTTGGCCTACCGTCTAGCATTGCCACCTAGCTTGTCTCGCATACATGATGTGTTTCATGTTTTAGTTCTTAGGAGATATGTTGCATATCCTTCTCATGTGTTAGATTAGGACATCATTACAGGTGTAGGATCGGGGCAGGTGATGGTGGAGCCCGTTCGCATCCTAGATCGTAGGACCCTGGGCCTTCGAGGCAGAGAGGTTGATCAGGTTTAGGTGCAAGTGGGACAGATATGATGAGACTGCAGACTACATGGGAGGATGCCACTTTATTATGAGTTTAGTTTCCACATTTGTTCCAGTGACATCCAGGAGGAAGTTGAGTCTAAGGGGAGGGGGATGTAGTGCCCACTTCCCTTTGACACCTTTTGATGTTGATCATGACACTGTCGGCTATATTATGGACATTATTATAGTTTTGATTTAGTATGATGTTAGATATTTGATCATGGATTATTGTTGACTTTGATTCTTATATGATGCATGATGATTATTAGAGACACTTTATATGTTGATGATGTTATATTGTTGGACATGGTTATATGATAGATGTTGTTCGGACTTGTGATATTTGGATATTGTGAGTAGCCCTAGAAATGGAAAATTATTGGATGATGATATAGTTGTTGATAAAACTATAATGATATTGTTAGATTGCTTTGATGTTGTTGTGATTCATATATCTAGATGATTTTGGAAATTTAATTATATTTATATTATTTTGGACATTCTGATATGGCCATGAGGCCGAAGGAGGTATTTGTGTTTTGCAAGTTAAAATATCACAACAAACATCGGGGGATTGGAGACCAACCACATTGGAATTCTAGATGAATTCAACAAGGTCACCATGGCAACTAGTTTTGTTTGTGTGTGTGTTTGTTAGTGTTAGGGATTCCCATGGGGGATCACCTTTAAATGTGACCAAGGGATTTTATGTATTTCTTTTATTTTTGGTCCCTTTTGTTTAATTTTTGCATGTGTTTTATGTGGTGCACTTACCCTTTCATTATTTATTTAATGGTGTGTAAATATTGTGAGTAATCATATTGTTTAGTTAATTAATTAAAATATGTCATAAGAATGTAATTAATAGAGTTGTTGGCCATGTTTTAAAGTGTTGTAAGAATGTGTAAGTAATGTGTAAGTAATATGTAAGTGATGTGTAAGTTAACTTTTGAGTGTGAAACACTCCACCTTCTTGGAAATTTGAATTTTCCTTGGAGGCTGATTTTGGAGGCTTGTGGGACAAGTTAAACTTGTCCCATACCTCTTAAATTTACATACCAACCTTGCCTATGGTTGGAGGGTTAAATTTAGACCTTTTTTATGCATTTTTACAAGTCAAGTTGAATGTTGTAATTGCACTTTTCTTACATAATTTAATTTCAGTCCTTATGGGGTATGGACTTGTTTGAGTGTGTAAGTAAATTTGTCATATTATTCACCCACCTATTTATTATGCATTGGAGAATGAAGTTGACTTTTTTTGGGGTTGAGGATGTGTGATGTGGCATCCTACATGGATCCACCTCATCCTCTTCTCTTCCCTCCTCTATAAAATTTGAATTCCTTGTCTTGTTTTGGGTTGCTTCACTTTTGGGAGACTTCTTTTGGGTGAATTTTCTTGTTGTTTTGGGAGCTCTTGCTTGGAGAAGTTTTTGGAAGATTGTTGCATGCTTGTATTGGGTTGATTTTTGGATTGCTTGCATTGGAAGGAGCTTGTTGTTTTGAACTTGGAACAAACTCCATCATGGAGAGGTAAGAGCTTGGCTCTTGGAAATACTCTTCTTTTCCCTTTTATGAATATGTAAATGTTGGTATGTTTGTTATTGTTGTGGGTTGTGGGTAGATGGCCTAGGAATGGTGTAGGAGAAGACTATGGGGTTTATTATGTGGGAGGAACAAGTGTGTTTTAGGGAGGTATAAGGGTGGAGGGAGTTGGGATTTGGGTTCCACCTTACAAAGAAATAGCTTGCATTTCTTTACTCATTATGGGGTGCCATAAGAGGTTGGGGAGACATAAGGAAATGTGAGGAATAAGGGGTACTTGGGGAGGCATAAGGAATGTTAGGGCTTTGATATACTATCCTTTTAGTGGTTTGTAACTTAGGTGGTGATACCCATTTCCCCATTTGGGAGGCATAAGAAGCATCCCCCATAGTTCTTGCTCCTTTGGCTTGCTTGATGAAGCCTTAGTATTTTGTGTATGTGTTAATGTAGTTGTAAAACTACATTTTGTTTTGGACTATGTTTTATTGTGAAAATGTTGTGTGTATGTTTTGTGGAAGCCTGTTGTTGCCATGAGTTGGATCACATATTTTATTGCATTTTGGTTGGGGCTCGGGGCCAATGAAGAAGGATGGCTTCTCCTTTCATTGGATGTCTTGGTTGGGTGGAGAGCGTTGCCTTTCCCCTACCTTTGTTGTGATCAAAATTGGAAGAAAGAGAAGAATGCATGTTGTTGTTCTGGAGCTGAGAAAAGACAGTTTGATAGTCCCTTGTGAAATGAAATATCATTGTAACCTTTCCCACTTGAAGTGGATGACCTTGTAAATGTTTGTAATGGAAAGATGTTGTACTGACTGCAAGTGGAAATTGGAAATGTAAAAGAGTTATACTTTGTATGCTATTTTGGAAAGAATGTGAAAGAATGATATTGTTTTGTATATTGTACTTTGAAATCAAATGGAAAGGAGGTTGTATGAGTTTCATTGGAATTATTGGAAGTGTTTACCTTGTTCATATGATATTCTTCAATTGGAAATTTGTGTTTATCATGCACTAGGAAGTCCCTATTTTGAAAGTGGAAATGTGCAACACGTGAAAAGAAAATGTATTATTCTGCCCTGTGTCAATAAATGATTTTTGGAAGGAATAAAAGAAAGAAGTTGTAAAGTTGTCTGTTGGAACCAACAAATGAATGTAATGCTTTTCTCAAATTGCATTGTAGTATTGAATATGATCATTTCAATGTATTGGAATCTCTGTTTGAAAGGAAGAAATGCGTGTGAGAAAAATACAATATTTTGTCTTTTGGAAATGTGTAAAATTGGAAATCAAAATTGCATTTTGGTCTTGAATGGTTTTTTTGAATCAACTAAAATGTGTTAGATTGGAATTGGAATGAATTTTAATACTTAGAAGATGAAAATGGCAAATAGATCCTTTAAAATTTGATCCTTGTTATTTGTAATTTCAAACTGGCAATTATCTAAACCAAAAACACACAGTTCAAACACCTAAAACATAAAATAAAAAATTAAATAATTAAATTGAAGTGGTAGGATCTAAACAAATTCATCTAGACATTAATACTCAAGAAAATTTCTTAGAAAACTTAGTAAAATCGGCTGGAACCATTTTACTGTCATTTTAGTCATTTTTCGTCAAATGTTGGAAATTTGAATTAAGCCTCAATCAAACAAATTAACCCTTGAAATCTATCCTAAATTCATCTAAGAACAATCCTCCATGTCTATTTGACATGTTGAGAGAGGAAGAAGATCAAATTGAATAGATCTAACAAGTTAAAATTTACCAGTTTCGCACTATAAAAGCCTGCAGGCCATTTTCTTAAAATTGACCCTTAAACTTTATCAAAACCAAAAATTAATGAGCTCTGTGCAAAGAGGATGTCGAGATATTTCCAGAAAGTCCTCATTTTCCCCAAACCAAGCTCTCTATCAAAATTTATGGCCTTTTGAAGTTTTCTTCACTTGGCGTTAAAATTTTGGGAAAAATTTCCTTGGCAGGCCCATGGCCCAAATTTTTCCCTTGGGGCTTAGGAAAATTTTGGGAAAATTTTCAAAATTTTCTCTGCTCCGGCCCGTAGCCAATTAGAGGCTGCCACATGGAACCATGAGGTGATAGCGGAGGGGTGGATCCTCTTTTGAACTTAGCATTTTTCAAAAAAATTTTGGGAAAATTTTCCAAACTTTCCCCGCCGGCCCGTAACCAATCAAGTGATGCCACGTGGCATCACGAGGCATCGTGGGAGAATGGATCCCTTTTTGTCTTTGCATCTCAAAAAAATTTTGGAAAATTTTCCAAGTTTTCTCCACTATTCCGCTGGCCCATGAGCCATTCAGGGGCTGCCACGTGGCATCGCGAGGTGTCGGCGGAGGCGTGGGTCTATGTACCCTCTTAGCCCTTCGAGGCTTTAAGTCATTTTTCTCCCACCACCCCACCTTCCCCATGTTGGCTTAGGAGATGCCACATGTCCTTTGCAGACTCGTGGGAGAGCATGGGTGCAGAGTCGACTTTTCACCGCGTGGGAGAATTTGCAAAATGTCTCCCGCCGCCCCGCCTTTCCTCGTTTTTTCCCCCATGCCTTAGGGAGTGCCACGTGTCCTTTGCGGACCTGTAGGAGTGCGGGTGCAAATGTGATTTTTTCCCCACATGGGAAAAATTTTACAAAAGTCTCCTCGCGGCCGTTAACCCGCCCTTTGGGTAAATTTTTCTCCCCTGGGCCCATAGGCCCGCTCTTGGGGAAAATTTTCACCCCAAGGCCCGCCGGCCCATAACTTGAAAAATATGAGGAGTTAGGAGGACTTCTTTATATCACTGGAAAGGTGAGGAAATTTCCTATCCAATGGGAGTGATTTAGGAAAATTTTGAATGTGTTAAGTATGAGAAAAATCAAGTTGAAACTTTAATCCTGTTAGAGAATGGGTATGGTGAGGAATTTTTCCTCTGAACCTAATTGGAACTTCTAACCCCAAATTTTGGACCTTATGACCTCTAATAATTATTAATAAAAGGAAAGTATACTCTAGTAGATTTGAATAGTTCTAGAACCTGTTAGTGACAATTGTTTCCTTGTAACATGATTGTAGATTCTTTTAATAAAAAAAATTATTCCATAATTTTTCCTAACTAATCCTAGGTTGTTCTTGGGTCTCAAGTGGGTTGTTTTAATAGGTGTTACATCGGGTGAGCACCCATTGCCTGTTGGGTGATATTTCGGCGTGTATGGGATTATACTTGTTCTAAGGGTATAAAAATTACTACAACACTCAACACATGCAAACTTAACAAAACAAGTTAAGAATTACAAGATTTATCAATAAATTCTTTAAAAGAGGGTTAGTAAAGCAAAAATGAAACTAAACTACAAAAACTTGAAATAAATGCATGAGACAATGGAGTATGTCCCACCGGCATGCCAAATGTATGTATGCTAAATAAGCTAAGATAATTTAATGGAAACTAACACCAAGTAGTTTCAAATGAACTAAGCTAATCTACCATTAACATCATGATAAGGCTATGCAAGATAAAAAACTTAAACTAATGCATCCAAATGGAGCTTTGAAAACATCAAGCTAATTCTTACTAAGTTGGATATGCCTTCTAAATTGTAATTTTCTCCTTAAGATCACAAAGAGATCAAAGGATGGTTATCTCTCACAAGAGGAAAGGATCTCTCCAAAATGGCTACAAGGCCATGTATGGATCTTCCTTTACTACTCTAATGAAAAGAGTGGATAAATGGAGGCAAGATTCTTCAATGGTGTAAAATGTTCTGATTAATATGCCTTTAATAATCACTATTCAAAGCATGGTGTGTGGTGTGAAGGAAGGAGGTAGGTCCTCTACATAGATTTCTAATTTGAGAGGAGCTAGAAACCTAGTGAATGTGAAATCTATAGACACTAAAAAATACGCTCCTCATCTTTGTCCAAATCATTAATTAAACACATCAATATTTAATACAATGCACCCTCCTCTTTGATTAATTAATCACATCAAAATTCCAAAAATACATCTCTCCTCTTTATTTAATCAACACATTAATATTTCCCCTTTAAATTATATATTAGTATTTCACATTTAAGCTATATATTATACCCATTTATCCTTAATTAATTAAGTATATATTAAAATTCATATCATAAATATAATGCATAGTTCATTATATTATTAATATCCTATTATCTACCAATTATCTTATATAATATTATATTCGTATACTTAATGAATCACTAAATAACCACCTAATATCTATCCTAAAACAAACCTAGCTAAATTAAACAATATCTACTTTATTCATACTTCCCTAAAAAAATCCAACACATTTCTAAACAACCCAAACTCCCAACAAATAACAAACCACCACCTCAAAATCCAAAACAAGAACCTTGACTTAGCAATTTGTTCCAATCATTTACTAAATAAATCTAAACAAACCGAAATTCATTGGTGATTTGGGTAATCGTCGGCGATTACTTAAGAGAATTTTTAGCCTCTCTTCCCGGATGATCCACTTGTGTTTTCAAGTTTGAGCTTTCTACTTGAGTTCATTAGTATTATTTTGCATCAAAGTATTCATGTTATCATCTAGTAACATCCCAACATTCATCAAACATCTCCAAGTTGTTCCTAAGCTCTTGCATATCAAAGCATCTATATGTCCAATTGCAAAGTTCTTTAGCTTCATGCATCACTTTTCATCAAGGTCAAAGGTTTCTCCTCACCCCACATCAGGTTTCAGGTACTTTTATTCATCATTTCATTTATTATATATCATCTCTGAATATTTTGTATGCCTAAAACATTAATTTAATCAGTCAATCACTTGATTTTCTTAGTCTAGTAATATCTACAGAATCGCCAGTGATTCCTATTACTTTTATTTTGCTATCAGATTTCATTTAATCTCCTTTAGTAGTTATTCTAAATATATTTATCTCTAATACTTTATCCAACATGGATTGTTTTAGATGGAAATAGGTGGTCTAAGTCATGAGATTACTAGTATCAACTCATTGCCCATTGTCTGTCATCCATTGTACTGGGAACAATATGACATCCTACACGATCTCGATTTGTGTGCTCCTTTACATAATTTGTAGAGAATTTTTTAGTCCACTCAATGGATCTGTGATGTTGTAGAGAAATTTTAGGAAGCATACTTTGAGGTTCAATGCATCCAAGCTGATCTTGTTTGGTTTGAATATCAATATGAAGTTGAGTTAGAGGATTTGAACTTTGAGTTTGAATACGAGGATGAAACTGACTTTGAGGACTCAGATTCTAAATTTGAGTACCATTACAACACTAAAGAAGAGAATTTAGACTTCTTTGAAGAAAAAAATCCAAAATACACTAAAGAAGAGGATTCAAATTTCTCTGAGAATTTGGATTCGGACTTAGATTCCAAATCTAAGCCATATTTTATACCTTTCATCTATCAACTATATGTTTGTAATAAACTCATTTATTATCATCATATTATTGTGATATGATTATCATAAATCTTATATTGTTTTCATACCCACTTGATTGTGTAAAAGTGGATTGACACCCTTGTGAGGAAGTCCTTTGATTTCCAGGGACTAGCCTTTTTCTAAGTAATCCAACTCATATTTTACTAATCATATTTTTTAGTATCTGTGATATGCAGGTCTTCTCATAGGAAGAGAGCCTACATCATTTTGTATACGGATTGCAATATCAATTACCATCAGTCACATCCATAGGTATCACTAAACCCCATAATTCGATGAGAATACCCTTCATCTTCTAATGAGATTTCATCGCATGGAGAAAGGAGAGTGGTCGGTGCACATCTAAACCCACTGATGACCAACCCTTGATGCTTGGATTTTCCGAGATCAAGGGATAAGTATTGTTAATCTGGTTGGTATCGATGGAAGTAACTGATCGTGCACCTAGGAGATATATTTTCTCTTTGGGACATCTATGGCTACACAAACCACTCCGTGTTTGGAGGAATTTTGGACAAGGTGCAAATACATAAACTTTTGGTATCATATCTAGGAGTGGTGTGGGACACACAGCGGAAGTGGGGTAATATCACAAACCATCGGCGTGTAGTTTAATGGGATGTTAGGGACACTAAGTGCGACTACTTGAGGCAATTTTCTAGCTACGGGAGGTGGATCTAGTGGTGTAGGGGTCCGAAGACCTAGTGGACCTAGCGGATTTGGAGGATTTGGTGAGTGAGGAGGGACATGATCTGCAGGGTCTAGTGGATTTGGTGGCGAGGAAACACGATAGGAAACTATGGTTCTAGGTCAAGCGGAGAAGGGCCTCATCCACCCCGTAAGTATTTTTTGAGATGTCTTTGCACCTACTATACTACATAGGTATAGAGGATGTTGTTAAAGCATGCATGTGCACAAGTGTGAATTACTATGGTGTGTGAAGGGGGTTACTACCCGGAGTGAAAGGAAATTTTGTTTTCAAAAACATTGCAAGGGCGCATGCATATATAGTATTGCAAGTATGACTACCACCAGATGGTCGTGGATTACACTGCATTGAGAAATTCCTTCCTAGTAGAGTTCCATATCCCTGAGTTTGAGAAAAAAGCATCAACGCCCTGAAGGAGATCCAACAAGGAATGGAAAAGAGTGTGTGAGAGTATGACGCACGGTTCAAAACTCTCTTATCAAAACTATCGTATGACATACACCCTTCTCAGCATGCTCAATGGTTTGTTGGTGGATTGATAACACCGTTTAGAAGGGCACTATCACATGACACTTTCACAAACCCACGCGAATCCTTGGAGGCTTTCCTGCATGTTGATGTTGTTGGGAGCATTGATACCGGTGTGATCCCTTTCCTGGAAGCTCAAATTACTGCAATGGCCAAGTAGTTAGAGATTTTTTCTGTGAACTCAATGCATGAGGTTCATAGAATTCTTTAGTGCAAAGATTGTGAAGTAGAAGGGAATACAAAGGATAGTTGCCCCGAAAATGGTAGGCGCACCATGATAGCTGACTATGAAATCTGTCATGGGGATCATGATGCAAGTAGGTGTCCTCTACTACAATGTGTGATCTACAAGAATGTGTCTTACTATTGAAATATTTTTACCTCTATGACCTATGATACCAAGGATTACGGGTTGATCAAAAAATTAATCATGTCATTAATCTTGGTATACGCTAGAATAACCTCATAAGAAGTGCCAAGGATGATGATCGCCATTACAAAAGGGCTCACGGATGGAGGAGCACATGGAAGAGGTTTTTGTGGAGGATTTTGTGGCTGAAGTAACCACAAAGGAGGAAGAAGTGAGTTCCGCATGGAACCTGTTATAATTGTGGATCGACAGAGCATTATAAACGTGAGTGTCCTGACTATTGCAATGCTCATGGTGTGGAAAGAAGCATAAGTATGAGGAGTGTCCCAATCTATTTAAACACATGAGCCAACAACTCTGAAAGGATAAAGATGTTGGGATGGTAATCATAAAGAAGGTTGACCCACATTGGATGTAAAGAGTGACACGTGAGTTAGGACTAGAACCTGTACTTGTGACAACGTAAGAAGAGGTTACATGTGAAAGGGAGATGCCAAGACAGAAACTAGTTGTTAGAAAAGAATTGGTACATGGGAAGTATCTAGACCCTGCTCATCATAAATAGGTATATCAAGAGAATATGGATGTGATTCAAGGATTACAAGGAGAGATTTAGTGTTTAAAGGAGTAGTCAAGGCAATTGGAGCAAAGGAAGAATGTTGAGGCTCCATAGAAGGATCTAGATGAGGTCAGGTAAGTGTGTAAAATGTTAAGGAAGGAGAATATCATTTCCTTGCTAGGATAATGGTTATGAGAGAAGGTACCACGCGTTGGGTGAGTGCACAAAAGGTGGGTCATATATGCTAACCTTCCTCCTCATAGCCTTGACTATGATAAAGAGATCACATTGAATGTAATTATTGATGGGTGGCTTCTAAGCAATATCCTCATTGATACATGGGTGGAGGTTAATGTTCTTTCCTTGGATGCATGACCTCAAATGGGAAGGACCACATTACAGACATCTTCAAATATGTTGTATATGGAAAAGAAGATAAAGGCAATGCCCATTGAAGTCTTGAAAGATGTGGTTATCACTATTCAAGGGATCAAGTTCACTAGGGAATTTGAAGTCTTGACACTCGCCAAGGTGGATAATTTTCCAACATTACTTAGATGCCCTTGGTATTATAAAAACAAAGTCGACCTATGGTTTAACAAGGGTTATATTAGTTTTGATAACAAGGAATAAAGGGTGATCATCCCTTTAGCAGATGGGAATCAACGCCATATACTTGAGCCCTTAGGAGAGGAATTCCTTGACAAAATCTATGTACGCTCCATCAAAGACCACAAGTAATTCATCCTACAGAAGGAGTTATCTAATTTGAATATACTCAGTAGATGAGTGATACAACTAGCATAACATGTGATAATTGGGCACACGGGACTTATAAGTTAATTGGGTGACAATTGAGAGGATATGTAAATAGGGCGGTGACAAAGGCACGCTCGGTCAAGCGCCAGGAAGGAAGAAGCTACCAAGTTACACTAGAGGAGAAAGCCCCGATAATTTCTACGAGAAATGGAGCCTCAATGGAAAAATGAGGATGAAAGGAGAACTATGCTTAGTTATAACTTTCTCAAGACTGCAGCTCGTTGGTGGGAAACACATCACGAGATTCTCCTAGAGTGGTGCAAGGTAAGAGTCATATTTTTTGTAAGGTTCTACTGAAATAACGCACCGACTATTATCCAATATTACCATGGTAAATAACTTTCCTCTTCCCATATCCAAGCATGTGAAAAGGCCTAGATGGAAGGCATAGAAGCTTTACCACATTCATTATGGGTGCATAAGTTATATTCTACCTTATAGGGTTGTGCAAGCATGGTATATTCACTCTGAGACATGTCATCAGATAGGGAATTGGCAAGAATTAATGGCTGATCTCATTCAAGTGTTTGAGTATCAAAGTACCAATCCATCAGTGGATAAGGCATTGTAAGTTTTCAAGTGCCTTACAATGGGAGATAGTGCTATGATCAGAAGATAGGTTATTAGAGTTCCTAGGTGAACCTAGTTTGGAGACGCATTTCAATGATTATCAAGCTTTCTCCTTGTCATATGATGATATGCCTAGAATTGATCCTAACATTTTCATACATAATATCATCACATATCCAGATGTTAAGTCGGTAAAACAAAAACTTTGTAATATGCATCCTCGCATAGCTCTTTTTGTCAAAGAGGAGTTACAATGTATTTTATCTGATAATTTCATTATACCCATTGATTATCTATAATGGGTCTCTAACATCATTCCTATAACCAAATCCTTGGGTAAGTTGCTCATTTATACAGACTTCAGGGATCTTAATCATGCATGTCTTAAAGATGATTTCCCTCTTCCAAACATAGATCAGCTCGTTGACCTAATAGTTGGCCACAAAATTCTCTCCCTTATGGATGGATTTTCTAGTTATAATCAAATTCTTATTGCCACCAATGATCAACATAAAACATATTTCATCACTCCTTGGGGAACCTTCTACTATTGTGTTATGCCATTCGGTATTAAAAATGCAGGAGCTACTTATCACACGCCATGACCTACATTTTTCATGACCTCATTCACAAAAAAGTTGTTGACCTTTTAGGAAAGTCCAAATAATGTAAAGATCATATTACTATCCTCGAATCAATCTTTACTCATCTCAATCCCGCAAAATGTGTTTTTGGTGTCCTTACTAGAAATTTTTTAGGATTCATCATATCTATTTGAGGTATTTAAGTTGACCCAATGGGCCAGAAAAAGTTAAATCCATCAATGAAATGCTCTGCACCATCCAATATTAGGCAACTATGTAGTCTTCAAGGTAAACTACAATCCATCTGATGTTTTATATCACAACTTTTTGATCATTTTCATTCGTTTCATCATCTTCTCCATAAGGACATAGAATTTCACCGGATTATGATTGTCAGAAATCCTTCAATGAAATTAAACAATATATTCTATCACCACATGTGCTTATTCCACCTCGTGAGGGAGATTCATTTTATCTATACATATCTACTTCATAACATGCTCTAGGAGCCATGCTCACTCACCGTGATAGTCAAGGTCATGAACAAGCTATATATTATATTAGCCACACACTCCATGAATATGAAACTCATTACACCAAATTTGAAAATATATGTTGTGCTTTATACTTCGCCACTTCTAAGTTACGTCATTATCTTCTTAATCACAAAACTTATGTTGTCACTAGCTTCAATCCACTCAAGACCATGCACTCTAAACCATATCATAGTGATCGTATCACCTGATGGCTTATGTTTATGACTAAGTTTGACCTCGAGTTCATATCACAAAAATATATTAAGGGCCATACTATTGCATACCAGCTCGATGATGCTCCCCTTCCTAATAATCAACTTCCTCATGAATTCTTTCAGGAGAATCCATCAGTGATGTCTACGAATAAAATTTATCCCTGTCAAGATGACTCTCTTCTTTTATGGTTCTAAGTGCCAGTAAGGGGAGGGTGAGTGTTGTTATCATACCTTCTTGGGGCATTCAAATTTTTTATCATTTAAACTTAACTTTGAATGTACTAATAACATGGCAGAATACAAAGCTTTAATCATGGGCCTTACGACCATTATCCTCCTAGGTGTTCACATCTTAGAAATCTATGGATATTCACAACATCTTAGAAATCTATGGAGATTCACAACTTTTTATTAGTCAGTCAAAGGAGAATATCGGCAAAAATACAAAGCCAATGTTGACTTTCTCCTCGGTGCTTTTGATCACTACACTATCCAAACCATCCCACGATCCTCTAATAAATTTGCAAATACAATGGCTTCTTTAGGAGCCCTCATCCCATTAGAAACTAAAGAGTCAAAAGATAACAAAAATTATCTATCATCATTCGAGATTAGATTATCCCTCACATAAAAATGAACTTCCTCCTATCAACATTGTTGACGATAATCCAACTGACTTGTGGTATACTTAGATATATGATTATCTTTCTTAATCAAAAATCCCATATGACTTATCGTAGCATTAAATGATTGTTTCTTCAATGTGTTACCCGCTTCATTAGTATAGGTGGTATCTTTTACAAATGTAGTTTTGACGGTATCCTATTAAGGTGCCTTAAATCACATGAATCAACCAAAGTAATTGAAGAAGTTCATGATGGAATTTGTGGAGGAAATTTAGTGGAAATTCCATCACCAAATGTGTCATATGGTTAGGGTATTACTAGCCTACTATCACCAAGGATTGTTGTGCATATGTCAAGAAATGTGTTAAATTTCAACTTCATTCAGATCTCATCCATGTCCCCAAGTCAGGCATTACAACCTGCTTAGGACTTATGGCCTTTCTCTCAAGTGGGGGTTAGACCTCATTAGTGCTATCAATCCTAAATCATCTCAACAACATCATTCCATTATCACAACTACTAAATACTTTACTAAATGGGTTGAAGTCATTCCTTTAACCTCGACTAAATTAGGACCTATTATCAACTTCATATATCAATACATTATATGTCGTTTTGGTATCCCACATAAACTTATCATGACAATGGAAAATATTTTTAAAATAAAGAAGTTAAAAATATTTGTGATACCTTCAACATCAAACTCAAATTTTCATCACCATATTATCCCAAGAAAATGGATAGGATGAGGCCTCAAATAAAATGCTTAGTAAAATTCTTATGAAAACAATAGACGATGCATGAAGGAATTGGCATCTCTAAATCTCATTTTGCTCTCTGGGATTATCAAACTAGCATCTGCACTCATATAGGAGATACGCCCTATTCACTCATCTATGGTTCCAAATCTATCTTACCTCTTGAAGTAAAAATCCCATCACTTCATGTATCACTTAAAGACTTTATCCCAGATGAGGAATATTGCCAAGACTTCTTAGCACAAATTGAACTACTAGATGAAAAACATCTAATGGATCTCGAACATCCTCAAGTTTATCAAGAACTTGCCAAACAAGCCTATATCAAACATATCAAAGAGTGCATGAATTTAAAATTGGTGATATTTTTCCCTAAATAAAATCAAAATGTCACTCAATTAGAATGGAGTAAACATGGAAAGTTTTCCCTAATTGGATTGGTCCATACGTCATCACTCACAAGTATGGGTCGGGAGTGTATCGTCTCGCTTCTCTTGATGGTGAACCTGAAAAGGAACCTTTGAATGCCTTACACTTGTGGCCTTTCTATTGTTAAATGATTAATTGTCATGATAGTAGTTACATTTAAAATATTTTCATTCCATCAAACCATCCATCTTGTCATAGTAATGATTTGGAAGCATGTGGTTATCCATCATTATCCTAGATGTACCTTAAAGATGAGCACCATGGCTTTGTTTCATCACATATTTCACTTTGGACAAGTTCTTTTCCATAGGAACCCCTTAAATCATTACATCCACCTACCTTATACAAACTGAAAACATGATATGGGGCACACGTGTATGTAGGTCATATATTGGCTCCCTACTTGAAATGTTCTATTAGGTCTTTCCTCAGCTCAAAAAAAAGTATGTAAAAAATCATTAGATGTCAAAAAAAATGTGATGAATGATCCCTGAAGGACAAAGTCAAAATGTAAAATCATTATCAAAAATGTAAAAGTAGACTGATCCCTTGAAGGATAGCTACCTGTCAAAACCATAGACTAATCCCTTGAAGGATGACTATCTTGTAAAAAAAAATGTATACCATACCCTCGAAGGATGGCTACCTATGTAAAAGGCTTTCCGCATTGATCAGCCTTCAAATACATCAATATCAAAATCATCCAGGAGAGCTTCCCGCATTGATCAGTTTTCCCATTACAACAAACTTCCCGCATTGATCAGTTTTCTTCAAAATCAATATGTAAAGCTAGGGAATTTCCTATGAACTTGTTGAAAAGGAGAACCCTTTTTCCCATACTAATCTACACATACGCAACCAAATTTCATGTCTTAGTAAGGTACATTTATTTCATCATACATTTTACTAATTTTGTGTGTAAACACTTATTGATAATTGTGTTTAACATCTATTAAGGCTACAAGTGTAAATGCTTTTAAATTTTTGAAAACCCATTCCGTATGTCTCAAATCCATAATGGGGTCTTAACTCCACATTTACTTTACTAATCACATTTTGATAGAAACCCATTCCAAGATCACATTTTAAATCATGCCCTACATAATTATTTAAATATTTAAAAACATTTTACCAATACATCATGTTTTACACCATCACATACATCAACATCCATCACATTTAAATTAAAACACATACCCTAACATCATTACAAATCATTAACACATTCTAAGACACATGTCACCATATACATTAAAAAATATCAACACATGAAAGTCAAATAAAATAGGTCATAAACCCCGTCATCATCATCATCATCATCATATATATATCAAGATCATGATCACCATCAACATACATCATATCAATGTAATACAAAAATGGGCTTCTATGAGCCATACATCAAAATATATCATATCAATGTCATACAAAAATGGGCTTCCATGAGCTATATATCAAATACATCAAAAATATTATTAGCTAGTTAACTGATAACCTTGAGGAACTCGCTAGGAGGGGAAGTACTACCCTATCCTCCCCGATAACCGGCACCACCAACAGCTCTAACATCTCCACTGGCTCCTCCTCGCTCTCGCCTCCTCTATATAGTCTCCGAGGTGGGTAACCCAAACTTGTTTCACTAGTACTCAAGTCTGCCACCTTCATGGTCAAGTAATTAGCATATAATGTTGCATCTAGATAATATTGAGTCACCATATAAACATAGTATTGTAATTTAGCACATAACATCTGAAAATGTTCCATAGAGACCGTCCCTAGTATCGTAGGTTCTCTCCTAGACCCACTAGTCTGAGGTCTTGATCTGCTAGCATGTGGACTTGATCCACTAGCCTAAGCTCTTTATCCATTAGTTTGTGCCATCGCCGTCGTCGACTCCACGCCGAAATAAAGGACCGGTAATCCCTAATTCCTTCCTCATCCCTCTTCTCATGATATTTATCTCGATCTATAATAGCTTAAGCCATCTAAATCCTAATTCCATCTCGCTTATCCACCGAAGTATCCCACTCGGTCACCACCCTATCCCACTCATAAATCAAGGCATCTCTCATGCCCATAAGATCATCTTCTCCCTATGTATTGTATCTCTCTCCCCTCGCTACGCCCTTCTTGGTCATCACCGCTGAAATAACTACTACTACCTCCCCATCTCCCTCCTCATCCTCCTCATCATCATCATCAAATGCATGGAAAACATCTAGTTCTTGTTCTCCTCCCTCATTCTCAAAACATACTCATCTAATCCTCTATACCACTCGAGCCCTATCAAAATCCCTAGTTCTCGGGTCCACCATGTTGTAAAATTTAGAGTCTCCCCGCATCATCAATAATCACTATCTCTCCTCATCATTAGGGGTCCATAGCCCCCTGCTATTGCCAATGATCATGGGCCTCACCACAACATCCTTCATAGTCTCAATATCTCCGCCATCCCATCTATAATGCATGGGATCCTCGGGTACATCATGTATCAGTCCAAACTACCTCCTCACCGACCAAAATGCAAATGCTCATCTTCTCCTCGCTCTGCAACCCCGAACCCATATATCTTGTTGTAATCCTATCAACTCATCTGGGTACTTAGGACAATCATAGAAATCTAAGTATGGCCTCCACACCACATCCCCTACATGTAGTCCTGCTACCAAATCTCTATAAGTAACTAGCCCTCTTCTTCTTCTGCCCCCATCTCATGTCTTGTCTCCATATCATAAAACTAGGATGTCTCTCACCAATACCCCATGGTAATCCCAATGGCTAAGCAATAGAAATATGCTCATATTCCCAACAATGTAGTAAAAACCCAACATCTATCCCATAACACTTGTGGGCCTTCTAGGCCCACAACTCTCTAAATGTTTGTGCCAGTAAAGTAGATCCCCACTCAAATATGGTGTGGTGCTCCATCATCTCCACTACAACACTTGTCATCATCCATGGAAAATGACCACCTCTTGAATCTAGTAAAGAAAAATAAGAGATGACCATCATCATCATGGTCATCCATGTATAACCCTCTCTCCCAAGGTCATATAACACTTAGTACTCAAATGCCCCTAATGAATATCTCACATCTTGTGCCCCATCACCATACAATCTCTACATCACATCTTCTCTCTCAAAGCATCACTAATAATATAAATTACCTCTCCACAGATGGGAAATCTCATGATACGATGAACATCCTCTAAGGTGATGGTCATCTCTCTTGTAGGTAGCCAAAAAGTGCAGGTGGAAGGATTCCACTGCTCTAACAATGCCAACATCAAACTACGACATCTGTGAATCCACCTATAAGTCCTCATGCCACCAAAACCCATTGCCTCAATATGCTCCCATTCATCATCTATCATGTCATCCCTCACCTCATCCAAAATTAGTGGTATATGATCACGGATAGTTAATTGAGCATCTACCTGTAAACACAAAACACATAGCCAAACATTAGCATTATCATCAAAAATATCATCCACAACATATCAAAAACATCTTTACATTAAAACATCAACATTAACATTATCATCTAAAATACCAACAACATCTAAAACATCAAAACATATCATTAACATCAACATCAACATCATCACAAAATATAATCAACATTAACCACATTAGATCAATACATCAAACACCAATAACTAAATTGGAACCAAAAACACCATACAAAATTGAAAAATTTCTTTAAAAACATACTTTATCATCAAAGATACAAATTTTCCATATCACAGGTGAATCACGGGTGATTCACTTCAATCATCGGGAATTTACATGAATCATCGCGCAATTCCTATAATTCCAAATTAGGAAAGTTTACCCCCAAAATGGATGACGAAAATTCCTAAAACTTTACAACAAAAGACAAAAAAACAAGTTGAAACCACCTACCTCAATTCAAGGTGGGATAAGTGCATGTCATGATGATGCCATTGTGTCAAAATCTCAGTTTTTCCACTCGCAAACACATTTTTTCACCACAAATCACTCTACAATTCCATTTTTAGCTTGGTAACAATGAGCCAAATAACCTTGTAATCAGCTATTTATAGCCCCATTTTTTACTTGACGCAATCTGGAACGATTTCTCTAATCTATTGGAAATACTTTGGGTGATTTATACATAATCGCTAGCGATTGGCAAATTGTTAGGTTTCCCCATTTCAACCGGCATCCATGCCCACTTTTATCAATTTATCACTTTTCCCCACAAATTTTTATAGTCAAGGACCCTAGTCCTTCAAACATTAATTAAACAAACAAAATCAACATTGGGATTTATCATATTTTATGGGACGTGTGCCTTTGCCCCATCAATGGACCTTCCTGGTGGAAAATTTATCCTACCTTCACGGATCACATGACTATAGGTATCAAACCCTTTAGTTCCCCTATCATTTGGTCCCAAGTAGCACTTTTGTTTGGTATCCCTGGACTCAAGAAATTTTTTAATGAAACATATCATATACAAAATCATTGGGGTTCTATGTATTGTGGCATTAAGATCACCCATACAAATCAAGATTTTTTTTTTTGTCTAATGCTTTGCCATTAAAGCATCTAGAAAAAAAGGGAAAATGTAGACACTAAAAACTATGCTCTCCTCATCTTTTCCAAATCATTAATTAAACACATCAATATTTAATAATGCCAATGCACCCTCCTCTTCAATTAATTAATCACATCAACATTCCACAAATACATCTCTCCTCTTTATTTAATCAACACATTAATATTTCCCCTTTAAATTAATTAAATATTAATACCTACATAATCCTAAGTCCTACATAACACACACCCCCTCATTTGATTAACACATTAGTATTCCACATCTAAGTTATATATTATACTCGTTTATCCTTAATTAATTAAGTATATATTAATACTTCATATCCTAAATATAATACATATTTCATTATCCTATCAATATCCTATTATCTACCAATTATCTTATATAATCTTATATTCGTACAAAATAACCACCTAATATCTATCCTAAAACAAACCTAGCTAAATTAGACAATATCTAACCTATTTCATCACTTCCTAAACAAATCCGACATGTTTCCATCCAACCCAAAACAAAAAAAAGTAAAACCACCTACCTCGAAATCCAAGGTGGGTTCCATCTTGATGATGCCATTGTGAAAATCTCAGCTTTTTCCACTCGCAAACACATTTTTCACCACAAATCACTCTACAATTCCATTTTTAATCGGTAACAATGAGCCAAATAACCTTTTAACTATTTATAGCCCATTTTTTTAAACCATTTACTAAGCAAATAAAGATAGAAAGCGTTGGTGATTTGGGTAATCGTTATGATTACTTAAGATAATTTTCTCTCTCTTCAGGATGATCCACTTGCATTTTTAGTCCTCGACTTTCTACTTGAGTTCATTAGTATTATTGTGCATCAAAGTGTTCGTGTTATCATCTAGTAACATCCCAACATTCATCAAACATCTCCAAGTTGTTCCTAAAATCTTAGATCACGCCTTGGCTGTCACCCAATCGATTGCAGAGTTCTTTAGCTTCCCTGCATCACTTTCCATCAAGGTTAGAGGTTTCTTCTCACCCCACATCAGGTTTTCTGTACTTTTATTCATCAGTTCATTTATTATATATCATCTCTGAATCTTTTGTATGCCTAAAACATTAATTTAATCACCAATAATTTGGTTTTATTAGTCTAGTAATATCTACTTAATTAATTAAGAACCATTTCATATGATCATCTGTTACTTCTATTTTTCTATCGCTTCCCTTTAATCTCTTTTACCAGTTATTTCGAATCTATTTATCTCTGGACACTTTATTTAGCATGGGTTGTTTTAGATGGCAATATGTGGTCCAAGTCAGGAGATTACTAGTATCAACTCATTACCCATTGTTTTTCATCCATCGGGAACAATATGACATACTACACAATCTCAATTTGTGTGTTATCCAATGTGCCCCTTTGGATCATTTTCAAAGCATCTTTGATTCCACTCAACGGAGATCGTGATGTTATAGAAAATTTTTGGGAGGCATAATTTGAGGTTTGTTATAAAGACATCAAGCCGATCTTGCTTGGTTTGATATCAATACGAAGTGAGTTAGAGGATGTGAACTTTGAATCTGATTATGAGGACAAAAATGACTCGAGGACTAGGATTTCGAATTTGAGCACCAATACGACACTAAAGAAGAGAATTCAGACTTCTTTGAATAAAAAATACGAATACATCTTGAAGAAGAGGATTCATATTTATTTGAGAATTCGGATTGGATTAATTGAATTCGAGCCATAGTTTATACCTTTCATCTATCAACTATATGTTTGTAATAAATTCATTTATTATCATCATATTATTGTGATCTGATTATCATAAATATTATATTGTTTTCGTACCCACTTGATTGTGTAAAAGCAAATTGACACACTTGTGAGGAAGTTCTTTGATTTTCGAGGGTGGCCTTTTCAAGTAATTCACCTCATATTTTACTAATAATATTTTGCTTAGTTTCTATGATCTGTAGGTGTTCTCGTAGGAAGAGAGCCTACTTCATTTCATATCTGAGCACATATATCAATTCTTTGTCGATCACATCCACGGGTATCACTAAACCCTATCATTCTAAGGTTGGTTAAATTTTACTTCCTTGCTTAATGAATTAAGTTGAAGTGGTAGGATTTATTCTAAACAAGATCAAGATAAAGTAGAATTAGAAAATATATGCATGATTAGAAAGAATTGATTAGAATTAGCAACTCATGGGAGTTGGAGATGATTTAATTAATCAACTAGGATTAATTAATAGGCCAAGATAAGCTTAGAAAGCTATTTAGAGGTGATTTAGAGGGAAATAGGTAGGATTGAGATTATTTAAAAGGGGATTTAATTAATAAGAAGGTTTATTAATTAAATACAAGGTTATAAAGGATTAATTAACTAATAATAGTTAATTAATTAATTAGAGGAGGATTATAACTAATGAAGTGTCGTTAATTGGCATCTGGAATGGGGTAAAGGCTAGTTAATTAACAAAGTGTATTAATTAACCAAAATAGATGGAAACATTAGTTAATTAATGAAGTGTCGTTAATTGACTGAAATAGAGGGGAACGTTAGTTAATTAGCAAGAAATCACTAATTATAATGGAAATGATGGGAAAGAGGGTAATTAGTACAATTTTAGTATTAAAACTGTGTAGGTGGATTTTAGGTGTCTACAAAAGACTCAAGATTAAACATTTTGGATTCTTCCTAATAAGTATTTCACAAAATATTTATAAGCTATTCATTTTGAATGTGTCACCTAATACATCTATACTAGAGAAAAGGTAGAAGCAAATATTTGGAATGGACCTCTCAACTTGGATAGAATTAAGTAAACACACTCTTCATCTTTCTTATCTCTTCCACTCCCCTTCAATTATTTCAAAAAGTTCTTGAACTTTGTAAGATAATCTATAATTGATGGAAAATATTCACGCCTAAGAGAAGTGATATCAATTTCAAGTTCGCATAGCTCTCATGTGGCCACCTTACCAAATAACCGATCCAATTTCTTCCATATTTTGAAAGGAGAGACATGATTCCAAATGAAGAAAACTAATATCACTTACATAAGTTCCTATGAAACCCATACAGTCATCAAACTTTCTTTAGTACTGAAAATTTTCATATTCCCTAGTGGACACTAGTTCTTCAAAAGTTAAATTTCATAATCCTTTACGTTTAATGAGTATTTCTAGTCTTAGTATCCATGTGTGGTAATTATGTGTTGTTAATGGCTCAAGTTTATATAATGTTGAAGAATATAAAGATGACATTCTCAAAATCACTAAAGATTAAAAGAATACAAGAAGGCCTCATAGATTTGGCACTATAATTTTAGTGCATTTTACAAAAATGGAAATTTATAATTTTAGTGCGCTTGACAAAATAAATAGTTCCAATGGAATAAAATGAAAAAGTAAGCACTTTTGAAAAAAATGACACTCGATTTCAAGTTCCTTATCAAAATTTACAAGCTTATCAATTTTATTCTATAATATTTATTTCAATTTGCACTACAAAAATTAAGAATACATTATGCTTTCAAAATAAGATATTATTTTTGGGGCTATACTTAAGAATCTAGTAGTAGAAATCTCATATTTAAGCCCTCATACGACCATAACATTGAAGTGGCAAAAGCATATTTACACATAGAAATAATTTCTTCTCTATAAATCATATAGTTTCATACAAAATAAATAGGTGAATTTGTTCCTAAAATTTAGGAAACAACTCACAATAATAAACGAGTTGTTTTAACAACTCGTAAATATAAAAACTATATATTAGGTTGTTTATAACAACCTCATAACTCATTTAATTACCCAATACAAATATAAGTCTCACTAACGTGAGCACTAACAAAGATATTCCTAACATTCCCCCCCTTAGTGCGAACATGGGGAAAACGTCCATGCTACACTGCACACACGATTTCGCGATCATGTGATTTTCCTTTGGATTATCACAAACCAAAAGTTGGTTTTCCATCGGTTAACCAAAAACCGAGAGTGAGGTGGTTTTCCAATGGTTGACCACAAACCACAAAGGGGTGAAGGTTTTCAAATGGTTTACCTACAACCATATCGCGATGTGTCAATGCATTCTTCGGCTCTCATCATAGTTGCTCTTCCAGAGATAACATTTCAGAATCCATGATAGTGCAAAACATATCATCCAACTCATAAAAACTGAAACATTGTGTTATTTCCCCCCACAATGTGAAGTCTCCATAACACATTATTTTGAAAACACCACACTGAAATCAAATGAAATAAACACACACTCACACACATCACCAAATTAGTATGTGTGGCCTCTTGATGGTGATTGATGAGAGGACATCAATTTTCCTCCATCCTCCGTGTATTCTCCAAACTCCAATAACATGTTGTTAGCTCAATTGAATTTGACTTGAATGCTCATTATAGAATTTACCCACAAGATGGACGTCATGTACAAGTGAAAATGCATCCAATTATTGAAAAGTGAGGCATTTTTTTTGGACTTTTACAATGACTCAATTTTTTTGACTCTTTTGGTGACTCACTATAAGACTAGACACACAAATTTTGACTACTATTGACAATGATGAGACACAAAGATAATACAATCTAGACTATCTAACACAAAATAATAGAAAATGATATATGAATATTATTAATATTGAACTTTATACTGAACAAGATTGATTTTCTATGTATTTTAATGAAGAACCTTTAAAAACACAAAATCCAATTAAAGATTGGATTTGACTCGACAATAAATATGGAGTTAAAAAAAACATGAAGAGATTACTATAAACTATAATGAGCAATATGGACCTTAATACCCTCTATTATGGTAAACAAAATGTCCTAGTCGCTAAAGTAGAATGACTCGACTCATAAGATAATGAAACCTTAGAGTAAGTTGACTTTTGACGAGAGACTAGAGATTAAATTAAACTGACTTCTAGTAATATATTTGGCATGACTGACACTAACGATTTTAACATAGAGAATTCACATCCACCTATGAGATTTCACCCATAGAGCGAAGAGTATAGGAGCTCATATATTGGTACCGATTTTAATATTACACAAGCCGATCCAACCAAAATTTGACACATAATTTTGATTTTTAAAAGAACACTTGAAAGATTTCATTCCCTGGCTAGGATTCAGAGGCAAGTTGAATTTAGAATGTCGATGGGAGTAGTTCTCTTGTGTCACCGACTAGCTCAGTTCTCTTGTGCCACCGAGAAGAATGACTAGTAATTTTGTTTTATCAATCTGAGGGGAGTTGAGTCTTTGTTTCGATCGTGGAGGTGATGAACTTGCCACAGTTTGCAAAGTCGAGTGGAGGATCAAAATTTGTAGTAGGGTCTTCAAGCTTGGAGAAAACAAATGATGTCACCGAAATACAAATTTATTACACATCTAATTCACAGTGCAAAGACATCGATCAAGAAACGGTAGCTATTTATCTGATGAAAAACTCATAATAACATGGACCGACGTAGCTGCAACTAATGCAGAATCCCTGCTGTTTATAAATCAGGCCCAATCCAGTTCACAGGAAGTAAAACGAAGCTGAAAATATATTAAGAAAGCTAAGAAATAATTAGTTGATTTTTTTTCCTTTCCAACACTCGGAAAAACTCAAATTTCATGGCATTACTCCTTTTCATTCTCATAAATCCATTATGTTGAGGATGAATATCGCTCTGGTACCAAATGAAGTGGCAAGAGCATATTTACACACACAAATAATTTTTCTCTATAAATCATATGGATTCATACAAAATAAATAGGTGAAGTTGTTCCTAAAATTTAGGAAACAATTCACAATAATAAACGATTTGTTTTAACAACTCGTAAATATAAAAAATATATATTAGGTTGTTTATAACAACCTCACAACTCATTTAATTACCCAATACAAATATAAGTCTCACTAACAAAGATATTCCTAACAAACATGTGATCAAGGAGCTATGAAATTTTATGGACACTTAATTGGATAATATGATCTCTATAGCCTTTTTGCAGCGTTGACTACAACTCAAATGAGAACTCGGCGTAGCTAGGTCTAATGAAGACATGCCAAAGGAGGGTTTTTGGTGGGAAGAATGTAGGAGTTGAGAGATGAAAATCGATAGAAAGCACAAACTAATAAATGGGTATCTAAAAAGATAACCTTCTTGGGTTGATTGTTTTTGGTTTGTTCTAGACACAAAGCTTTGTGTTCTAGGAGGACTAATTGTAAGGCTAGAAAAGCTAGAAAGAGAATAAAAGATGATGGGTAAAGAGTTGCAGCCTACAACTTCATAGGTACCTGAATTAGGAAAATGGGTATCTAGAAATGTTATCAGGAAAACTTGATGATTTATATTTCATGAGTTATGTAAGAAAAACTGAATTTGGAGGACTAAAAGGCTATATTAAGGTCTCAAGGTAAATAGGTGAAAATGAAGTTGTGAAACTAATTTGGTTATTTTATCATGTTAGTATGATTATTTTAAACATGTCTAAAGTGAATTTAAGCCTTGAATAAGTGATTTTACGGATTTTACACAATTGAACAAAAATTTGGCTACTTAAATAAAGTGATGGTTCTTGAGTAAAGGTGGTGATCAAGTTGAATTTGATACTTATAATGTATTGTTTGGTGTTGTAATCAGTTTGTAGACATGGCTCTGCATCAATCCCAAAGGATAAGTATCGGGATGTGGCTTGGTTTGGAGTCCTAATTTTTCACAACCTCCTCTAAAATCATATTAGCTTGAGATCCACTATCAAATAGAGTGTCTATTTCGGTATGCTTAAAAATAAATCTAAGGTGGAAAAAATCATTTCTTTTCATCTCATCATGCATAAATTGTTAGAGTAGGTATTTACCTTAGCTCATGTTCACCTAGGTACTTTATTTACCTTTATTGTATTTATCATCACCCACTTATGTGTGTGGATATTTCTTTTAGCTTATTTATATATTAGGAGATATTATCTAGTTGTTAGGTATAGTTCTTTCCTTGATCTATGGTATTGACTAGTTCTTTCCTTGATCTATGGTATTGACTAGATCCTTGATGTCTAGTTCTCTCCTAAATCTATGGTCTTGACTAGTTCTTTGATGACTAGTCATTTCCTTGATTTATGGCTTGATCTACGACATTGGTGGTTCTTAGATTGTTATTCCTTCTTATTTAAACAAGGCCCATTCTCATTGTATTGCATTGAGTTCCATAATAATATATGATATTGTTGCTCATTTGTTTGCAAAGGTTTTATGTAAAGTTATTCTGGTGAATTGTTTTCATCTTATTGATCGTGGTGTTTGATTAGCATCTGTGTTCTTGGTTTGGTACAATCTGGTTATCGTTCATTTTATGGTATCAGAGCAGGAGATTGCTATTGACATTCATCTGTAAGTTTTATTTTACAAATAATTTTTTTGTATATTCATATATTTGGGATTTGGTCGTATTTTGTTGTTTCATGCGGTTTTATGCAAAACAGAGGCTTCCATTGGATCGGAAGGTGGGAAAACCCTAAGATCGACTATAAACTCGGCCATTTCTAGAGGCAGACATTTTTTTGTTTTTTGTGGTTGCAGTGAAAGCACAAGTTCACTGCGAGATTCATGCGAGACGGTTAAGAAACTAAGGAAATGGTTTTTTGGGGTTTTTGGATTTCGTCGGATCTACATTAGGTGTTTTTCTAGCGCGGTGGACTTTTTCGGATTGCATGTAGAAGGATTTTGGTTCTTTCCTTTTTAGCAGGGTACTAGGACGGTCGTGCATGGATTCCACCACTTGGGTAATTTTGTACCTGCTGGTTTTGGCAACCGCAAGTCACTTTCTAGAAATAGTAAATTTTACTAGAAGAAGCAGTTGGATGTGACTTTCTCGAAAAATAGCGAGCATAATATTGAAAAGCTTGTATCTTTTGATTGGTAACTCGGTTTTGAGTGTTTTTTTTTGCAAAAGTGCTTTTTTTTTGTTCTCTTTCCATTGGAAATATTTATTTTGAGACTTTCACTATAATTATAAAGTTCCAAATATGGAGGAGTGTTGTAATCAATTGTGGACGCAATTTCAGTTGAGCTTGATGTCCTAAACTTTTGGGAGTTACATTCTTCTCTATCATGGATTCTGAGAATGATATGCTTTTCTTTGAAGTATGTGGACTTCAAGAGGATATTGTAAAATTTGTGGAAGAAAATAGATCACTCAAGAAGTAAAATTCTCTTCTACAATCACTCATTCATGATAAGGATACAATAATCCACTCCCTACAACAACAACTTGCTAGCCTACAACATCACCATGATATTGTGGACAGCCATATCCATGCTCCTAGTCCACTTGCAACTATTGCTCCTGTACCCACTGACATTGATCTGTTAGTCTTTGAGCCTATTCCTGATCTTGATGCTTCTAAACCTGTGAGGCTTGTTATTGCATGCTCTTCCACATATGTGCCTATTACAGTACCACATGTTGTGTATCCTATTTCTGCTCAACTGCATGGCCTTTTGAAAAGCATACCATTGCCTTCAGTTCTCGCATGCTCCATTTTATGGGTTTCATTGGCGAAGGTATTGGAAGACACTCACAGGGTATTGTTTCCCCTCTTCCACATGTTAAGTGGAATTCTCACCATTACATTGGTTTTTGTGTATATACTTCATTGGGATCACACATTGACAGAGCTCCTTTGTTTGTTCACTCGAATCATTTTGAGGATCATGAGCAACACATGAGTTTTGCATATTCACTCAAACTTGAGAAACCTAATATTTCAGTTGTCAAACATGATCAACCTAACACACATTCTTATGTTCTTTTTCATGCACCCATTGTGCATTTTGCACCAAGTCATATGCAGGCCTCTTCTTCATCCATCCGTGTTGATTTGGGGTGGATATCTGATCAATCATGGCGGTGACATAGGCATTCATTGAGAGGGATCTACGGCGTGGCTCCTCTACCATTCGGCCTCTTGCTCCACTTTTCTATACCTTCTGCATTGTGATGCTTCTTGTTTTGAGCATTTTCTTTAGCAAGTGTAGTGTATCTCTCTTGTTTGTTGAGAGATTTTGTATCTGTATTTTGAAACTTTTGGCATGTTGAAAATATCTCTTGGGGATCTATTGCAGTGCGGTTCGGTGTTAGTTTGTCATTGTTTGAGTAGTTTTTGACAACTCATATAGATTTGTAGCGTCCCTCCACCCGGTCGGTGTAGTATGGGAGGGTGTGGTGTTGATCCTGCTTCTTCGGGTTTTGTGTTCTTGCCTTGTTACCTTGGCTTTTCTTGGATCGTGACACTCTTGATTTTGTGTCATTTCCTTGTTGCTTTGGTTATTGTTATTGGATCATGACACACCTTTTTGCGAAGTTGATCAAATTATGTTTGGTGTTTTTGCACTTTCGACATCACTCTGTTGACAATCTCCTTAAATGGAGCTATTCGGTGAAACCCGAGTGTCAGTTGTTTTTTAGTTTTGTGATCGAGCGGTGGATTCAGACCACAGTACACACCAAATTCTTAATCATTGTACGTGTTTTTGATCCGAGCTTCTTGGGATGCCTTGGAGCGGTTTTTACTCTCTTTACTTTGTTGTTACTGGTTTTGGGTACCTTGTGGTGTCCCTTTTTCCCAGTTATTGTACATGAGTACCTCATCAGGCCTAGTTTCTAGGACTCATACTATGGACATGCCACTTCTATTTTGGCCCCTAGCTTCACTTGAGGGGGTGTTAGAGTAGGTATTTACCTTAGCTCATGTTCACCTAGGTACTTTATTTACCTTTATTGTATTTATCCTCACCCACTTATGTGTGTGGATATTTCTTTTATCTTATTTAGATATTAGGAGATATTATCTAGTTGTTAGGTATAGTTATTTCCTTGATCTATGGTATTGACTAGATCCTTGATGTCTAGTTCTCTCCTAAATCTATGGTCTTGACTAGTTCTTTGATGACTAGTTATTTCCTTGATTTATGGCTTGATCTATGACCTTGACTGGTTCTTAGATTGTTATTCCTTTCTTATTTAAGCAAGGCCCATTCTCATTGTATTGCATTGAGTTCCATAATAATATATGATATTCTTTACTCATTTTGTTTGCAAAGGTTTTATGTGAAATTATTTGGGCAAATTTCTTTCACCTTATTGATCGTGGTGTTTGATTAGCATCTGTGTTCTTGGCTTGGTATAATCTGGTTATCGTTCCTTTTATAAATTTTTATCTAGAAGAAGATGTAACATTATATGAACTACTGCTAGAAGAAGAGAAGGAATTACTGACCTTGTAAACCCATGGTAGTGATCTTAGTTTCATCACCAAAATCGGATCCAAGATCCTGTACCATAGTGTTGGTTTTATTCTCTTTTCCTTTCTTATTGTTAAACCACTTAAGCTTGAGTTTTGGATGTAACTTTCAACACTTGGATTCATCATGATTCTTTTTACAATGATTACAAAATGGTTTATCATCTTCTTTATAAACAGTATCATTTTTTTTTCTTACCCTTTCATTTACCTTGTTCTTTCAAACCTTTCTCTTTGTTGTTATCGGATTGTTTGTTCTTGTTTTTGAGGAGGAAGACTCTTTGGTCATTTTTCCTCTTTCTTCCAAATGTGTAGCTTACACACACACCGCATCAAGGTTAGTACGATCAAGCACGAAAATCATATGTCTCAAATAACTCTGTAATCCACTAATATATTTCAACATTGTTTCTTGTGTATGGAGAGAAATACCCAAAATGAGAGCCTTCTTTCTAAATTCATGTGTATAATCCTAAACATTGTCTCTTTATTTTCCTTAAAAATTTCAATCCATCATGGCTTGTTGCATGTAACCCAAAGGATAAAATCTTGACAATGAATACTTGAAAACAATATTTGACATAGAAGCTTTGCACAGAAACAAGACAGTGCTTGTGTATTTTATTAATATCAAAATCAAGCATTACAAACAAATGAGAGAGCTGAAATATTTATAGATATTGGAAATATTCTATCTCATCCACAATATATGGAAGAAAATCACCTAATCTGAGCAAATATGCAGAAATAGCATATTGCCCCTAACTGCCCATATTGCCCCTCATGGAAATCATCCAGGAATAAAATATGCAAGATAGAACATGATCCCAAAAACATAGGGATGAGAACACTATCACTTACTTAACTAACAACTAAGGACAACTAATACCTATTAACATAAGTTTAAAGTATTTTAATTAAATAATTTAACTTATTACATTTATTCAAATATCAACTAATGATGAATTAAGCTAAGTTTTATTCCTAACATAAAATTGATGTCTAAGATCAGAAATAAAATCATTTCAAGAAGAGATTTCTTTTTTTTTTCTCATCAATCTCTTGAAGCTTACTCTCCCACCAGATGAGTGTGTTGTCACCCATTCCAAGAGTTTCTAGATGAATTTTTTCTTCACCATCAACAATTTTCTAAACCCTACAATATACTTCATTATGCTTGATCCATTTATCAAACTTTTATGCATTAAGATCTCAATTATACATTGGAAATTCAAACTTAATATCCATTTTTAATTAAGGAATAAAATCAAATATTTCATTTTTCACCTTTAGGAGCACTAGGTTCAAATGAAGAAGAAAAATTCTCTTTTTCAAGTTTTTTTACCTTTCTTGGCTTCTTTCTCCATCTCTCTTCTCTGATCTTGATACAATTCCTCCACCATCTCTTTCATTTGAAGGAAGTATTGGAGAAATTATTCTTCTCTATCTGCAGCCATCTCTATGCTTTGTGATCGTCTCAATCTAATTTTTGGATCAACACTGCTAATTCTCCTTCACCTTTTAAGAGTGGGGCATTGTCAACATTCAAAAGAAACTTGCAATCCAAATCAACTATTAAATATATCATAGAATAGCTTTGGTACCAAATGATTTGTAATCATAAGCAATTTAACAATACATACCAAAAGCGCTTTAAAAATATGATTTTTAGATGAAAATTTAACATTACGACTTTTCCGTAATCATAAAAACCAAAAGAAAATGCAAGGAATAGTGACACAATCTATTGATAATAGATTTTTGCACGTAGCCTACATCTTGGATTCCATTTTAATTGGACCGATCTATTAAAATCACCTTTAAAAACACTCACAAATGTGTACAAGGCAATTTAGACCTTCTTCAACCTGTCACAATAATGCTTATGCAAAATAAACCATGGTATCCTTTTTATTTTCCTCCAAAAATGTCTCTAACTCCCAATATTTCCCTTTAGGCTTAAACAAACCTACAAGATTACCTCTTCAAATATCAACTCACCCATTATATAGCTCGACCACCCCTTTTGGCTCAATGACGCAATATATTTTTATAACCAATTTGGTTAGGGGTTTCAACCCTACTAACCTCCACTAATGGCTTATCTTCTATCTTTGGGATTATATCCCACATGCCTCATGGATTAGGTAGTCGGTGGGTTAAAATTGGGCATGCCAGTGGGATGAGTTAGCTTTGGGGCTGAATTTTGTTTGGCCACATTGGTAAGTATTGTGGTTGTTATGCTAAGTTTGGGTAGTGTTTTTTTATGAGGAGTCGGTGAGGGATAAGTTTGGCTCGACGATCGGTGATGTGGAGTTGGATGGAGTTGAGGAGTTGGCAGATGTGTCTAAGTGGTGTATTGAGGAGTTGGTGGGTTAGGTGGATAAGGAAGGGTGAGCTGGTGGTATGGGATAGGTGAGGTGGTGAATTAGGTGTCAATTCAGCTCAGTTGGTTGAGTTAGAAGGATCTCGACTCGCCGAGTCGGGCTAACACCGAATGCAACTTTGTCCTACAATATACATAGCACTTACAATTCAATGTATAATATATCCCACCTTCACCATGTGTTGAATAAAAAACTTAAATAAAGAAGTGTGCATATAGTGATATGAAGAAATGGAGGAAAAGGAAACCCTCTGTAAAAAGAGTGTGTAGACCTTGGTTGAGGGCCCCGATTAGTAAATAGCAGAGCCCACCCATCGATAACGAGTATCAAAGATTGGAGGCACAAAGAAACTTTTCCTCAATATCACCTTGACACTTTTCATTTTTTCATTGGTCCACATGGCGAGTGTGCACACATCCAAGTCATCTCGAACCTAAGTGCATTCCCTTATTTTTTCCAATTTTCCAAAAATTGGTGTGTACAATAACTTTTACATATGGCCTCTTTTTTTTAAAGCATTCAAGATACCACCGCTGAAAATCTCTTGATTTTCTCTCGTAGTGAAACCGATTATATGAGATATATGGATGATCATAGTGGTGTTTCTTAATGATGATCCTATGGATCACTCCAATCATTATAATGTAGAAGATAGTTTTTCAAAATCTAATATAGTACGTACTTGGTTATTTTATAATATTTCAGCATTGAATGTAAAGCTTTTATGGTGTAAATTTAACAATTGGGGTTTGTTTGGCAAAACATATAGTCATTTTATAGGTTTTAGGGTCTTCTAGATTGGTTACTAAAATTAGTAGGATTTTTGGAGCCCTTCGAATAGGTGTTGACATTTGTAGGATTTTTCCCTTGAGTATGGAGTTGAAGCCTTAATTTCATCTTGTAATCAAAGTAGTGTCATATTATGGATGAGTACATACTTTGCGATCTTGGATATATCCAATTAGCTCTATAGATAAGGTCAACAAATGAAGTAGATCTTAACTATCTATCTCACCATACAAGTCAATGTGTTCATCTCGGGAGGGATTCAGAGATATTTCCCATACGATACAAGTGATTGATAATGAATCAACATAATCAAACCCAAAAAATGACATTATTTCTCAAGAGATATCTATGGTGTATAGAATACGGGGTCCCCACTCCAGATCTATATATAGTGGTGGGGTGAGTAGATATAGGGGAACACGCATCTTGGTTCACCACTAGATAGATAGAAGTGAGGAGGAGTGCCAAATAACTAATAGAATCCATACTTCCCTCCTGCGGTTCTTTCAATTGATTAAAGGCACACTAGGGATAACATGTTGATGACTCCCAAGAGCTCTTATCAATGGAGTTATTTTTTTCCATATGAAGAGAGGGAGGGGATGAGTGGGGTCGCAATATCAAGTGGTTTGTAATATTTTTCCATATAGAGATAGGATCCCTACCCCTCCTCAAATTGGTACCAAGTTTGAAATTTGGTCCATGCTTCATCGATTGGAAGGAGACTACTTTGAGACACGTAGATGTAGGGTAAATCTAGTTACCAATTACTTATAAATAAGGTGGTTTGATCGCTTTATATATATATATATATATATATATATATATATATATATATATATGGGTGCACCTAGTCAATTGAGGGAAATAGGGCATAGATATGGAGGTGGAAATAAACACTTGGGGAATGTCTTTATGCCAGAGAGCCACAAAATTAGCTATAGATTTAGCCAAGATCTTGAAGTTGAATTTGAAGTTGCCATATACACTATACTTTCCATATACATTATATTATCCAAGTCGAATGCATATTTAACAGGCCCACACAAATAATCCTCACAATCAATAATGTAGGCGATCAACCTTAGTTCCCATCCACACACAAAGATAATCCTTTGAGCCTCATAATATATATTAGCAATAGTAAGGGTTGGGAAAGAAGATGATCTATTTGAGGACCCTATGATATATTCATTTGTTCAAAAGAACAAGAGATAATTGGTAGATTTGGAAACTAGTAGAGTGCATCACATTGATCTCTATACATTTTAACAAAATTCGGGGTAGGAGTTAGTGGAAAATGTGCAAAATCTTCCAAAAATTCATTTCCTTTCCATGGACAAAGAGATGTGTTCCCTTCATCAAGATTTGTGTTGAATAAATTAGTTGTATTCTCAGTTTGTTGTAGTAGGGGTGGAAAAGATGAGTCAAGTGCCACATGTTTCATAAGAAATAAAATATACATCAACATTTGGATAAATTATTTTCAAATATCCTTTTATGTTGTTGTAGAAGATAAATCGTGACATAGACGTTGATTCCCTTATGGGATATGACACAAGATGTAGAATGATTGATTACATAATAAACACACTAATGACACATTGATTTTGCAATGGATTACACATTGAATAGAGATGTATATGGACAAGATGCCATTGAAATAATTGCATGCATTATATGAAAATAACTCAATAAAAGAGGTAAGAAGGAGATGATAAATGAGAGTGTACCACTGGAAAAATCTCATCATCACTTTCAAGAAGAGGAAAATTCAATCCTCACAGAAATTTCCCTTCAGAAGAAGATAATAAATAATCAATTATGAATGGGAACATAATACATTAGACATGTGATCATGAAAAGTTGAAGATAATTGTGGAGTTTAGATTCACCAATCAAGAAGAAGTGGGTGCATCGATAGTTAGAATTACATTTTTAGGTAAAGAAGGTAGAATAGTTATAGAAAATAAAAAGGGTAGAAGTTGAACATAAGATAGAAATGTAACAAAGACACAAGAAGCTTCTTGAATAAATTCAGCTAATCCAAAAGAAGGAAAAGTAAACAATCGTTATGAAAAAAAGGCAAAGAGGATTTCTACATGATCTCACAATGAATTGGAACTCCAATTGCATGTTAGATCATGTAATCATTAAATAACTTTGATGTTGACATTTTGTAAGGTTTGGGGCTATCTTCGGGTCAATTGGCCCCAATCTCATTATTGATTAAACTAATATCTTAATTATTTCAATCAAGGATGCATTTTGGGTCAATTTGATCCACATTAACCTAATTGTGACAATATGTTGTTATTTGGGGTTTAATTTTCTCTATTTTCATCATTAATTGAACCAATAATTGGGTTTCCTCAATTAAATATGTAATTTGGGTCAATTTTAACCTCATTAACCTTATTGTGACTATATATAATGTGATTTGGGGTTTAATTGTTCCCATTTACATCTCTAATTCTATCAAATAGTCAATCAATTCATACATAGATCTTATTTGGACCAATTTGAGCCCTATAAACTTAACGTTTATGACTATACAATATGTTTTTGGCCTTAATTAACCCCAATTACATCACACATTACACATTTGGTTGATTGGTTCAACCAAAGAGGTAATTTGGCCAATTTAAGCCATGTCAATAACATCGTGCACATTAAATTAATTGTTACTATATAATGTAATTTAGGGTTTAATGGGCCCTAATTGCATCATTGATTGAAAAAATAGTGAAATGGATGTATTGTGCAATTGTTTGAGTGCACAATGCACGTTGGTTGCACAAGTTAAAGAGCACAATATTTCCATGAAGTTGTGAGGGAAAGGTATAGTGTTTTGCATTATGGTGTTTTATCAATGTTTACACAATGTCATGGTATAATCATGTGGGTTGAGCACAAATCCTTAGGTCAGTGCCTAACTGACACATAATAATAGTGCACAAATGAATTGATTTATTGAAAAAAATGTTAGAGGAGGAGAGACAACTAGTCATGAAGAGAAATTATCCATGGACACATGTCACCAAAAGAGATAGCGTCACAGATACAAGCATGCCTAGAAAATAATCTTATAGATCTCTAACAAGATCTCAAGGATTGATTATCCTCAACCACCATATTTGACAAATGTAGGAGGTCATGGAGAAAGACAATGTGGTATTTTAGAGAAGTTAATGAACTCACATCCAATGCAAAAAGATCTAGAACCTAAGAAAACAAAAAGGGGTTAAGTTCACCATTTGAAGGGGTAGAGTGGTGAAAAGTAGAGAAAAGAGTCGAGTCGAGATGAACAAGTGAATATTGTGAAGGGCCTTAGAGAAACACCATTGTAATAGGTCTAGGATTTTAGCTCATTTTATTTGTAAGTCCTAATCTTGGGTGTAGTATTTGCAGATATCATTAAGGATGTTAGAATAATATAAACATATTTGTATGTGTTGATCGATGTGTATTCTAAGGCAAATCATGAGTCAATATTTTCGAGCAACTGTCATTATCTTTTAGAGTTGTGAGGTTTGTAAAATTTAATTTTGACACATCCAAAACACCTACAAATGTTAACAACCAACCTAAAAGGCCCCAAAACCTATAAAACAGCTATATGTTTTACCAAAATAGACCTCAATTACAAAATTTACATCCTAAAAGCTTTACATTCAATGCTGAAATCCTAAAAAGTAACTAAGTACTAACCAAATTGGATTTTGAAAAACTATATTCTAAACTATAATGCTTAGAGCTACGAGACCCTCTCTATTAGTACAAAGTGACCTTAATTTATTATATTTACTATTAAAGTAAAATATATCTTTTATTATTATTTATAGTTTACAATTATTTTTATAAATATGTAGGACCCCTTACCTAACCTACCACATCCATAATCTATTAAAAACACTAAATATCAAAAATGTGTATGCACCGCATAACATGTACATGCTACATACCGTGTACGCATTGCTTGACTTCACTTTCCCAAACCATCCCTCCAAGCTCATGAATTCCCCATATTTTCAAGCCAAAGGCTTGGACCTATCATTTTTCAATGTGAAATGAGTTCCTTGTCAAAATTCAATTGTTATCTAATTCCCTCCATGCCCGTTGAATTTAATAACAAGCATATTACTGCTATGATTAATCAAGGAAGGCCCTAAGTTAGCTCAGTTGTGTAAGGATGATCTTATAGTGTGATTGATTGTTTGCGGATAATAGAGGAGATGGATAGCCTTGCCAACATGGAAATTGGTGGATTTGAGAAAATGTAGAGATAGCTCTGAGGATCTCGGACTAATGTGAGATGAGTCAAGCCTTCGGCAACTTTGGTGAGGACTTATCCAAATCATGGTAAAAAATGGAGGAAGGTGACTCAAAACTCAAATCCGAGCCAAAGACGAGTCGACAAGGAAGAGGAGAAGAGTCACGAGAAGTTGCCACGTGTCATCTCGGTGAAATTCCAAAAGAGAGGGAAGAATGAAACCCCCAAGCTCTTGCGGAACTTCCACGTGGGGTCGAAAGGTGATGGGCCCACGAAAAGAGGGTCCTTGTATCAATGTGCAACGAGTCTCATTATGAACTCACGAAAGAAGAGAAGATTCACGGAAGGTGCCACGTGTCATCTCTATGCACTCTCAAAATATGACCCTAGAGATGTGTTGGGCCTCCACATGGAACTCGACACCCAATGCATCAAGATTGGTGGCAGGTCAATGCAACGGGTGAGTATTAATGAAGGCCACTAGGAATTTTAATGCCCAAATATTTTAAAAGATATGCAAAACATTAGAGAGGGAGAGGAGATTATTAACTTGTATTTTTCAGCAAAAGAGTTGAATACACAGTCCCATGCAAATGAAGTGAGCTCGTGGAAACTCAAATTATCCACATGTAATCAAAGGACCATAACTGGAGTGTTTCGTAATGAAAATTCACGAAGTTGGTGTTTTTGGAATCTTAACTCCAAACCCAACGCACAACAATAAAGAATTTTGAAGACTGATGAAGATTTGAAGGTGTATTTCTCATGAAATGAACCCAGTTCAGAAAGGCAGTTGGAAAGTGGTTGAGAATGCATTAAATGAGTATGGTCATCATTTTCTCCAAATGCGGGTCATGGGGCAGTGTGAGGGAGATTTTGTAAATCTATTTCTGTCATTTCACCTCATTTATTACAACTAACAAGTGGTTGAAGGAGTAATTTTAGGATTTCACTCTTCTCTTCTTCTCATTCTATATATTATAATCTGGGGTCTCATAATCAAGGAGTTATTCATTTTTCCTTTCTTCCCCTCTTTCTACTCTGCTAGGGTTTAAATATGGAGCTTAAGCCTTCTCTCAAAGCTTTATGATGGATTTTTTTGTGCCTCTTTCCTATTGTTGTTATATTGTGCATATTTTTGGAGCAATATAATATGTCATGTGATGCATTTTGTCCATCCTTTTCATGTTTTTATTGTCTCTACTTGACTTTATTCGCTGCAGGTATATTGTGCATATTCCTACTATTCACTACATAATTTCAAAGTTGTACTTAATGGGTTTGAAGTGGTGTTCTGTGTGAATCTACCTTTGTACTGTGGTGCATTTTGTCCACCCTTTGCACTACCCACATTTCTCCATTTCAGGCAATTGGATTCTTGATCAACATCTTCCTTTTCTAGTGTATCACCGTTGTTAGTGTAGGCTTCATTTTTATGCACTCACCCCCGACCTATTGATATTTTAGAATTAGGATCAGATAGTTTTTCTTGCACTAAGAGTAGATTTTGGTAGGTAGTTTAGGAAAATATCTAGCTTCTATAAAACTTGGAGGTTATCTTAGGGGGCATGTCCCACTTCCCTAAGGTATCCCATGAATCTTACGGTTGATCCGTAAAGAAAATTATCAAAAAAATTCCTAAAGCACACCCAAAGTGGGAGAAGTGCGAAACAACTTACCACTTCATTTTATCAAGTTGATGTGTTCTTGGTGAAATTCATCCTTTAGATGCACATGTAAAACACATCGGTGACTCCATTTGGTCCAAACGATCCTCATTCTACGATTTTACAGACCTTTCTTCCATTCATTTCCATTCATCTTTCTTTCCATATCTTGAATTTTCTTTCATTCTATGAAGTTGTCAAACCATGACTTCATTCCCGTAGTGGAATTCACACTTTTAGCAGACAATTAGCCTCTAATGAGCTTTATGATTCCTCTAGACCAGACTATGACCAGATTCAAAACCATTATGCTTACCATTTTTTCTATGGAACCTACCAAGGATATGGGTATGCATATAAGGAAAACAATCGGGAGGAGAATTCTGATCTATTAGAGAAAATCCAAGGAATAGAGGGTGGTGTGGTTCAAACTTAGGCTATAGCACAAATGAAGGCATCGGGATTGGTTGTAGGGCACCTTGTCCATGGGAAGTCCATTTTCTAGACAACTATACTGGTGAAAAATCTTGACTTCTTGGGGAAATGTTGCCCCAACTTACACAGTGGATTGAAGGTATTGAAACATATGAGAAAAGTGCAAGACAACCTTGTCAATGGGTAAGTCAGCCACCATCTCCTTGCTTTTATTTTTCCCATCCACAAACTCTATCATCTTAGCATTATCATGATTCAAGCCCATCATACGTTGTCCCAAGTATGGATCCCCATTCTCCATCTCCTAGTCTTCCATTTCATCTTAACTCTTCCTCTCCTTTCCTTCCCAAATGGTCACTCCCTCCATACAATTAGGAGGTTCCATCCCTCCTACCACTACAAATAATCACATCACTTGAATCTCAACCCACCCCTCCTATTGCAATCCCAAATCTATTTTGGGAAGAGCAGGATCAAAAAATTATACAAGGAGGGAAACAAATTGAAGAGCCTAACAAGGAAGAACTTGCAAGAAACTTGAAAGAGTGGGTTACAAGGTTCAATATTAAGAAAATACCACTAATAACTAGGTCTTCACAAGAGGTTGAAATTCAAAGGGTGAAATCCCAAAGGGAATAAGCAACTCCAAATCCAAAAGAAGAGGAGCATATGGAGATGAGTAAAATAAATTCAGAGGATTTGAATCATGAGTCAGATGCACAAAAGATTGCAGATCTCTCTCCCATTCATTCTCCCCAGAAATCTAATTTTTTGGAAGAGTTTGAGCTCACAAGCTTCATGTTTGAAAATGAAGCTATACATGATGAAAAATTTGCAGACTCAAAGACCATCATGCAAGAGGGAGAGACCTTGGCACAATAAGATGACGATGAGCTTGATTTCTTATCTGACTTGGAGGAATGTTTTAATGAAGAAGATCCCATGGAAATCACAACCTTTTCTGGCTACATAATTAATTCCCCAAAAACAAGAGCTATCTTGCCATGGAAGAGAACATTCGAGAATAACCTACTACTCATAACAGTTCCCTGAATCAAATTCAAAAGCTCTTGATGAAGATATAATCATTGAAGGATTTTTGCTTTTAGTCAAGGAGTCGGATTTGCCGATGAATCTACCATGAAGGAGAAGGAAGATAAGGATGAAACCACTTCTATACCAATCATCAAAGTAGAGGATCAGATGTTTGCAGATGAACACAACATTCAAAATCAGCATGCAAACAACTCCATTCAGAAAATTCTGCAAGAAAGCCTCATCTTGGAGGTTGAAATTCAGAGCAACGGGAAAGTGCAAAGTGGATCGAACCATGCCCCATCAAGTATTTGGCTTCATTAGAGCCAAGGGAGAAGAAAACTGTGGTCATGCTTACTTCAGAGCATGAGGATAATCTTTAAAGCACCAAGGGTCAACTACAACACCTCTAACCAAATGATAAGCATCTTGAGGAGGTATTTATTTTGTTTATTGATACCATGGGTGGAAGAGTGGAAGGTAATTTTTCACTCTTATTGCAGGCCATATCCATTGCTAAATTAATCACATGGCCACACTTTGTAAGGAAGGGAAGCTATTTCTCCTTTCCTATTTCAAGATTTGTTTATATTTTCTGGTTTGGCTAGTGTAGGAGTAGGAGTAGATTTTCTTTTAGCTGAAGAAGTTTTTTGCACACTCTGCATGTCTTATTTGAGGCGTGTATGATTTTATATTTTGTATATAGCTTTTTTTTGTGTTGCTCTAGATAGTACAATGCACCAAACCTTTCAATAATTGCAGCAGGGAAATCCACAATTGCCTGTAATAGTTATAAACTTCAAATCAAATAAATGCAAAGCAACTAAAATCGTTAAGGAGGTAATCTTGTTGACTCTCTCCAAAACAAATTGCAGCAAGCCTCTACACCCCTATAAGATCAAGCTGGCAGTCCAATTCAGAATCTTTTCCATCATTCAAAGCCTTAAAATCGTAGCTATGGGAACAAGTGAAATTTAATATCGAAGACAATTTTCTACTCTCAAAAAAAAAATTCAGAATTTTCTTATGAGATTTGAAAAGTGCAAGGATTAGTGGCAGCTACTGAAGCAAGTAGCTTGAGCATTTCAAATACTCCATGATCAAATTTCATATCAGCTCATGATGATGATGCGGACTCCATGCCCAATGGATAGATACACACACAAATGGTTCATTCCATTTAGTAGGCTAATGGCCCCCGTGAGTCACCAAACTGTTATCTAATTCCCTCCACCTCGCTAAAATTAGATAACAAGTAGATTACTACTATGATTAATCAAGAAGGCCCTAAGTTAGCTCAGTTGTGTAGGGATGAGCTCATAGCTTGATTGATTATTTATGGATAATAGAGGAAATGGATAGCCCCACCAGCATGACAATTGGTGGATTTGAGAAAACATGGAGATAGTTCTGAGGATCTCGGACTAATGTGAGATGAGTCAAGCCTTCGGAAACTTTGGTGAGGACTTAGCCAAATAATGATAATAGAAAAAATGGAGGAAGGCTAATGGTATTCATTCTTCCTTTCCACATGTCAGCTCAGCGTAATTCCACATGTCAACTCGGCGTAATTCTAAAAAGATAGGGAAGAATGAAATCCCCAAGCTCTCGCGGAACTTCCACATGGGGTTGAAGGGTGATGGGCCCTCCGAAAAGAAGGTCCTCGTATCATTGTGTAATGAGTCTCATTACAAACTCATGGAAGAAGAGAAGAGTCGTGGAAGGTGTCATATGTCATCTTGGTGCATTCTCAAAAGATACAAGAAAAGTGGAGACCATAGAGATGCACTGGGCCTCCACGTGGAACTCGGTGCCCAATGAATCAAGATTAGCGGTAGGTCAATGCAATGGGGGAGTAATAGTGAAGGCCACTAGGAATTTTATGCCCATATCTTTTAAAATATATGCAAAACATTGGAGAGGGAGAGGAAATTATTAACTTTTCTTTCTCAGTAAAAGAGTTAAATGCACACATCTGTATAGGTGAAGCAAGCCCGTGAAAACTCAAATTATCCACCTACACTCAAAGGGCCATAAGCTGGAGTGTTTCTAAAGAAAATTCACGAAGTTAGTGTAGTTGGAATCTTAAATAAAAACCCAACACACATAAATGAAGAAGTTCGGAGACTGATGAAGATTTGAGGGAGTATTTCTCAAAAAATGATCCTAGTTCAAAAAGACAGTTGGAAAGTGGTTGAGAATGCATTAAATGAGTATGGCCCTCATTTTCTCCAATTGCAAGTCATGGGGAAGTGTGAGGGAGATTTTGCAAATCTATTTATGTCATTTCACCTCATTTATTACAACTAGCAAGTGGTTGAAGGAGCAATTTTGGGATTTGACTCTTCTCTTCTTCTCATTCTATATATTGTAATCTAGGGGCTCATAATCAAGGAGTTAATCATTTTTCTGTTCTTCCCCTCTTTCTTCTCTACTAGGGTTTGAACGTGGAGCTTAAGCCTTCTCTCAAAGCTTTGTAATGGAATTTTTGTGCCACTTTCCTATTGTTGTTATATGTGTGTATTTTTAGAGTAATATAATATGTCATGTGATGCATTTTGTCTATCCTTTACATGTTCTTATCATCTCTACTTGCCTTTATTCACTGTAAGTATACTATGCATATTCTTATTATTCACTAAAGGTTCTAAAATTTGTTCTTAATGGGTTTGAAGTGGTATTCTGTGTGAATCTACCTTTGGACTATGGTGCATTTTTTCCACCCTTTCCACTTTGCCCACCTTTTTCCATTTTAGGCATTTGGATTCTTGATCAAAATCCTCCTTTTACAGTGTATCACTATTGCTAGTGTAGGCTTCATTTTTATACACTCTCTCTCCCCGACCTATTGATATGTTAGAATTAGGATCGATAGTTTTCCCGCACTAAGAGTAGCTTGTTGTAGACATTTTATGAGAAGAGCCAACTTCTATAGAACACGGAGGTTATCTTAGGGGCACGTCCCACTTCCCTAAGGTATCCCATGACTCTAATGGTTCATCTGCAAAGATAAGCATCAACATCAACTTTGAGCATAGAATACGCTATGCATTGTATACACAAATTTCATCAAATCCTCACTATGACGAAGATAAAATTGTTCTTTTTCTAATGATACAAGTTTTTTTATAATTATAAGGATACTAATGTTAAATATTTGTAAATATGTCTTCCTATGACATTATATTGAAAGAAAATATATGTCTAACTTTATGTATGTAACTTTTGATGTATGCATCTAAATTTGAAAAACATAATATTGTCACATACTAGGCCTAATTTTATGCACTTTAAAAAATATATAAATTTTGATTCATCTAGAGGTAGTTATGTGGGACGAATTCTCAACAATCTATTTTTAATCAAATTCAACACCTATTTTGGTAAAATTCATTAATAATATATATATATGTATGATAAAAAAATTAAAATATATTTGTAATTGTAAACAAAGAAAAACTACAAAGTAATAGAAAGATAAACAAATAATTTTGCAAACCTCCTTGTAATCCTTCAATGCAAACCTCAGTAAGGTTGTGGAGACTTCATCTGTGGAACCTTGCAAATGGATGTGGGTGCTCTTGAATGTAAACCAAATGTGATTGCAAATGCTACAGACATAGATACTTTGGCTTGGAAATTTAGCAGAATTATTGTACTTAAGATTCAAGAGGATTTGTAAGAGAGTAAGCCTGTAATTTATAGAGGCAGAAGTAGTTAGAAATTGGTTACATATAGTTGAATGCATATGCTAAAAATAGCATTAGAGGAAGTTACAGTAGTGTCGGGAATTTAGGGGCAGTAAATGGAATTAATTGCAGAAGTTGCATCCGGGAAGGTGGTTGTATGTGCAATTCAATTTCCCCCACCTTTCTAGGATTCTAGAAGTGTAGTTAACTAGGATAAGGATATGGAGTCTAAGTGGAGTCCAAGTGGATGTTGACCAAGTGGCAGTTGACTAGGATGTGCACACACTTAATTAATTAATTATTTAATTAATAAATGGTAATTAACTTAGCTAAAGGGGTACTAAGGGTACATGGGATTAATTTAATTAATCCAAAGGGTACAATGTGTATGAATTAATCAATTAATCAAAAATGGGTGAATAACAAGGTGTATTAGGAAGAAAACTAGGATAAGATGGAAACAAGTGTGTAATTTTGGGGTGTCTACATTTTTCCCCTCTTTAAAGTGTTTATTAATGCAAAATCACAAGTACCCCCAAATGAGTTCTACATGTCTACTTTTCTAAAGGCGAGACTCATTTGGTGTGATTCGCATAGCATTGAACTTTCCCAAGGTGTGGGACCTTGCAAAATGGAAAAGCTCTCCATATTAAAGGTTGGTTCCTTATTCCTCTATTTAGGTGCATACGTAGAAAATTGCGCAGAGGATTTTTCTTAATCCTAATCTAAACTTTACCATGGAGACACGGATAGAAGGAAATAGAAATTAAAACAAAGCTAGACTACGAGGTGATGCACCAAAGGAATGATGAACACTTGTTTTGCTAATGGACACAAACCAACAAAATGCTTACAATAAATAAACACGAGATAGCTAGCTATGTAATGGGAGACCAGATGAAAGCAAAAGAGACAAGAGAGGATGTAAAATCAATCACGAGACTTGTTTTATTGCTCGTAGATTGATACTGATCCATTATAAAGTATCCAAGAGGCGAAATGTATTACAATTTTAGTGGAAGGCACGAACCCCACAGATCCCTTTGCTAGAAGGAAGAGGGAGCCTGTAAAACAAATAATGTCCAACCCTTTACAATGAATCATGTCCCTGTATTTATAGATTCAACCTGAAAGAAGAAAATAGAGAGAAGTGGGAACACAAGTTGAAGTTCAACCACCATTGTTAATGCCTTTGATGAAATCTCTCCCCAAATCTATCTTTACTACATCAATCCTTGGTTCAACACCTTGAAGGAAGAGGAAACGGTGGAAATAGATCAAATCCGATCTGGTTGTTGAGGTAGATGGATCCTGCATTGAAGGCTTGAAGACATTTCCTCCATCTGGTTGGTGAGGCTGAGGTCTTTTCAATGGCATTAGATTTGCAATATTTCAAGCCCTGAGTCGAAAGATATGCCCCCTTGAAGTTTGTATCAGGTCTTTACAGGAGGGCAGAAAAATAACTTGAAAAATGGGTCCCCTTTTGATATGGGAAACATGGTAGCCAGATTGGAACAAAAATCGGGCCTACGGGTTCAGAATTTATCTTTTCCCCCTTTTCTTTGAGAATCACAAAATCTAGAAAACTCCCACGGCCCCAAAGCTCCGCTTGGACATGTGGCACCCTTTTGTTGGCTAGGGAGGTGTGCTCCAATATTTTCCTTTGTGCCATTTTTTCAAAAGGAAAATTTTCACCTTTGTCTCGACTCCCCACTTTGGCTTTGACTCGGGTTCAAACTTTGACTTTTTCCTTTTTATTTTAGAGCACTCGCCTAAGTCTGTTAAATAGATTTAAGAAACATATTCACGTGATAGAGTCATTTATTCTCTTTCTTCTCAAATGCGAGGGTCATGGCAAATCCAATATTTTTCCCGGGGTGAAATATGGATAATAATTTGGTGACTCACGGGGACATCTGTCTGCTAGATGAAGAGACCAGTGGCCTTGAAGCATCCATTGGGCATGGAGTCTTCTTGATAAACATGAAACTGATATGAACTTTTAAAGACCTGATCCTTGAGCCACTTGGAAACCCGCTGAAACTTGAAGTTGATCTTCAGCAAAAACCATTACAATGAACTGTGCAAGAGAAAAACAATAGCACCAAAAACTAAGTACAAACTAAAATCATACATGCTCCAAATGGAACATGCAAAGTGTGTAAAAGAACTTCTTCTACTGAAAACAAACCTACCTACACTACTCTAACCAAGAGCAAAGGGAGCTCAAACAAAGCTGCTGCAGAATGGCGGGGAGAAATAGCTTCCTACCTCAAAAATGGCAGCCATGCAACTGATTTGCTTGAAGATGGCTGGTTGGATGAGTGAAAAACTGACAATAATTCAATCCTCCACCCAAATCACCAAAGTATCAGCTAGAGACAAATAAAATACCTCTTTTAGTTGCTCTGAATTTGGATTGAAGAGGTATGGCAGCTGATCCTAGGTGCTTTACATATCATCCTCATGCCCCTGAAATGGACATGGTGGTTATGGCTGCTCCTTTGGCTCGAATGAAGCCAAATAACTTATTGGGCATGGTCTGATCCTTTGGATGTGCCCATTTCTTTGAAATTCAACTCCAAAAATGGAGTCTTCTTGTGGACCTTGTTGGGTGGGTGGTGTGAGAGAGATGATGACATCCTCCTACCTTTTCTCTTCCTCCTCCTTTAAAGAACATAGAAGATCAAGATCTTCCAACCTTGGTTCTAGAAGGTTGTTATGAAGTGCGGAGCACTGTTCCTAAATGTTCTCCTCCATAGCAGAGGCTCATGTGCTTGGAAGGTTGAAGATGGAGCAAAAATGATGGTATCTCCTCGGGCTCCTCTTCATTAAAGCAATCTTTCAAGTCGACAGGCGATCTGCCTCCTCATTGTCTTGTTATGTTTATTCAACCTCCTTCATGGTGTCCTCCCGATCTACAATTGACTCACTATGGTTCCCTTCATCCTAAAAATGAAGTTTGAAAGCTCAAAATCTTCTTCAACATCAAATCTTGAAGGGGATAAAGTGGGAGGAAGAACTGAAGGTTCTTTTATGGCTTGCTCCGCACTTGGAGCCTCTGAAACTATATGGTCCTCCTCCACAACCGGAATGTACTTCTCTTCTTTTGGATTAGGAGTAGCTCCTTCTTCCCCTGCTTATGTTGTAGCTAGAGCTTCCACCACTTGTGGCTTGACCTCAGCCTCCTCGATAGGCTTAACCAACAAGGGAACCTTTGAAAACTCAAATTTAGCAACCCAACTCTTCAGACTTTCTATCATTTCTTCTCTGTTGGGTTCCTCTGTTTGATGTTCTCCTTGGCTAGTTTTTTTATTATTTTCTTCCCAACATGGATTTGGGAAAGTAGGAGGAAGGATGGGTAGGATCCCCACTAGTTGTTTCCTTGTTTGTGGTAGAGGGGAAGGCATCTCTTTTGGCTCTTGTAGAGGGGAATTGGATTTGTAAGGGAAAAGGGAAAAGAAACTAAGGTGGGATGGAAGACTAGGAGATGGAGAAATGAAACAAACACTTGGGGCAGCAAGTGAGGGGCTTGACTCTTGCCTCTTTCGAAATGATAAACATTGAGGGAGAGAAAATGAAATGCGCAGGAGGTGGTGATTGACTTACCCATTGATAAGGTTGTCCCGCACTTTGCTCATAAGCCCCGATCTCCACTGTCCATTGTGCAAGTTGGGGTAGCATTTTGATCATAAAGCCCAACTTCTCCTGAGGGCTGTAGTGTCTTGGAAAAGGGCCTTCCCATAGACAAGGTGCCCTGCAACCAATGTTGAAAGCCCTCATTTGAATTTTTGCCCTTAATTAAACCATGTTAGCCTCCATTTTTTTAATCTTCTCTAGTAGACCAGCATCCTCTGCATAACTATTGCCATCATATGTGCCCCCTTGTCCTTGATAAGCTTCATAGTATAACTAATTTTGACACTCCTCATATGGGTAAGCATAATGATTATGGATCTGATCATAATGTTGATCTGGAGGAGTTGGGAAATACATTGGAGGTGGAATGTATTTTTGTAAGTGTGAGTTCTATGAAGGGAATGAAGTCATGATTGCACAACCTCATGGAATGGGAGAAAATGAAAGAGATGGAAGAATAAAATGGATGAAATGAGTGGAAATGGATGGAAAAGTTTTGTAACTCGAGAGAATGGGTTTTTACCGGATGGAGTCATCGGATGATCTTGAAAGTGCCTCCAAAGGTGAAAGCTTCACCAAGAGCACACCGAACCTGATGAAGTGAAGTGGTAAGGTGCTTCAAACTGTCCCACTAGGTTGCTAAAAGCTGTTAATGTAAAATCACATCACCCCTAAATGAGTTCTACAGTCTTCTTTTCTAAGCGAGACTCATTTGGTGTGATTGCATAACATTGAACTTTCCCAAGGTGTGGGACCTTGCAAAATGGAAAAGCTCTCTAGATTAAAGGTTGGTTCCTTATTCCTCTGTTTAGGTGCATACATAGAAACTTGTAGAGGATCTATTCTTAATCCTAATCTAAACTTTACCAAGGAGACAGGGATAGAAGGAATACATAAATTAAAACAAAGCTAAACTATGAGGTGATGCACCAAAGGAATGATGAACACTTGTTTTGCTAATAGACACAAACCAACAAAATGCATACAATAAACAAGCACAGATAGCCAGATATGTAATGGGAGACCAGATGAAAGAAAAAGAGATAAGAGAGGATCTAAAATTGATCACAGACGTGTTTTATTTCTCTATAGATTGATATAGTCCATTACAAAGTAGCCAAGAGGCGAAATGTATTACAATTTTAGTGGAAGGCCTGAACCCCACAGATCCCTTTACTAGAAGGAAGAGGGAGCCTACAAAACAAAGAATGTCCAACCCTTTACAATGAATCTTGCCCCGTATTTATAGATTCAACCTGAAAGAATAAAAGAGAGAGAAGCGAGAAAGCATGTTGAAGTTCAACCACCGTTGTTAATGCCTTTGATGAAATCTCTCCCCAAATTTGTCTTTATTGCATCAATCCTTAGTTCAACACCTTGAAGGAAGAGGAAAGCGATGGAAACAAATCAAATCTAATCACGGTTGTTAAGGCGAGATGGATCCTGCATTGAAGGCCCGAAGACGTTTCCTCCATCTGGTTGCTGAGGCCGAGGTCTTTTCAACGGCATCAGATTTGTAATATTTCAAGCCCTGAGTCGAAAGATATGCCCCCTCGAAGTTTGTATTAGGTCTATAAATGAGGGTGGAAAAATATCTTGAAAAATGGGTCCCCTATTGATATGGGACACGTGGCAGCCAGATTGCAACAAAAATCAGGCCTACGAGTTCAGAATTTATCTTTTCCCCCTTTTCCGTGAAATCACAAAATCAAGAAAACTCTTGCGGCCCCATAACTCCAATTGGACACGTGTCACCCTTTTGTTGGCTGGGGAGGTGCGCTCCAATATTTTCCTTTTTGCCATTTTTTCAAAAGGAAAATTTTCACCTTTTTCTTTGACTCCCCGCTTTGGCTTTGACTCGGGTTCAAACTTTGAATTTTTCCCTTTTTATTTTAGAGCATGCCCGAGACTGTCAAATAGATTTAAGACACAGATTCACATGAAAATCTGTTTCTTCTCTTTCTTCTCACACGGGGTCATGGCCGATCCAATATTTTCCCGGGGGAGAAATATAGATAACATTGTTATTGCAAAGTAATAGTGTTTTTAAAGATAGTAGACGCGTGCGGATCAGCGAGAGGAAATTTGTGAAGCATTAGGATGCCCCAACAATTAGAATGGAGTGAAGCATTAGGACACCCCATCAAGTAGAATAGTAGAGGAATTCCCCCTCAAGTGGATGGATGATCTAGCAAGGTGGTGGACAAACTACTTGATAGGAAGAAAAATAAGGGATTAGAACAAGGACGAGAAAATATTGTTCCGTGGCATGAGCATTCATTTGGATAATAATTTTAGAACAACCTAATTTTTTTGTTACACATAACAGACTTTTCACCATGCTTATGAAATAATCAACATGGGTAACCGAGATGCACATAAACAAACACACTCAAGTAAAGAAAAGATAAAAAAGGAAATCAAACCCAATATACAAAGTAGATATCAGCATCAGGGTTATAAAGGAACCAAGATGTAATCTTACTAATTGTAAGTGGTCCAAAAATTAAACACCAACAAAGCAACACAAATTCGAAAAAGAAGACAATCAGTTATGCCCCTAATGTGTGCCACAATGATGATTAAGTAGATACAAAACTTGAAGTTATTACACCAAATTCTTGCTCCCCATTTGCTCGCCCATGGTCGCTACCCGACGCATCTCTAACCCTAATCGCATCCATGGCGGCGGCTCTACTCTGGACGGGAAGACATTCAGAAGCTGCAGTATGGGTTTCATGGGCTGCACCAGGGCCAGGGTGGACAGTGGATCTCCTTCCTCCCCTGGCGATGGTTAGGCTCGTAATTCATCTCCTGCACATAAGGCTGCAACGCGACCCTTTCAACCTGCAGTTGGAGGCGGCAAGACTTTGGAGGCTAATCACAAGGACTCGACCCTATCTTGGATTAATCTCACTTTTACATCCTCTGAGGATGGTGGCACAATCACTGGTCAGGCTCCCTCTGGTGGATATGGGACACTGTACTAGGAGTTCACCATGCTCTTGACGGGACTAGCCAAGGTGCATCTATTCACGGCCCCACTGTAACCTCATTCAAGGATGCATTAAGGGGAAAGGATTCTCCTATGAAGCCTGCAGACAATACCCCATGCATAACATTTGGGGAGGAGGTCATTACAACTGAAAAATACTATCAAGAACATGCCCTGATCTGCAGATTCAGAGGACTTTGGTTGACCTTCCTGACCTACACGCATGGATTTCCAAGAACTGGACTCCTTTGCTCATCTGGGAGGTTAGACTTATATTCGTGTGCTAAAGGTATCTTCATTGTGACTTTTTCTTCAATAGTGATAAAAACTCCATCCCTTCCAAGCTTTGGGTTTTCAATCTAAATCTTGGTCATTAAACCCTGGTTTCCCTCTTTTAACCCACTCACTAAGTCTTTTTCATGCAAACCTGTTTGGATCCGACTGCCCCATTTACCCCTCTAATTCTGGAGTGGTGAATGTTTGAAATCTATTGGAAACACCTTGGGAACTACACTTTTTATAGATTCTCAAACTTCTAATTATACCCACACTACCTATGCTCGGATATTGGTGGAACTTGACACAACTAAAAACCTCCCTACAACCATTGATCTCAGGGTGCAAAGTAGAACTTGGTCACAACCTTTGGATTATGAAGGTCTTCCATTTCGATGTAGAAGGTGTTTCTGTTTAGGTCATACCTCTATTGCTTGTGGGTTGGCAAAGCGCCAGCATGAGAAACGAGTTGGTGGAAGGATGCCCTCCGGAACATTTGGTTTTCGATGCAAAAGAGGACCTTGAATCAAATTCAAATGCTGAGGTTGAATCTGAATTTGTCCCTGAAACCCCTTTATCGGAAAATCCTATTGCCAACAGCAAGGAAATTGCAACAAATTTATCTCATTTAGTTGTTGATGACAAGGAAAAATTATCTCATGAAAACAATGATGTTGTTTCAGTTGGAACTATTGCAACTTATGGAAAATTCTCCTTTTTCTAACCCTCCATTCATGGAGGCATCATCAGGTTGGGTAACTGTCCGTAAAAAGAAAAAGTTTATTTTAAAGAATGCCACTTCTCCGCCTCGATGATTTGTCTCTCTTTTGGTGTTCGGCTGTTCTACATTGTCCCTTGTCTTTGCCGAACAGTGGTTTTGGATATGCCACGGTCTTTGCTGTTGCTGACTGGTTGTTGTTTTTCAGCTATTTTTTTGTTGTTTTGTTACTGGATGTTGGTTCTTTTCTGAGCAGATTGTTTTCTGTTGTTGGGCTTCCATGATTCAATCTTGGCTTTTGAGCCTTCCTGTACAAGGGTATAGTCCCTTTCAAAAAACTATTTGCCAATAATAAAAAAAAAAGTAGATACAAATGCTCCAAAGTGGGAATAGGATCGACTGAAAAGAAGCGAGTTAAATAGACTCCTTATGAAACTCTTGTTGGATCCATTGTGCAAATTATCAAAAATAAATTTCCCCATGCAAAGTTATATCACGAAGGAAAAACAATTTTGTGACTTTCCCTAAGAAGAGTTAGCATATCATGCAAAGGGAAGAAAGTGATAGTTGTAAGATTGGCATGATCACTAGGGTAATAGATAAAAGTATGACATTTATCAATATTGTATTGATATGTTGAATGATTCACTTTAAGGGTTTTCCAATTGTAGGATTTCAATGATAAGCGAATGTTTGTTTGAAAATTTTGTAATGTTAGTGTGTTTTTTTGAAATATCTGTTTTTATTTATTTTGCAAATTTTGGAAGGAAATGAAAATACAAGTGCAAAGAAATCAAAAGCAAACATGAATACACAACAAAAATGAAAACACTCCATGGCTTAAGTAAACCAGAGAAAAACACAACACATGCAAATGACAAAAAGATACAAAACAAGCAATAGAAACAAACCCAATATGAACAAGAAGGATCCACACCAAAGTTATATGTGAACTAAGATGTAAATAAATTTCCTGTAATTGGTCCATAAGCGCATTCCAGATACAGTATTGGTTATTGTAACTAACAAACATAAGAGACTAAGCTAAGAATATACAAGACAACATTCCATATGTACAGACTTTAAACAAGCAAATACAACAAACAAGCTAGTGAACAAAACACACCAATGTTAAATACTAACAAGCAATCTATAATATAACACAACTCACAACAATAATGTCCAAAGACTTTCCGAGTGTTTTATACAATGAAGAAATGAACAGATGTCAAGTTTCCCCAAGAGAAAGCTAAAGCCAAGTGATATCCCTAAGCAAAGTTACATTGCAAAGAGTGGCTTGATTGATTGGAAAAGATGATTGGGAACAATCAGATGAAGAAAATGGCGAACGAAATTACATAATCGCAATTGTTTTTTTTTTTTGGAAAGCATTTTCGAAAAAAATTGGATTTTCTCAACAATTTTATATTTTTGGAGATTTTAAACAACTTTATATTGTTTTTGAAGTTTTGTGAAACATTTTTTGAATGTTTTTGGTCTTTTTGGAATTTTGAACCACACACCAAAGAAGAGGGAAAGGAAATTCCCAAGTCAAAACTAACATGCTAAATGGAAGGTGAACAATGGTGGTAGACAATGGGCATGACAACCTAACAAGGAGAACATGTAACACATGGTGAGGTGAAAAAGTTACAAGCGGGAAACAAATTGAAATGACGAAACAAGTGGATGCACTGATATGCCCCCAACACAAGGGTTACTCTTCGAAGACTCCAGAGTAGAAATTATTCAGATGAACGATATTCATAGGATCTGTTAACTCTTTTCCATCCTTGATAGACAATTTTTATGCGCCATATCCAAATTTAGCAGTTATAACATAAGGACCCAACCAATTAGGCTCAAATTTTCCTTGTTTTTCTCATGGTTTAGTTGTGTTCTTTTGATTTTCCTTTAGGACCAAATCACCGATTTCAAATTGTCGAGGTTTGATCTTACGATTATAATTACACGTAGTCTATTCTGATATACCTGCATATGGTCTAAGGCACGAAGTCATCTCTCATCCAATAATTCTATCTCTATAAGGCATGCAACATGGTAATCCTCTTCATGAATGAGGTGTTGAAGGGAGACACGAAGTGAAGGCAGTTCAAATTTGATAGGTAATATGGCTTCAGAGCCATATACTAGGGAAAAGGAGTATCTCTTATAGGAGTATGGAAGGAAGTGCGGTAGGCCCAGAGGGCGGGATATAATTGCGTATGCCAATTACATCCATGTTTATTGACTATTTTTTCTAGAATGGATTTGATAGTCTTGTTTGATGCTTTGGATTGGTTGTTACATTGTGGATAGTAGGGTGTAGCCCATTTTAGGTAGATATTATATTTTTAGCTAGGGCCTTGAGATCCTTATTTTTGAAAGAACCACCATTATCAATGACAATAGTAGCGGGGATGCCAAAATGATAAATAATATGGTTGAAAATGAATTTAGAAATATTGCACCTAGTAACATTGGTAAGAGGCATAGCCTCAACCCACTTGGTGAAATACTCAGTGGTAGTTATAATAAATGTGTGGCCATCAGAAGATGTGGGATTTATTTTTCCAATTAAATCGAGTCCCCATTTTGAAAAAGGCCAAGGTGAAGTAATGGGCTGCAAGGCTTGGGATGGTGCATGAATGAGATTACCATGTTTTTGGCAAGCCTAACATTTCTTCACAAATTTGCATGCATCTTCCTCCATTGTGGGCCAGTAGTATCCAATGCGTAATATCTTCTCGCAAGGACCATTCCATTGGTATGGGTGTCACAAATACGAATGTACTTTAGCTAGTGTCTAATTAGCTTCATCTGATTGAGACATATTAAGAGAGTCCCATCATAGCCTCTTCGATATAAGGTGTTAGCAAGAAGGGTGTAGCGTAAAGCATGTTGTGTTAAGGCTCTTTTATTAGCTGAATTAAAATTAGGAGGGTAGGATTTAGTTTGAATGAAGGTATATATATCATGGTACCAAGGATGATCAGGACCAACAATCTCACAAACCATGGTGGACTCTGGCAATTCATATGCGGGCACCAAAAGATGTTCAACGAGGAACTCATTGTGAGTTTGATTAGTGTCGAATGAAAGAAGGGAAGTGATAGTTTCCATGGCATCCACTGCTTTGTTTTTTACGCAAGGAACTTGTTCAAAATTGATAATTCGAAATACCCTCTAAGGCTATCAACCATTCTTTTATAAGGTAATAGATTTTCATATTTTACTTGATATTCTTTGTTAACTTGATTAATGACAAGAAGAGAATCACCAAAAATTGTCAATTCTTACAGGCGCCATGAGATAAAAAACCCTAAGCTCTTATCAATGCTTCATACTCTACTATGTTATTTTTGCAAGGGAAGCTGATACAATAAGATTTAGGTATGAGGTATCCATCTAGTGTACGCAAGATGATTCCTACTCTAGAACCATGGATGTTGCAAGATCCATCAAAGAATAATGTCCATAAGGGTGTTGCTTCTATATACAAAAGGTCTTTGTTTGGAAATTCAAAATTTAACGGTTGTGAACCTGGCAATGGTGTTGTGGCCAATTGATCTGCTAGTGCTTGACCTTTGATAGCTTTTTGATTGACAATTTCAATGTCAAATTCACTAAGTAGTGCAATCCAAGCTAGACATTCATCCTGTTATGACTAGTCTCGAAAGTAGGTACTTAAGAGGATCAACCCTTGAAATTAGCTTGGTGGTATGATTTAGGAGATAATGTTGCAGCTTGCAGAAGTATAAGAAACCGCTAAACAAGCCTTTTCAACCTACGAATACTTGGTCTCATGTTCAAGAAGAGTTCTTCTCAAGTAATACATAACTTGTTCTTGACCCTTATCATTGTGTTGCACCAATAATGCCCCAATGGCATGTTCTATTGCAGATGTATACAAAAACATAGGCTTATCCTGTATAGGTGGCATGAGTACTGGCGGAGATGTTAGGTATTCTTTCAATTTGGAAAAGAGCGTCTTGATGCATCTTGTGTCCATTTGAATTGGACATATTTCTTAAGCAGTTGGTTGAAGTGATGGCACTTATTTGCCAATTGAGAGATGAAGCAACGAATAGACTATATTTTCCTTATAGGCCCCTTAGTTATCGAAGGTTCTGAGGAGGCGGCATATCTATTATAGATTTGACCTTGGTAGGGTCCACTTCAATTCCTCTTCGTGAGACAATGAATCCCATAAGTTTTCTGAAGTGACACCAAAGACACATTTTTTGGATTAAGGTGAACCTTGTACACCCTTACTTTGCTCAAATATATACCTAAGAACTATTGGATGATCCACTCTAGTCTTTGATTTAGCAAGAATATCATTGACATAATCCTCCATTATGTCATGAAGAAGGTCGTGGAAAATAATAGTCTTTACACGTTGATAAGTTAGCTAAAGGGGTACTATAAGGGTACATGGGATTAATTTAATTAATCCAAAGGGTAAAATGTGTATGAATTAATCAATTCAATCAATTATCAATTAATCACAAATAGGTGAATATCAGGGTGTATTCGGAAGCGAACTAGGATAAGATGGAAACATGTGTGTAATTTTGGGGTGTCTACATTTTCCCCCTCTTTAAAGTGTTATTGCGAAGTAATAGTGCTTTTAAAGATAGTAGACGCATGTAGATCGGCGAGCGAAAAATTTTGAAGCATTAGGATGCCCCAACAATTAGAATAGAGTGAAGCATTGGGATGCCCCAACAAGCAAAATAGTAGAGGAATGCCCCCTCAAGTGGGTGGATGATGCAGCAAGGTAGTGGAAAACCACTTGATAGGAAGAAAAATAAGGGATTGGAACAAGGACAGAAAAGACTGTGCCTGTAGCATGAGTGTTCATTTGGAGAATAATTTTAGAACAACCTAATTTTTTATTTTTCACAATAGATTTGTCACCATGATTATGAAATAATAAAGATGGGTAACCCATATGCGTGTAAACAAACACACGTAGTAAAGAAAAGATTAAAAAGGAAAACAAACCCAATATACAAAGTAGATGTTAGCATCAGGGTTATAAAGGAACCAAGATGTAATCACACTACTTGTAAGTGGTCTAAAAAGTAAACACCAACAAAGCAACACAAAGTCAAAAAAGAAGACAATTAGTTATGCCCCTAATGCATGCCACAATGATGATTAAGTAGATACAAATGCTCCCAAGTGGGAATAGGATCATACTGGAAGAGCGGAGTTAAAGTGACTCCTTATGAAACTCTTGTTGAATCCGTTGTGCAAATGATCAAAAATAAATTACCCCAAGTGAAGTTATATTATGAAGGAAAAACAATTTTGTGACTTGCCCAAGCAGAGTTAGCATATCATGCAAAGGGAAGAAAGTGATAGTTGTAAGATTGGCACGATCACTAGGGTAATAGATAAAATATGACATTTATCAAGATTATATTGAGATGTTGAATGATTCACTTTAAGGGTTTTCCAATTGTAGAATTTCTATGATAAGCAGTATGTTTGTTTGAAAATTTTGTAATGTTTTTGTTTTTTTTTTTTATTTTGAAATATCTGATTTTTTTAATTTTACAAATTTTGGAAGGAATTGAAAAGACAAATGCAAAGAAATCACAAGAAAAAATGAATACACAAAGCAAAAGGAAAATGTTCCATGTCTTAAGTAAACCAGAGAAAACCACAACACATGCAAATGACAAAAAGATACAAAAAAGCAATAGAAACAAACCCAAGTATGAAGAAGAAGGATCCACGCCAAAGTTATATGTTAACTAAGATGTAAATAAATTTCTTGTAATTGGTCCATAAGCGCATTCCAAATGCACAGAGTAATCCGGTTATTGTAACTTACAAACATAAGAGATTAAGCTATGAATATACAAGATAACATTCTAAATGTACATAATTTAAACAAGCAAATACAACAAATAAACTAATGAACAAAACACACCAATCTTAAATACTAACAAACAATCTATAATATAACACACATTTCGAACAATAATGTCTAAAGACTTTGAGTGTTTTATACAATGAATAAATGAACAGATGTCAAGTTTCCCCCAAGAGAAAGCTAAAGCCAAGTGATATCCCTAAGCAAAGTTACATTGTAAAGAGCGGCTTGATGAATTGGAAAAGATGATTGGGAATAATCAAATGAAGAAAATGGCGAACTAAATTACATGGTCGCGAGTGTTTTTTTTTTAAACATTTTGAAACATTTTATATTTTATGTTTTATATTTTCGAACAATTTTATTTATTTTTGGGATTTTGAACAATTTTATATTGTTTTTGAAGTTTTGTGAAACATTTTTGAATTTTTTTGGTCTTTTTGGAATTTTTGAACCACACACCAAAGAAGAAGGAAAGGAAACTCCCAAGTCAAAACCAACATGCTAAATGGAAGGCGAAAAATGGTGGTAGACAATGGGCATGACAACCTAACAAGGAGAACATGTGACACACGGTGAGGTGAAAAAGTTACAAGCGGGAAACAAAGTGAAATGACGAAACAAGTGGATGCACTGATATGCTCCCAGCACAAGGGTTACTCTTTGGAGACTCATGAGTATAAATTCCTCAAAAGAATGTAATTCATAGGATTTTTCAACTCTTTGCATCCTTGGTAGATAGTTTGTATGCGTCAGATCCAAATTTAGCAGTTATAACATAAGGACCCAACCAATTAGGCTCAAATTTGCCTTGTTTTTCTCATGGTTTAGTTGTGTTCTTATGATTTTCCTTTAGGACCAAATCACCGATTTCAAACTGTCAAGGTTTGATCTTGTGATTATAATTACGGTGCAGTTTATTCTGGTACCTGCATATGGTCTAAGGCATGAAGTTGTCTCTCATCCAATAATTATAGCTCTGCAAGGCATGCAACACAGTAATCCTCTTCATGAATGAGGTGTTGAAGGGAGATACGAAGTGAAGGCAGTTCAACTTCAATAGTTAATATGCTTTGAGCCATATACTATGGAAAAAAGTAGCTCTGTAGGAGTACGAGTAAGGAAGTGTGGTAAGCCCGAGAGGGTGAGATAAAAATACGTATGCTAATTACGTCCATGTTTATTGACTAATTTTTCCTATAATGGATTTGATAGTCTTGTTTGACACTTCGGATTGGCCGTTATATTGTGGATAGTAGGGTGTAGCCCATTTTAGGTGGATATTATATTTTTTAGTTAGAGCCTTGAGATCATTTTTTTAAAGAACCACCATTATCAGTGACAATATCAACAGGATTCCAAAACAACAAATAATATGGTTGAAAATGAATTTAGAAATATTGCACCCAGTAACATTAGTAAGAGGCATAGCCTCAACCCACTTGGTGAAATACTCAGTGGCAGTTATAATAAATGTGTGGCCATCAAAAGATGTGGGATTTATTTTTCCAATTAAATCGAGTCCCCATTTTGAAAAAGGCCAAGGTGAAGTAATGGGCTGCAAGGCTTGGGATGGTGCATGAATGAGATTACCGTGTTTTTGGCAAGCTTGAAATTTCTTCATAAAGTTGCATGCATCTTCCTCCATTGTGGGCTAGTAGTATCCAATGTATAAGATCTTCTTCACAAGGACCATTCCACTTTGGTATGGGTGTCATGAAATACTTGAATGTACTTTAGCTAGAATTTGATTAGCTTCATCCCGATTGAGACATCTTAAAAGAGTCCCATCATAGCCTCTTTGATATAAGGTGTTAGGAAGAAGTGTGTAGCGCAAAGCACATTGTGCTAAGGCTCTTTTGTTAGCTGAATTAAAATTAGGAGGGTAGGCTTTAGTTTGAATGAAGGTATATATATCTTGGTACCAAGGATGATCATGACCAACAATCTCACAAACCATGGTGGACTCGGAAATTCATATGCGGGCACCAAAAGATGTTCAATGAGGAACTCGTTATGATTTTGATTAGTGTTGAAACGAAAGAAGGGAGGCGATAGTTTCCATGACATCTGCTACTTTTTTTTGTATGAGGAACTTATTCAAAATTGATAATCTAGAAATACCCTCTAAGGCTATCAACCATTCTTTTATAGGGTAATATCTTTTCATCTTTTACTTGATATTCTCTCATTAACTTGATTAATGACGAGAAGAGAATCACCAAAAACTGTCAATTCTTATAGGCACCATGAGATAGAAAACCCTAAGCCTATTATCAATGCTTCATACTCTGCTATGTTATTTGTGTAAGGGAAGCGATATGATAAGATTTAGGTATGAGGTCTCCATCTGGTGTATGCAAGATGATTCCTGCTCTAGAACCATGGATGTTGCAAGATCCATCAAAGAATAACGTCCATAAGGGTGTTGCTTCTAGATACACAAAATTTATTTGTCCGGAAATTCAAAATTTAATGGTTACAAAGCTAGCAATGGTGTTGCGACCAATTGATATGCTAGTGCTTGACCTTTGATAGATTTTTGATTGACAATTTCAATGTCAAATTTGTTGAGTAGTGCAATCCAGCTAGACATTCATCCTGTTATGACTGGTCTCGAAAGTAGGTACTTAAGAGGATCAACCCTTGAAATTAGCTTGGTGGTATGATTTAAGAGATAGTGTCGCAGCTTTCCAAAAGTATAAGCAACCGCTAAACAAGCCTTTTCAACTGTGAATACTTGGTCTCATGTTCAAGAAGATTTCTTCTCAAGTAATACACAACTTGTTCCTGACCCTTATCATTGTGTTGCACCAATAATGCCCCAATGACATGTTCTATTGCAAATGTATACAACAACATAGGCTTATCCTATATAGGTGGCATGAGTACCAGCATAGAGATGTTAGGTATTCTTTCAATTTTGCAAAGGCGTCTTGACAGTCTTGTGTCCATTTGAATTGGACATCTTTCTTAAGCAGTTGGTTGAAGTGATGGAACTTATCGCAATTGAGAGATGAAGTAATGAATAGATTGTATTTTTCCTTGTAGGAGCCTTAGTTTTCGAAGGTTACGAGGAGGCAGCAAGTATATTATAGCTTTGACCTTGGTAGGGTCCACTTCAATTCCTCTTCATGAGACAATGAATCCCATAAGTTTTCCTAAAGTGACACCAAAGACACATTTTTTTGGATTAAGGTGAACCTTGTACTCCCTTAACTACTCAAATATACACCTAATAATTGTTGGATGATCCACTCTAGTCTTTGATTTAGCAAGAATATCATCAACATAATCCTCCATTATGTCGTGAAGAAGGTCATGGAAAATAACAGTCATGACACGTTGATAAGTTAGCTAAAGGGGTACTAAGGTACATGGGATTAATTTAATTAATCCAAAGGGTACAATGTGTATGAATTAATCAATTTAATCAATTAATCACAAATGGGTGAATAACATGGTGTATTAGGAAGTGAATTAGGATAAGATGGAAATATGTGTGTAATTTTGGGGTGTCTACATTTTGCCCCTCTTTAAAGTGCTATTGTGAAGTAATAGTGCTTTTAAATATAGTAGAAGCATGCATATCGGCGAGTGGAAATTTTGAAGCATTAGGATGCCCCATCAATTAGAATGGAGTGAATCATTGGGATGTCCCAGCAAGCAAAATAGTATAGGAATGCCCCCTCAAGTGGGTGGATGATGCAGCAAGGTGGTGGACAACCGCTTAATAGGAAGAAAAATAAGGGATCGAAACAAGGACGGGAAAATAATGTGCTCGTAGCATGAAAATTCATTTGGAGAATAATTTTAGAACAACCTTATTTTTGTTGTTGCACAATAGAGTTGTCACCATGATTATGAAAGAATCAAGATGGGTAACCCAAATGCATGTAAACAAACACACACAACAAAGAAAAGATAAAAATGAAAACAAACCCAATATACAAAGTAGGTACCGGCATCAAGGTTATAAAGGAACCAAGATGTAATCACACTACTTGTAAGTGGTCCAAAAGTAAACACCAACAAAGCAACACAAAGTCGAAAAAGAAGACAATTAGTTATGCCCCTAATGTGTGCCACAATGATGATTAAATAGATACAAATGCTCCCAAATGGAAATAGGATCAGATTGGAAGAGTGGAGTTAAAGTGACTCCTTATAACACTCTTGTTAGATCCATTGTGCAAATGATCAAAAATAAATTTCCCCAAGTGAAGTTATATCATGAAGGAAAAAAAATTGACTTGCCCCTTACAGAGTTAGCATATCATGCAAAGGGAAGAAAGTGATAGTTGTAAGATTGGCACGATCACTAGGGTAATAGATAAAAGTATGACATTTATCAAGATTGTATTGAGATGTTGAATGATTCACTTTAAGGGTTTTCCAATTGTAGGATTTCTATGATAAGTGAATGTTTGTTCAAATTTTGTAATTTTTTTGGTTTTTTTAAATATTTGATTTTAAAAAAAAATTGTGAATTTTGAAATATTTAAAATACAAATTCAAAGAAAACTCAAGCAAAAATGAATACACATCAAAAAGGAAAACACTCCATGGCTTAAAGATACCAAAGAGAAAAACACAACACATGCAAATGACAAAAGGACACAAAACAAATATTGAAAACAAACCCAATATGAATAGGAAGGAGCCATGCCAAATTTATTTGTGAACCGAGATGTGAATAAATTCTTTGTAATTGGTCTACAATACAGGAAAGCAAAGTACAATAATAATAATAAACTAAAATAAGCAAAAGCATTGTCACAATGTTGACAACCGCTATGTGATACAATACAACGTGCAAAAATGACGTCTATTGACACTCCAAATGTGTTCCAAATTGAAGAACTAGAAAGATTTGAATGCCCCCAAGTGATATCTTAGAATGTGAGAGGATTGGATCAAGCTAAAGAGTGGAGTGATACTTAGATACTCCAAAATACTCTTTTCGAGATCCCATTGAAGTTTGATTTGTATTGGATTAAAATGTAAAATCCAAGTGTGCCCTAAGCAATGTTATATTGCGAAAGGGTAAAGGATTGCCTCGGGCATAGATATACACCACAGAAATAAATATGATTGTCAAAAGATGATCTGGAACAATCATGAGGAGCATCGTCAAATGGTGAAATTTTTGAACTGTGTTATCCAATTATTGAAAGGTGGTCAAACATTATCTAAATGTTTTGATTGTGATAGTTTGAAACTGCTTTTTAGAGTTTTTAGAAATTTTATATTTTTTTTTGTATTTTTGAACAATTTTATATTGTTTTTGTATTTTGTGAGACATTTTAAATGTTTTTGTATTTTACAACTTGGTAAAGGTACACCTTTCAAAGCAGTGCAAATAATTAAAAGCATTCCATTCCATTGGCAAAAATGTAGATGATAAAATGATAGGGTGTTTCACTCCGCTCGTGGCTCCACGCAACTAGGAAGATGTGAGGGCTCATCACCGAGAGCCAAGAAGGACATGAAAATGAGATGAATAGTGATATAAAAGGTGAAGAGAAAGGATGTGATGACACAAGCTGTAACAATGATCCGTATGAGAAAAATGTAACTCATCTCTAGTCAAGATTAGTTGACCAATTACAAGATGATTCCACTTTATAGGTTTTGACTCGACTTAGATTCATTGATGGCCTACTGATTGGAGAAAAATTGGTTGAAGGAATTGGTGTCTCTTTATAACATGAGCAGCTAAATTACTTCTTGGGATGTTTTTGATTAAGCACTTTGATTCAGATTTCATAAAGGCTTTATTAGTTAATTATTTTTATTTTTGTGAAGGACCCCTACATGTTGCCCCATGCCATCAGTAAAAGGCAAGGGCTCAACACCGAAGACAAAATGTAGGTGAGTAAGGGCTTTCTCCTTTCCCAATCTCACTTGCCTAGTAAGAAGTATGGGCTTATCACCAAAGACTGTGAAGGATGAAAGGTGTATTGATTTTATATAAAAAAATGTATTTTTAGATTGATTTAATTTTCCTTATATGTTGATAGTGTGCTTGTTGGGAAGGAACATTCTACCCCCAAGTCTCAGCCTCATGCGACTAGTAAGACACAAGGGTTCAACATTGTAGATTGAGATGGGTGGCCAAAAAGGACCGGATAAAGAAGTTTAGTGCTTTCTATTAAAGAGAGAGCTTATTTGAAAGGATGAGTTTTCCATCAGTAAGCTTCGAGAAAAAACCATAGGTAAAAATATTTGAAATAGTAGAAACCATAACAAAGATGAGACATACAATGCCCAAGAGGAACAAAGTTAACATGTGTCATAATAGGTGAAGAAGGTGAATACATGATAATTATATGATTAAGATATTTTCCAATACATGTGTTGGTACCCATTTACTCTTCTTCACAAACCGAGCAACATCATGGATTTGATAGGACACTCAAAAGTAGATAAATGATTATGTATGTCATTTTGTAGTTAGGGAAGCAATTTATCTGACTTTTTAGCACTCAGGCCTTGAAGAAGTGGGTAGCACCTTAAAAGGATTTGATCTTATCCTAACTATTTTAGGTTGTGCCTTTCAACCAAGGTAAGAGAACCTATTTTGTAACCTATGTTATTGAAGGAGATGCAAATACCTTTCTTTTACACAAATTTTATAAAAAAAACCTTGGGAAAATATGATCAACACACCAAATCTAACTCTCACGAGTTGTCACTTCCAGATTATGGAGATATTTTCAATACAAGGCAAAGGTTACTAAAGACATTTGGAATCTGATTGTTTTGCATATTTTTGAAGTAGATTTTGTTCCTTTGTTGATACACGGGGAAAACAGGGGGTAGTTCAAGGTGGATCAATGGTTTTTCAATGATTTTGGTGGGAGATGAAGCAGGATAAAGTTGATTATACCAAATCTTTGGAAGGACTTCACAATAATGAACAAATTCACAACAGAAAGCTTCAGAAAAGTCAAAATGTTCCTTCAACTAGAAGGTGTGCTTGATAGAGGCCCAAATCAAGCACGTTTTCACATAATCTTTGAGACTCCAACATGAAGCTTGAATTGGAAGACTCAATTAAACACTAAAGTTTCTAATTAATCACGCCTAAAAGGTACACCGAAGATGTACAAACAATGTTTATCAACAAATGACAGTAAATTGATTTTAAATTTGTTTATCTCATCCAAGATGAAGGCTCTTCTTGAAATGAAATTGCAAAAATACCATTAGACTATCACAAAAATTTCAGTATAAGAGGATGAGATCTGTATGATTTCACGAAAAAAAAATTAGTGTAACATTGTAATAGGAACGAAATAAACTATTTGTCATGTGAGACATTCGAAAATAAAGCGAGACACAAAATTACTAGAGATTAGATACAAATTAAATTCCAAAATTGCTTAGATTCATCGGCAGGGAAAGCATCCTTTACATCTAATTTCTCCCATTACAAGAGTAATCTCATTACATTTATAATGCAAAAAAAAGAGGAATATTGAAGCACCTTTGTTGCACATATCGGATCATGATTTGCGAGAAAGTGACATTAAACAGATTCATAAAAAGGTTGCCTTTGTTTTCAAAAAGGTGAATCATTGCAAATATTTGCATCATTGTTCTAACTAAGAGGTATATTCTTCACCCTTGGTGCCCAATAACTTTTCCCCTCAAAAGGGAAGAATATTTGAGGGACTTTTTCTTGTTACTAGTTTGTTTCAGATAGAGACATTTAACAAATTCAGATCAGAAATCTACTAGGTGGACCAATTATGAACTGATCACGTCTCTGGGACCCTTGAATAATGACTAGGATGTCATGCCACAAATTTTGAGGAGTCTTTCTAATCATTATGATTATGTCATGCGAGAAATCCCCTTTTTAATCATTTTTCAGATCCTCTACATAGCTGGACTTGACAAGTCATCCCTTTTTCTCTCGAGGCAACGCCTTTTTCACCTTTTACACTGCACTTTCATCATTTCATCCTTTTTCCCTCCTTTTCCTCTGAAATTTTACTCTGCAACTTCTGGATCTGGCATTTTGCATTTTTGCATGAGCCCGAGAAAAATCCACTTCAAAAGTACTTTAGATTTACAAATTGAGCTCCCAAATTGATTCAATTGAACTTACTGAGACCAAAACGACACAAATTTTCCAAAAATTGATGAAGAATGATGCAAAAATGCATCTCCAAACATCTTGAGCTTCAATGGAGGCAAAATCAAATGAAATGCACAGCTACCATTGATCCTGTCTTTCAAATTTTAATCTGAGCCCTCCACATGGCAAAATGTGATTGGAAACGGGCATGGGAGCACTTTTTTGACATTTTATAACTTTTGGAAGAAAGAAAAATTTTGACATTTTCTCTACCCCTCCGCCCTCTAAGAAAATGGGCTTGACACATGTCCCAAAGTGGGTCCCAAAGGAACCACGGCTTGATTCTACTATTTCACCTCTTTTTTGGCAAAAGGAAAATTTTCCAAATTTTCCATCCCCACCCTATACGCCTTTAGCTTTTGATGTGGGTCACAATGGACTGCGCTTCAACTTACATTTTATCCCTTTTTTACAAAAGGCAAAAAACCTTAAATGACCCCGAAGCTCCATTTCTCCATTTCCCCACCTGCTATGTGTCTCAATGGTGTATTTTGAGATGGTCCCGAAAAGTAAAAACCCCAAACATGTGCGGTCCCTCCACATGTCCCAGGCCCTTTAGGAAGTTGCTTGAAAACTCTAAGTATGGGAAGGCCCAGCGGAAGCCTCCACTTGTCTTTATGGCATAACTTCAAGATGGTCCCCAAGAGCAGAGACCCTGAGCAAGCGAGGGATCACCACATGGACATGTTTTGGACTGAAGTGATCCTTAGAATATTGAAAGTGCCCCAGAGCCACATCCAACCAAAAAGGGCCACGTTTCAACTGATTTTGAGAAGTGATTTTGACCGGGAAACTACACTTGTCAAACCGTAAAATGCAGGAGAACCACCATTTGAGCCTAGGGAGACAGAAAACATAACAAAGTCCGCAAACTAAAAAAATTCAATGACAAATGGGGCGAGACAAATTTGAGCACCAACACAAGCTCCGACTCGGGGATGGCCACTTCATGTGAGGGCCATAAGAACAAATAGCAGACCAAGTGCCAAAAACATACCATTGGGAAATGGAGTCAAAGAATAAGCCTGCAGAGTAGAACAACCACAACCATCCTCCAAAAAAAGAACCAAGAAACCAGCAAAACCAGGTCACCAAGGACCAAAACAAACAAAAACACAAAAGTAGATGAGAACAAAGAACTATACACTATACAAATGGAAAGCATCCTGATTCAAAGAAATCAATCAAGGAAATGCTTCAAATGCCTGCCATTCTGGATATGACCATGCTAAGCAATTCTGATATGTTTTTAATAGCTGGTCATATGATTGCCTCTCTTTTCCATCCATGTCACTATCTGACCACATTTCTTCAGGCTTATCCTTTGTGCCTGGGTCAAGTTTTCTAACATCTTTTGAGGCTGCATCAAACATCAAAGTCTCAGGAAAATCATCCTGCTCATGATACCTGCATTGATCAATTTCATATTCCTTGAAAGCAACATAACTCACAAAGTTATCAATATCAATATCTACATGCAATACTTCATAAGAAGCATTGTTGGGGTCCTCAATAAGATATAACATCTTCTTTTCACCAGGTAACTTCACAAGGTTTCCCTCAATTGGTATGGTGGCATAAGACATGTCCATCTGAACATTTCCACCAACATTTTCAGCCCACTTTCTTGATAACAGCATGCCCCATTTGGTAGGGCAATAAACAATGACAACATCAAGTTTGGGTTCTTACCGGATAAGCTGCAAGTTGTACCACCAAACCTTTCACACATCCAACAACGGGAACCTCTCTAGATCCATTCGTAAAGTACACTTGCCATAAGTTGTTGTCACTTTAATGTTCAATTCATTCATGACTTCTAAAGGCATAACATTGCATGATGCTCCAGAATCAAACATACAATTTTGCAGTGATCATCTTAAATAATCGGTGTTGTAAAAATGGATCAACATTTAATTGAGACTCAACCAAATATGTTCCCAAGTAAACTTCAGGTGGTTCACCTGGTTCCTCCAGTAATTGGGTTTTTTCAACTTTGAAATGGTAGGAGAGTCTCAACATTTCTACCTTGGGTGACTTTTTCTTCTCTAAACCCCAAATATTCGAATGCTTTGTTCCTATGCTCAGGGATTCTAAGCAATTCAACAATAGGAACATAAATCTTGATCTGACTCAAGATTTGGGCTATGTCATAAGGAACATATTTGGGTAATGCAGTGTTAGGAGGGAGGTTTACAAATTCATTGATGGCACAAGATTTTTTACAGTCTGAGCATAGGGAGGGACACAAGTTCTACTTGAGACAACAAGGCCTTTGCCAGATGTATCTTTCTTTGGAGTCTCTTTTGGGATATTGGTAAGCACTGGAATTTTTGGTTTGGCTTGAGGCCCTACCCCTTTGGCAACCCTACTCCTGGTATTATATTCTTTTTCATGGCCAACCACAACATTCATTAACAACTACCTATCCTCCTCAGAAGGTATCCCTCCATCATACTTCTCAATCATTAGAGCTCTTAGGTACTCAAAATCATTATTAGGAAGTTCAAAAGCTTGCACCATATCAATTTCAGAAGTATGAGTGGGAGGAAGAGGTAATACCAGTGAATGCAATCCCAGAAATCTTTAGCTAGTTTTGGCACTCATCAGCTCAGTTGAGGTTGCTCCCTGTTGTGAACTCATAGAGGAATCCACCATGCATGCATCATCATCAGTGTACCATCATCATTATCAGCTTCTTCTTCTTGTTGATTTACTTCACATGGAGGATGGGGCAGAAAGCATCTATCACACCAATCAATCTCATTGGCTTCATCACAATAGCAACCCGGGCTAGTCAGAGGATAGGCACCATTCTACTTTCACGTGCTTAGGGATGTCTATTTACAGATCCCATGGGTCCTTTACCTCTGTCATCTGACCTCTGATCACCCCTAGGATGATTGCCAAATCTGTCATGATTTTGTGCCTTTTGTTGACCTTGTGAACTCTGCCCAATTCCTTTCTCTTCCCGGGCTAGTTTGTAGGAGATTTCTTTGACACCCCTGCCAAAGTTTTAACAACCTCCTCAAGATCCACACTCTTGCTTGCTTGAGGTTTTTTTGGGTTTATCAGTTTAACACCTTCCCTCTTAGGAGGTTTTCCAATGGCCTTGATGTTGTTCTCAATTTGCAGAGCCATAGTAAAGGCATGCCTCAAAGTGTCAAGGTTTTTATCCCTCAAATAGTATGTAGCCTTCTTGTCAAATGCATCAACATACTTTATAAGACAAGATTCATCACATGGCCTCAAATTCACAGGAAATCTTCTCAATGTCTTATTGAATCTCGTATTAAAATCATGCATTGATTCATTAGGATTCTTTTAATATTCTCAAATTTTGACAAAAGAAACCTAGGGTCTATTTTGTCACCATACTGCAATCTAAATGCATTCTTCATTTCAGTCCAAGAATCAATAGAGTTATCAGGAAGAGCTTTATACCAGTCCCTTGCATCCTCTTCTAGAGTATGAATAAATAATTTAATGTATACATCTTCAAACTCTATTTCGAAATCCTCCATCATATTGACAAAGAGTTTCAAGTGTTGATCACCAATTATTGCATTATTTCCTTGAAACTTAGGCAATCTATTTCTTACATCTGTGGCACAACATTTGGATAGCCATCCATACCTATAAAACTGATGGGACCAAAAGTATTAATGACAAATGGAGGTCTAGGTGGAGGATGAGCCATATTATTATGAGGAGGTGATCTTACAGGAGAAATAGAGTGATGAGGAGTGAGGGGTCTGTGTGGTACAGGGATATAATTTTTAGAATGACTATCCCCTAATGGCTCTTTTTCACGGCAAACACTACCAAATTTGGAAAATACAGGGGTAGAATGAGATGCAAATATTTCAAATACAGGGGTAGAATGAGAAGGCCCCTCTCCAGATGGAGAATTCAGATTTACAAAGAGACTACCTGATTCAGAAGTAGTTGAGGAAGCATTGTAATCTTCAATCACATGTTGATCAGTTTCACCAATGGAGATCTCTTTTCTTGATGCTTGATCTCCAACAACCTTCCAAATTCTTCCTCCTTCTGAATTAGACTTTCCAAACTCTGGAAACAACCTTCTACTAGGGTCTACGGTGAAGAAAGATCTTCTTCCTTCCAGCTTTGCAAAGATTAGTAACAAATTTACATTGATAGAGGTTAAGACACTGGCATTTATCAAAATAAATCAACACGGAGTTGCCACTAAGGATTTTCACCTCAGATGTGCAAAAATGCACTAAAATATAATCTGTCAAATGTCTGTCAGTACTGGAATCTTGCAAAACTTATCAGATCTGATCTTCTTTTACCCAAATTTATCAATCACAATGCAAGCAAAGTGCAACAACTGTTGGAAACTGGGAAAATTGTCAGACAGAGCATATAACTTTGAAAAAATCTCACAAATTTGCATATAGAATGACTTCTTAACAATGTATTTGCACACAACATTTGTAAGAAACATTACCATGGTTTGATATGTATCAACTTTCAAATTCTTCAACAAGTCCCAGCAACGGTGCCAAAAGGTGTTGGTACCCAGATTTACTCTTCTTCACAAACCGAGCAACATCATGGATTTGACAGGACACTCAAAAGTAGATAAATGATTATGTATGTCGTTTTGTAGCTGGGAAGCAATTTATCTGACTTTTTAGCACTCAGGCCTTGAAGAAGTGGGTAGCACCTTAAAAGGATTTGATCTTATCCTAACTATTTTAGGTTGTGCCTTTCAACCAAGGTAAGAGAACCTATTTTGTAACCTTTGTTATTGAAGGAGATGTAGATACCTTTCTTTTGCACAAATTTTATAAAGAAAACCTTGGGAAAATATGATCAACACACCAAATCTGACTCTCACGAGTTGTCACTTCTAGATTATGGAGATATTTTCAATACAAGGCAAAGGTTACTAAAGACATTTGGAATCTGATTGTTCTGCATATTTTTGCAAGTAGATTTTGTTCCTTTGTTGATACACAGGGAAAACAAGGGTAGTTCAGGGTGGATCAATGGTTTTAAATGATTTTGGTGGGAGATGAAGCAGGATAAAGTTGATTATACCGGATCTTTGGAGGGACTTCACAATAATGAACAACTTCACAACAAAAGCTTTAGAATCAAGACGTTCCTTGACGAGAAGGTGTGCTTAATGGAGGCCTAGATCAACACGTTTTCACATAATCTTTGAGACTCAACATGAAGGCTCAAATTTGAAGACTCAATTAAACACTAAAGTTTCTGATTAATCACGCCTAAGGTACACCCGAAGACTTACAGACAATCTTTATCAACAAATGACAATAAATTGATTTTAAATTTGTTTATCTCATCCAAGATGAAGGCTCTTCTTGAAATGAAATTGCAAATACCATTAGACTATCACAGGATGAGATCTGTGTGATTTCACAAAAATTTAGTATAAGATTGCAATAGGAACGAAAGAAACTATTTGCAGACATTCTGAAAATAAAGCAGACACAAAATTGCTAGAGATTAGACACAAATTAATTCCAAAATTGCTTAGATTCATCAGCAGGGGAAAGCTTCCAGAGAAATCTCAGTGCTTGTTAATGGCTATACATCTGACAACCAACTTGACATGACAGAAAATCTAACACAGAAGAAAATAATAGGTAATCTCGGCTTTGGCCTCTCGGGAAGATGACTTTCTCAAATTTTTTTCTCAAGAATTCATACTCCGACCATTTGCAAGAGTAATCTCATTGCATTTATAATACACCCTTTACATCAATTTTCCCCCCCCAAAGAGGAATATTTGAAGCACCTTTGTTGCACATATCGGATCATGATTTGTAGAAAGTGACATTCAACAGAATTCAAAAAAAGTTGCAGGTGTTTTCAAAAAAGGTGAATCATTACAAATATTTGCATCATTGTTCTAACTGGAGGCATATTCTTCACCCTTGGCACTTATAACACCTTTTCCCCTCAAAAGAGAAGAATATTGAGGGACCTTTGCTTGTTACCAATTTGTTTCAGACAGAGACATTTAACAAATTCAGATCGAAATATGCAGGTGGACCAATTATGAATTGATCACGTCTTCTGGGACCCTCGAATAATGACTAGGATGCCATGCCACAAATTTTTGGGAGTCCTTCTAATCATTTTGATTTTGTCATGTGAGAAATCCCCTTTTAATCATTTTTGAAGCCTCTGCGTAGCTGGACTTGACAGGTCATCCCTTTTTGCTCTCGAGGCAACGCCTTTTTCACCTTTTGTGCCTGCACTTTCATCATTTCATCCTTTTTCCCTCCTTTTCCTCTGAAATTTTACTCTATAACTTCTGGATCTGGCATTTTCCATTTTTTGCATGAGCTCGAGTAAAAATCCACTTCAAAAGTACTTCAGATTTACAAATTGAGCTCCCAAATTGATTGATTAAACTTTACTGAGACCAAAATGACACAAATTTGCAAAAAAATTTGATGAAGAATGATGTAAAAAATGCATCTCCAAACATCCTGGAGCTTAATGGAGGAAAAATCAAATGAAATGCACAACTACCATTGATCTTGCCTTTCAAACTTTTAATCTAAGCCCTCCACATGGAAAAATGTGATTGGAAATAGGCCTGGGAGCATTTTTGACATTTTATAACTTTTGGGAAAAAAAGTAAAATTTTGACATTTTCTCCACCCCTCCGCCCTCAGAAAATGGGCTTGACACATGTCCCAAAGTGGGTCCCAGAGGAACCGCACTTGACTTCATTCTATTTCACTTCATTTTTGGCAAAAAGGAAAATTTTCCAAATTTTCCCCCATGACTCCACTCTTCCGCCTTTAGCTTGCAATGTGGGTCCCAGTGGACTGCTTGACCGTGGGCGCTTGACTTACAATTTTATCCCTTTTTTTTTTACAAAAGGCAAAAAAACCTTAAATGACCCCGAAGCTCCGTTTCTTTTTTCACCTTCTAGCTATGTGTCTCAATGGTGCATTTTGAGATGGTCCTGAAAAGTAGAGACCCCAAACATGTGGTCCCTCCATGTGTCCTAGGGCCCTTTAGGAAGTTGCTTGAAAAGTCTAAGTGGGAAGGCCAGCGGAAGCCTCCACGTGTCTTTATGGCGCAACTTCAAGATGGTCCCCAAGAGCGGAGACCCTGAGCAAGCGCGGGCTCACCACGTGGACATGTTTTGGGTTGAAGTGAGCCTTAGAATTTTTAAAGTGCCCCACAGAGCTGCATCCAACCAGAAAGGGCCACATGTTTCAATTGATGCCGAGAAGTAATTTTGATCGGAAACTACACCCATCAAACCGTAAAATGCAGGAGAACCACCATTTGAGCTCGGGGAGACAGAAAACATAACAGAGGCCACTGACTAAGGAATTTCAATGAAAAATGGGGTGAGACAAATTTGAGCACCAACACAGGCTCGACTTGGGGATGGGCACTCCCTGTGAGTGCCACAAGAACAAATAGAAGACCAAGTGCCAAGAATAGACCAAGTGCCAAAAACATACCATTGGGCAACGGAGTCAAAGAATAAGCGTGAGTAGAACAACCACAACCATCCTCCAAAAAAAATGAATCGAGAAACCAGCAAAACCAAGTCACCAAGGACCAGAACAAACAAAAAAACAAAAGATGACAAGAACAAAGAACTATACACTATACAAATGGAAAGCATCTTGATTCAAATAAATCAATCAAGGAAAAACTTCAAGTGCCTGCCATTCTAGATATGACCATGCTAAGCAGTTCTAATATGTTTTTAATAGTTGGTCATATGATTGCCTCTCTTTTCCATCCATGTCGTTATCTGACCACATTTCTTCAGGCTTATCCTTTGTGCCTGGATCAATTTTCTAACATCTTTCAGGGTTGCATCAAACATCAAAGTCTCAGGAAAATCATCCTACTCATGATACCTGCATTGATCAATTTCATATTCCTTGAAAGCAACATAATTCATAGAGTTATCAATATCAATATCTGCATGCAATACTTCATAAGAAGCATTGTTGGGGTCCTCAATAAGATATAACATCTTCTTTTCACCAAGTAACTTCACAAGGTTTCCCTCAATTGGTATGGTGGCATAAGACATGTCCATCTGAACATTTCCACCAACACTTGCAGCCCACTTTCTTGATAACAACATGCCCCATTTGGCAGGGCAATCAACAATGACAACATCAAGTTTCAGTTCTTACCTAGATAAGCTACAAGTTGTACCACCAAACCTTTCACACATCCAACAATGGGCACCTCTCTAGAATCCATTGTAGTACACTTGCCATAAGTTGTTATCACTTTAATGTTCAATTCATTCATGACTTCTAAAGGCATAACATTGCATGATGCTCGGAATCAAACATACAATTGTGCAATAGTTTGTCTTTAATAATCAAGTGTTGTAAAAAATGGATCAACATTTAATTGAGACTCAACCAAATATGTTCCCAAGTAAACTTCAGGTGGTTCACCTAGTTCCTCCAGTACTTGGGGTTTTTTCAACTCTGAAATGGTAGGAGGAGTCTCAACATTTCTGCCTTGGGTGACTTTTTCTTCTCTAAACCCCAAATATTCGAATGCTCTCATTCCTATGCTCGGGAATCTAAGCAATTAAACAATAGGAAAGAAATCTTGATCTGACTCAAGATTTGGGCTATGTCACAAGGAACATATTTGGGTAATGTAGTGTTAGGAGGGAGGTTTACAAATTCATCTGATGGCACAAGAATTTTTACAGTCTGAGCATAGGGAGGGACACAAGTTCTACTTGAGACAACAAGGCCTTTTCAGATGTATCTTTCTTTGGAGTCTCTTTTGGGATACTGGTAAGCACTTGGAATTTTTGGTTTGGCCTGAGGCCCTGCCCCTTTGGCAACCCTACTCCTGGTATTATATTATTTTTCATGGCCAACCACAACATTCATTAACAACTACCTATCCTCCTCAGAAGGTATCCCTCCATCATACTTCTCAATCATTAGAGCTCTTAGGTACTCAAAATCATTATTAGGAAGTTCAAAAGCTTGCACCATATCAATTTCAGAAGTATGAGTGGGAGGAAGAGGTAATACCCAGTGAATGCAATCCCAGAAATCTTTAGCAGTTTTGGCACTCATCAGCTCAGTTGAGGTTTCTCCCTGTTGTGAACTCGTAGAGGAATCCACCATGCATGCATCATCATCAGTACCATCATCATTATTAGCTTCTTCTTCTTGTTGATTTACTTCACATGGAGGATGGGGCAGAAAGCATCTATCACACCAATCAATCTCATTGGCTTCATCAACAAGCAAAGCAACGACTTGACAGGCGATCGGAGGATAGGCACCATTCTACTTTCACGTGCTTGGGGATGTCTATTTACAAGATCCCATGGGTCCTTTACCTCTGTCATCTGACCTCTGATCACCCTAGGATGATTACCAAATCTGTCATGATTTTGTGCCTTTTTTTGACCTTGTGAACTCTACCCAATTCCTTTCTCTTCTTGGGCTAGTTTGTAGGAGATTTCTTTGACAGCCCCTGCCAAATTTTTAACAACCTCCTCAAGATCCACACTCTTGCTTTCTTGAGGTTTTTAGGTTTATCAGTTTAACACCTTCCCTCTTAGGAAGTTTTCCAATGGCCTTGATGTTGTTCTCAATTTGCAGAGCCATAGTAAAGGCCTGCCTCAAAGTGTCAAGGTTTTTATCCCTCAAATAGTATGTAGCCTTCTTGTCAAATGCATCAACATACTTTATAAGACAAGATTCATCACATGGCCTCAAATTCACAGGAAATCTTCTCAATGTCTTATTGAATCTCGTATTAAAATCATGCACTGATTCATTAGGATTCTTTTAATATTCTCAAATTCTGACAAAAGAAACCTAGGGTCTGTTTTGTCACCATACTACAATCTAAATGCATTCTTCATTTCAGTCCAAGAATCAATAGAGTTATCAGGCAAGAGCTTTATACCAGTCCCTTGCATCCTCTTCTAGAGTATGAATAAATAATTTAATGTATACATCTTCAAACTCTATTTTGAAATCCTCCATCATATTGACAAAGAGTTTCAAGTGTTGATCACCAATTATTGCATTATTTCCTTGAAACTTAGGCAATTTGTTTCTTACATCATGTGGCACAACATTCAGATAGCCATCCATACCTATAAAACTGATGGGACCAAAAGTATTAATGAAAAATGGAGGTCTAGGTGGAGGCTGAGCCATATTATTCTGAGGAGGTGATCTTACAGGAGAAACAGAGTGATGAGGAGTGAGGGGTCTATGTGGTACAGGGATACAATTTTTAGAATGACTATCCCCTAATGGCTCTTTTCACGGCAGACACTACCAGATTTGGAAAATACAGGGGTAGAATGAGATGCAAATCTTTCAAATATAGGGGTAGAATGAGAAGGCCCCTCTCCAGATGGAGAATTTAGATTTACAAAGAGACTACCTGATTCAGAAGCATTTGAGGAAGCATTATAATCTTTAATCACATGCCGATCAGTTTCACCAATGGAGATCTCTTTTCTTGATGCTTGATCTCCAACAACCTTCCAAATTCTTCCTCCTTCTGAATTAGACTTTCCAAACTCTAGAAACAACCTTCTACTAGGGTCGCGGTGAAGAAAGATCTTCTTCCTTCCAGCTTTGCAAATATTAGTAACAAATTTACATTAACAAAGGTTAAGACACTGGCATTTATCAAAATAAATCAACATGGAGTCACCACTAAGGATTTTCACCTCAGATGTGCAAAAATGCACTAAAAGATAATCTGTCAAATGTCTGACAATACTAGAATCTTGCAAAACTTATCAGATCTAATCTTCTTTTACCCAAATTTATCAATCACAATTCAAGCAAAGTGCAACAACTGCTAGAAAAATTGTAGAAAAAGTATATAACTTCGAACAAATCTCACAAATTGCATATATAATGAATTCTTAACAATTTATTTGCACACAACATTTGTAAGAAACATTACCAGGATTTGATATGTATCCAAATATTTCAAATATTTTCAACAAGTCCCCAACAACGGTGCCATTTTGGTGTTGGTACCCGGATTTACTCTTCTTCACAAACCGAGCAGCATCATGGATTTGATAGGACACTCAAAAGTAGATAAATGATTATGTATGTCATTTTGTAGCTGGGAAGCAATTTATCGAATTTTTAGCACTCAGGCCTTGAAGAAGTGGGTAGCACCTTAAAAGGATTTGATCTTATCCTAACTATTTTAGGTTGTGCCTTTCAACCAAGGTAAGAGAACCTATTTTGTAACCTCTTTTATTGAAGGAGACGCATATACCTTTCTTTTGCACAAATTTTATAAAGAAAACCTTGGGAAAATATGATCAACACACCAAATCTGACTCTCATGAGTTGTCACTTCCAGATTATGGAGATATTTTCAATACAAGGCAAAGGTTACTAAAGACATTTGGAATCCTGATTGTTCTGCATATTTTTACAAGTAGATTTTGTTCCTTTGTTGATACACAGGGAAAACAGGGGTAGTTCAGGGTGGATCAATGGTTTTTAAATGATTTTGGTGGGAGATGAAGCAGGATAAAGTTGATTATACCGGATCTTTGGAGGGACTTCACAATAATGAACAACTTCACAACAGAAAGCTTCAAAACAGTCAAGACGTTCCTTCAACCAGAAGGTGTGCTTCAATGGAGGCCCAAATCAGCACATTTTCACATAATCTTTGAGACTCCAACACGAAGGCTCAAATTGGAAGACTCAATTAAACACTAAAGTTTCTAATTAATCACCTAAGGTACACCCGAAGACTTACAGACAATCTTTATCAACAAATGACAGTGAATTGATTTTAAATTTGTTTATCTCATCCAAGATGAAGAATTTTCTTGAAATGAAATTGTAAATACCATTAGCTATCATCACAGAGGATGAGATCTGTGTGATTTCACAAAACTTTCAGTGTAAGAATGCAATAGAAATGAAAGAAACTATTTTCAAACATTCTAAAAATAAAGCAAACACAAAATTGCTAGAGATTAGACACAAATTAAATTCCAAAATTGTTTAGATTCATCAACATGGGAAAGCTTCTAGAGCAATCTTAGTGCTTGTCAATGGCTATACAGCTGCAACCAACTTGACACGACATAAAATCTAACACAAAAGAAAATAACAAGTAATCTCGGCTTTGGCCTCTCAGGAAGACGACTTTCTCAAATATTTTCTCAAGAATTCATACTCCGACCATTTGCAAGAGTAATCTCATTGCATTTATAATACACCCTTTACATCCAATTTTCCCCCAAAAGAGGAATATTCGAAGCACATTTGTTGCACATATCGGATCATGATTTGCAGAAAGTGACATTTAATGATTCACAAAAAGGTTGCCAAGTGTTTTCAAAAAAGGTGAATCATTGCAAATATTTGCATCATTGTTCTAACTGGAGGTGTTAGGAAATAAGGGGTAAAATATGTGGAATAATCCGTCTGAGAATCGCAACAATAGAAACTAATATGCAAAAAATATTACGAGATCTCAAATAAAAGCGCAAAATAAAATAACACAACACAAATAGACAATATTTTAACGTGGTTCACCCAATTTGGGCTATGTCCACCAAGAATCACTTGCTCAAATTTTATTACAAGCCACCTACTCTCTCAATACAATACCTAGATGCTGTTTGGAGCTATGCTCAACAAACTCTGGAATTCATTCAACCGAATTCAAAACACATCTACTGATGTTTTTCATACTTCTATCATATGCATAAAACCATATAAATAGACAACTACTTAAGCGAGTTTTACAAAACCATGGGTATCAAAATCATGGGCAAAAAATTGTCTCATAAAATTATGGGTGAAAATCCCACCCATATGAGAAAATCACGTTTCCTAATATATCGAGCACGTTTTAAGGCCCCCAAACCCCGGCGAGGATACATGAAAAGTGTACAGTACTCTTAGTGTATAGTCTTCAACACTTTCACACATGAAAACAGGCTCCACAACCTAATAGGAGGTATATTCTTCACCATTGGCACCTGCAACACCTTTTCCCCTCAAAAGAGAAGAATATTCGAGGGACCTTTGCTTGTTACCAATTTGTTTCAGACAGAGACATTTAACAAATTCAGATATGAAATCTACCAGGTGGACCAATTATGAACTGATCACATCTCTGGGACCCTCGAATAATGACTAGGATGCCATGCCACAACTTTTCGGGAGTCCTAATCATTTTGATTCTATCATGCAAGAAATCCCCTTTTTAATCATTTTTGAGCCTCTGTGTAGTTGGACTTGACAGTCATCCCTTTTTGCTCTCGAGGCAACGCCTTTTTCACCTTTTGTGCCTGCACTTTCATCATTTCATCCTTTTTCCCTCCTTTTCCTCTGAAATTTTACTCTGCTGCAACTTCTGGATCTGGCATTTTGCATTTTTACACGAGCAGTAGAAATCCACTTCAAAAGTACTTCATATTTACAAATTGAGCTCCCAAATTGATTCAATTGAACTTTGCAAACCAAAACAACACAAATTTGCCAAAAAATTGACGAAGAATGATGCAAAAATGCATCTCCAAACATCCTGGAGCTTCAATGGGGGAAAAATCAAATGAAATGCACAACTACCGTTGATCATGTCTTTCAAATTTTAATCTGAGCCCTCCACATGGAAAAATGTGATTGGAAATGGGCCTGGGAGCATTTTTTTGACATTTTATAACTTCTGGAAGAAAGCAAAATTTTGACATTTTCTCTGCCCCTCTGCCCTAAGAAAATGGGCTTGACACATGTCCCAAAGTGGGTCCCAAAGGAACCATGGCTTGATTCCACTATTTCACCTCATTTTTGGCAAAAAGGAAAATTTTCCAAATTTTCCCCACAGCTCTACCCTTCTGCCTTTAGCTTCTGATGTGGGTCACAGCGGACCTGCGCTTCAACTTACATTTTATCCCTTTTTTACAAAATGCAAAAAACCTTAAATGACCGGAAGCTCCGTTTCTCCATTTCCCCACTGCTACGTGTCTCAATGGTGCATTTTGAGATGGTCCCGAAAAGTAGAGACCCCAAACATGCGCAGTCCCTCCACTTCAAAAGTACTTCAAATTTACAAATTGAGCTCCCAAATTGATTCAATTGAACTCTGAGACCAAAACGACACAAATTTGTCAAAAATTTGACGAAGAATGATGAAAAAAATGCATCTCCAAACATCCTAGAGCTTCGATGGGGGCAAAATCGAATGAAATGCACAACTACCATTGATCATGTCTTTCAAATTCTATTCGAGCCCTCCACATGGAAAAATGTGATTGGAAACGAGCACAGGAGCATTTTTTTGACATTTTAGAAATTGGAAGAAAGCAAAAATTTGACATTTTATCTGCCCCTCCCCTCGGAAAATGGTCTTGACACGTGTTCCAAAGTGGGTCCTAGAGGAACCGCGGCTTGATTCGCTATTTCACCTCGTTTTTGGCAAAAAAAAATTCCAAATTTTCCCAATAGCTCTGCCCTTTCACCTTTAGCTTCGATGTGGGTCCCAAGAGACTGTGCTTCAACTTACAATTTTATCCCTTTTTTACAAAAGGAAAAAAACCTTAAATGACCCCGAAGCTCCGTTTCTCCATTTCCCTTCCTGTTACGTGTCTCAATGGCACATTTTGAGATGGTACCGAGAAGTAGAGACCCCAAACATGTGCAGTACATCCACGTGTCCTAGGACCTTTAGGAAGTTGCTTGAAAAGTCTAAGTATGGGAAGGCCGGCGGAAGCCTCCATGTGTCTTTATGGCACAACTTCAAGATGGTTCCCAAGAGCAGAGACCCTGAGCAAGCGCGGGCTCACCACGTGGACATGTTTTGGGTTGAATTGATCCTTAGCATTTTTAAAGTGCCCCGCAGAGCCGCATCCAACTAGAAAGGGCCATGTTTCAACTGATGCCGAGAAGTAATTTTGACCAGGAAACTACACCTGTCAAATCGTAAAATACAAGAGAACCACCATTTGAGCCCGGGGAGACAAAAAACATAACAGAGGCCACAAAATGAAAAATTTCAATGAAAAATGGGGCGAGACAAATTTGAGCACCAACAACATGGAATGCCTAACATTATTTAGACGCACTTTTCCATTTCGATTGGAAAACAATGCTCTAATACAGAGTTTTATTCTCTTTTTATGCTTTTTGAGTTTTTTGAATGTTGGTGGATGAGAGTTTGAAATGGAATCATCAAGAAAAAGGTCCATGTTTATTGAATTTGAAAGGTCTGAGATACACGACTTGTGCAGACAAAATCCAAGTCAAGAAATGGAATCAAAAGATTTGATAAGTCCTAAAATACGAGACTTGGATGGACATGAGCCAAGTCAAAGGAGTGAATCTGAAGATTCGATAAGTCCTGTAATATGAGACTTGGGAAGACATATTCCAAGTCAAAGTATGTGTGATTAGATGAGTTTTTGATGAGATTGAAATACATATGTGATGTTAGAAGAAGATTTTCGATGCGGGGAAGATGTTGAGATACATATTCACCTGTGAGCGAAAGAGCACAAGGAAAGAAGGATGGATCTCTAGATGTATACCTAGGGTTCCTTGTAAGCCATAGAGAGGAAATAGTCAATGTTTCTCCTTCTAGGTTGTGAATTAGTTGATTGGACAAAATATTTGCAATTAAAGCTTGAAACGGTTGAATAAGGATATTCCTAGGTATACGTACCTCATAGAGTGTACGCATGAAGATGTCTTGACAAGTAGGAATTATTGTTAATGAGATGCTTGCAAGGTTGATCATTTGAGGTGTAATGGACATAAAAGGTTATGTTGTCGCAAGTGTCCAAGCTTGTTGTGGTTGTATTTCGACAACAAGACTAGAGATGTTAGGCATAGGAGCTGGAATGGGAAGAATGGAATGAAGCTCAATTGTGCTTGATGAAGGACCCTCTTCTGTTATGTCAAGGGTTATTGGAGAGTCTTGGAGAAAATTCAAGCGCTTGTTCGATGTCAAGAAGATTGTTTGAAACAAGTTCAATGTCTGTTTGGATTGACGGAAGAAAATCCGGAGAAGAAAGAGATTGGTTTGAAAGGGGAGATACTTGACCTTCATCATGATCTTGCGAAATGTCGGTAGGAATAACAATCAACTCTTCATTTCAATTTGTGGAAGTTGACATGCCATCGGTTGTGAGAGCTTCATCGTCAAGATCTACAAATATCTCTCTGTCATCAATTAAGTCTTGGACATAATTCTTAAAGCACACATACTTATCTATTAAGTTATCATCGATGCGATGAAAATCACAATATGCATGAGGTTTGTATCAATATGGCTTAGGTTCTCCTTGATCAAGGTATTGCGAGGGGATATTTTATCATCCCAGCCACTTTGAGTTGATGAAATACACTAGAGAGACTTTTTTCGAGGGTGTGAAATTACGTTTAACTTTACTGTGACATAGTGTCTTCGCTAGATTGTATGATTGGATTTTTTATTTATTGGTCATATATACTCATCATATTGCAATTATCCGTGACATCAATAGTGATGAAATTGCGGTTATGGTTGATGTACCAAGATTCATCGTGAGAAGTTCTAGTATGGTGATTATTGTGAGTGAGGTTGAAAGAAAAATGTTTGACGAACTTCTCTGAGAGGTCCGCGAAGGTGGTGATAGATCCCTTTGGAAGGTGTAAGAACCAATCCAAAGATTTTCCTCCTAGACTTCTAGGAAAAAGGCACAAGAGAAAGTTATCATTATATGCCACTTCATGGCATGCTATGGAAAATTATTTGATATGTTGTCTCGGATCAGTTTTCCCTTGTATTTGTCGAATTTTGGTGTCTCGAAGGAGTGTGGGAAGGGTATGTGTAAGATGTCCATGTCAAAGGATATGGACACAATTCATCAAAATTGAATTGTTTGCGTTGTTTTGCATACCCGCAACGATGTCTTTCATCATTTTCCATTCTTGGGCAAAGGATGAATTGTATAAATCCACCATTGTAATGAGAAATGAGGTAGAGTGAAGAAAGGTATGATGAATAACTCAACCCTTAGAAAAGTGAATGCTAAGATGGAAGTGACGAAAAGGTTTGAAAAGCTTGACCCTTAGCAAATTGAATGCTAAGATGGAAGCGACAAAAAAGGTTTGAAAAGCTCAACTCTTAGCAAAGTGAATGCGACGATGGAAGAGAGGTGTGCGATTAAGCTTGGTAATAACTTGTCCCTTAACAAAGTGAATGCTAAGATGGACAAGAAGTTTGGAAGATATGAATGACGCAACCCTTAACAAAGTGAATGTCAAGATGGAAGCGTGTGAAAGTGTTTGATAAACTCGACCCTTGACAAATTGAATGCCGAGATGGAAGAGTGGTTGATGTGGTGAAGATTCTCATCCTCTAACAAAGTGAATGCTATAATGGAGGAGAGTTATAGTGACAAAATTCCAAATGTGCTCAACCTCTAACAATGTGAATGCTAGAGTGGAGAAGCGAGGATAGATTGATTACAAATGCACTCTACCACTTAGCAAAATGAATGCTAGATGGGAAGAGGGTATGAAAAGGAGTCAAATCGTATGTGATGTGCTCAACCCTTAACAAGAATTAGTTAAGAAGGAAGAGGCTAATGAAGGGATAAGACTCAAATATCGACAACGTAAACGTTGGGAAAAGAAGATATGATGAAGTGTCTAAAACACAACAAATATTTTGTCAAGTTAGAGACGTGAAGAAAGAAAACGTATATAGTTTAACAATGATGATGTCAAACTAAAGGATGCAAGAAGAGAATGAAGATAAGATGCGACAAAATGGAGTTGTGACAAAGTGGAACATAACACTATCAAGTGCGAGTCATAAGATGAAAGTGCTTGATCGAGGACGTGGATATCTGCAACTCAAGACTTGATGTCAAAAGGAGATGAAAACTTAAACTTTGGGAAATGTAATCCAAATGTTTAAGTGTCGAATGAAATGGGAGATAAACTCAAAATGAGGTGAGTACGAAAGATAGAAGAATTTGATGACCACGAAAGAGGAAGACTCAAATAAGTGAATGAGAACTCCAAATGAATGAAAGAAGATCAAATGGAGAAGCAATGAGGATGAAAATATTGAAATAATGAAAAAGAGATGAAAGTTCCGAAAAGGGGAATTTCAAGAGTAAAATGAAAGTTAGTGAATGACTGATGATGAAGAGGAAAGATGACGAGAAGAGATGAAACGAGAATGACAATAGAATCCAAACAAGGACTGTTTAGAAAATGACGAAAAGATAAGGAAAGTGAAAGATGGATCCCAAACAAGGAGTGTTTGGGAAAAATCGAAGTGTGGAACACTACTACAAAAAGAAAGAAAACAAAAGAAGAAAATAGAAAAAGAGGTTTTTGTTTAAATGTTTGTTTGTGGCCTCTACCTTAAATTGGCTTGGACAATGTTTGGCTTCCTAGGTGGCTCTCTCAACTAGGTGTCAGTAGTATATCCGAGCGAGTGTGACGTTATTGGTAGTTGACAGCTTTACTTTACCCCTTTTGAAACCCTGAGCAAAGACCTTGCTCAAAATGAATCTCGCTGGGATCACCACTAAGGTTATATGTGACTCTAAGTCACAAGGATTTACTAGTCAAGTAGGATAAAAGGTTCTCATTTCGTCCACCAGTTCCCTCAAGGTGTGGACTACTTTGGGGTTCTAGAGCCACCCCCTTTGTTATAGTTTAAGGTTTATGCCAAGGGGGTTATGTTCTAGTTAAGTGGTTGAGCCGTAGTTCTTAACCGAACCTACAAATACAGTGTTTTGAATGTGGTGTATTTTTATCTTTTGATCTTAATGTGGTTTGGTTGTACACCGTTTGACAACTGCGGCACTAGTAGTTTTTGAGTGTTGTATCCACCTTTTTAGAGCGGGTCCTCAAGCAAAGATTATAAAGTTTGTTAGAAGGAGGTTAAAAAATAAAATAAAAAAGTAAATTCACATTTGATTTCTCAGATCGCTTAGAAAGTGCAAGGAAAGAGCATACGTGCGAACAAGCTTTGATTAAGTAAAACATTAATTCCCCAAATAACAAAAAGAAAACGACCATGTTTATGATTCCCAAGATCACTTAAAAATGTGAGGGAAGAGCATATGTGTGGTCGTGTCATGGTTAGTCTCACAAAAATAAAAGAAAATGACAAATGAGAAGCATGCAAAAACAACACGTTAGAAAACGTTAGTGAATAGACAAAATGATTAAACGTGTGCAAAAGTGGCTAAAATGCGATAAAAAGTGAACCGAAAAGTCCATTAACGCGCTAAGTTGGCAAGTTTCACTTGTAGTCTAATAGAGTAAAGGTGACGAGAAGAACAATGAAAAGGAGGCGAAACTGTGAAAAAGAGAGGACAAGTCACAAAAGAATGAAGGAGAGGGACCAAAATATCAAGGCACCTGCACAAGAAAAATGGCACAATTAGTCTAATTGCACAAAAATAGCGATAAATAAATGACAATGTGCCTAATAGTGTAGTAAAACGTGAATTTGCACTTAAAAATTCTAAGTTTAAAACTATATATTAAAAATAAAGAAAGAAAAACCTAAAACAAAAAAAGTATATAAAAATAAACCTAAAAAAACTAATGTATGTGGGATGCCTAATTAGGTTTTGTGTGTGTGCGAGGAGAAAGGCGCGGGCTAGAGCGGCTAGCGGCTCGGGTGTGGAGGAGGTGCGCTAAGGAGGGCTCACGGGGTGTGTAAGGGGGTGGGCTCGTGAACTAGAGAGGCCCGGGTGAGAGGGGAGGTTGAGCACGGGGAGTTCTTATGGGCTCGGGGGGGCTACGTGCGGTGGAATGTGTGGCGGGCGGGGGTTTTGCTGGGGAAAAGTCAAGGAGTGGTGTAACGGAAAGGAAGATCGGGGTGGGGGTTGGGAGCGAGCTGCAGGTTGATTTGGTAGCGAGTGAGGGCTTACGAGGGAGGGACGGGGGTGTGAGTAGAGTTAGGTCGGGCCAAGTCGGGGCTTGCGAGGGTAGGTTGGGCTTTGGGATGGGGTAGGATGGCTCGAGGCGAACAGAGGGGTTAGGTCGAGGGAATGGGAGCGTTGTGGGAAGCAGGGTAGGTAGATGGCTTGAGGGTGGGGCGGTGTTCGGCGGGGAATTTGTGTGATAAGAGGATGTGGCTCGGCCAAGGTTGGCCAAGCCAAGGTATGTAGGGGGTAGGGGTAGGGTTTAAGATTAATGTTTGTGTTTTTTTCAAAAAAATAAAATAATTTATTTTGGTTTTAAAAACTAAAAAACGAAGTTAGAAAAATTTAAAAGCTAACAAAAATCGATTGTTTTATTTTTTTAAATAAAAATTTGATTGTTTTATTTTTTTAAATAAAAATCTAACTATATTGTTTTTGTTGTTGTGTGTGCAGGTAGTACAACAGGAAGCTAAAATTGCAAGAAGACAAAACACCTGCAAACAAATTTTTTTGTTACCCTCAAAAATTTCCAAAAACAACACAAGAAATATATATTATGTTCTTTGTAGTATTGATATGGAAAATTGTTGTTTTTGCTTCCAAACCTACACAACAACACAAAAAAACAGCAGAAACTCTCCACAAACAAATTTAATCAATTAAAAACCTCAAGCAGATGTTTATCAAGGATTAAATTTGCATGAAAAATTGAAAGGGAAATTGAAAAGTTTGAAAGATGGGGTGCAAGGGCATGCCAAAATGTAAGCAAGGAAAAACTACAGTAATAGAAAGATAAACAAATAATTTTGCAAACCTCCCTGTAATCCTTCAGTGCAAACCTCAATAAGGTTGTGGAGACTTCATCTGTGGAACCTTGTAAATGGATGTGGGTGCTCTTGAATGTAAACCAAATGTGATTGCAAATGCTACAGACACAAATACTTTGGCTTGGAAATTTAGCAAAATTATTGTACTTAAGATTCAAGAGGATTTGTAAGAGAGTAAGCCTGCAATTTATAGAGGCGAAGTAGTTAGAAATTGGTTACATACGGTTGAATGCATATGCTAAAAATAACATTGGAAGAAGTTATAGTAGTGTTGGGGCATTTAGGGGCAGTAAATGGAATTAATTGCAGAAGTCGCATCCGGGAAGGTGGTTGTATGTGCAATTCAATTGCCCTCACCTTTCTAGGATTCTAGAAGTGTAGTTAACTAGGATAAGGATATGGAATCTAAGTGGAGTCAAGTGGATGTTGACCAAGTGGCAGTTGACTAGGATGTGCACACACTTAATTAATTATTATTTAATTAATAAATGGTAATTAACTTAGCTAAAGGGGTACTAAGGGTATATGAGATTAATTTAATTAATCAAAAGGGTACAATGTGTATAAATTAATCAAGTAATCACAAATGGGTGAATAACATGGTGTATTAGGAAGCGAACTAGGATAAGATGGAAACAGGTGTGTAATTTTGGGGTGTCTACAATAGCATGGTAGATAACCTTATCTAAATTTCTACTAAACGATTTAAAAATAATAATAAACAATGCTAAAAAAGTGAGGGGCAACAGTGGAGTTATTGATTATGTTTTATCTAAAAGCATGAGTACTTTGAATTTTAATAATTTATACCACCTATACTTCACCATTTGTAAAAATAAATGGTTTGAGAACTAGATTCAAAATGCAACAATTCATGTTTGTATACCTTGTTCAAATTTTGAGCGTGCCTCAAATAATCAACAAAAGTACACGTTTCTCAATTTTCAGGAAAACCCCCTTTTAGTAACCCATCTTCATGTATGTACCCCAACCGTCAATTCACAAAGACTAACCTTGTTGTCATACCAATTGATGCACTCACAATTATGGGTTCTAATTAAGGGATATCTTTTACCATGTAACCCTCAAAATCACATAGTGGAATATGCATAAAATGCAACAAATTTCACAAAAATGGAGTAACAACACAAGCTGTATTTATTTATCAATAAGGAAAATACACTTCAAACAACACTCGTAGAAATCTCACAAGCTGAGATGTTTTTACATAAATAGATCCATAGATCTTTTCTTGCTCACTCACAAACTTTGCAAGTATAGCTCTTACAACACTAACTACAAAAACAAGTTAGTCTATATTCTAGCTCTAACTTGTGTTGATGTCATACCTATATAGGCGCAAGACCCACATTACAATATTGCCTCAAAAATTGGCATATATGACATTAAATGTGTCGTCAATCCTCTATGTAAGATAGGTCCCATTTGTTCATAACACAACTCGGTGCCAATGAGTCAACTCAACAATTACAATAAGAGTTACGTGAACTTGTGTTGACTTCTTGGGCAATGTATTTGAAGATCCAAAAGTTGTGTGTCACAATTGTGCTTTGATGCATAACACTAAGCACGAGCCTAATCTATTGAACTCTTATGCATTTTGGGCAAGTCGCAAAATCTTATGCCCTTAAAGAGGTGAAGACATTCCTTCACAATATCTCAATGCTCATGTGCTAACGCTCATTTCAAAAGGTCCATACCACACGGTTACACAAAACTTTGCAAACACTATAACAACAAATTTACAAGTGACAATAAACTTGTGCTACACATTTACAAACAGATGCACACTAATCAACTAGATGCGATGAACATTACAAAACTTGTGCACACTTACACACTCCACAAAACTTTTACAAGACAAGCACAATACAAATAAGTGCAAAACAACACTACATACTTGTACACTCATAGGAGGCAGAAACAGTTTTTTTTAAATGCTAAACACAATGAAATCTTGTGCAATGTTAGACTTTTTCATATTTTTGACACTTGAATCATTTTTACTAATGTGAAATGACATGCAAATCTATATGCTCCTACCTCAATAATCTATTTATTAATATTCTGTAATACTACAATTTAAAAACAAACATATAAAACATATAACAAATAAAAATAATTTTTCCACATCCATGGATTCCATCACATTTCAAATTTATTTCTATCAAAAAAAAATTATTTGTTGACGATGTGTACCAAACTTCAATTACTAAAAGTGTATTAAAAACATTTGAGTTTGAGCTGAATTTTTTTATTTACCCTGATTAATAGTGCATTTTATATTTGTTTTACAATATAGTTGTAAATAAAATTAGTTAATTAAATTCAAAGAGGTCACTTGTTTATTAGGTCTATTCTTTAAATTAAAAAATAAATATAATAATTAATCAAATAAATGAAAAGCGACATTCAGTTCTATTCTTATTTAATATTATAATAGAGAAAGGATGAAATCTATTACTTAAAACGGTGTAATAAATGTGTTAAAAGTATTTGAATTCAAATTTTTAAGAAGAAAAATATAATTATTGTATAATTAATTAATTATATTTATAGAAAAATATGAAAAACAATTTATATTGTAACATAGTTTATGATGAATATTACATATAATTATTTTTATTATTACATTTAAATTGTATTATTTTATCATTTTTGATATATAAAATTAAAGTAAGAGCTTCTAAATTGAAATACTAAAAAACTTGAAACTGAAAATTACCTATTCTAATAAATATATTGATGATTTATTAGTGAAATTATTTGACTCGCAAAATAAATAAATAAATTTATAAGAAAAAATCATACCAAACGAATTTGAAACAAATGACAGACACAATGCACTTGAAGCATCTTGGAATCTTAATTTTGACACCCAGGTAAATCATAACCCAATAAATATGTCATTTCATACAACTATGGCAGACCATTGTAGCTGTAACTGTATCAAATCGTTTGAGATGGCTACATTTTACCGCTCATAATATTACAAAATTACCGATGAAAACACCATAGCACTGCACAAAATTAAGATCATACGTTATGTTCTGGGGCTTTTTAGCCAGGTCCATAAAATAGACATGTAAATACATACCGCAGGAATTCCTATTGCTGTGAAGCGCAGAAATGAATTCACATATTTATGTACTTACAAAGCTTATACCACACACAAACCCAACTCCCTGTTATGTGGTTATTTTACTTGTGAATGAAAATCCACACCCAAAAACCAAACCAGGGTTCTATGCAAGATACAAACCTATTACATATCAAAGTAAGAACGCCTAATGCGCTTTGCAGAAAGGTCATTGAAGCATCCTGTGTCCAGCATTCCCATGTCTGGAACTAGAAAAGAAGCTTCATCATAATCAGGGATTTGGGAGATTTGAGCAGGCTTAGACTTTCCTTTGTTTGAGGAAGTAATGGGCCTTCCTCCTCCTGCTCTGCCACTCATTCCATTCATGGCAGTGGGATGAGAGCCAGAGGAAAGCTGTGGAACCTCTGCAAGGCTATCCTGATCTTCTTCCCCAAACAGTGAAATGTCTTCAATGTTCCAATCTAACCCTCCAAAGTTGCCCTGGTCACCCTGTTAAAAAAATATACTATAAATCCAATTTAAATACAACATTTCAGTATAAAATTTACCTGATTGGTAATTTGGCATCTAAATGCACTGGACTTCATGTTTATAGTTTTATATACAAAGAAGAGATTTCACTTTTTGAAATTAATTTATTGATTACTGACAACTGTGAAGAATTCAACCAAGCATTTATAAAAACAAAGATGTGGGTCACTTGCAGGACAAGTGTATTCAATATGATAATTTCCTTGATTTAATAACAATAAAAGTGTGTACTCAACTCTCAAGAGGTTGGTTAATGGTTCTATTTTCTTTCAAAATTCCAATGGAGAAATTTCAATATTATATTGAAATAACCAATTGGGAAAGAGTTGAGCCAAGACCCTAAAGACCCTACCCTTATACCAAAATATTGAACTCTTAAAATTAAGACATCAAACTGTGGACTGCTTTAATTTATTGATTTAAAAGCAATTTTACACTTGCTTAACATAGAATATGCCATTTTTGGATTAAATTCTTAAATTCTTTGAAAAGATTAATCCATATCGAAGTGCTTAGTGCAAATTATTGATTCTTCATACCCTCTCACAAATGGAGATATTAAGGTATGACGGTTACAATGAGAATGATGCTGATGATATGTGTAGAAACATTAAAAAAAATGGCGAGGTGGTCATAATATATAATTTTTAGAATCAAGATGGAGTTAGGCAATTTAAAAAGGCAATTGAAATTGTAAAAGTCTCATTTAATATTAAATGGTTTTATAAGTACAGGTTTTATCAATTTTCTTTTATGAAATAGGTCATACAATCTTTTATTTTTGATAATGAGAATTTATCAAAACAGATGGAAGATATCAAAAGTCAATTGAAATACCTAACAGATAATAATGAAGATCTATAAAAAGAGGAAAGATTTCAGCTTATATATGACAACTTTCTAGTGGAAGGTTTACAATTTTCAAACCTGTTGTGAATGTATATGCAGCTGTTTCGTGGTGGGTTTTGTCTTCTATTTACTGTTATAATTATAGTTCTTTTTTGTACAACATGATATCGTTATAATTATTGTAATCTTTTGGCACCTCTCGATTGTATGGAACTTTATACTCAATGGAATTGTTTTTTTATTCAATTTTCAATATTAAAAAAAACAAATAAATGCTAAGTAATTCTTGACTTAACAACTTGACCTAGAAGCCAAGTTGCTGTTTAAACTCTTCAATAAGGATGACAATATAATGCCATCGAATTGGTCTATAGCACTCAATGACTTTTGTATACAATATAATTAGTTTTAAATTATGTCCATAAACTGAGAATTTTTGTTTTTCTTGATGAGTTCAACCGTCACAACCACTGGAGACTCTCTATAAAATAAGTTGATCGTTAACTAACTGTTAACTTATGGATCGTTTATCAAAACTGTGTTCAAGATCATTAATATAGCCATAAAATCTTCAGAATTGTACTTACTAACTTTTAATTTTATTTTATTAAATGTATAAACCTTACTAAATTTTGTCTGCTGATGACCTCCTTTAAAAAATATTACAGAAATTCTAAAAAAAAAAAAATCCAAAACGCCATCACCTTAGACTCGAAGTCTGAGAAGGGTAATAGATCATCCACAGTCCAGCAAGGATCCACATAATCCCCATGACCTGTAACTGCCACCTTTTTAGGCGCTGACGTGGCTGAACCTGTGACAGGAACAGCAGATTTTGATGCAACCTGGGCTGTAGATCCTTCACTCTGGCAATGGGAAGAATTATCCGCACTCAGGGCAACCCTAATTCCAGTGGCAAGAAACCTCTGGTGTTTGGCAGCCAAAGTGTCCGGCGAATGTACCGACTGGTCACACTCCCGGCATAGCAGCGCTCGATCTTCCAAACAAAATACAAAAGCTGTCTTATCCTGCACATATTTTCAATATGAAAAAATAAATAAATTACACATTCTAGAGTTCTACTAAAAACTATTTGTAGAAACAGATGCTTATACTTCGGAGGCAAGTTAAGGAGTGTTATTGCGTTCTAATAAAATTCTCAAATTTATATCATTTTGTTTGTAAACAATAGTAACAATAAATTTGTAAAGATTAAAAACTGATAATCAAAATAGAAAAAGGTATATAATTAATTAAGGAAGTCACATTTGAGTATAACACACTGTTTCAGACTTTTAACTTTCTAGATTACAATACATTTTCCCTGCTTAAATTTAGATGCGTTGATAAGAGCTAAATAAGATTATGCCTTATTGAAACAAAACCAGAAAATAAATGTATAATTGTAACATCAAGTTATAGAAAATATTAATTAACAATTGGGTAAAAGGAAAGAGTTCAGAGCAATTAAAACAACTGGAAAAAATTAAATGGAAAGTGAAGATGTTTGTAGCTCAAGAACTACTTCATGTCAATATGAAGTCAGTTGGGAAACAATAGGTGAGGAAGATACAGACTGTTTTGAACTGTGACATTACTAATAATATTCAGATTAATGAGGCAACTATTTTGAACGTTGATTCTATGTTCTGAATTCCCTTTCCAGTGCCAATAAGTATTTAGTTGCTGGAAAATTAAACAGAACGATGAATGTTCTTAATTGGCAGTAGAAAAAATAGATAAAAGAAAGGACAATTAAACAAAACAAAAATTGAATGAGTAGACACGGTATGAGAGCACCAAAAAAAGATTTAATAAAAAAATTATAAATATAAGAAAAGTAGTTTTCTCATGTAAACTAAGACATTTTTAATATAATGGTTAGTGGATGGTTTTAATTTGAAATATGAAAAATATTTAATGAAATAATGGAAAAATTAATGAATAGATTGGATATTATATATGCAAAATGCTTAGACATTAATAAAGACGTATAAGTATAAAAATACATATTAATTATTTAATCTTCTCAAATAAACCAAAAGTTCAAAGGAAATTTATAATATTGTTTTAATGAGAACACTATTATAAATATAAAATGATTAGTTTTACAAAAATAGGGTAGCAACACCATTAAATGGTTGTTTTTAAAAAAATATCAATCTTTAAATTTGAATTGATATGGGAGACCTCCTCTAAGTCACCCTCTAATTATCAAAATAAAACAATAAAAAAATTCAAATGAATATAAGAAAAAACTATTAAAACTAATTAATTAACACTAATAAAAACTGAATAATAAATAAAAATTTATAAAGCAAAACAAAAATTAAATAAAATTAGATATTAAAATATACAAATACTTAAATATTAATTCGATAATCATCAAAATTTATAAGAAAAATTTATTTTTTTACCCTATAAGTTAAATAAATGTAAACATAAGTTTATTGAAGAATTATATAAATAAATTAAGTATTTGATAATTTGGGGAAAATTAAATAAACATTTATGTTTGTTGAAGTATATAAATAAATTAAGTACCATACAATATCTGTAAACACGGTTCAGATAAGATTAGGAAGAAATATTTTTATTTTTATTTTTCATTTAAAATATAGTGCAACAATAACCATTTTTATTAAAACATAGTTATTGTAGGCATCCATGCCTTTGATGCATTGAAGATTCTAATCATAAAAATGACTTTGGCACCTAAATTTATTTAAAGAAAATTTAAAGATATTAATTTCATTGGTTAAAATTTTAAAAATTAATTTCATAACTAAAAAATTTGGTTGTCATATTTACCAGTCAAAATTTAGGAAAAAACAAATTATTTTCTTATTACTCACTGTACATAACCGAGAACAAGTTCCTGTTGAAATTAGTAAAAGGACAATAGCCCTCTCAGAAACAGGCGTTTGATCACCCCATATGGTGTCTGTCTGAGTAGTATTTTAGAATGCAACTTTACTCTCTAATCCCATAAATTGTTATGATTAAGTAGATGTAAACTGAAATTATTATATATTGCTTACAGGCTACAGCTATACATTTTATTAAGAAAATTAAGCTAAACATTCATACAGGTATCGAAATAAATATTAAATTATTAATTTTCGCTGGTATTTTAATAACATATAATCTGTATTTATATATATTTTTATAATAATGACAAAAATAGAAATAATTTGATAATTAAGAACGGTAACCATTTATTAACAGAGAAACGAATGTAATCCACAACTTTAAACTTTACAGAAAATGTTTCCCTAAAAACAAAAACTTAAATCTAAAATCATTTCCTGTAGGTCTCAGGTTCAAAACCTTACCTGACAGTTATTGCAGGGAGAAAGCTACTATAATCATTACGCAATATTTCTGTCAAATACACATTTGATTTTGACAAGATAACGCAATTATTGAGAAAAAAATTCAAAACTTCACTCTAACGAGAAACAAAGTTTATATATTGATTTTAAAAAAACATTTTGAATCTAACAATAACAAGTACATTCCTAAGTATCGAGAAATTATTTTCCACGACAAATTATTTAATTAAAAAAACTTAAATCTAAAATCATTTCATGTAGGTTTCATGTTCGAATCTTTGCGTGGCATCTATCACAACGACAAAGCTCCTTAATTTATTACACAGTAATTCTCTATACCAATAAATTCATTAAAAATAACACGGCTATCCCGAGAAGGAAAAAAGAGGATTTTTGTTTTCCTGTTCTGAAAGAAATTGAAAACCTCTTCTAGAATCGATGCATTTCTTGTAGATCTGGGGTTCGAAACCTTACCTGGCATATATCACAGCGGGAAAGCTTAGAAGCGGAACTCATGAGCGGCAGTCGCTTGTGCTTGCTAGCAAGCTTGTTTGCTTCATGAACCTTCACATCACATTCCTCACACAGAGCCGCTTCGTCTGCGCAGCATATGACCGCAGCAGCCTTGTTCTCGCACACGTCGCACTGAATCTTCATGTCCGAAAGGAATAAAAAGTAAAAAACTGCCACACTCTCAAAGGACCAAAAACGTATTAAAACCCTTAAAACCCTAATTCGTCGCCATTAAACGTGTTTCTGCAGAACTTGACTCCAGAAATCAGAACCAACCAAAAAACGGAGAAAAACTCTGCTTTCTCCTGCGACCGAAAATCTTGGGATTGAGGAAAGTGTACGACAAGAAGAAAAAACCCTTGAATTTGTCAGGAAGTATCTCAGCCACAAAAATTGTTAACAGGGAATTTTAATGTGAACACCGTGAAAAATATCGGGAACCTTATCTCCATGACAATTCACGTGCATTTGCCTTTACATTTTGCGTAACATTTTTACCTGGGAGTTCACATTTACTGTGGAGTTAGATATAAAGTGTATCCTCATGGTTTTGGTTGACATTGTAATTTTAATGTGTGTTTTCCATGTAGACACCATCTATCTTGGTGGTAGGTTGGGTAGGTTAATTATTGATGTAATATCAATTGGAAATTTTAAATATTTTTTTAATAAGTTCAACAATTTTTATATAATAAATAAATACCATTTATCCATTATAATAATATATTGGAAAAAAACTGCCAATTAAGAATATCCAATACATCAAAATCACTCTCAAAATGATGGCGGTCTTATCTATTTGACTCTTCATATCAAATATTTTTTTAAAATAACTTAATCAATTAAAATTTTAATACAATATTTACACCTAGCTAAGTTTAGTTTACAAATCAATGTACATTTACTTTTTGTGTGAATGAACTCTTGGTTATGGATTTCTACAAGGATTTTAATGATTAGTCAAGAAGTTCACCTAAATTTTAGTATATAATATAGATTGTTTTCCACTTTAAGCTTTTAATAATAATTATGTAAAGAAGTTTTTATAGAGCTTCACCTACTTTAGGCTTTTAATAATAATTATGTAAAGAAGTTTTTCTAGAGCTTCACCTACTTTAGAGCACTTAATGTGAATAGATTCTTTTATATTTTAAGAGGGATTTTGGTTTTGTATGTTGAAAAGGAAAAGAAGACTTGAATTTGGAGTGTGGAAGTTAAATTTAAAGTGGTTTAGACATTTTTTCTAATTTTAGACGTAAAGTACTTGTAGATATTTAAAATAACACCTAAAAATTGTTTGCTAAATATATGTGACCATCAAATTTAACCCCTATTGGGGTGGTTTATGCATTGATAGATAAGACTTGGTTAATAAAAAAGCATATTGAAAGAAATACATGATAACATATTAAGAGGGTTTAGTGTTACTATATGTAAAGAATTAAACATTAAAAAAATGGATAGGTTATATTTTATATATAAGTTGAAATATAAAAAAGTTCGAGTTAATAATTTTATTTTCTATTAAAATAGTGTTTTCTATAAATAATTTTTATCAATAATTAAATTGCTCATAAAATTAAATTTGTATATGTTAAGGACTTATTCATCAATTAAAAATTAAGAAAAAATGACAATTGCTTTTTTTATGACTGATCATCTTAATTAGGAATACTCTAATTTCCTTTCACAACTCCACTCTTCTATGCCTTACTAAGCTCGGTGGCTATAAATAATAACATCTACTTCTCAATTTTTGTCTTGTGATGTTTATAACTACAAAATGATCCATGTACGTAAAAGACAAATTGTAGTACCCGACCACTCCATCTCAACGCCAATAGATTAAACTCTTGCCCTTAGACTTATAGATGTTATTTGCCCACTATATTTGAAATCCCTACTTAGTTGAATCCCGCTAATAACTTACAAATCTCTTGATAAAGCATTTTTCCAAAAAGCTATCTCAAATGTTAGTAAAATTTTACCACATGGTTAGTCACATTACAAATTCTCCTTTGGGTGGAGCCATCTACATTGATTGCATTAAATCGGGCATATATTTCATCAAAAACATGTCAGGACACCTCAACATTGTGGATCTAACTACAAATCAATTTTTTTGCCACATGTGGAGGAAGCATTTCTCTCCACAATTCCATCTAACTAAACAACCATTGCTTTTGATTTTGCTTTAGTTTTCTATCAAATATCTTGTATTATGGTAAATATACATGTGTGTGTGTGTGTGTGTGTTCAGAAACGATGATGATAACTTGTTTGTGAAGGTTGGTTTGTTGGGATAGAGAAGCATATTGTTAAACCATACGCTTGTGGACACGTGTCAATTTTTCAACCACACTGCAAACAAAAAATGAGGACGTCATTTTCTTATAGAGAAGACTTCTTGATGTAAATATAAAAACATATAATTTTGTTAGGTGTGTGTTATACGAAGTGATTTTTCTATAATATTTTATTTTTGTTTGTGTGTGTGTGCGCGCGTGTGTGTGGGCGCGTGTGTGTGTGGGCACGCATATGCACCCACGCACGTGTGTGTGTGTGTGTGTGTGTGTGTGTGTGTGTGTGTGTGTGTGTGTGTGTGAGAGAGAGAGAGAGAGTGTGTGTGTGTGTGAGTGTGTGTGTGTGTGTGTGTGTGTGTGTGTGTGTGTGTGTGTGTGTGTGTGTGTGTGTGTGTGTGTGTGTGAATTTTAAATATTTGAGGGTTTCACAATGCATAATGGATTTAATAGTATCAATATAGGTCTTTTATTTCATTTAGCACTTAGAGTAAGAAATTGAGCACTTAAAATTATAATTTAAGAGAAGTAGAAGCTGCAAGATATATTAATAAATTGTGAGATCTCTGCAAAAAGCTAGGGAAAGACAAGAAAGATGACTATGTTTCAACTTTTCGTATTCCTAACATACATCGACATCGAAGGGTGTGAAAACATAAAAACATTTTCATTTAAAAATCCTAGTTGAGAAAAGTATTAAGATCAAGACGAAAGATCATATGAAATCATATTTAAGAAGTGGTGTTTAGCGTATTCATAAGATCATAAAAAAACATACTTTTGGAGTATTTAAATTTAGCGCAAAGTGTATCCTTCCTTTTTAGTTTCTATGAGATATATTGTAATACAAATGGGAAACTACTATCCAACCTGGCATTTCCCTTTTTCTTGTCTAGCTCCTCATCATGATCAATTTCGATAAGTAGTTGGTCTTCAATATCATGAGGTCCAGACACATGAGCATATGTGGTAGGTTGGGAAATTTCCCATCTACATGTTATTGTGCCTCATCATCCCCTCAAGCTTATATTGTAAGGCACACATATCCTTTCTTCCTTGGTCTTCTTCATTTCTTATCTCCCTCCTGTTATAACGATTTCTCCTACTTTTCCCAAGCGACACGAGGTTGATTCATCTCCACGAAGTATGCCTTCCTTAGCTATAGCATTACGTCAAGCTTCTTAATAGCATTGCCTTCTCAACATTCTCTCATCGATGGATCCATGTCGTAGCCAATTTTCCTTCCTTTCCCAAGCCTTTTGTATCGTTAATGTGTGGTGGATATTTTTCGTCCATATGGAATGTTTCGATTCCCAAGTCCACCATTAGCTTCTTTATCTCCAAAAGAAATTGATTCGAGATAGGACCTCTACTGACTCATGAAATAAGTTCAATTTTGCTTAAATCGTCCACAACAAAATGTAGATACCGTGTATTTTATGACATAGCTACGAATCATTCCTCTCCACCAAAAATCAACAATGCATGTCCGATTCACTTCGTGTTTCACTAGTCTCTTAGTGTGATTGGGATTCCAATTGTACTTTTTCCTTAAATTCAAGATTTTGTTCGATCAATACAAAGATAACCAAGCATATAAATTTGTTGTGAGTTTTCCAAAGGTCTCATAGAGAGATTCTTATATATTTCTTTCTATAAAAACCGTTGGAGCGTAATTTGGAGAGAAATTCCTCTAACTAGGATGCTTTTGCGTGAAATATTCTTCTCTTATCTTGTCAATACTCAATGTTCTCCTATGTAATTTGAAACATCTTCCACCTATTTCACCATCTCAACATAATGATGTTGGGTCCCAACAATAGAACCAAAATGTTGTACATCTATTTTACCACTTCCGATATTACTATGTGTACAATCCTACACCATTTTGGCGCAAAGAGAAAATTCACCACCCCTGATGACCTATCACACTAAGGAAAAACCTTAGTGTACTCATCCGAGGCGCATGAGAATTATGGTCCCAGCAAAGATGTTTGGCATGGATGTGAAGTGTTTTATTGAGAAGGATCTACTTAATTAGGAGATAAATTGATTATAGATGAAAGCATTAGACTATGAAAACATAATCATCATTAAATAAAAAAAATACTTATGTGCAAGATAGCACATTGAATCCATAATTCTTTGCTCCTATTCATAAATAATCGAGTTCACAATATCTCATTTAATAGCTTTGTATATTTGTCTCTTATTGTCCCTTACATTCATCCCTTAATAAGGTATTTATATTAACATACATTCTTGTCCTTCGTTAGTTTGAACAAGAGTTATATTAACCCTTGAGTTTAGTTTATAATAATTCAACTAATACAAGGTGGGAAGCGCACATACCATATGGTGCCACATACTCTTCTTGTGTATTACAAGGAATTCCTTATCGACTTGGGAAATACAAACTTTGAGTTAATTGTCCTTCCATGGTTTTCGCATGTGTTGTTATTTCCACCTTGTCATGCGTGAAATTTGAATAATAGTTAACTCTTGTTATTTGTTAATTCCTTTTGTGATTTGATTTTTAACCTACATGTAACATCCTTATGTGTTCCAACTATTACATATTCTTCCTCTTTTATCAAATCCCCAAGTGTAAAAATCATGGTCCCACTTTCATGTCTTTACACACACACTGTTTATCCGTTAGTTTAACATAAGGGTGTGTGGTTCTATCACAACGTCAAAAAGTGTGTGCACTCCAAAATTGTGTCTTCTTAGGACTTAGCGAAAAATTTTATATATCCTTAAACAAAATTGGGTCTCAACACTACAACTTCAAGAAAGAGTAATCGTTATGAACATCATGCTCATCAAACAATTTAGTCTATGCATTATACAATACAAGTCATTAAAAATTGACATAATGCCTCAAAAAACACCCAATGAACTGGAGCTTAAAAGAGTGAGGCTCTAACATAATTTGAGTTCCTCTTATCAACCTTGAGGAGAAATGATAAAATGCCCCACTCACACATTGCACATAAACTAGGAATTAAACCCATGAACTAGGCCACCTAAAGTTTTGATTGAGGCTAAGTAAGCCCAACCTTGGGGGGCAACACGATCCCATACCACTGACACATGGAAGAAAAAGTGTTCCAAAAGTTAACTTATCGGTCCCTACCAAATCTCAACTCAAATAACTTTGTTGGTTTAATTAATGAGAAATTTTGAAATAATAAAAAAATTATAACCATAAAATTTGGTACTTTTTAGACACAAAATCATGCACTTGGGTACATTTCTAGGTCCTAATCACATACTACTATTCATATGATTCATAAGTGAGAAAACTAGCAATTGACAACTATCTTTGGCCTTTTGTTTGTGTTTCTTATTTTCTATTTGGCCTTCTACACCCTACAGCCTAGTCTGAGCTTTATTACTTTATCGTTCATGACTACGGAGGCCAACACCTAGACACGGGACTCTAACGCCTGGCGCCCTCGTCCTTCTGGGCACCCCCAACCTCTTTTACTTTACTCACTCTTTTTGGGCATCTTTTATCTTTTGGGCATCTTATTTTTCTTACAAGTGCCTTCTAGTTGTCAATTATGAAATTCAACCAAGGTAAACATATAAATATAAAGATATGTGACCAAAATAAAGGACCAAACACTAAACATATATTATCATCACCTAAGGTTACATCCAAAGGCATTCTAAGAGCATTAAGGCATCCATCTAACACTCACTCAAGGGACTACATTTTCTACATACATGCATTGGAGGGGAAGTTCATTTTATCATCCACACATCTATTTACATTGGTACATCTAGTTATCGTTTTCTATCATGCACGCTTGCGTAAGGGCATCTAGAGCATGATCCTTTCACACACGCACAAGAATTACATGGATTCTGAGATGTAGTGCAATGCTCGGTCATAAGTTCACTCTGTCGGGTGACCATTGGGGTCAGTCTGACTCCCCATTTGCATCTTTCTTTTTTAGGATTTGATGTAGTTTGGGGTTTTGTAGGATATCATTTGTTTTGAGCTCTGGCGAACTCGATGATCATGTAGCAAAATAAAGGTAACCAAAAAATGAAGGTTAATGACACTTTTGTGACATAGAAAAACTAGTTTTTGAGCTCCTATTTTGTTTATGGCGAATCGCAGCACCCCTGAGTGTCTGCAACACGATGGGTTGAGACTCTCGGTGTGATTGCATAACATGGAGCTTTTCCCAGTGTGGGACCTTGCGAAATCGGAAAAGCTCTCGGATGAAGGCGGTTCCTATTCCTCTGTTCAAATGCACACGTAAAAATGCGGAGGATTTACTCAAAAACCTAATCTAACTTGCCGAGGAGACAGGGGTAAGAAAATGCATAAAATAAAACCTAAACTACAAAGGTGATGCACCAGGAATGAAGAACACTGTCTTGCTAATAAACACGAGACCATTAAAATGCAATGCAAGATCATGCACTGAGATAGCTTGATTCACGGTGAAATATCGGGAGGATGCAAATGAACACGAGAGAGGGTTGAGAATCATCCACGTAGACATGCATTAATTTGCTCAAAGATTGATCTGACACACTTGTAAAATGCCAGAGAGGCAAGGTTGCATTACAGTTTCAAATGGGAGGTTTTAACTCCACAAGTTCACCTGCCAAAGAGAAGAAGGGAGGGGCAAAACAAAAATGTCCAACCTTTAGAAAGAAGCCCCTCCTTACAATTTATAGGAAGAATGAGAGAGAAAAGAGAGAGGAAATTGAAATCTACCCCAACCACCTCCAGATTGCACTTAACTCATCTCATAATGATGGTAGGTGAGAATCGCGAACCCTAAAGTGGCGAACTATATTTTTAATTTTTAAGAATTTGTTCTCACCCGATTAAAGATACTGAGAGGACCTCGTAAGCTTTCCAAAAAGTCGACCTTGCATAAATCCGAGCTCCCAGTCAAAAGTTATGGCCATCTGAATATCTGCGCCAGGGGCTGCTTCCTATCAGCGCTCAAAATGTTGCGCCTCCTGAAGGTGCGCCTTGGCGCATCCATGTGTGTGTCAACATCCTCTTACATGCGCCAAGGCACAACTTTTTCTATGTCAACACTCCGTGTCATGCGCCATTTCTGTGCGCCAAAGCGCAACTTTTTCTGTGTCGACACTCCGTGTCATGCGCCACTTCTGTGCGCCAAAGCACAAATTTTTCTGTGTCGACACTCCGTGTCATGCGCCACTTCTGTGCGCCAAAGCGCAACTTTTTCTGTGTCGACACTCCGTGTCATGCGCCACTTCTGTGTGCCAAAGCGCAACTTTTTCTGTGTCGACACTCCGATTTTCTTTGATTTCCAGATTCTTCCGCTTGTCTATATCTACCCGGGGGGAAAGATATATACAACACCTACGTGATCACGGGTGCCCAACGGAGGTCCTTAGCGCTGGAGGTGCACTAGTCGAGGATCATCTAGCGGTTTAGGATTTTTCGTGTGTTATTGCGACGATAGTCTACCTTTTCTATTCACTAATATCCCATCCTATAACAATCCGGGGATAACACGAATCAACTAATTCTTTCTTTCCCCCTCTTGCACTTAGGATTTCATTCTTATCTAGCTTATTGCTTGTGTCATTCACATTCAGCAGTTGTTTATCATGTGTTTATCTCACGTGACTTTCTGATTAAGGTTTTACAAATTTGATATTTTTAAAATCATTTGGTGAACCCGTCCATTCAAACCCTACCTTTTGAGAATGTATCAAAATCTATCTTCTTCTTCTCAATCCATGGCTCAATCTTCTTCTCCTTCTTTTACCCCACTATAGTTTTTGGCACGGTTACATTACTATTGTTGATTTCATGCAAGTTCGTACTCATCACCCTCCTCACTTTGTTACTCCTATGGCTGATCCAACTATCAATGTAGTCACTACTCGCCACACTCATCCTCCTACGGCTCAACCCATTTCTATCCCACCACCTATCACTTCTATAGCTCCTACCACCACTTCTAAGGGTTATGACATCGTAGAGCGGCTTAAGAATATATGGGAAAAAATCTTTCTTTATGACTTATTCGTAGTGCACCTGATTTTAATCAAACATTAGAATCGCCATTCGATCTATTCACATTGAAAGCAATAACTCTCTAGTGGCCTTCACACATCTCATTTAGTCTCTCAAAAATATGTTGCATGTTATATCATTTAATGATGAGGACATCCCACCATCTGTTGTTGACAATCCATTTGCACCTCTTCTTATCACCGCTACCATTGGTACTACTTGTATAAAGTGTGTGATCATTAACAATGGATCTGCTATAAATATATGTGCTCACTCCATTCTTGGGAAAATTATTATTATTTATAATCTAATTATGAAAAATTCTACTCTCATTCATAGCTATGACTCCACCACTTGCACATGTCTTGGTAAAATTATTGTACCTATACAAGTTGGGCCTAAGATCATTCCTACGGTGTTTTTCATTATTGATGCCTCATTTCAATTTAATCTCTTATCGGGTAGACCATGCGATTCACAAAATGCATGTTGTCCCTATTACAGTTCATCGATGCGTTAAATTCCCATATGATGGCTATGAACATACCATTGTTTTTACCCATATCCATTCAAGTTTTTCTGTATAGACCTTATTACTACTATGCCCGTTCCTCCATCACAACCTATTCCATATATCAATATTGGTACTCATGAAGTTGGACAATCTAGTGTTCCACAATCTACTTCCACCGCTCCAAATGTACCATCCATTCCTACTAATACTACTGATATCATTTCACCCACCTTGTATACTCCCCTAGCTACCACTAATATGTCTATCGAGAGTCCTCTCGCTCCTACATCGGCTTCACTCTGGGTAATATCCTTGATACTGTTATTGACATGAAAATGCCAACACTGATGAATTTGATGATGAGGTTGATGTCGTAGAACTTAATGATGACACATTGCACAATCTTAACTTTACTCCTTTAGAGATAGATGAGTCTTATTTCAATGACACTTCTAAATCAAAAAAATAAATCTAGCCTTTCATGCTCTTTTTGTGGGGGTAGTGGTCATGAAGAACATAGGTGTTATAAGCGAATGCAAGCCTTAGAGGATGCAGTCAAGAAACACAAAATTTCTATCTCCACTCCACCTCCTTCTAATCAAAGCATGGCAAAACACTTAATGTTATTGGGAGATCTCAGTCACCACTTGTAGACAGTTGGGTTATAGATTCTGGTGCTTCTCATCACATGACTTCTTCCAAGGAGTCTTTTGTTTCTCTAGGTTTGAGTTCTACTTCCAAAATTGAGGTTAGAGATTCTTCCTTTCTTTTTGTTATGGGAAAAGGTCATATACACCTTGATGGTGGCAGTATCCAAGATGCACTATATGTTCCTAACATCACTACAAATTTTCTTTATGTATATCAAATTTGTCATTTTGGTCAAGGAAAATAGTGACTTTTACACCACATGGAGAAGAGGTACAAGCTTTATTGGAGCCTCATTCACTTGTTGCTCAAGGTATTGTTGATCATAGTTCTAGACTATATTACTTTGAGGGTTTTGATGACACTTCCTCTATAGGGACAAGATTGGTTTCTCATGTAGATTTAAAGAGTAAGCTTTGGCATGAAATATTTGGACATCTCAATTATATATATTTGAAGGAGTTGAGCATTCATGGTATGGTAGATGGTCTTCCTAGAGTTTCTTGTCTTGAGGGAGTTTGCTTTGGTTGTGCATTAGGGAAACAACACCAAGATCCATTTCATAAGAATTTGTCCAAGAGAGTTTCTTCACCACTTGAGCTTGTGCATAGTGACTTGATGGTTTTTCCTACCCCTTATTTCAATGGAGCTAAGTATGCACTTACCTTTATTGATAATTTCTTGAGAAGTACTTGGGTTTATTTTCTCAAGTACAAAAGTGATGTTTTTCACACTTCAAAGTCTTCAAGGCTTTGGTCGAGAAACAATCTTCTAGTTGCATAAATAACCTTCATACTAATAATGGGGGGAGTACTTTAGCAATGCGTTTTTGAGTTTTTGTGCAACTCAAGACATTATTCACAAACATTTTGTTCCTCATACTCTATGACAAAATGACTTAGCAGAGTAAAAAGAATAGAACTTTGAAGGAAATGGCTAACTGTATGATGCATTCTAGAGATTTACCTCATATCTATTGGGCAGAAGAAGTTAATTGTGCTAACTACATTCAGAATCATACACCACATATAGCACTTGAGCATTTGACTCCAAATGAAGCTTGGTCTAACACTAATCCAAATGTCTCATTTTTTCGAGTCTTTGGGTGCCATGCTTGGGCCTTTGTGTCCAAGAAGAAAAGGAAAGATTTTGATAAGAAAGGAAAACCCTTGATCTTTGTAGGGTATTGTGAGGACATGAGAGCTTATTGACTTTTAGATCCTAATACTCATGACGTTATTTTTCGAACACATGTTCAGTTTGATGAGTGCTTCACTCCTCATGATTCTTCATCTTCTTCCATGCCTCCTTCTTATTCTTCATCTCATCTTGAGGATCCTTTCTTTGAGGAGGTTGATGAGGAGGTTATAGATGTCGTTGAGGATCCTATTCCCACTGATGTTTTCACTATGCCTAAGTGGGCTCATACTACAGTTTATGAGGCAACACCTTTCATACAAGATCTTCCACCCACTAGGCATCATCACACACATTCTACGAGGTTCTAGACTTTTGTGTCAAGAAGTTTCTGAGGATCCATAATCTTTTTCAAAGGCTCATGGGATACAGGAGTGGGATGATGTGATGACAGCTGAGTATTCTTATTTGATGAAAAATCATACTTGGGATTTGGTATCTCTTCCTAAAGGAAGAAAGATGGTTAGGTGTAAATGGGTTTACCAACCAAACACGCGGTGATGGGTCCATTAACAATTATAAGGCTAATCTTGTTGTAAAGGTTTTTTCAAAAGTTAAAGGTATTGATTACTCTAAGAATTTTACACCAGTTTCCAAGATGGATTATGTACGCCTTGTACTTGCTATTGCTGCATCACAAGGGTGGCCCGTATACCAGATGGATGTGAAGAGTGCCTTTTTACATGGAGATTTATGAAAGGAAATAGACAGGGAGAAATCGACTGGATTTGTTCAGGATTCTTCTCTTGTTTATAGGCTCTGAAGGTCTCTCTACGGTCTCAAACAAGCCCCTCGAGCTTGGTATGAGAAGATGGATTATTTTCTTCTATCTACTAGTTTTGTTCGTTACCACTCCGATCATACAGTGTATCTCCAACATGTTGGTGAGGATATTGTGATACTTGTCTTGTATGTTAATGATCTGTTACTTATTGGCATCTCTTCTTCCCACATTCAGACTATTTAGAGGGCTCTTTCTACATAGTTTGACATGAAAAATCTTGGGTTATTGCATTATTTCCTTGGATTCTGATTTCTCGGATAGATTAGGATTTATTTGAGTGGCGAAAGTACACTCATGATCTTCTTTAGTGCTTTGATATGTCGATTAAAGCTAAGTCCATCTCCTTTTGATCAGGGTTACTCTTACTTGCACATGTACCACTCCACTTTGTGATCCTACTTTGTATAGGTAGTTGGTTGGAAGTCTCATGTAATTGACCCATACTCACCCTGATATTTAATTTACAGTAGGGCTTATATCTCGGTTTACACATTCTCCTCATAGTAGTCACTTTGGTAGGTTGTTAAAAGGATTTTGCGGTATTTACACGACACTTCCCACTTTGGCCTACACTACACTATGGGTTATACTCAGTTGGTTGGGTATACAGATTCATATTGGGCAGGTTCTATTGATGACAGGTGTTCCACTTCTAGCTATTGTTTTTGTCTTGGTTCTTCTCTAGTTGCTTGGGCGTGTAAAAAGTAAGCAGTGCTATTGCACTTTCATCTTGAGAGCAACATGATTCATGGTAGTCGATAGATTATTTGGCTTCGATAGTTATTGATAGAGTTTGGATTCTCACAGGATTCACCGACAGTACTTTGGTGTGACAACCAAAGTGAAATTCACATTTCGTAACCTTGATTGAGTACCAACAGACCAAACATATTGAGATACACATCCACTTCATTTGTTAGCACATTAGGGATGGAGTTTTTTCTTGGAGTACATTCGACTCGGCGGAGGTTGCCGACATCTTTACAAAGCCTTTTGCATCACCTCACTACCTTAAGTTGCATGGAATGCTTGGGGTTTCAGAATTTGTTCTTGGGGGTGTTCGTGAGAACATCTTCCTTCTTCTTCTTCTTTCTCTTTCCTTCTAGCAGGATTCTTTCCTTCTTTTGGTTCAAGATTTTTTCATGGAAATATTGTGCATGAGTACCTCATCGAGGCCTAGTCGGGACTCATACCGTGGACATGCCACTTCTATTTTGACCCCTAGCTTCACTTGAGGGGGTGTTAGAGTAGGTATTTACCTTAGCTCATGTTCACCTATGTACTTTATTTACCTTTATTGTATTTATCCTCACCCACTTATGTGTGTGGATATTTCTTTTTATTTATTTAGATATTATCTAGTTGTTAGGTATAGTTCTTTCCTTGATGTATGGTATTGACTAGTTCTTTCCTTGATCTATGGTATTGACTAGATCAATGATGTTTAGTTCTTTCCTAAATCTATGGTCTTGACTAGTTATTTGATAATTTCCATGATTTATGGCTTGATCTGACCTTATTGGTTCTTAGATTGTTATTCCTTTCTATATAAGCAAGGCCCTTTCTCATTGTATTTCATTGAGTTCCATAATAATATATGATATTGTTGTTCATTTGTTTGCAAAGGTTTATGTAAAGTTATTTTAGAAAATTACTTTCATCTTATTGATCATGGTGTTTGATTAGCATCATGTGTTCTTAGCAGTACGATCTGGTTATCGTTAGTTTAAATTCAAAACCCATGGAAAAGAGATTATAAGAGTTGAGGAAGGTGAATTGAAAGTTAAGGATTAAGAGATGGAGAATGTTAGAGAAATGTGGATGGCATGGAGGTTTTGTCACACATCGAACAACCAAGTCCTAACTCAAGAAAAATAATGCAAGGAAACATTAATGAAGAGAATATAGGTTGAAGGGAAAGAAAGTGGAAGAGACATTTAACTTTTAAGAAGGTAAATAATGAGGAAGCATTAAGAGATGAAGCATAGAAAGATAGAAATAAGGAGAGTAAGTGATTGTTATAGAACTTGAGGAAGGAGATATTAGAGATATCGAGCAAGTGATAGGAGTTCTAATTCAAAGCCAAAAAGATTAGTAGGGGAGAAGAAAAAAATGATTCCCCCTGACAAAGATTAGTAGGAGAGAATAAAAGAATGATTCCCTGACAAAGATCTTGCAAAGATATGAATTCGAAATTCAATCTCGTGCTCAAAGAGAGATGCAAGGAATATTAGGGTTCTTTATTACAGGGATGGATCAAAGTATAAGGAATATGGAAGAAAGATGATGAAGGGCCTTTGAGATAGTACCTCTGAGAGGATGTAGAGAATGATGATGAATGAAATTTGGTGTAATCTAGAACAACCAAATATAATCGAGAAGGGATCGACCAAGTGTTAAAGTAGTAATAAGTGTAAATATGAAGGAGACTATTAGATCCAAATACTCAATTATATATAACTAAGGTTGAGTGGTTCTTTGTCATTGGCAAGATGTTTCATTAATTTTTGTTCGAGCTATGGCCTATTGGGTCCGTTGGCCCGATCTTTGTGAATTTTTATTTATATGCTTTGTTATTTCTATCTTTCTAGCGATGTACAAGGTTGTTGGCCCTTTCCAAACCCTTTGTTTACCCTTATTAATAAAATGTGTTATTAAATACTAGTGTTATGGATAAATTTTTGCTCAAATGACCTCGGTGAATAGTTATTACTAGATAGTGACATTTTTTCTCATTTATTTTTGGTAATAATTACAAGGCAAGGGGACCCACTTTAGCGCACACACACACACATTGTAAAAATTTGTTAGTAGGGGGAGGAATGGGGAATATAATTCACCATTTTGGGTGTCTTATCCTCTAGCCTCTTTTCCCATTTACAATGGGCAAATGAATGACTAAAAACCACAATAGTAAAAATCCCATAAAAATAGAAACCTCAACTTAACATTATATACATTGTAATTTGGTTAATCCCACAAAAATTAAAAACTCAAAAAATAGAAACCATCAAACTTAACATAATATACATTAGAATTGGGTTAATCCCACAAATCTTTCACTGATGGGGAAAGAGGCTAGAGGATAAGAAGTGCACATTGTTGAATTATATTCACCATTTCCTCCTCCTTATTGCGCAATGGGGAAAGAAGCTAGAGGGTGAGAAGCCCAAAGTGGTGATTTATACTCACCATTCCTCTCCATAGTATCGATGGGGAAAGAGTGGGAAGCTCAAAATGAAATCATTTGAGCAATGACTATGAGGTCATTTGAGTAATGACTAAAACCAAATGTAAAAATTCCACAAAAATAAAATAATCTAATCAATATATTATTAACTAATAAATTTTCATTTTTAATAAATTCTTTGTTATAAATTTTTGATAATTTATTATATTTGTTATTTATTTTTGTAAAATTAATTATTATTGTTAAAATTTATATATCTAAATATTTCACATATTTAATCTCAATAAAATGTGTATTACTAACACTATCACTACATACTATTTCAACACCAACACAATTTACTATAATATGAACAAAAAACTACAATACCAACACAATTTACTATACTATAATATGAACTAACTACTAGAGTACCCTTTTTCAAAATTTGGGTTTTTATATTGAGAGTGGTAGAGGCACGACGAATCTACCGAATTGGACCGGACACTAAATGTATTCATATGGAAGTTTCTAGTTATTGGAAACGCCTCTAGAAGTATTCAATGAACAACGTGTATTCATATATGAATAAATACATCTTTAAGTGGGCTTATGGTGAAATAATTGTGCTCCATAAATGAGGTTACATGATTGATGTGTACTCCATGAAGGAGGTTACATGAGGGGGTAAAATTATAGATTTTAAATGGAGAAATGTAAGTGATCATAAGAGAATATTAGTATTTCAACTATTTTTAATAAAATTTGTTTTATTTTTAATAAAATTGGAGAGAAATGGCGGGGAGAATTTAGTTTGTAGTTAATACAACAAAAACATTGCAATAATCAATTAATTTAATTATTTTAACTACTTTCAATAAAGTTGGAGATAAATAAGATGAATTTTATTGTAACAAATATATATATAATATAAAATGATTTAGACATATTTCAAATTCATAAGTTTGAGAAGACGAGGGTTTCAAAATTTTACAATTTTTTTATTATTAAAAATACAAAAACATGTAAAAATTGTCAAAATTTAAATTTAATAAAAATATTTATCCAATAGTTATTACAATAATTAACTATTTCAACTACTTTCATTAAATAGGATTACATAAATAAGACTATTCAATTTTTTTACAAATTTTATATATCCCAATCTCTTTCCACTTACAAATTTAAAATAATAATAATTATATATGTGTATTTACAGATCAATAATTTTTAAATTGTTTGTTTGTTTTCAATTTAAAATGTGATTTAGAAAATACATAGAATTTTAATTATGTCATGATAAAAATTCACAGAATACGAGGAAGAAGACAAAATAGAGTTAATTTGTTTTTTTGTTGGGAACACAGTCTTCTTCTCAAAGATTCTTCTCAACCTTTTATAAACTGCTTTTTTAATAATTTGTAGACAATAATACTTTGGTACCTACACGGTCCTTTTCGCTCTTATATTTTGTGGACAGAATAGTTTTGCAAGCTGTCATGTTTCCAACTTGTCATAGAATTGACAGCTTTAGGCTTTCAATGCATATGACCAGCAGACACCATCAATCCTACATGTGCATTGAATTTTTGTAAGAACTTTTCTTCTTGTTTTGTCTTTGTAAGGCAGGCTTTGACACAGTAACTGAACAGCATTAAATGAAAGATATTTATTTGGGGTTACAAAGCTTCTCTTAGTTAAAATAATTTTTAGTTTAGTTATATGAATGTGGACGTTCCTTCCCTAAAGAAAGCATATGTCACATTTCACCTTTCATTTTCGTGGACCTTTCATTTCTCTTTTTAAACTGGTAAGGTGGCCTGTGGGTTATTTGCAATCCACAGAGCTTTCTTGAAATGTACATTTTAGATTTAGTTCATTCAGATAAGTATTGTTTGACATAAAATTATGTCGGTTTAAAATAAAAAAATATTTTAAAAATCAGATAAATTTTAGTTTTGGAAAAATATATGCCATTTTTGTTTTTAAGAGTATTATTATTTCTCAGATAGTTGTTATCTATACACATTATTCTAAGTTTTTGCTTAAGTTCTCTTCAGTAAACTATTCTTTTTTATAAGGGACTATGATAAAACCTAAACAAAAAGATCAAAGGATTTAGTTGCTTTAAATAGTTGAGTTGTTTTGTGTTGGGTTGCCCTTAGTTTTTGTTGTTCTTTTTGTGCACCCAGTTTCTTTGACGAAAATTTTGTAACTCTTACCCTATAAAATTGTATTGTTCTTTGTTCTTGTATATACTAATTCATATTTCAATTTAAAAAAACTATAATTTAATTATAGAGAAAAAGGTGTATTTCAATTTAGAGTTTTTGTGCAGACTTACATTTAAAAGTTAATTGACCCAAACTATATCAAGCAAGTTTCAACCTCCTAATATTTATTTATTGAAAAAATTATTGTATATCAAATTAATAAATTTAATTAATAATAAAATACAAATTTTAGTATTATAAATTATTATATTGACAAATATATCATAAGTTTGAATTTTAGTTTAATTGTGGTGTGGGTAATAGAACATTTGTCTATTACTTTAAAATATTATATTAAAATTTTGTAACATCCTTCTACATTATTTCAAAAAAAAATTAAATCCTAACCTATTATAATTTATTTATCAATAAAAATAACTTCATTAAAAAAATGACTCTCTTTTTCCCTTAATTTATTTATACCCTAATAATAAATCTTAAAACTACTTCCAACACTTAAAAATACTCACATAAACCCTATGTTTATAGTTCATTCCACGAATGGATTGAAAGAGTTCTCCCAAGCACAAAACGTACATCCACGTGTCTCTCCATGGTAAAGCATATCTTGTGTTCACATATCGATAGCAACTAATGTCTAATGTCCTTTCATTCATCATTACATTTCAATACGTATACTTACTTCTACACCATCTAAATATGTGGTTAATAAATGAGTCTTGAATGGATGTAGGTAACAAGTTTCTAAATAGAGAAAAGGAATGCATATGATTCTTAATTTATTTTTAATATAAAAAAGTTGGAGTATACCAAGAATTGAATTGTTAAATTTGGTAAATAATTGAACATAAGGAGACTAAGTTACTCAAAACAATCAATTTTTTTACAAAATAATGTTAATCTTAAAGGAATATATTAATATGAAAATTAAAGAAGAATAAATAATTATAAAAAAAAATCAAAATTTTAATAAAATAATGTTTACTTTAGGAGAACTTACTAATAAAAAAGTTGATATGAATGAAAGATTGTTTCTTGCTTTTATAATTATATTACCTTAAGTAATAACAATTTCTATTTTTAATGAAAATTGTGTAACATGTATTTAAATCAATGTTTAGGATTATATTCTTTAATTTATCATCGTTATACATTAATTATATTGTGATTGTAAAAAGCTCTTTATATACAAAATTTAAGTTGTAATATAATAGTTGTTAATTAGGACCTCTTAACACCTAACAACTATAAAAACCAATTCTACGTGGATGGTCTGAATAAAGGCATTCTAACAATTGATAATCTTATCAAAAGGGGATCCACCATGCCAAATAAATGTTACCACTTTAAAAAGATAATGAAACCATCCAACATCTCCTTTTACACTTTGCCCAGTTGTTGGTGCTCTTTGGAAGCTCATCTTCAACAGGTTTGGTATTATTTGGTCTTTCCCGGATGACATTATGCAGGCTTGGATTCAGTGGCAACCTCCTTTTAAACATGCTCTGCTTCATAGACTTTGGAGACTCATCTTCCCACATACTATCGGAGAATTGGAAGGCTCGCAACTCCCTTATCTTTAGAGATACCAACAAAACTATCAAAAGCATTCTAAATGAAATTACAATTATAACAAAAGAAAACATCCTGAAGTTTAAACCCCCAAAAACTTAGTATCCTAAAGAAAAGGAGATATTTTTAAAGGCTCGAAACATTAATGCTCAACAGATTTCAACTTTCGTACCCAACATTGACAGATCTCTTGTTCAATGGATTCCCCTAAAAGATGGTTGGCATAAGTTAAACTTCGATGATGCCTCTAAAGACAACCCAGGGGCAACGGTGGTGGTGGTCCCATTAGAAACCAATAGGCTCATCTAATTGTTGCTTATGTTGGTCCCATGGGTAAGCAATCCAATCACTTTTTGAGGCCCTAACTACTCTCTGGGGAACCAGATTGGCTAGGATGCTCAAAGTTAACAATCTCATTGTGGAGGGGGATTCTATGAATATCATTAACAATCTCTCTAGAATCCAAACACCCAATATGACCATTAGTGATTTCATTAATGAATCTATTATACTTTACAATGGTCTTAATATAATGTTTCAACATGTGTATAGGGAGGGTAATAATGTCGCAGATGCTTCTTAATGTAGGCATTCATATAAATAATTATAGTGAGTGGCATGATATCAAAGACCTCCCCTGCACAACTCATTCCATCATCATTAATGAAGCTACCACCCATCCCATCATTTCTCCTTAAGTGGCGACTTTTACACGTGTGGAACTCCCCTCCTGGGTACTTGAAGCAAATCGATTTTAATTTTTTATTTCCTCCACACCTCGATCCTTGAGGGATTTTATCACAAATAAGCGAGTTTTGGAGAAAGGCGATTCAAGATATCTTGGTTGTTGAATTGCTATCGGAAGGCTTACTTGTTCTGCTTATCAGTCAAAAATTACTCGCCACCAATTTATTTTATGATGGGAGGAGCACCTTACTGAGAGTTGATCAGATTTTCGACCCCCTGATGGAAAGAAAATATTGACTTTGGGAAACCCTAAACATTGGAGGTTTCACATACTTCATTCAACAAATTTGGGGACATGATCAATATATCTCTCTATAATTCATGGCAAATTGGAAGGACATAAATATCAAGTTTAAGGGCAAAGACTTCGACATTTATGAGGAATTTATCTCCTTCATCACGGGTTTGAGCATGGAGGGAAACAATTTCTTACGTAACAATTTCGACAAGGAGGCAGGGGAAAGGTTGTTCTTGAATGATGGGGAAAAAATTGAAATCAAATGGGAAGGCATCATCTGCTCCTCTATTCATGACCTTTGATGAAGTGGCTCGCATGATGGTTCACTACATAATGCTTGAAGGTAGGTTCTCCACTCTTCCTCTGCATCATTTGGTTCTGCTTTCAATCACTTCAGGCGTGAAGCTAAGGTCATTTTGCCATATTACATTTTGCACTCTCTAGAAAAACTATTTTAGAGGTTCAAGGCCATAAGAGAGTTACTCCACTCCATCAAGGAGTCATTTTTCTTATCCACCAATTTATCCTTGATGTAGTAGAAAATGACCCAATACCTATTTTAGCTCCTCCACCTCTCCATAAGCCCCCGTATTAGATCAAAGATTCCTCTTTTCCGTGACTGTTGAGATTAGGACAATGACCATTTCTCTTACGGTGGATCAAGATCCTATTATTGACTTCTTTGTTATAACAAGATGGCTTTAGTTAGAATATGGATAGGAACGCATTAATGAATTCAGTTTTGTGTGAATCTTTATAAATCTGTGTATGCCCATTGAGGCTACACACAAAAAATAGAGTTGTAAGAGGAAGAGTTGTGCTGATTGTAATTTCCAAATTTGAACAATAAGAGAATCGATACCGTTGCTCTGTGGATGTTTCCCTCTTGAGGGGTTTACCATGTAAATTTGTGTTTATGGTTTGTGTCTTTTTTGGCTATTTTATTTTGTTTACTCGCTTTATATTTTGTTGTGCTTAATCTTTTCGTGGATATATAAGTTTCCAACAAGTGGTATCGAGCAAGTTTGGAGGAGGCCACTGAGGGGCAAGTTTGAAGGGTGAATTCATTCGTTGCGTTGAAGTGTGATGGCAAAGACATAGAGTGCTAAATTCGAGATCGAGAAATTTGACAGTGTGCAATAACTTCGAGTTATGGAAGGTCAAGATGTGGGATATACATTGTGTGTGCATGGAGTTGTGAAGGCACTCGCAGGAAAGGCAAAGAAACCTGTGAGTATGGTTGATGATGACCGGGACGAGATGGAAACTTGTGCTCTCAGTGCTATTTGCCTATGCTTGGCCGATGATGTATTATTCAACATTGTATGCGAAAACAATGAGCAAGACTCTGGACAAAACTGGAAAGCTTGTATATGACTAAATCCTTGACGAATAGAATCCTCCTGAAGTGTCAGCTGTATACCTTGCGTATGAAGGAAGGTATGACAATTTCAGAACATTTAAATACTTTTAATACTCTTATTTGTAAATTGGACAACACGGGTGACAAAATTTCGAATGAAGATAAGACGGTAACATTATTAAGTTCTCTGCTGAATCTTGGGATCATTTCGTAACCTCTATTAGTTTTAGTTCTAAAGAGGTCATTAGCTTTGATGTTGTTGTTGGAGCTATGATATCTAAGGAAACTCGAAAGAGATCTTCTTTGGAAACTTTGACAACATAAGTTATGATGGCCAGAGGTAGAACTACTGAGAGGGGACAGCATTCGAAGGGCCCAACTAGATCCAAGTCGAAGGGAAAAAAGAGCAAGTTGAAGTGTTGGTTCTGTAACAAATTAGGACACCTCAAGAAAGATTCTTTGGAAACGTAAAGAGGCATTTAACGAGGAGGACTCTCAAAGGAGGCTAACATAGCCGAGAAGGACTTAGGTATGGTTGATGAGGTATTATCTATGTCTATTGTCTCACAGTACCATTATATTTGGTTAATTGATTACGGGCATCCCATCACATGTGTATGTATAGGAATTGGTATTCTACGTATCGATATATTGATGACGGGGTAGTTTACATGGGTAATGATGTTACATGTAAAGCTGTTGGGATAGGGAGTATCAAAATTAAAATGTATCATGGTATTGTTAGAACATGATAGATGTGAGACATGTGCTTGACTTGAGAAAGAATTTGATATCTTTGGGAGTTCTGGATTCTAGTGGACATAAGGGTTCGATTCGAGTGCACTTTTGAAGATATCAAAAGGTATCTTGATAGTCATGAAAGCTAAGCAGTCGGGAACTGTATAAACTTGAAGGAAGAACAGAAATTGATCAAGCGGGAGTCGCATCGGAGGATGCGGTGAATCCACTCGCTTATGGCATCGATGAGTGGGTCATATCAATGAGAAAGGAATTAAGGTACTTACTTAGTCGTAAACTTCTTCCTAGTTTAAAAGTGTAGATTTAAAGTTTTGTGAGCATTGTGTTTATGGGAAACAAAGCTAGACAGTTTAAACACTGGAAAACATACAAGTAAAGGTATCCTAGACTATATTCATTCGGACCTATGGGGTCCGGCTCTGAAACTCTCATATGGAGGATCATCATATTTTGTTAGTTTTATAGATGATTACTCGAGGAAATTTTGGATCTATTTGTTAAAGAGGAAAGCTGATGTATTTAACACTTTTAAACAATTTAGAGCTTTGGTTGAAAAGAGCACAGGTAAATCCATTAAATGTCTTAGAACAGATAATGGAGGGGAATTTACTTCTAAGGAGTTTGAGAATTATTGCAAGAATGAAGGGATTGACAGGCATAAAACCATTGTGTACACTCTGCAACAGAATGACATTGCTGAATGCATGAACAAGACTCTTCTTGAGAGAGCAAGGAGCATGCTCAATAATGCAAAGTTGTAGCAGGAATTGTGGGGAGAAGCTTTGCTTACAGCTTGTTACCTAGTTAATCAATCACCATCGACAACAATTGACTGCAAGATTCCACAAGAGGTATGGATAGGTCAACCATGTAATTATTCTAGTCTTAGAGTTTTTGGTTGTGATGCCTATGCACTTATTCCGAAGAGTCAGCGTTCCAAGTTAGATCCTAAGTCCCAGAAATTAGTCTTTGTTGGATATGGTGATGGTGTGAAGGGGTATAGATTATGGAATCCTACTGCCCATAAGATCATCATAAACAGAGATGTTATATTTGATGAAATTTCACTCATGAAATCAGATGGAAAGAATGTTATGAAATAGGTTGATGTACCACGATCACTGACAAATTCAATTTGATATACATTCATCCACGGGTGAAAATCATAAAGATGTACGTGAGTAGGATATTCATGAGGAAATCACTCAGGAGGATGAGCAGATTGAAACACCTCAGGAAATTGAGGAAATACCACAACAAGCTCTACGAAGGTCTACACGGATCAGATCAGTTCCAAGAAGGTATGATGATTTTGTCACTTCTGTTTCTTTAATTTCTAACGAAGGAGAACCAAGTTGTTATAAAGAAGCAATAGAGGTTTCAGATAGTGACAAATGGAAACATGCCATGAAAGAGGAAATTGATGCTTTGATTAAAAACAAAACATGGGATCTGGTGGAACTTCCTAAGAATAGGAAATCGGTTGGTTGTAAGTGGGTATACAAGTTGAAGAAAGGTGTTGATGATACTTTTTCAAAGTACAAGGCAAGGCTGGTTGCAAAAGGGTTTTCTCAGGAAGCAGGTATTGACTTTCATGAGATTTTTTCCCCAGTTGTAAAAATTGTTTCTATTCGTATAGTGTTAGCACTAGTTGCATTGCTTAATATGGAATTGGAGCAGCTAGATGTTAAAACTACATTTCTACATGGAGATTTAGATGAGGAAATTTACATGGAACAACCGGAAGGGTTCATTCAAAATCACAACAAGAGGTTTGTCTGCAAACTCAAGAAATCATTGTATGGCTTGAAGCAGTCTTCAAGACAATGGTACAAGAAGTTTGATTCCTTCATGGTGAGCCATAATTATACCAGAAGTGAATATGATCATTGTGTTTACTTTAAAAAGTTGGATAATGGCATGTTCATTATATTGGTGTTGTATGTTGATGATATGCTTGTGTGAAGCAAAAGCATGGTTGAAATCAACGAGTTAAAGGCTCGATTGGCTAGGACATTCGATATGAAGGATCTAGGAGCAGCAGAGAGCGGATCTTGGGCATGGAGATACACAAAGACAAGATGAAAGGCAAGTGTGGTTATCACTGAGAAAGTATGTGGAGAAAATACTTGAGAGATTCAATATGGATAAAGTGAAACCGGTGAATATCCCTTTAGCTTCACATTTTAAACTTTCTTCGAGGTTTGTGTCCTAGTAATGATGAAGAAAAGGAGTATATGTCTCATGTACCGTATCTTGCTAATGTAGGAAGTTTGATGTATGCGATGGTTAGTACTAGACCGGATATTTCACATGCAGTTGGTGTTGTCAGTAGATACATGGCAAAGCTAGGTAAAGAACATTGGGTAGTGATGAAATGGGTGCTTCGGTATCTTAGAGGCACAAGTAGTTACTGTATCACTTTTGATGGTTGCAGTGATAAGGTTTGCGGTTATGTTGATTCTGATTTTGTAGGTGATTTGGACAAAAGAAGATCTACTTCAGGTTATGTCTTTACTCTTGCAGGTGGTCTTATTAGTTGGATGTCAAAGCTTCAAAGCATTGTTGCTTTATCCACTACTGAGGCAAAGTATGTATCTACTTCACATGCTTGCAAAGAGGCAATATGGTTAAAAGGTTTATTGGGTGAGTTAGGACAGTTTCAAAAAAGTGTAAAAATTTTCTGTGATAGTCAAAGTGCAATTTATTTGGCTAAGAATCCAACTTACCATAGTAAGTCGAAACATATTCTAGTTAAATACCATTATGTAAGACATGTTGTTGATGAAGGACAGGTGATTCTTGATAAGGTCCACACTCAAAAGAATTGTGCAGACATGTTCACAAAACTAGTTATATTAGAGAAGTTACGGTGGTGCTTGGCTTCTCTTGGCTTGCAAAAAAGGTGATGAGCAATGAGCAAGGTATCAGGTTAATTGTTGTCAAGGTGGAGATTGTTGAGATTAGATGACAACCATTCCTCTTCTAGTGGATCAAGATCCTATTATTCACTTCTTTGTTGTAACAAGACAACTTTAGTTAGAATATGGATAGGAGCGCATTAATGAATTCGAGTTTTGTGTGAATCTTTATAAATCCGTGTATGCCCATTGAGGCTATAAACAAAAAAATAGAGTTGTAAGAGGAAGAGTTGTGCTGATTTTAATTTCCAGATTTGAACAATAAGAGAATTGATACCATTGCTTCGTGGATGTTTCCCTCTTGAGGGTTTTACCATGTAAATCTGTGTTTATGGTTTGTGTCTTTTTTGGCTATTTAATTTTGTTTACTCGCTTTATATTTTGTTGTGCTTAATCTTTTCATGGCTATATAAGTTTTCAACATGACCCTATCACCGAGCCCCCTCCTAAATGGATTCTTAGGAGTAACAAGAAATAAAATGAATTAATTGGTGAAGAAATCCTTCTCGAGTTTAGCCATGATAGTCCTAGTGCTCAAATTACCCCTCTATTCTTGAAAATTTTAAACTATAGGCTTATGCTTTGAAGACTATTGAAGACAATGTAGACTTTCTCCTCAAGACTGACACCAAGACCTCAGACCCTGATTCCATTACCAACCTTCAAGAGGAAGTTACCACAATTTCTAGTCAAGTCAGAGCTCTTGAAGAAAAATATAACAATCAATTGGCCATTCACGAGTAGTCCTTGATCTCCTCCAGGTGCACATTAACCAGATTTGCGATGTTAGTGGGATTCTTACATCGTCTTGGAAGAATGGGAGGATTACTAAGAAGTTAAAAGAATCCAATTGGGACCCTAATATTGGGACAACTATGAATATATACAAGGCACTTAGGGTAGCTCTTAAAGTGTATAAAAAAATATGAATTAGTGCCCTTTTTCCTTTGTGTTCTCTGTGAAAGTTTGTTGTGGTGTTGTTGTGGTGATGTTTTTGAGTTGTTGTCAATTTGTTGTCGGGATTCTTGCGGGCGGTTGACCCTTGCCTTAGTACTCTATAGTTTTATCTATCTTTTTGGCTTTTGGTTGGGGTGTGGTCCCCACATATCAAAAAACCACTTTGTTCTCTCTTGTATATCTTGGTTGTTGAGCCTTTTTTGTTGTACTTCAGGGTATGGTCCCTTCAAAACCATTTACCTTTAATAAAAACACGAACAACTATCAATATTATTGAAATTTTAATTGCTTGAAGACCTTAATTCATAAATTAGAATATTCAAGTATCGAATAATTAATTAACAATGAAATATTATTATCAAGAGTTAATCTAAGTTAGGATTAAATTAATATGAGTAAATAAATAAATAAATGTAATGACTAACGAAACTTTGTAAGAATTAACAAGTCTTCCCTTTTTCCTCCTTCATTGAAAGCAAAACAAATCATTATGGAATGTGTTTTTATGTATAATTATGACTAATATCACACAATTCAATGTTGAAATCTCTTTGTAAGGTTTCACTAATCCACCATTCTCTGAATCAATTGTGAACAATCTTACAAATGTTAACATTTTTGCTCTATAAACTCACAAATAGTTTGACATTCTTATTGAGTTGAATCGATGATGTTGAAGTAAGGCGTTTGGAAAGGAATTCACATTTCTTATCAAAGTTAAACCGACAATTTCAATAACGATATTGAGTTAACAACTTTAGGGATAGAGACACAAAAGTTAACTCTGTTTGCTTTTTAAAGAGAGAGAAAAACTCCCCTATAATGTTGTTGTAAGATCATTGCATTTTTATTTGACTTAACTATAACATGCATTTCTTAACACAAGTAGAAACAAATAACTTAGACACCTAAACATTAATTATAATTTTTTGAGATGACATCTCTACCTCATATTGTTCCCCTAACAAGTGTGTCATTAAACACAATCGGTATTTCTAGAGTAGGTATTTACCTTAGCTCATGTTCACCTAGGTACTTTATTTACCTTTATTGCACTTATTCTCGCCCACTTATGTGTGTGGATATTATTTTATTTTATTTAGATATTAGGAAGATATTATCTAGTTGTTATGACTAGTTCTTTCCTAAATCTATGGTCTTGACTAGTTCTTTGATGACTAGTTCTTTCCTTGATTTATGGCTTGATCTATGACCTTGATTGGTTCTTAAATTGATCTTCCTTGCTTATATAAGCAAGACCCATTATCATTGTAATCATGATATTTCTATAATAATATATGATCCATTACTGCTATTTGTTTGCAAGTTCTCTTGTAAAGTTATTATGATGAATTTCTTTCAGTTTATCAAATGTGGTATGTTATGATCATTTGAGATCTTCACGACTTGGAATGATATTCTTATCATTCCTTTCATGGTATTAGAGTGATAGATGATGTAGACATTCATCTGTAACTTTTTATTTGTAAGCAAGGATTTACTATTTTCATGTATTCGAGAATTTGCTAGCACCTTTTATGCAAAGCGGAGTGCACCATTGGATTTGGAAGGTGCAAAACCCTATAATCAACTGTAAACTTGACCATGTTCTGAGACAGTCAAATCTGGGCATTTTAAAGGTTTTTGGCACATTTATCAAAAAATCCATACAATTATGTATAGATAATTTTTTTGACACAAAAATTATATCAGCTTTTTAGGTTTTTCGAGAAACTTTTTGGGTTTCTCTCTGTTTTTGATATATGTGCTAGAAAAAGAGATATTTGTAGTCTAAGTTTGTATTAACAATTGTACTTTTTGGGTGCATTATTTTATCCACTGGATGTAGATTTGTACCCTCTGGGTGCATTCTTTTATCCATTGGATATAGACATGTACCTTCTGGATGCATTCTTTTACCCTATGAATATTTCTATTTTAGATGCAGTCTTTTATCCATTGGACGCAGATTTGTACCTTCTAGGTGCATTCTTTTATCCATTGGATATAGACATGTACCCTCCGAATGCATTCTTTTACCCTCTAGATATTTATGTTTTGGATACAGTCTTTTATCCATTGGATGCAGATCTATACCCTTTGGGTGCATTCTTTTATCCATTGGATATAGACGTGTACCTTATGGATGCATTTTTACCCTCTGGATATTTATGTTTTAGATGTAGTCTTTTATCCACTAGACATAGATTTGTACCCTTTGGGTGCATTCTTTTATCCATTGGATATAGACGTGTACCCTCTAGATGTAATGATTTACCCTATGGACGTGTAGGTTTTGGGTGCAGTCTTTTATCCTTTGGTCAAATCTGTATCACGTGGATGCACTCTTTTACCCTCTGGAAATTTGGGTGTCACATGTACCTTTAAAAAAATCAGCATTAAAATATTATTTTTAATAGCAAAACCTTCTAGAGCTCATAAATTTTGATTTGTAGCTTAGATTAAGGTGATTTTTTTGAAATTGTGTATTTTTAGATCTCTGCATTGGTGACATTTTTATACACATATTTCAAATGTAAAAGGTATTTTTACTTTAAAGGTAGTTTTACTCATTGTAATATTCACATGCACTCAATTATAAAGTGCTAAATTTGGGGGTGTTGTAATCACTTGTAGATGCAATTTTAGTTGAACCCGACATCCTAAACTTTTGGGTGTTGCATTCTTGTATCTATCATGGATTCTAAGAACGATATGCTTTTCTCCGAAGTGTGTGGACTTCAGGAGGATATGGTCAAATTTGTGGAACAAAATAGATCACTTAAAAAGTAAAACTCTCTTCTTCATAACCTGATTTCTAAGAAGGATACACTAATACACTCCCTACAATAAACCCTTTATTGCTTACAACATCATCCTCATATTGTGGACAGTCATATTCATGCTCCTAATCCACTTGTAGTTGTTGCTCCTGCACTCCACCCATGACCATGATCGACCCAGTTACCGAGTTTGCTCGGCTCATGATATTCCTAAGCATATTAGGCTTGTTATTGCATGTTCTTCCGCATCTGTGCATATTGCAGTAACATATGATGTGTATCCTACTTTTGATCACATACATGTCTTTTTGAGAATCATACCACTGCATTTGGTTCTCACATGCTCGTTCTATGGATTTCACTAATGGAGTTATTGACAGACATTCATAGGATATTGTTTCCCTTATTCCATATGTTAAGTGGAATTTTCGCCAAGGCATTAGTTTTCGAAAGCGGGTCCTTTATTAGGATCACACATAGATGATCTCCTACTTTTATTCGCTTGAATCTTTCCGAGGATCATGAGCTACACATGAGTTCTACACCTTCACTTGGGCTTGAGAAACTGAGATTTTAGGTACATCGGACATGGTCAACGACACACATTCGATGTTCCTTTGCATGAACCCATTGTGCATTTTGCATCAAGTCATATGGATGCATCTTCTTCATCCATCCGCATTGATTTGGGGTGATATGATCATGATGGAGACATAGAAATTCGTTGAGAGGACTCTACATGTGGTGGAGACATGCAGTAATTCCATGTTTTGAGAATTTTTCTTTGAGAGGACTCTAAATGCATAATTGGCTCCTCGCCCTATGGGCCTATCCACTCTATCCACACCTCTTGCATATTCTTCACGTTGAGTATACCTGGTTTATGCATATATGGAATGCTGGGCCCATGCTTTTGAGAAATTTTTTCTTTGCACCAAGTTGGGGTGTAGTAGACATATATTTTACATTCATCAAATTTAGTCTTGTTGCAAAAAGTAAAATCATAAAAATGGTACCATTGCATAGGGAGAGTATTAGATTTGTAGAAATACTGATTTTAAAGTGAATAGAAGAGGCCATAATTTTTACTAATAGTAGGTCTTTAAGACACCTTGAATCCATCGTTTAAGACTGCAAAATTTGTTTCACTTATGGGATAAAACTTATACCATCCCAACATGGTGAAATTATATCAAAAAAAAATTATTTGATTTCAATACACCTCTTTATGGCGCAACGGAAAGTGCTCTGTTTTCTTTATGTTTTATACCACTTTCACGGAAAAAATCATAAAAATAAAATATTCTCAAAAAATACAAAATAAAATCCATCCCAAGATAGATAGCATATAACCTCATCAAAGGAAAAAAATATATATCCTGGTCATCCAAATTGTGGGCAAACGGACTATAATCTTATCGGCGTTTTTAAAAAAAAAAAACCAAGTCATTGAATTTTGAGTGTTTAATATGGATATGCCACATTTTTACAAAAATAGTATTTTAGAAACTTTTGGGCCCCTAGCTTCTAATTTTGAGTGTATGTATTGGGTGATATTATGTGTTATTTGCAATATGATGTAGATGTATTTATCAACTTCCTGCAGCTCATATTCACTTAGGTGCTTTATTTACCTTTATTGTATTTATCTTCACCCACTTATGTGTGTGGATATTTTTTATATCTTATTTAGATATTAGGAAGATATTATCTAGTTGTTATGACTAGTTCTTTCCTAAATCTATGGTCTTAACTAGTTCTTTCCTTGATTTATGGCTTGATCTACGACCTTGAATGATTCTTAGATTGATCTTCCTTGTATATATAAGCAAGACCCATTCTCATTGCACTCATGAGAGTTCCATAATAATAGATGATCCATTACTATTATTTGTTTTCAAGCTCTCTTGTAAAGTTATTCGATGAATTTCTTTCACTTATCAAATGTGGTGTCTTTATGATCATCTGAGATCTTCACGGCTTGGAATGATCTTCTTATCGTTCCTTTCAAGTATCCTCTATTTTTGTGAGTGTTCAGGAGAATATATATCTTTAATGTTTGTCGAAACAATACTTATATAATTTTTAAGGGCAGGGAATATGTGTACACATATTTTGTCTTCTACGTCTTTGAGAAATGTTAAAGATTCAATTTTGTAAATATTTCAATGGCATTTTCACTTTTGAAACAATGATTAGCACATGTACATTGGGAGTTAATGTCCCTACATTCTAATCTATCCAATGTATATTTTTGAATAATAATTAAACATTCCCCTATCATAACTACCTGAGCATGTGTTAACTTCCGCACTATATCAAATTTTATCTTAAGATTATTACAAGACAAATTTCTGCGAGAGATGAATATCGGTTCCATCATTTTTAAAAATGAAAATGTTCTTGTACAAATAATTGGTAATGTCATGTGAAATAATATGTAAACTTAAAGGCTTCTCTGTAATGGTGCATTGTGTCATCCCTCCGGTGACCAAAGAAGTGCCACAGTTTTATTATTTCTCTCATGTTTTTTTATCATGTAATATCACAATTGCATCCAATAAAGGCCACAAGCATCTTCACATCTTATTCACATTTTCTAGCATACTCCCAACCTGCACCAAAATAGGAGCTTTGAATTAGGCTGTGAACATCTACCAAAACATTATAAAGAGGAAATTTAGTCGAGACATTTTAGTTTCAAGTTCCTTGCGAGATATGTATACAAAATGTCTAAGCATGTAAATTGTTCAAAAAATACCTAAAATTTATGTGGTCTCATGGAGTGCAATGATTATTGGATATGCAAAAAAATTGGTTTGTTGAAAATTTGAAGAAAGCATGATTGGCAAGTGTAAAGCTAGGCTCCACAAACTTTTCGAAATCCTTCCAACGTATTCAAAAAGTTAGTAATCATTGATAATGCAGTAATCAATTGATAATATATATTTTCCTTTAATCTCTAAACATGATCTCTTTCTCACGTATTCACATTCATGTATTACACTTAGATTGTTGAAAATGAAGTTTTCATTAAAAAAATTATTTTAGTGTTTACCGATGTGGACAATATCATTTTTATGCTCAAATAGTCAATGACGATGGTGTAGATATTGAAAAATGAGACCAAGAAAGGGACGTACCAATAGGAAACTATCTAAGTGTGGGGTAATGTTCTTGCATTTGCTAAAAAAAATGATAGTGAACCCTTCAAAAGCTTGTTGTTTATTGTTCCTCACTCAAAGGAGTATGTTGAATAGTGTGAGAGGTCCTTCCTTCACATTTGCTAAACATGTAGCTTCCCTTTACTATGAAATTTAAAATTAGTTCCATCCTTCCACTGTTATATGCACTCATCAAACCCATTCTATTGCACAAACAGATGACACCACTACCTTAGATGTTTTGTATCACTAGCTACATGATAGGAAAAATCCATATAAACATTGCATTTACATCCCTTCATGCATTTTTGCACCTCAAGTGCAATTATTGCTATATTTATATTAATATGCACAAATATTTGCATTATAAAGCGTTGACACATGAATAAAAATAAAATTATATATTTTTATATCATTATTTAAATTATACTCTTTCACATAATTTAAAAGACAATAGTAAAATGAAGTCATTAAAAAGTTGTTTGATAACTAAAAGCTAAATGCAATCAAAATTAATGAATAGTTGTAGCAAAATATTTAATGAAATGAGCCCTTAGTAATATGCCAACTCTATATCAACCATAAATCAATTTCAAAAGATTAATTCAATTGATTTAATTAGGATTGAATACTATATGTAACATGGGCAATAATAATACAATTATTTACAACTATCTGATAGAAACTAAGTTATTTGTAAGAATTTCAAACTGATAAAGCAATTAAAATTGTAACAAGGGTTATAAGGATAAATTAACTGATTCCAATCACTTTATGACTATGTGTTGTTTCCAGATATGGAAAGTACACAGAATCTTAAAGGTTCTCATATCAAAGTTTCTCACAAAAATCATGCAAGATTAGGATAATACAAAAGGTGAGGACCGGATCCCAAAAAACTACCCTATTGTACCATCTTGGACCAATAGATAATGGAGTTATAACTTTTAGGGCATTTAATTTTTCACGTATATAACACTTTTGTATGTTCATATTCACATGTACCCTAGTTTTCACACTTGTAACTACAAAACAAACCTAACTTCATATAAGAACCTCAAACACCCATTAGATCTAAAAATAGAAGATCTAAATTCCTAAGTCGGATTGACCATGGTGCTCACCCCATTTATGAGTCACCATATGCTACACTACATTTCAGAATGAATAAAGTTCTTGTAATGTGTTGTGTGAATGTGCATGTAATCTATAACCCTTGGACTAACTAGTTTTTCCCTCATGATTCCACACTGATAGCAGGCTATCCTACTTTGATCCCATGAAACCCTTATGTGCGGGTGTGTGCAAAACATATTTATGCCCTCTTATGCTACGATATGCAGTATGAAGATTATATTCTTTATTCCTTAGCTTGGTATTGGGTACATAAATAGGTGTGTTGTGGCTCGAGAATCACACCCTAGGATTTTCTCATGGTAGATCAAGAATTATGGACAACATTGGATGATCTCAACAATGTGTGACTTATGAACTGAGATCAACCTATAGAGAAGGTTGGGTCCTCCACCAAACTAACATAATGCTAACACTACTCTTATAGTTGGAAACGTGACTATCTAAGCCTAAACTAGTCATTCACAGGGACCAGAGTTAGAGAGATTGCATGAAATTAAGTCCTAAGCTAAGGGGATGGCGATAACACTAGAATAAGGGGTGATCACTCTCTTTTGAAGTCTTATAGAATAAAGAAGTGTATAGCGGGCCAAGAATGTGTCTCAATAAATTTGTAGACATAAAATCACACACTTTGGGTAATTATTTAGTCTCGATCGCATACTACTATTCATATGGTTCCTAAGTAAGAAAAGTAATAATTAACCCATGTCTTTGGCCATATTTCTTTGATTTATGCTTCCTCTTTCATTCTTGCACTCTTACTTTCTCAGTCTGTCTTTTCATCTTTAGGCATTTTTTATTTTGGACACCAACACCCAGCTAGGACACCAGCATCAGGTGGCCCCGTCCCCTCTGGGTGCCCTTGTCCTTTTTGTACTTTGGTCACACTTTTTGGATCATTTCTAGCCATTTGGGCATATTATATTTTTGTTACTCAACCTTTTCGGGGTTAATTACAAAATTCAAGCAAAGGAATCATATAAATATAAAGTTATGTGATCATAATAAGGGACCAAACACTAAGCACTATCTATCACCACCTAAAGTTGCATCCATCAAAGAATTTATAGCTCTATTTGCATCCATCTAGCTCCATCACAAGGGAAAAAGGTTGGTTCATTTGCATCACACTTCATAGGAGGGGAGTTTATTCTATTCCATGCACACATTATTTACATTCTACATCTAGCTACTTGCTTGCTACTTCAAGTGCGACATGCACAAGAGCAACCTAGGGCACAATTTTGCATACACATAAAATTACATTGGGGTCGAGATGTAGTGCAATGCTCAATTGTAAGTCCACCATTGTGGTGGTGAGGAAAATCTGACCCCTCATTTTGCATCTTTCTTTTTAGGATTTGATGTTTCTTTGAGGGTTTTACTGGTCTTTCTTCATTCTGATTTACGACCTCGACGATCACAACGAACTTGAGGCAATCAAAGGTGAACAAGTGTGAACATCTTGCAACACCTCAGAGGAGGTTTTATGAGAATCTACGTAGATCGGGGCACCCATAACCTAGACCAAAGTGCCTGAGCACCCCATCCTTCTCGAGGTGCCCCAATCTACAGCCAAACCAATAAGATCTACATTTTTCTAGGCTTTTGTGTGAGGATCTTCCAATCTGTTCAATTGGTCTCCTTTCCTGAGATTTCTGCTGCTGTACTTTCAAACTTCATCTCGCTGCTCTCCTTCATGCACTTCTCTGTGGCAGAAGTTGCCGCTGACATAATCCAAAAACATCTTCAAATTAACTAAGGCTTCTTACCCTCTCTTTGCATATAGGGTTTTCACTTTATTTCATAGTTGGCTTGGGTGTAATTTTTGTATTTCATTGTTATTCATTTACCATCTACTATAACATCTAGATTAGGCTCTATAAATCACATTTGTAGCTTAATCAAACTTTCACTCCTAAATCATCCGTTCTACAAGGGTATCGAGGTAATGAGTAAGAAACACACATGAACCACATGGATCAAAACATGATGGATATATTTAAAGGGGATATAATGAGTGCTTTAGGGTCACGTATCTAGAGGGTAGTAATCGTGATCACTCTCTCTTGAAGTCTCGGAGAAGAAATAAGTGTATGGCAGGCTAAAAATGTGTCTTAATAACTTGTATGAAGTCATCTCGTAAATCATACATTCTATAAGGGTATCAATTATCGAGGTAGCAGTAAGAAACACACATGAATTGACATACAATGGATAGATTTAAAGGGGATATATGAGTGTTAGGGTCACATATCTAAAGGGTATTAATCCCCATACTAGGTCAACCTAGGTTTTCCAAGGCTGCATGATCAAGTTAGAGGAGAGAACCCTCTTAATATATTGATGGTTGGGTGAGGAGAGGTATGGATCAATAATATGCTGTGACAAACATGCACAATATAACTGAAATGAAAGTAATATAGATCTAAGGAGCTGATCATAAATAAGAGTACTATTCTAACTAACATCCAAACATATGTAATACTAAGCTAACATAACACAATGAGGGAAGGGAAGTGAACTAATCTATGTAAAATGAAAAAAGATGGTTAGAGCACTCACCTTGTGATTTCACAGCTCACTTTCCTTTTATTATAGGGTGGTCAGCGATGCATCTATATCTCTAGAGAAACAACACATTAAGAGAGAATCACTATTAGTTAGAGAAGGAACATCATTCTGTCATAAACTCATTATAGATGACCCAATAATGCAAGTAAACCAACCAAGAAGAAGAGTGTCCAATCCAATCCAAGAAAAGTTCAAGATGAACTAAGAGCTAAGTGAGTAGATGCGAAGATGGCACAAAAGAGCATAGAAAATGGAAGTTCTAAGGTGCAATGCACTGACTTCCTTTCTTTTCAATGTCAAATTGAGGTGACTATATATAGGACACCACCACCCACGTGACGAGCAATGGCATCAATGAAGAGAAACATAACACTGACATTGGCACCCAGAATTTTTAATGTGGGATTCTTTAGGCGATGGCGTTGGCCAAGGTGATAAAAAGATATAATCTGTCATGAAAAGTAAAAGAAAGGTGTCATAGATCAATAACGTGGATGAACAAGGTACAAAGTGGTGAGATGTAAGCAAGAAGTCAATAGGGTAATGTGTGTGAGACCTAAGGGGATAATGATAACTAGTGCAAGGACAATTAAGGCCAAGAAAAAATAACAACACTCTCTTTGTGTACTATCTCTAACCCATAATGGTTACGTGAATAACCATTCCCTATTCCTGAAAGCCCCTTAAGAAACCCACTAAAGAAATAGATACTTTAGTGGCCTTTATCTGCATAAAATAAATTGTTAGTAACATGTATGCAAGATGAAAAGTGAAAAATTAGGTGTATACAAGAAGATCCAATGTAAGGTTAGAGGGGTAGATGCTTGCCACTTTTCAACTCTGCAACTAATTTTGCTTAGAACCCCATTTAAATTGACACCAATGACATAGAATTTTACAAAACATAATTGATACACAATCACAAATGAAATAACAAAAGACAAGAAGACAATAATACTAAGAAAGGGGTGGATTCAAGACACATTTGATATTATATTATTGATGTAATTATGTGATTGCTATTACCATTCATAGGGTAAGATACATCACATGACACATGCCATGGGTCTCGTAACTCCTTAGCTCTGTCAAATTTTTGTATAATAACATGACCAAGAAAGAGAGGATCGTTTCTATGAAGAAACACATTACATTTTATAGAAGGGAGGAGAGGAGAGGGGATCAAAATATGCGTGAGAAGATGATCAACTTTGTTAAACCTTGCTAAAACCTTTTAAATGCTTCCAACAGTAACCTCTTTACCTCATGATGGTTCATACTTTTGGGGTTGCCTTTTCTTGTAAGAACACTTGATTTTTTTATGAGCATCAACTTACGGATCAATGAATGCCCATGAAAGCTGGAGGATGGAGGAATGTGATGTTGCCAAATTTCTAATTTTATTACACATATCACCATCCCTCATCATTTAGATTAGGCATGAAGAATATGTTCTTTTGGATTCATATGAATGATCTCTAGGCGAGCGAGGATCAGACAAGCATCTCATAACCGAACATGACATCTTCTAACTTCAAAACTAATGTGAAATGTCCCCAAAATCCATAATTTCAATCTCTTGAAATAATTGATCATTCCCTGTAAAATTTCATTATTTTGAAAATCCTCTCCATGGCGTTGCTTAATGGATCAAATCTGAGGTGAAATGGAGCTCCATAATGAAAGGTATCATAAAAAACCAAACCGACCACCCATGAAAAATCTGTATTCCATGGATTCCAGATAATTTATCTTTTATCCCATGGTTTTTTTATTGTTCCACGACATCTTTGTGAAAAGTAGCTTTCAAGACTTGCGAGGTTAAAACATGTTTGTTTGGCGGCTCTTTAAGGCTCCATGATTTCCTTTGTTTGAAATCATCTAAACTTGGTGACCATTTTCCTTTGTTTCGTGGCTTTTGAAAATGGTGGAACACTAATATTTTAAGAATTCCATGAAACACTAGGATAACATTACGTAGATTTTGAACTTAGCTACATTTAAAATTGTTTGCTTGTTCCATGGGTTAGGAAAACTCATCGAAAACTATATTTTGCTCTCTACATCTAGCCACGTTAGAATTTGTTTCCTTCGTTGAGGGGATATTTTCCTTCATTCTGTGGAATTGGAGAGTCACGTGGAACAACTGTTCTTTGGGAAGTCCATGGAACTTTGAATCCTTTTTTCTACAACTTTAAACCTTGTTCGCTTTGAAAATTCTTCCATTTTCCTTTTTCACACAACACCATAAACCTCTTCCCCATTCTTCATGGCTCTTACTCCACCTTGAAATCCACATAAAACCCAAATATTTCTTTCCTTTGTTTCGTAGAAAAGGTGAATCCACGAAACACTATTTTATACTTCCCCCACATTCTGAGACTTGGAGATTCTACGAACACTAAGCTCCCCGATTCCGCGAAACAATGAGATGTAATGTTATGTGGATTTTTCATCAAAAGGTTTCCTAAGTCCACAATCAAAATTGTAAGTTGTCAAAATAGTCTAGGGGTTATTTTGGACAACCATTTTGCGACCTCTAGGGGACATCTACCTGTTAGATGATGAATTCCAGTAGCCTTAAGCAATCCATTGGGCATGGGGTCAAGAAAATAACTTGAATTGATCTCCACAATCTTTAATCTCTATAAAACTCAAACCTACATTTGCAATGAAGAGTGGACTTGGCACTAAAAAAAGATGGATCTTTGGAACTTGGAAGAAAACACTTGGAAACTACCCTAAGACTTTCATTTTCACCATGAACCTGCTCTAAACGGAATTGTGCATAACCATGAGAGGAGACCCACAAAACTATGTACAAAATGAAAATCATATATGTTACAAAATGAAACATGCATAGTGTACATAATCACTTGTTTGCAAGATCCAAACACTATATACAAGGTGACACCTTACCTCAATAATCAGATCTTTAGGTACATCCCATTGGTTTGAGATAGGATGTTCATCTCCATTCAACTTTGATAATTGGAGTGCATTGTTTGATTTCAACTAGAGACCATATAAGGGCCATTCTAAATGGCATCAAATTTGGTGTGTGTATGCACCCAAAATTTCATGTGCTACATTGTTAGAAAATAGTTACAAAAGTACCAATTGATGATTCATGTCCTTTTAGAAGGTGTTCAAGCTCCTAAAACCATTCACAGTGTATATGTTGTCACGCGGATCGTGCACCCATTAAATTGCTAAAAGATCTTGTGCAACGTTGGAACATCCCCAAGGTGTGGGACCTTGTTGCCTTGGGATGAACCTCCGAGAGAAGGTTGGATTCCTTTAGAACTTGGGGCACCCGATTTAAGATCAATGTGCAAGGATAAAAACACTTTAAAATGACTCTAATCTACTCAATTCACGGGGTTTAGAGTTAGAAATAAAAAATAAGGAAAATACGGTGATACACCAAGAGAGTATAATTAGATAATTTTCTGATCTTCACACCAGAAAGGGTTAACTTAGAAAGGATAAATCAACCATCACAATCTAATTCACCTTATTTTATTTAGATAGGGAAAATAATGACCACAAACAAAATATCATGCATTTCCTTATAAGACCCCAAGCATACCTAATAGATAGATCAAATCTGTTCGAATACACAATCAACAAATCATGACAATATATAATATGCACATGTCATACATCCCTTTCTCTTTATGATGATTAATGATAATGTAACTTTATAATAAAAGGAATATAATATTTTCACAATTGATATTCAAGATAACCACATCATTCTCCCACATATTGAAATAAGATACTCTGAAATAAAGGTGAGTTAATCACTTATACTAAGGAATTGCACATTCACAAAGCATACATTGATCAACTATTAACACAATAAATCAGACATTTCACGGAAAAATATTGTTCTGAATATAATTGAAAGGCTCCAAAGTATTCAAAGCACTCTTCCAAGCTTGAAGAGTAACTTCCCCAATGATCTATATCTAACTTTATGCACTTAACTATTTATAAGTTTTTAGGTTGAGCCATTACAAGTTGAACCTTAACTAACAAGTTACTAAAAATAGAATGTAATTAAGTTCCAGGGAACAGGCTCCCATAAAAATAGCAAAGTAGTTGCAAAGGTTTGACTAAGTCAACCCTACAACTTGGACTGATCTAGAGCTTGGAACTATCCTTTCATGGCCGCCTAGCTTAGCTTGGTCCTACAACATCTCTTCCTTTGCTGATTTCTCCTACTCTTTCTCCCACATAGTCATCCAATGTTTGTAATCAATGAAACATTTGATGATTCCTTGTACTTCCTCTTCTTCTGGTCCACATGCGTAATGACTCACCACATATGTTGTTTCAATCTCTCTTTCCACTTTAGCTGAAATCCTTTTGAGTTTACTCACCACTTTCTTCAGTCAACTTATGAAATTCTAACATGAGACCAACCTGTCAATTGAATCACTACTGAAAGTCCTAGTTACCTCATCATATTTCTTTACCAAAACTTTGAAATTTGACTTAATTTGATCTATTGGAAGGGCATCAATATTCTCATTGAAAAATTTGCAGTTGATATTATCAAACTCTTTTGAGATATCATTTAGAGCATCCATTATTTCCACGCATTTTTCATCCAACTTCTTGATCAAATCTTGTAATACATGGGATCTAAATTCCATAGCCTTCTAAAATTCAAACAATTTGGAAATATCATCAATTAATTCTTCTTGAAGAAGTAGATTTGGATCCTCATCTCTAATCTCACCCCATGTGGTCAAATTCAAATTCAAATTATTATTATCTTCAGAGAAGACTTCATCCATCCTACGAATGGAGGCTCTTTCAGTTTTCAAATCATTATATAATTCAACAACTTATTTAATGTGTTCCATCCATCCATTCACTGATATTCCCTTCTGACCTATCTTCTCAATCTCATGATATGAGATATCATCCAGAGCGGAAGAAATTTTTAGAGAAGTTGTAGTTGAAGGATCAGTGGTTGGAGTGGGTTGTGTTACTTTCCTCAAAGCAAAGTAGTGAGTTGTTCAACCTTTACTTTCAGTTCATCCTTGGAAGCTTTATCCTTATCATACTTCTCCAAAAAAATTCCCAAGAGCCACTTGCACATCTTGTTTGGCACCTTCATGTGTTGCCTTCCCTAGTGAAAATATGGAGATTTGATAATCTGTTGCCACTGATAGTCTCTTTAGTCTTTCCCTCAATGGGAGTAGCAATTTCCATGACTCTCTCTCCTAATTGGTTTACAGATAAACTGGAGACGATCTTTGGCCATTTGGCATGTCTCCTTAGAGTAGGTTCCAACACACTTAGATCTATTACATCTACTAGAGGTACTTTCTTCTTTTGTTTTGGAGTTTGGCAATATAGCCATTCTGGTATAACAGATGCAGATGGAAGTGGCATGACCGATTCAGCCCCTGGAGCACTAGATAATACAATATCATCAGTAATATTAGTTGGCAATGAAGTGGAGGTGGTAATGATGGATGGGGTGGATGTGAGAATAGCCTCAGGAGTGGATACAATGAGGCTGGAAGTTGAAATGGAAGGAAATGAAAGTTGTAGAGGAAGTGAAGTGGAAACTAGAGACCCAATCATTTCTCTGCTATTGAGAGGACATGAAGGGATGAAAATACTTGGGCCATGGATGGGGATGGAAAAGAAGAAATGAGTGTAGGAGCATAAGGTAATGATGGAGAAAGTGATAATGGCAGGGAAGGAGGGGGTGGCAGATTTTGTGATACAACTAGAGAATCAATAACTTCAACAACTTCTAATATTGGTATTGTAGAGGACACAACCTTGGAAGTAGGGGCCTTGGAAAGAGAGGAACTTCCAAAAAAATGAAATATTCTTAGGAATTATATTGGCCTTTTGGGTAGACCTTTTCCCTCTTGTGGGTGTAGGAAGACTCATTGTTGGTTGGGCTTCTATTCTTATGGATTGCTCCAACCCCTTGGGTGAAATTCCCAAGGTAGCCAACCAATCATATGTTCTTTGTAAAATGGCCCCACCCTTTCCTTAGTATTATAACTTTCCTCTTGATACCAATCAATCCATGGCAATGGTTGATTGGCAACATTGTTATCCTTGTATATTGGATCCAACACTTCATCCTCATCCTCCATCTCCTTTGGAATCTCCGCAAGACCAAACTGTCTAATTTCACCCAAATTCAATATTTCATATTCTCATTTTCCTGATAATAACCTCATCCCGACAGTGAATCCAAATATCCTCTAGTTGAGGCATGTGAGAACTGGATAAACCCGTTTCACTAAACTTACCCCAGTAGTCAAAATTGGTTCTAGGATGAAAGGTTCGTAAGGTAACTTCAGACATCTCTGCATCCACATTCTTTGCTTTATAAATATTGGCACAAGTATACCTTCCGATTGAAATGGAAACTGGACTCCCGCCTTATGCCGTTTGTTTTGGATTTTTTGATAATCCAACAATTTTCGAACTAATTCTAACAAAACCCATTTATCAGTAGGGCACCTTGGTAACTTGCTCAGGGAACCTATGAAACCAGGAATCCTGATGTACGTAAATGTTGGAAATTGAAGATAAATGGCTCCCCACTCTCATAATTCTTTGAAAGCCTCATCATAAATCCTTCGATTATATAAATTCTTGTCAAAATGATAAAGGAGAACAATGAAGAAGGCATCATTGACTCTATGGAAATGTCTGATTCCCTCATCCATCGTGATTTGAGGATAAAAATCGAAAATCTGAGATGCACTTCTAACACCTTTGGTATTCAACCCATTGAATTCCCCATGGTAGCTACAACATAGACCAAGAAAGAAGTCATGTAAATTTTTTTGGAAGAAAAGACTTTACTCAATTGAAAATAGATAGAGCTACTGATATGCTCTCCCCATCGTATGAATTCTTTGTTCTTTTTAATAGTGGCAATATATAGGAACATCCATTCTTGAAACTCCTTTACAGAAGAAAGACCTGAAACTCTACTCAACAACACAATGAGATCATTTACTTCTTGGATGAAATCTGATCGAAACATTGTCTTAGGAAACTTGGTGACACTCTTGGCCAAGTAGCTCTTCATCATGACCTTCGCACACAATTTGGTTTCCTTGTCCCAATGTTCAATTACAACTTTCGGTGAAATTGTGGCATAGTCCTCAACATCTGGGAGTTTAAACAAATCTTCAAAGAAGTCAAAGTCCAATCTAATTATGACCTTGCCATCATCATTCTTCACCGATATGGAATCTTCGTCAAAATGGGTTTTTGCGGTCAAGATGAATTCGAGACAATGCATGGATGCAGGAAAAATGACAGTGAGAGCAAGCCATTGTCATATATAACCTGCATCTAAGAATTCTTGTTAGGAGCTTTCAACCTTACCCAAAAGTCTGGAAAATCTACTTGCCCAAGATCGGTATCTCCAATATTTCCCAAGTCTGAAGAAAGACACGAGTGAGGAACAACTCCTAAAAATGTGTACTTCATATTTTTATTTTCCTTTCGACGAGGAGGTTGACATTAAGTTTGAAATTTGGAATCCGAATGGCCTTTGGAACTTTCGTAACAAACAATGTAAAAGTTCCAAAATTCCAAAGTCTAAAAATCTGAAATTTCAACTTCGAGAAAGTTTTAGCTCGGAGTATAAACCTCCAAAACCTAAAACTAACAGACCTCCAAAACTCGAAATCGAAAGCTCCGAAACTTTGAAAAGGGAAAACCTCTAAAACTCTGAAAAGGGTAGACCTCTGAAACTTTGAAAAGGGTAGACCTCTTAAACTAAGTTGTGGCTGTGAAATCGCGAAGTGCATGGAATGAAAATCAAATACTTGTGGAGATTTGGAAGAAATTATCATGCAATTTGGCTGGATGCCTGCACATATTGGATTTTGTAGCTGTGGAAATTAGGCAACATTTTTAAGGAAAAAATGGCGGATGATGAGGGTTCCATTTTCAAATAAAGAAAAAGAAGAACAAAAGAAAATAAACAAGGAAGAAAAACCCAAAACGATCATAAACCAAGAAGAAATAACCCAAAAACAAAATTACCTTGAAAATGACGCCTCAAAAGTACAAAAGAGTTTGGTAAAAATCAGAGTGTTAGAGAAAAAGTCGGTGAAAATGACAGATAAAAACTTGAGTTTATATAGAAAAACCCAAAATTAATTCCCAGAAAGCTGACACATGGGGGTAGGTGAGAATTAAATGCCCATAGAAACCCCAAAACTCTAAAGTTCTAAAATTTTAGAACTTCAAAGTTTTGGACTTTAGAACCCTAACATTAAATTTATTAAAAGACAATGTAGACTTCCAAAACTCGAAAGTCTAAAGTTCTGAAATTTCAAAACTTCAGAGTTTTAGACTTTGGAACTCCGAGTCAGAAATTATGAAAAAGACAAAGGAGATCTCAAAATCTTAAAAGTCTGAAACTCTGAATTTTTGGAACTTTGGAATTTAGAGTTTGGAAACTCAAAGTAAAATTTTTTGATTTGGTTGTCACTTCTTCCTATCTCCGAAAAAGGAAACCTCGAAATCAAGTCGAAATTTGGACTTGAATTTGAGAGAAATTCAACACATTTAAAAAAACATACGGGTGAAATATTTTAGAAGTAAATTTGATTCAACTTTTAACATCTTCTTTTCAAGGCAAGATTTAAAGGTTAACAATATATTTGTATCCTAGACATCCTTACTTAGCTTTTTCACACTTTCTTCCAACTTCTGCTTCATTTTGTGCACATTTTGGCCTTTAGTGGGAGGGGCGCCACCCCGCCTTTAGGTAGCGGTTCGAAATAGCCAGTGGTTCATTTTAAGAGACCTCCTGGAAATCGGAGGTGGAGAATACCTGGCAAATATCCCCGAAACCGGTTTCACGGGAAGGCGAATTTTTTGGGGTTGTATGAAAAATTTCACCGATTATCAAGCACTGCGATAAGAAGGCTGAGACGCGCGACGGAGATTTTGGCTTTGCGTGCGTCCAAATGCGATGACGCGCGACAGCAAAATCTCCCATCGCGCGTCTGCAGCCTCCGACCTCTACTTTCTCATCAAAAAATCTCCGTGTCGTACATCAACAAACTCTTTGTCGTGCGTCTGCTATGTGTCAATATCTGTTGTACCTCCTTGTCGCGTGTCAAAAATGCGGACGCGCATCAGTGAGCCTTAGTGACGCGCGTCAATAGGCCTTAGTGATGCGCGTCAACAGGCCTTAGTGACGCGCGTCACTAAGGCCTATTGACGCGTGTCACTAAGGCCTATTGACGCGTGTCACTAAGGCTTGTGACGCGCGTCAATAGGCCTTAGTGACATGCATCACTAAGGCCTGTTGATGCGTGTCACTAAGGCCTATTGACGCTGCGTCACTAAGGTTTGTTGGACGTGGCGTCAATAGGCCTTAGTGACGCTGCGTCAATAGGCCTTAGTGACGCGCGTCACTAAGGTCTATTGACGCGCGACAACAAATATCCTGTCGCGCGTCTGCAACCTCTGCCCTCTTCTTGCTCATCGAAAAAAACTCCATGTCACTCGTCAACAAAATCTTTGTCATGCGTCTACTATGTGTCAATATCTACAGTATCTCCTTGTCTGCAAACCCTCCTTGTCGCGCATCAATAACTTACCCCCTTGTCGCGCGTCTATAATACGGGATATATCATATTGTTGAAAAATGTGAAGTAGAAGTGTTCTACTTGGTGAATAATCTAGGTTTATATAGGGGATATTTTTCAAGGGTAGGCGAAGCCGACCCCTTAAAAAAATTAAAGTGTAATTTTTAGGCGAATGTGTCAGCGCCCGTGCGAAAAATTCACCTTTTCAAAATTTTCAAAAATGGAATATTCGCCATATTACGAATATTCGCCACTAAAATTTTCCTCGAAATAGCCACCCAGGCATGGTGGCAGTTCCGTGACCACCGCCTTGCGTAGGGTGGTGATCCTACGTGCTTTTTCTAAAATCCTTCATGCGTAATTTTAACATGCATGGTTTCACTTAACTTGACTTCTAGAGCACGTTTATGAACCAAATTGCCTAAAAATAGTCTTGATTGCTTAGTTTTCCTTCCCTCCTCTATTTTTAAATATATTTAATTAGTTTGAATTACCTCTTCACCCAATGATTTGGCACTCCAAGGCTGCCTTGTGCATGAATGCACATCATAGCCAATTCCTATATATTTCATGCTTGCATTGAAGAAAATGGCTTGAGATTTTTGTGTATCTTACATAGTATTGCTGCCACAATCATGTTGGAAATTGCATAGCCAAGATCTATTCACTTGTGCTATCCCTTTTCCACTAGCATTTCAACCGATCGCCTTCAAGTTGCCATTGCTCAAGTGCCTTCTCCTATTGCTTCCTTTGCATTCACAATTCCTTGGAGTCATATGGACACACAGAGAAAGAAAGGATAAGCGAGGGGGAAAAGTACTACACAAACTTGATTTACATCTATTATGTGAATTCTCATTCTTGTAATTTATCATTGTTACATCATATCAAATAGAGTATAAATCAATTTCCTTTCATTTGCAAGTAATTAGTTGATTTCCAAGAGGGTTTAAATCATTAATAGCAGCTCCCGATGATAGATCCTCTTCTTCCCATCCTGTGGATCTGAAGGAGAGAATATCTGTAGGAGGTTATCTACACATCATAGATCATTTGGAAAAGTTATTGTTTTAAGTTAGTTTAGTTTCAATACACTCAACATAGGTGAATAACCACATCGGGTTATCTCGCTTGTTTAGTTTTAGTGTAGAAATATTTTAATTATTTAGAATAGAAGCAAATTGTTGTTTATGATTGTAATATTTCAATCTTTGTGATTTTTTTAGATTAGTTTAATTTCGGCAGTAGCATAGATTGTTAATTTCATCTTAGTTAATTTGGAAACTTCAAACTAGATCAACACTTAGATCCAAGTTAGGCAAACAAACCATAAGGAATTTACGTTACCCGTTCATAGCCTTTAAATCTCCCTTTGGCCAAATCAGCTACCAGGAGATCATACTACCAGATCTTAGTCACTGATCCTCCTATAGTTAGCCACAGACATTCAACATCGGCTACTCCGACACGACCTCGGGGGGTCGAGTGCGGTTGAAGGTTACATGTCAATTTTCATGCATAAAGTGTGCCTACCTAGTTAATATTTATCCTTATCCCATTTGAGGACAAGGTATTCTTCCTTGAAGGTTATTTTCTTTTCTTTCTTGTCAAAGCATTTTTCACTTGGGATTGCTTCCTTTCCATTATATGCATGGCCTTGTCTCTTAGTTCTTCTATCTCCTTTAACTCTACATATCGACCTCCATTGCCTCTTTCTCAAACATATCAAGGTGGTTAATGAGTTATAATGCTAGAATTTTAAGGGAGATTGGAAATATTGCCTCCTTACCATAAACAAGTTTGAATGGCGAGAGCTGATCTCTTAGGAGTGATCCTTGATCTCTTAGGAGATTATTGATTTTTGTTGATTCAATCCTTAGAAGCCAATTGCCTTTGGGATAATAGTTTGAGGATGTTCTTAAATGTATTCTATTTCTCATAGCCCATCCAATTATTGCATTTCCCAAGAACATCAACACATCATCTGATATGATGCTCATAGAAAATCCAAACCTAGTTATAATTCCCTCATAGAAGTCAAAAATACTCACTTCATTTGTTTCTTTCAAAGCAACAACTTTAGTCCATTTGGTAAAATAGTTAGTTGCAGTCAATATCCATTTGTGCCCCAAGCTTGAATGTGGGTTAATCAATCCTATAAAATCCAACCCCCATTGCATAAATGGTTGCTCAACTAAAATGGGGTGGAGGGGAAGGGCTGCAAGTTTTTCTTTTCCTATAAAGAAAGCACACTTCTTGCATTTTATGATCCATGCATGAAATCCTTGAAGATGTTTGGCCAATAGTAACCACCCTTCATGATCTTGAGTGTTGTGGATCTTGGAGAAAAATGTCCTCCCATGGGTCCATCATGGAATTTCTACAAAAAGCTTTTTTATCTAATTGGAATTAACACACCTCAGAAGGAAACCATTGATGTCCTTCTTAAACAAGATTCCATCTATGAACACATAGGGAATATATTGCAATATGAAGTATCTTCTTTTTGCTTTGTTCAAAATTTGAGGATATCCACTTGTTTATAAGAAGGTCATCATCTATTGATACCAACTATCATAAACATGGAGAGGAAGTGGCTGGTATTCTTGTAGCATGCAAACCACTTTATCAACTCCTAAATCCTTTACAAACTGTTCACACAACCCTTTACATCTCACAAAATTAGTGAATTTGATATCAATGTCATATTCCATGAACTTGGTGATCCATCTAACTCTTTTTTCATTCACATCCCTATTTTAGAGGAAATAATTTACACTTGGATGAGACACCATCAACTGAATCTTGTTATTTGAAACCACGCGTATGAATTTATTACGGGTGTAAATGACAATAAAGACTTTCTTCTCATCAAAACTATATCTAAGTTCATAATCTTTGAGTGCTTGATTGAAAAAGCTATAGGTTACTCCAAGAAATCACTGTTATGCTAAACCAAGATGGAAGAGATGATATCACCTCCTCCAAATGCATAAAGAGTAAAATATTTAGCATAATCAGGGTTTATAAGAGTGGGGGCCTGAGAAATGGATTTCTTGATATTTTCAAAACTTCTCTTACCTTAATTTGACTAGTTATTCTTGAGCATATAAGTAAGAGGTATAACTAAATTAGAAAATTTGGGAATAAACCTTCTTACAAAATTTATTGTTCCTAGGAGGCTTTGTAAACCTGTATTGTGCCTAGGAGAGAGAGATATATAATTGCATCCACTATATCTGGATCTATTTTAAGAGCATCTTTTGACACCACATATCCTAACAACTTTCCTTCATGTACAACAAACACACTCTTCTTAGGATCAAAGAAATATCAAAAGATCGACATCTATCAAATACCTTCCTCAAATGATTCAAGTGTTCACTTGTGTGTTTTGAGTAGATGATTATGTCATCCAAAAACACCAAGATTATTTCACAAACCAGATGCTTAATGGCCATATCCATACTCTTTGGAAGGTTACACAAACATTTTTTAACCCAAACAAAATATTCTTATAAGCATAAGTACCCCACTTGGCTATGAAGGTTGTCTTGAACTATTATGATTCTTCCACAAAGACTTGGTTGTACCTTGAATAACCATCTAAGAGAGAAAATATCTCTAACCTAGCCATTTCTGAAGGATCTGTTCCATGGATGGAAGTGGATAATGGTCCCTTAGAGATGCTTTGTTCAAGTCCCTAAAGTCTACACATAATCTAATCTCCCGTTATTTTTCCTGACTGGAACTAAATTTTCCACCCAAGAAGAATGCTTGATTGGGAAAATTATATTTTCCTCCATGAACTTAGTCAATTCTTTTCTCATCAAGGGCTCCACCTTTGGATTGATAGGTCTCTATTTTTTCTGATAGGTTTTGTGTCGGGATCTAATTTAATGGTATGTTGTGCAAGGCTTGGATCAAAACCTTTAAGATCCTCATAAATCCAAGAAAACACATCATCATACTCTTTACAAAGGTCAACAAGAGATTTCTTTTAGAACTACTACATACCTTTCCAAACTTTAAAGACTTATCTCTTGAAATGGTCACCTGCTCATAACTTTCCTCTTTAACTATCATTTTCATTTTCTTCTCTTTAAATTGACCATTAGGTTAAAGATTCTTTCCAAGGTGATTAATCCTTTAGGTATTTTGTTGGTCTTGAGTTGAATGATCTTATCCTCATATTGATCCGTAGTCTTGACTGATTTCTAGTGAAGAAGTCGCCTCCTCTTGTAAAAAAATTCTAATCTACTTATCATCATGTCAAAAACATGCCAACAAGTCACATTATCTCGGAATGGTGGGTCTAACCATGAGCTTGAAATGTTAGTCTAAACCATTCTTGATGTCTTGTGGAATGTCATATTGGGATCTAATAACTGCTACTAGTCTATCAACATCTTTGTTTTTCACTCGTAGTATCACTTGGATGTTGAAAGCATCAAAACCTTCAATCATGTCCCATGCCCTGTGCTTATAGGCTTTCAATAGGTTGTTCTTAGATACACATTGAGTTCTAACCTGATGTATGACCAGTTCACTATCTCCAAATACTTGTAACAACTTGATTTCACGTTCTTGTGCTAATTAGAGACCTTAGATAAATGATTCATACTTTGCCACATAACTAGTACAACTGAATTGAATTTTGAATGTAAAGAAATATTTCTTCTCATTAGGAGAAATCAATGTAACCCCAAAACCAACACCATTATTACTTCTTGATCCATCAAAATAAAACTTCCACACGCCATCATGATCTTCCCATGACTTCATAATGTTAGGTATAAGGGCATTCTCCTCATGTATATAATAAGTCCCTAACCCTGTTTCTTCCATGTGATCATAAGGATCAAAATCAAAGTGTTATTTTCCCAATTGTTAAGTAGAATGTCAAGAACCTCCTCTACAGATGTGGAAACCTCATGAAGATCATCACTCTCCTCTTGATCATGCATAAAACAATTCATATTCATATGCCCAGGTGTATAAGGCTCAATGTGGTTATGGGAAATAGGCTCAACTTTGATAGTCACTCTAGTTCCATATCTAGTTCTAAGAAGCATATGAACCAATCTGTAGACACGTATCCTCCTAACTTGCGCAAAGTAAAATATCTCAAAATGCATATGAAAAAGAAGGGAGGGGGTTAATGACTGAAATACATTGCGAGATTAAAAGACTTAGGCATACATGTAGATTAAGATCCAAATCATTTATGATCCCAACTGTGTCAACAAAAGTTCCATCCAGTTGGATAATCCTTTAGTGATTGGTGTATATTTTATGCCTAATGAGTCAATAATCTTCTTAGGCATACAAGAACGCTAGCTCTAGAGTCTATCATGCAATTGTGTACAAGGTACTTACAAATGATTAGGGAGACATAAAAGGGAGGTGGTTTGATGATATTTCTTGCTTCCCCTTATTTTGGAGGACAAAAATTGTTGAAGCACATAATGTACCTTTTTCTAGTACACTTGTTTCATCAAGATGCCTCAAATCTTCTTATAACAAATATCTTTGTGTTGGAATGGAGAGGGCTTCCCACATAGTCATATTCATGTTGGTTTTCTTCATTTGTTCCACTACATTTAGATTAATATGGGTAACCTTCAACTGGACCATTGTTATAGCAACATGCTCTCTCAAATGATGATTGGTTTGAGTATGATTTCTAAGCAGACCATCCCTTTTAAAGCGATACAATTTTATTGTAATTCATAGGGTTTAACAGTTGCATCTTATCTTATTTTTTGGGAGGTAGATGCTTGACCACATATGGGAGATATTTCTCCTTCCATATATCTCTTCTTACATATTGTGTTGAGTGTAACTAGACTGGTACCCATGTTTGTAAACTCCTAATTTACTCAAAAAACTCACATGTTTACCAATTAAGAAGGGTAGACTCATTTGATACATGTCCTTGAGATTCTTCTTCTCTTGTGACTGAATTTTCATGTTTATCTTCAAGTACATATGCACCTCGGATCATCATAGATTGGATAAGAACTCCATTTTTACAAGAATTCTGATCATGAGGTTGGTTACATGGGTAACACCACTCATAATCATGTGCTAGGTTATTTTGTATTAGGAAAATAACCTTAGAAGAACTTTTACAGTAGGGTATTGTGTGTTTAAGGGCATAAGGTAATCTATTTGAAATTTTCCTTGGGTATTAACTTGATAATGTTTCTTATTGGGTTAATATGCTTGATTGAGGGGATCGTAAGGTCTGCTTTGTTGGGCCACTTACCTATTATGGTCACCATTTCATTTCCAATATTTTGTAGTATGGTCATAACCCCATGAAAATCATTAAGGGGAAAGGTATGGGGATCTGGATGACTGATCACTCTAGGAATGGGTGCCAAAGTAGGTTACAATGGGAGGGGTTATGTAAATAGAGGCATTGAAATCCTAGGGCTATCTTCCCAACTTGAACTAGGAAATTTTCAGCTCTAATAGCTATATCATAAGAATTTGGTAAGATATTTCCCCATGGATTGAATCATAATAGCCACATCACTATTCAAGGATCTCAAGAAATATAGGAATGCAGTATTTGGAGAAGGCTTAAACGAGGGGGATATTATCCCAGTGTCTTTTGGAACTCGATATTAAAAACTTTCATAACTTCATGAGGGGATCTCTTGATGGTAGTGAGTTTCTCAATGAGGGATAAATGGTCACTCTTATCTTCAAAATGTTTGCATGTTTACTCCCTAAGATCATCCCACGTATGGATAAAGGTTGTCCGTAGACTTCTATACCATTGCAATGCATTCCCTTAAAAGATGAAGCTAATAATCTAAGTGCTACATCATCTTCATTAATAAGGTGGATAGAGCAAACATTTGCAACATCTAAAATATGTTCAATGGGAGTGGTTAAATTATCTCTTGTAAATAATGGGATTCTTTTAAGGGAAGCTACTAGAATATCATGATGTGCATTTAAAACTAGGGGGATACCACCATTAAAAGTAACAAAGGGTTGATTCCTTTGAAGGGCCATAAGAGAGGTGGGTTTTAGATTCTTATGAGTAGGAGAGGAAGGCCTAGAAGAAGGGGAGTTGAACAAGATCTAGGGGATGGGAATAGGGGAATTTCAACTAGTTTTTCTCTTTTCCTTGGTGAGAGATGTAAGTATCCAAAATAATTACCTCTTTCTTTACTTTACCTTGTTTATATCCTTCTCATGAAACTAAATAACTTGACCTTACTGCTGAAACCAAAAGATATGTTGTTGAGAGTCATCAAATGTGTTGTGAAGACTCTAAAGGATAGATATCATCAAGACACATAACAATCTTAGTGAAATGATATGTGCCAAAAATTGTTGGGCTCAAAATTGTTGTGTCTCAAAAACCTAGGATTTGATCATGGTAGATCAAGAATTTGGAAAACATTGGATGATCTCAACAATTTGGGACTTGAAAAATGAGATCAACCTCTAGAGAAAAATAGTTCCTCCGCCACACTAACTTAATGCTAACCATACTATTACAATTGGAAACATGACTATCTAAGCCTAAACTAGTTATTCATCGGGACCATAGTTAGAGAGAAACATGAAATGAAATCCTAAGCTAAGGGGGTGGTGGTAGCACCATAACAATGGGTGATCACTCTATCTCAAAATATAAGAGAAACAACAATATACAATGCAAGGTTAGATGGGTAGAGGCTTGCCACTTTCCAACTCTGTAACCAAAAGACCTCAGAACCCTATTTAAATTGACACAATGACATGAAACTTTGTAAAACATAATTGATACACATCACAAATGAAAGAAAAAAAAAGAAGACAATAAAGAAAATCAATGGGTGGATTCAAGCCATATTTGACATTATATTATTGTTTTGAGTATGCACATATTGATACAACCATTCCGAGGGTATGATACATCACAAAACACATGTCATAGGTATGTAACTCCTTGGTTCTATCAAAATTTTGGCATAATAACATTACCAAGAAAGAGAGGACCATTTTATGAAGAAACACATTACATTTTATAGAAGGGAGGAGAGGAGAGGGGATCAAAAGATGCTAGAGAATATGCTCGACCTGCTAAACCTTGCTAAAATCTTTTAACTACTTCTAGCAGGTAACATCTTTGCCTCATGATGCTTCACGCTTTGGGGATGCCTTTTCTTACAAGAAAAATTCATATATTTTCTATGTATGACGAGCATCAACTTATAGATCAATGAATACACACAAAATTTGGAGGATAGAGGAATGCGACACGCGCCAAATGTCCCATTTTGTTACATAGATCACCATCCCTCATCATTTTAGTTAGGCATGAATAATATGATATTATGGAAGAATTTGAATGATCTCCGGGAAAGGGAGGATAAAAAAAGCATCTCATAACCAAACATGACATCTTGACTTATGTAAACAATGTGAAACATCCCCAAAATCCAAAAGTTTAATCTCCTTAAATATCAATCATTCCTTGTAAAATCTTCCTTCTTTTGAAACACCTCTCCAAGTATTTTATAATGGATCAAATATGAGGTGAAATGGAGCTCCAAAACTAAAGGTATGATAAAAACCAAACATGACCACCTACAAAAATCCTTGTTCCACGAATTCTAGAGCATTTTACTTTTGTCTCATGGATTTTCACTTGCTTTGTGAAATCTCTATGAAATGTGGATTTCTAAGACTTCCGTGAGTTAAAACATATTTGTTTAGTAGTTCTTTGAGGCTCCCACGGCTTTCCTTTGTTTAAGCGACATCTAAACTTGGTGACCATTTTCCTTTGTTATGTGGATTTTGAAATCCACATAACACCAATGTTTTAAGAAGCCTACGAACACTAGGATAATGTTATGTGGATTTTGAGCTTAGCCAAATTTAAAATATTTTACTTTAACCATGGGTTAGGAGAACCCACAAAACACTATATTCCAATTTTTACCTCTATCTATGTTAGACTTTTTTTCCTTCTTCATGGTGGTCTTTTCTTTCATTCTCGCGGACTTGGAGAGTCCATAGAACACATGATTCTTTGGTAAGTCCACGAGAACACTAAATACTTTTTTCCACGACTTCAAACCTTGTCCACTTTGAGTATTCTTTTGTTTTCCTTTCCACATAGCACTGCAAACTTCTTCCTCATGCTTCATAGATCTTGCTCCACCTTGAAATCTACTACCTAACACCCAAAGCTTACTTTCCATTGTTCCACAAAAAGATGAATCTACGGAACACTATTTTCCACTTACCCTTATTCTGCGGACTTGGAGAGTCCATGGAACACTAAGCTCCATGATTTTGCGTAATAATGAGATGAAGTGTGCCGCAGATTTTTCATCAAAATATTTCCTAAGTCCAAACTCAAATTTTCAAGTTTTCAAAATAACTTGGAGGGTTATTTTGGACAACAAGGTGCTTGTTAGATAATAAATTCTTAAGGTGAACTTGTATATATATGAGTCTATCACTTTGAAATTTGAATCTCAATGACATGTTAAGTTAACCAAAAACACAATATGTGAAAGATAAAATCATGACAAAGAGACCCAATGGATAGAAAGGACCCAAAACTTAAAGGGGTCAAGATCGAACATCTTGGTCAAGATTATACCATGATCCAAACCATTCAGAGAGTACTAAATCAAAATCGGAAAACTTAAGATAAATAATGGAAAGGATAAAGATCTTTGTGACATAACATAAAAACATAAAAAAACATCAAGTAAGTCATAAACTAGAGAATAATTCAAGAAAAACGACAAGGAATTGCACCACCAAGATTTAAATTCATTGTTTAAGATTCTCATACAAAAATATTTCAAAACATATGACGTAATGTTGATTTTGTGCATATTTTATTGTTTAAATATCCCCCCTTTATATTAGTGAATTAAATTGACTAATTTTAAAGGAGAAGAAGAGTGTACTTGATAGTGTTGAAGCACTTGAGGTTGTATGGTATGCTAACATAGTAAGTAACTAAAACATGGAGAACAATGTAGGCAACTAGTGTGATCCACATGACATGTTATAAACATCAAAAGGTGTAGTAGACATAAAAGGTATAATTAGAGACTTGGAGATTTTTGACTTGGAATTATTGAAGAGATGGGGTGATAAATCCCCAACAATTGATTTTAATAATTCTATGGGAATCAAGTGTCCTAACATCGAGGGAAGAGTGTCGTAAGGCATTCTATTTGGACCTTATAAATCACTTCCCATATTGAGGAGAACGTGAAAACGTGAGGTGCAAGGATCGGGTGGGATGGTGTGAACATAAACCGAGGTGAAAACCAGATGCGTGATGAGGTCCCATGAAGGAACAAACATTAACCATAGCTGCATGTAAAAATTCAACAAAGGGGCTAAAAATCTCATCGACCTCACATATATCTAAAGGGTGATGTACATATAGAGGGTGTTTAGTAACTTTACGTATCCAATGTATGTACTATCTTTGGTAGAAAGAGGTTACAGAAACCCCAATGATGATTCAAATCTCTTTGTAAGGTGTTCGAGAATCTAGAAAGCATGTTGAGTATACATTTACATCCTAAAATGCCTTATCCAACCTTCACATGCTTTGTTCTAACCCCGTTCCTCTCTTTTCTTGCATTTTGGTCTTTAGTTACAGGACCGCCACCGGGACGAGGCGGCGCCCCTGTGCGCATTCGTAAATTTTGATGCTTTTGTCAATGTAAAAATCAAGTGGCGCTTGTATTTCTCAACCACTCTTGCTTGCATTTAAGTTTTTAGTCGCCTGGTAAATAGTAATTCCTCTTTGTTTATAATAGAAGAGTTCAATTCAATCTTACCTCTGGTAAATCAAAGTGCTATAAATACCAAGCTTGTTTACAAGAAAATGGCCCCTCTTCCTCTATGATTTATTATTCAATGTGTTTTAAAATTTCTTCAATAAGTCTCAATAGATTTAGATTTTGTAAAGCTTTCAGCCTCTTAGTTCAAGGCTCCATAGTTTTGGTTTAGAGATCATTGGATCTCCTGGTATCATCTTGTTCCATTGTTCTTCCAAATAGCTGGTTAAGCATAAAAATTCTAGTTCTAAATTATGTTCTTTTGAATCTTGATTTTGTTTAGAGTTATAGGTTGTTGTTTCATCACAGGAAGCATAGGTCCTAGAGATTTTGGTGTGCTTGTATCGTATCCCTATAAAAATCCTGCTAGGAATTACATAGTCAAGCTCCATTCTCTTACACTATCCCTCTCCTACTTGCATTATGTTTGGCTTACGTCCAAGCTGCCACTGTTCGAACATCTTCTCCTGCTTCCGCTATCACATTCCCACTTTTCTAGATTCACAAGAACATGAAGGAACAAAGAGATCACACTGAGGGGACAAGTCATAATACAATTGGATTTTCCATTGTTATGTAGACTCCAGGTTTGAATTGTTAAATTTGTAGTTACAATATATCAAATAAAATAGAAAATCATTTTATTTCAATTAATCTTGCTTTAAGTATTACTAGGAAGTGGGGAATGATAGCCACGAGAAGTCATGTGATTTATTCCTCACTTCGAGGTAAGATTGAAGTTCTTTCAATTAAATTAGTTAGTTATTTAATATTTAGGATAAATTCACAAATGCCGGAAAATAACTACATCCAGTTTGCATTTGTTTGTTTTAATTCTATTATTAGATTAATTGTGCGTTATCTCGAATATATTAGAATATTTGCTCTTTAAATTTTATTCAAATTCGCATCTTTGAAAATACAAAAAAAAAAAAATATAAACATACTCGTAGATTTATTTTCATAATTAGTTCACTTATTTCGCTTAAGTTTGGTTATCTCTTATATGACAATTACGTGACCCACAGAGCCCAAGATTATGTATTCAAACCGGTAATACCTCGCCCAAATATCTTCTCAACATTAATGAGATATAGATCAAGGTCTTAGAATTCACGTCTTTCAAACGACAACATACCCACAAGTAGTTAGTGAGTAATTGAGAGAATTGAATATTAAAGATGACAAAGCATACACATTACGGTCAAATCAACCCAACTATAGATTGCCTTGATAGGATATCCGCATGACCATACAAGAACACGAAACAAAGCAAATATTTGGTTGTGATTCATTAGTTCCACAACCAAATGTAGGGGACTTTCTCATTGACATAGACACATAATTACATATACAAGTTGCTAGAACATCCATAAGGTATTTTGAGAAGATCACACAACTCCTGGTATTAAACATAGAAGTTGAAAAATCTTATGACTATTGGATAGTCGGAAGAAGAGATTGATTCTTCACATGACCATAATAGGTCCACAACGACCACAAACTCATGGTTGTGATCCCGTGTCCCACAACCTAATGGGCCTACCAATCAGTTAAACATTGACACCAGTTTACGCACGCTGGTATTTAGATCCTCACCACTCCCGCTAGATATCATAACACAATTTTCCGTATTAAACATAGAAGCCAATCAAGCTAATATTTTCTAGGTTAGACCAGAAAACCACCCATAGTTTCTTACAAATCCACTACACCTCTCACTACCACTTTCATGACCTTGTTTGGAAATATACACGAAGCACCTACATGTCATTTTCCACGCATCCAACAACCAATAGATAGGATCTCGGCAGAGCTCGACATTGATTGGAGCCTCCAAGCAGCTATTATATCTGAATGATCCATTACACCAATTCAGGTTAGGAGAGATTTCTTTTCCTTAGACTCGCAGATCCTGTTATTACATGTTGAGGATATAAGATTTCCCAACTAGTTTGTCTACATCCGCATATATTTCATTTCCACCAGCTGTCTCGGCACGACCTCGAGAGGTCGCAGTACGAAGAAAGGCTACTTGTTGATTCTCATGCTGCTCGCCTGTCACTTTTCTATCATACAAAATTGGTGAACCGACGTGAAATGCAACAACTACTCCCTTTTCATTTCCATTTCTTTCATCCATCTTCACTCCTTCCCATTATTCTATGGGTATTTATATACCCCCCAAATATGTCGAGATACGACACATATGGCAGACCTCTCTCAGGTCTTGAAGCATATTATGGTCAAACAAATAGACAACCATCACCCTCGCTTTCCGCATGGGCTGACAACTATTCAAGCAACTACTTGTCATCACAAACTACTCCTCAAAGAACTAGTTCTAGTTCTTCGTTCTAAATTGAGGAGCTGGATCAACTCACACAAACACAATAATTAGAGCCCTCAGGCTCTAACAATATGACGTTTACTAAAGAATCCATTTCATCTCCTTAGGTTTTGTTTAGAACACAAATCAGTAGGCAGTCAAATCCACTCCCATTTTTGGATAACGAGTACTTAGCACGCTACGCTAGAAGCGAACAACGCTTCTAAAACATGTACCCACCTATAGGAAGTTTTTAAACACAACTCAACACCCCGCTCCGAGAAAACACCCCATTTCTCCACCTATGGAAAATACTATGCAATCAGATCCACTCCCATTTTTGGATGACAAGTACTTAACATGGTACGCTTAGAAGTGAACAAAACTTCCAAAATATGTACCCACCTATAGGAATTTTTGAAACACAACTCGACACCCTACTCGAAGAAAACACCCCCATTTCTCCGGTTATGGAAAATACTCTTGGTGAAGCTTGGCGAGTAATGATCAATTCATAGTGGAGTACTACCCCTCTACAACCTCAAGGTGTACAACAACAACCATCAAGGCAAAAGCGTGTCATCACCAATCGAGGTCATCTCATTTATAGTTGAGAAGGATAGAGGACTAGAACTCGCTCAAGCAAACCAAACTTTGCATTTCGGGCAAGCAGGAACTTCCAACCCTTCGCATCATCCCAACTAAGTCGACCTCCTCACGGGAATAGGACGCGTTAGGATGCCTCCTCAACATTCATATAACTACCCACAATAAACACCAAATAGAACCGCATTTTCAAATGCTTTGCTCGTCGAAAGTATGATACCTCCCGGTTTAGTAAGCAACAACCCATATCGAACAATGCTCCTCCCTACTTAAAAATTTATTCAAAATCACCACAGGAGACATGTTCTCCCTCTCCCAAAATGTTCACTTTGAATCACGGGGTTTCCTCATGCCCCTACAAATACATATGCTATGCCATATCAAAAACCATTCGCCTCTCCCCCTTAGCAAACACCATCAATGGTTGAAACCTATGCGGTAGGGACTTACTCAAAATATTTCAAATAACCTCTAGATTTCACCATATGAATGGTCATGCTTCCAAGACCTCTTCCCGATTTTCCTAAATTCAAGGGGGAGGGATATCCAAATGCACATATCAAGGCCTATGCCATGGTCATTCACAAAATTTTCCCTTGGGATGTGGTTATTGCTAAGATATTCCCTAAAACCTTAGAGGGTATTGCCCTTGATTGGTATTATAGAATACCTGAAGCCTTGATACACTCATTCAAACAAATTGTGCTAGAATTTATCAAAGCTTTTGATATGAACAAATTGTTAAGAACAGGGATCAGGGAATTCCTTCACATTAAACAAGAGCGAGAATGAATATGCTGCTCATTTTATTCAAAGATGGTGTACAGATCCTCTACTCATTAGTAAGTGCTACGAACATGGATTGGATGGAACTATGTGACTTATTCCTTCATTCTCTCAATAGAGAGATAAAGGAAGAAGTCCAGAAGTTCCCACTAAGGACTTATGATGAAGTACTCTAGAGTGCCCTCCGAATCGATCAAGTTGCAATAGAGAGTGGCCGTAAGACATATGGAACAAACAGAAATTAATTGCTCCCAATCAAAACACTACGTCTTATCCTAATATCAGAATACTAAGTAAGGACCCAATATTCTTAACAAAAACATGGGGTTACAATGGATGGAGTCCAGACCATGTTAAAAGTGCAAACGTCATGAACACCTCACCGCCGTTGCTAAAGCAATCAATGAAATAATAACCTTACTCCAACAATCAATGCGGTGGATTTTAATTGTCCATCATGATAACAACAAAAACAATGGAAAATCTAGAGACAAGGTCCAATCCAAAACCAAAGACAACAACCTCAAAATTTTAACTTTAACAACCAACAACCTAACCAGAGTTTTGGACCACAACAGGTTTCAAACCAACAACCTCGAAACTATAATCCCAACTTGTATTGTGGTTTCCACAAGATTCAAGGCCATGATACTAGGACTTGCCATGACTACAATAAATTCATGCAAATTTTTCCAGAAGACCAAAGACAACTCTTTATAGATATGTTTTTAACAAATTTTGCATTACCCACGCCAAACACTTATACGGGAGCAGTTTCCCCTCAAAATGCACCCCTCAATATTTTTAAGGATTCTCTCCCGAATCACTCTAACAATAACATGTTAGATCTAAATGGGACAAACACAGGTGTTATGGAAGGAAATAATGATCATGAAGCCTCAACTTCATCAAATCCACCAGTCGCACACCAATTAGGAACTTGACCACAAACCAAGATAGTTGTTCTGGTAGAGTTAGATACCGAGCTACACGTAGAAACCGTAACAAGAACACAAGATTATTCTTCTCAACCAGCCCAACCTACCCATTAGAACTGGACAATGTTCAAAAACACACTGCAAAACCCATAGGTGCTTCAATCTAATTAATGACCTAACAAAGACCTTTTCTCACATTTCCTTCTTGGATTTGTTGGAAAACATTCCCACCCACAGTGGCTACTCTCTTAGAAGCATTAGGTCTTGGTCATCTAATTAACACCACTCCTCCCGAAATGCAAGTAAACCATGTAGATTTTGATGTCTACCCTCTCAGGGAAGCCGGATAGTGATACTTGAGTTTATATTTGATATAAGAAAAATGCCAACAGATGCTGAAATCACACGTAGAGGTGACCCAACCTTTCACTTGTAAGTATGGGTTTATAATAATTATGTTAAAAGTGCAATGATTGATGATGGGCAGCATTTAACATAGTCCCATTCACTTTTCTTCAAAATCTAGGATATGGAGAAACAAATTGTTCTACAACACGAAATATGCTAAGGGGTTATGATAGCCTCAAGGCCACTTCAATTGGGACTATAATGTTACCAGTCACCTTAGGACCCAAGACAGTCCTCACCGAATTTTATACTATAGATCGGGAAAAAAACTATAATATGATTCTCGGTTGACCATGGATACATCGCATGAAGGAAATCCCTTCCATGTTATTCCAGGAAATAAGATTTTTACACCTAGGAAAAATCTTTGTGGGCACAATGAGGCGACCCAAAACCCTTCGACATACACCTACCAGTTTGAAGAAGAGACCAAGCATTCACTATGAGTTTGAACTCCCAATGAATCAACTTAACAAACTAGTCAATTCAAAGCCGTAAATAAAGTTGATACCTACAACTGATTTAGAAATCACAAATCTAGTCAAACGCATTCCAACACTAAAAATGAGACTAACGTCATAGAGACAAGATGATTAAGAACTACCGTAAAAATTGTTGAGTTACTAGAGAAAGATTTACCTATTCTTCTACCATTTGATTCCATGGGTATAGGATGTACCCTAGGAATTTGTTCCCTCTAGTGGATGAAGTTTGTATGGTAGAAGTAACCGAGGGAAAAGAAGAAGACATGAAGAATGTTCCAATATACATTTTTTTGAGTAAATATTGGAACCTCCACTTTGATGGCGCTAGATTTCATTTCGGTCCGGGAAGGTGTGATCTTTACTTCTCCCAAGGGAAAGATCCCACCTTTTCCCTTTAAGTTAAACTTTGAATGTACAAACAATGGGGCCAAATACGAAGCCCTCCTCCTTAGCCTCATCATAGCCAAAAGAATGGGCATTGATAACATTAGAGTACTAGGAGACTTACAATTAGTTCGTAAACCAAGTATCCGAGGTATATGAGACCAAATCGAACACTTACAACTATATAAAATGTTGGTATTAGATCTAACCAAAGGATTCGACTTCATATCAATCAAAGCAATCCCACAAGAATAGAACCTTCTTGCTGATTCAATAACAACCTCAGCTTCCCATTTCACTCCAAGAAGTGAGTTGGAAAATAAAAATTTCATGGTATCACTTCGTATTGAACCATTGGTTTGTAAAATACCAATAACCTCGATCTTGACGCGCATATAGAAGCTGAAAATGATATTACAATCCTAGATCATTTTGACAACAATAAGGTCACTCTTGGATATCCGAATGCCTATGCGGAATCGTGCATCTCGCTCATCACATAGTATATTTCTCCCTAATCCCATCTTCCTCTTCCTATTTTGGAAATCCCATGATAGAATCTCCCCCACAAAAGAATCTCAAAATCTACGAGGTAGAGAATGGAGAAGGTTTGGAACTACCTCCAGGACCCTCCTGAATTTGAAGAAGGCAACGCTTCCTTAATTGAAGGAACGATTGACATAAATATTGGAATGGAGGAAGAACCAAAGATTTTGAAGTTGGGATCCTCGTTAACTCCAGAGGAGATAGAAATACATACCCAGATCCTCAAGGAACATCAAAAGGATTTCACATTTAATTACAAAGAAATGACGGGAATTGCACCACATATCATGGTACACAATCTTGTCACCAAACCAGATGCAAAGCCAATCAAGCAAAAGTCAAGACCAATGAAACCAAAAGTGGCTCTCATGGTGAAAGAAGAAGTAATGAAACTTCTCTAGGTGGGATTCATCAAACCAGTTGACTATTCACAATGGGTATCTAATATCGTCCTGTTCTAAAAAAGAATGGGAAGATACACATTTGCATAGACTTAGGGACATTAATAAAGTTTTCCCCAAAGATGAATTCCCATTACCATCCATTGACGTCATTGCTGATGCAATAGTTGGATGTGAACTTTTGTCTCTCCTAGATGGGTTCTCGGATATAATAAAATCAAAATATCTGAAGAGGATCAAGCCAAGACTATGTTTATAAATCCTTGCGGAACTTATTGTTGCGATGTCATGCCATTCAGTCTTAAGAACACTAGCACTACATACCAATGGGAAATGACATACATATTCCATGACCTTATTCATAAGATTGTGGAATCCTACGTAGATGACTTGTTGGCCAAGACCAAGAAGTGATGTGATCACCTAGAAGTACTCTGTATCATTATCTCATGATTGATCTAATATGGCATCACATTAAATACAAAGAAATGCATATTTGGTGTGACAGGAGGCAAGCTTCTGGGCTACATTATATCATCACGAGGGCTTGATGTCGATCCAACCAAAATCTGGGATGTTCTTGAAATGATTCCACCATCAGACGAGTCCGGTATTAGATCATTTCTTAGGGAAAATTAGTGTAATTCGAAGGGTCATCCCTAACTTAAGTTTTGTTGTTCATCCAATCAACAATTTATTAAAGAAGGATTATAACATTGATTGGACGGAAGAATGCAACGAGGCCTTCGAAGCAGTTAAACGCTTCTTGTTGTCTCCTCCAATGCTAATGCCTCCTAGACCAGATCATCCTTTGATCCTGTATTCATGGGCTACTAATGTCTTGCTAGCCTGCATGTTGGCTCAGGAAGATAATGATAAATGGGAATGTGTAGTCTATTTCATTAGCCAGACGTTTCTTGATTATGAAACACATTACACATAAGGCAGAAAGAGAATGCCTTACCATAGTCTTCACAACAAAATGTCTAAGACATTACATGTTGAATCAAGAAACCAGGGTCATTGTAAAGACAAATCACTTACGGATATTCCTCATGCAAGGGTATTTATCTAAAAAGGTTAGATGTTTCATAACCTTAATGGGTGAGTTTGAACTAACATTTGTAAACCAAAAGTCCGTTAAGGGACAAATCATTATAGATTGGTGGCTGACAATCCATTGATGGGTGTGATCACGGTAGATCTAGACTTTCCCGATGAGTGCATATATTTGTCGAAACCAGGCCCCCATCTCTATATGTCCTTAGTACATCGACATCGTCAATTTCATCATGGACCACACATACCCAGAAGGTGCCACATTGTAACAAAGAAGGTGGTTACGCATTATCGATGTTAAATATGTTATTTTAGAATAGGTACTCTATCGTAGGGCCTTCGATGGAATGCTTTTAAGATGTGTTGACACGGAAGAATCCAAAAATATTCTTTACGAATCCCACAGTGGGATATGTGGAGGCCACTTCGGTGGCCACACCACTACTACTGCAAAATACATCGAATGGGATATTTGGCCCGATTTGGAACATGACACAATAGAATTTGTGTGCAAGTGTCTTAATTGCCAAGAGTTCTCCCATGAGATTCACATGCCAGCACAAGCTCTGCAACCAATCGCAACCCCATGGCCCTTTTCCACGTGGGGCCTAGATTTGATAGGGAAATTCTCTCCCTCGTCAATAGATGGCCATAACTTTATAATCATGGCCACATAATATTTTACTAAATGGGTAGAGGCCATGCCTCTCACCACCGTACCAGGTTCTGTAATCGCTAAGTTCATTTTGAATCAAATCATTTACAGTACTTGTCCTAAGAGTCATTATCTCAGATAATGGCACATCCTTTAAGAACGATGAGTTTCGTGAGTTATGCAACAGATTCAAGATAAACCATCATACAACCTCTCTTTATTACCCCCAAGCCAATGGATAGGCTGAAGCAACAAACAAAACATTAAAATCTATTCTCGCTTCAAAACAGTTAAGGAAAACAAATTGATGGCATTTAAAATTATACCCGACCTTGTGGGCCTATCGAACATCAATAAGAACACCAACAACGACAACCCATTTCTCATTGGTATTTGGGGCAGAAGCAGTTCTCCCGCTTGAGGTCGAAATACCCAATCTTCGCATCTCATTATAAGGGATTTGGGAGAAGAAGCCTATAGAGAGGCACACCTCTCTCAACTAGAAAGCCTTGATGAGGCCAGGTTAAACACCGAACAACGACACAAAGCCTATGTTGACCAGATGTGCCAACAATATAACAAAAAGGTCTACGAATGAGAAATATACAAGGGAGATCTAGTTCTAAGACTAGACAGTTGGATTGATAAGAAAACCAGTGAAGGAAGGAAATTCTAGCCCAAGTGGTTGGGCCCATACCGAGTCATGAAAGACTATGGAAATGGTGGATTTCTCTTGTGTAAAATAGAAGGTGAGGAATTTAATGAAACTGTCAATTCCTTGCATCTTAAACAGCTTTTTACTCATAATTCATTAGATCACCATTTGTACATTATGTCTACCTACATTGCATTAGTCACTCGGTTGTTTCATTTTGTTCAATCACTGTAGAATTTTGTGGTCAAGGAACTTATTTTCAAGCAATTTATTACAAGATTCTGAAAATATTGGCAAAAGCATTCAAATCATATCTCTTCAAATTTCATAATATCATTAAATGGTTTCAAAATCATCTCATCAATTCGACAGACAAAATCTTGACAAAACCATACCAGTGGCCCGCATACTTGGTCATACTCATTCTTTCTACTAGGTTAAGTTATTCTTACCTATGGTATGTTCTAGAAGCTTCTTGGTGTCACATCTATCCCTCTTATGTCTCTTTGAAACAAGGATACTCCAAAATCACAGATCAGAAATGTTAAAGCCAAATTAAATAAAAAATACTAAACACAATAGAATATTTTATTTTACACACTTCTTTGCCCTACCAACCTTTGGTGATGAGACCACATCTCTTACTAGTGGTGTGAGGTTGGGAAAGGAAGGAGTGCCCTTACTCGCCTATGTCTTGCCTTCGGTGATAAGCCCATGCTTCTTACCAAAAGTGTGGGGCAAGACGTAGGGGTCCGTTCACACAAATTAATGAATCTTAGTATTTTAAAAATTCAAAGCAAAGATTATTAAGTGAAATTAAATATCCAAATTCCAAAGAGATCAAATCCTCAAAACCAGATTTTGTCAACCAAATTACCATTTATATATCTAAGTCTAGATAAACTAGAAAGTAAGTTGCATTCGAGCTATGTAGTATTTTCTTGAGTAAGAATAAGTACGTAGGTCTAAAATTTGGTTTTTGTCAATACCTTCGTCTTTCTCTCATCATTTCCATTTAGTCAAACTCATACAATTTGCACCCTTCCAAACTCTCGGTGTTGAGCCCTTGCATCTTAATAACTACGTGGAGTTAGGAGTGGGGCAAGTTCATCTCATCATCACTACATATTTATCACGTTTTTCCAAAACAAGAAGAAGCAACGAACATTTCCCAAAGAATCCAAAAGTTTAGTACTACAATATGTTTGCATCATCACATATCAACATTACAAAAATAAGAGAAACATTTTATTCAACACTTGTTATCACCTATCATCCATTGCATACATTATGAAAAGAATATAAAAACAAAGATTCTAAAAACATCTAGTGTACACATGAGAAATGAATCACAAAACTCTAGATACAAAGAAGATATAGATCAAAAAGATATATATATATATATATATATATATATATATATATATATATATATATATGTATGTATGTATGTATGTATGTATGTATGTATGTATGTATGTATGTATGTAAGAATCGTGTTTTACATACAATGCAATCATGCACTAAGCATGGTCAAAACGCTCAATGATCCTAAAAATACAAAAACAACTCATATAAACATCCAGCAAAATCACTACAAAAAGACCAAACGGCCCCTCAATCCCTGTGGGATCCCTCAAAGGGTGCACAATCACGTCTAGGGATCCTGCTACGACGACACTCTGAATGAACTGAGTGCTCATGATCATAGCCACTGGATGTGGTCTCACTATGAGAATGACTCCACCTCATCAAACGCTCAACAATCTTGTATCTAGCTAGCTCAAGATACGGAGGGAGGACACTAACTCTGTCGCCTTCCAGATAGGGGAAACCACATCAGTGTGTTGGCTGGCTACTAAAGGCTCTTTGATGTCCTCGATAAGCTGAGCTTGGGTCTTCCTCGAAGGAAGCAACAAGGTGTCAGCACACACCTAGTGAATCAAATCGTGCCATCCCCTGGAAATAAAAAGGGAAATAACAAGTTAGAAAATCACCAAAAACAAGAAAAACACAAATGAAACAACAAAAAGAAATATCATCCAAACATCTCTAACTAACAAGGTCGAGAAAAGAGTAGTAACTCACTCAAATCTCCAGGCATCTAGGTAGGGTCTCTAGGATCTGTGCCTTCTACCGACGTTGTTACCGACTGTGGATCCTCCCCAAAATCTGGAAAGAAATGACATCCTGCCATGGACTCATCATCTCCCCAAATTCCTGAGAAGGAAACTCCTATGAGACCAAGGTCTCCTTCTCTGCACTTGCCTCTGTCATCTCTGTCCTTAAGATATCTTGAGTGTTATGCCACTCAGCCGTGCTATCATCCTCCTTGGCCATCCCATCAGCCTCACCTCCAAATCCCTCTCCCATCGTCTCCTCCTCGCATCCCCTCCTGTGAACTCCTTAGAGTCTGAGTCCACATCAACAGGCTCATCCTCCCCCACCGAAAGCAGGAACATCCCCGATCTGAAGTAAGGGTTCTCGAGGAGTACCGACTACCCCTCGGCCCGAACCACCTGCCTAACTATAATAGGAACTCTAGGAGTAACCATGGTCCAACCTCGATCTCCTCTAGGACCTCCCCAGGGCCTCACGAATAGTCCTGTATACTGGCCCCACTGGAGGAAGCATATCAATGTAGGGGAGGCCAAACTGCTGAGGGACTTGATCAAATGGGTGGACCTCCACCCTCTCTATCCTATCTACTAATTGACCTATAGTAGAGCAGACAATCAATGTATGTGTCTCCTCTCCCCATACTCCTACCATGGCCTGATAAGGAGTGGCCTCCCATATCTGTAGTAGTCAGTGAAGCCCTTTGGTTGATGAGGCATCTTGAGTACTATCATCCCCATCCACCTCACTGCTCTAACAGTCCCCAGATCCTCTGCTAGTACACCCCTCCCATAGGGGACAATGCACTCATACACCCAACTCATAACTAGAGTGTGATGACTCAAGGACTTCCCCTGTAACTTGACCACCTTGTATAATTCATGGTATGTAGTCCCAAGAATGTATGCTACCTAAACATAAGTATGGCCATGGGCCTCAATTTGTACAATAATGGGAGCCCAACAATATAAGAGAGTATCTCCTCCCTTATCCCAAATCAACTGTGATGCCAATATACCCATAATAGCCTTACGGATGATAGGGATAGGAGAAACAACAATAGATCAGACCTTCACCCCCTTCTTCGAGCCAAAGGAGACAACAACATCTCCCATATAAGTAGCCCACTGAACCATCTGAGACCTGGATCCTGCTGTCTTAAGAGACAGCTGCCTCCCAAGAATCGGAACCCCCAGTATACAATAAATGTCCTCCAGGGTGATATTCCACTCACCCCTAACACTGGAAACTAGAAAGTATTCCGGTCTGCATCCCAGTATGAAAATAAGTCACACAATATGTGACTAGCAGGAGCAACATGAGGAACTTGTGAAATCCTTCAAATACCGGCCCTTTGCAGAGTGTCTCACTCTGCCTGAGTTAGTAAGTCTAACACTACAGGAGCCAATCACACTCCCTCTCTCTACTCCACCTAATGTACTCCTCCTTCTGCATCCAACCAAAACAGAGAAAAAGAGCAAGTTAACAACATAGTCCAATAGATAAGCTCATCAAAAACATAGAAAAATGTCAAAAATGCAAAAATAATTAACTAATGTATCTTGTTTCGCTTTCTGCCCGTAACCGCCACCCTATGTAGAGCGGTGGTTATGTGACCACCACCATCACAAGGTGGTGGTCCCATGACCGCCACTTTGTGCTGGGTGGCGATCTCCGTGCCGATTCAGTCAGATGCATGCCCGTAAAGCCCTAAAAATGCCTAAAATAGCAAAATACACCATTTTGAGTGAAATAAAAGCCTACCCTATGGGCACCCCCTAGAGACTCATTTAACACTAATATTTTTGAAAATAACCCCCTAAGACAAAGATTTCAACATTTTTATATTTTAGGTTTAAAAACAATGAATTGAGAAAAACTAACCTAAGACTTTACAGGTCGATGTCTTGCTCTCAGAGGCATGATCACGATCTCGCAACGAATGTTTTGACTACACTCTCATCGAAAATGGTTACCATGGGTCCCAGAGCTCAAAAAATGCCAAATTGGCATGCAAAAATGAATAGGAAAATGAGCTTGTTATATATATATATATATAACACATTCAACCTTGTTTTGAATGTTCTTTCACAGAGTTGGAGCGTCGATGGAGGTAAGTTCTTATCCCCGTGTAAATGGTAAGTCCTCATTTCATTTTAATTTAGTATTTATTTTTGATTTCTTTATCTATCTACACTTGAGTCCTCTTTTCATTTTGTAGATAGCAGGAATCTGGATGGTGACATTGCGACACATGGGTATGTCAGGTATAGCTTCTAACTCCCCATTTCAGGACCGCCATACTCGGACCCACCGTTTTATGCCCCTTCATGGCTAAAACTCTTCTCTGATGATTTAGATCTCTTCGCAAGGTATTCAGAATCCAAAAAGCATGCTAAGTATACATTTACATCCTAAAATGCCTTATCCAGCCTTCACATGCTCTGGTTCGACCTCGTTCCTCTCTTTTCTTGCATTTTGGTCTTTAGTTATAGAATAGCCACCTCCTGCTGGGTGGCGGTCCCATGTTGCCACCCGGAGACAGGGCGGTGGTCCAGAATCGCCTCCCTACACAGGGCAGTCCTATGTGCATTTTCCAAAACTTTTTGATGCTCTCGTCAACGTAAAAAATCAAGTGGCACTCGTATTTCTCAACCACTCTTGCTTGCATTTAAGTTTTAGCCACTGGTAAATAGTAATTCCTCTTTGTTTATAATAGAAGAGTTCAATTCAATCTTACCCTCTGGTAAATCAAAGTGCTATAAATACCAAGCTTGTTTACAAGCAAATGGCCCCTCTTCCTCTATGATTTATTATTCAGTGTGTTTGAAAATTTCTTGAATATGTCTCAATAGGTTTAGATTTTGTAAAGCTTTCAGCCTCTCAGTTCAAGGCTCCACAGTTCTGGTTTAGAGATCATTGGATCTCCCTAGTATCATCTTGTTCCATTATTGTTCTCCAAATAACTGGTTTAGCATAAACAATTCTAGTTCTAGATTATGTTCATTTGAATCTTGATTATGTTTAGAGTTATAGGTTGTTGTTTCATCACAGGAAGTATAGGTCCTAGAGATTTTGGTGTGCTTGTATTGTATCCCTGTAATAATCCTCGCTAGGAATTACATAGTCAAGCTTTGTTCTCTTGCACTATCCCTCTCCTACTTGCATTCTGTTCGGCTTACGTCCAAGCTGCCACTGTTCGAACATCTTCTCCTACTGCCATTGTCACATTCCCACTTTTTTGGATTCACAAGAACACGAAGGAACGAAGAGATCACACTGAGGGGAAAAGTCATAATACAACTGGATTTACGATGTTATGTAAACTCCAGGTTTGAATTGTTGAATTTGTAGTTACAATATATCAAATAGAATAACAAATCATTTTATTTCAGTTAAGCTTGCTTTCAGTATTACTAGGGAAGCTATGGGGAATGATAGCTTCTGAGAAGCTATGATTTATTCCTCACTTATGAGGTAAGATTGAAGGTCTTTCAATTAAATTAGTTAGTTATTTAATATTTAGGATAAATTCACAAATGCATGGCAAATAGCTACATTTGGCTACCTTGCTTGTTTTAATTATGTTATTAGATTAATTGTTTGTTATCTAAATATATTAGAATAGTTGCTCTTTAAATTTCGTTCAAATTCACATCTTTGAAAATACAAAAATAATAATATAAGCATAGTGTAGATTTATTTTCATAATTAGTTTACTTATTTCAGTTAAGTTTGGTTATCTCTTATATGACAATTATAGGACCCAGAGAGCCCAATAATTACGTATTCGAACCAAGTAATACCTCGGCCCAAATCTCTTCACAACATTAATGAGATATAGATCAAGGTCTTAGAATTCACGTCTTTCAAACAAAAACAAACCCACAAGCGGTTAGTGAGCAATTGAGAGAATTGAATATTGAAGGCGATAAAGCATACGCATCGCTACGGTAAAATCAACCCAACTATAGATTACCTTGATAGGATATCCGCATGACCATACAAGAACCTGAAAGAGAGCAAATATTTTGTTGTGATCCATTAGTTCCACAACCAAATGTAGGAGACCTTCTCATTGATATAGACATAGGCTTACACATACAAGTTGCTAGAACACCCGTAAGGTATTCCGAGAAGATCGCACAACTCCTGGTATTAAACATAGAAGTTGAAAAATCTTATGACTATTGGATAGTCAGAAGAAGAGATTGATTCTTCACGTGACCATAACAGTCCGCAACAACCACAAACTCATGGTTGTGATCCCGTGTCCCATAACCTAACGGGCTTGCCAATCGGTTAAACATTGACACTAGTTTACGCACGTTGGTGTTTAGATCCTCACCACTCCCACCCGATATCATAACACAATTTTCCATATTAAACATAGAAGAAAATCAAGCTAATATTTTCTAGGTTAGACCAGAGAACCGCCCATAGTTTCTTACAAATCCACTACACATCCCACTACCACTTTCATGACCTTGTTTGGAAATATACACGGAGCACCTACGGGTCATTTTCCACGCATTCAACAACCAATAGATAGGATCTCGGCAAAACTCAACATTGATTGGAGTCTCCGAGCAGCTATTATATCCGAATGATCCATTACACCAATTCGGGTTAGGAGATATTTTTTCCCTTAGACTTGCAGATCTTGTTATTACGTGTTGAGGATATAAGATTTCCCAACTAGTTTGTCCACATCCACATATATTTCATTTCCACCGCTATCTCAGCATGACCTCGGGAGGTCGGGTATGAAGAAAGGATACTTTTGATTCTCATGCTCTCCTGTCACTTTTCTATTGTAAAAAATTGGTGAACCTGATGTGAAATGCAACAACTACTCCCTTTTAATTTCCATTTATTTCATCCATCTTCTCTCCTTCCCATCATTCTATGGGTATTTATATACCCCCAAATATGTCGGGATACGGCACATATGGCAGACCTCTCTTAGGTCTTGAAGCATATTATGGTCAAACAAATGAAAACCATCACCCTCGCTTCCACATGGGTCGACAACTATTCAAGCAACTACTTGACATCACAAAGTACTCCTCAAAGAACTTGTTCTAGTTCTTCATTCTCGAATTGAGGAGTTGGATCAGCTCCACACAAATACAATAACTAGAGCCCTCAGCTATAACAATATGACGCGTTCGGAGAATCCATTTCATCTCCTTGGGTTTTATTCGGACAAAAAATAAATAGGTAGTTATATCCACTCCCATTTTTGGATGACGAGTACTTAGCACACTACGCTAGAAGTGAACAACACTTCCAAAACATGTACCCATAATAATAATAACTTTACTCCAACAATTAATGGTGGATTTTAATTTTCCATCACGATAACAACAAAAACAACGATGACGAAAAATCCAGACACAAGGTCCAATCGAAACCCAACTAGATATCGAACCAAAACTAATGGCAATAGCCTTAAAATTTTAAGTTTAACAACTAGCAACCTAACCAAAGTTTTGGACCACAATAGGTTTCAAACCAACAACCTTGAAACTATAATCCCAACTTGTATTGTGGTTTCTACAAGATTCAAGGCCATGATACTAGGACTTGTTGCGACTACGATAAATTCATGCAATGTTTTCTAGAAGACCAAAGACAACTCTTTATAGATATGTTTTTAACAAATTTTGCATTACCCACGCCAAATGCTTATACGGGAGCAGTTTCCCCTCAAAATGCACCCCTCAAGATTTTTAATGATCCTCTCCTGAATCACTCTAACAATAACAGGTTAGATCCAAACGAGACAAATAAAGGTGTTCGGTAGGAAATAATGATTATGAAGCCTCAACTTCATCAAATCCGCCGTTTGCACCCCAATTAGGAACTTGACCACAAACCAAGATAGTTGGTGCGGTAGAGTTAGATACCGAGGTACACCTAGAAACCATAACAAGAACATGAGATTATTCTTCTCAACCGGCCCAACCTACCCATTAGAACCGAGTAAAACATTCAACAAACACTTTGGAAAACCCATAGGCTCTTACGATCTAATTAATGACCTAACAAAGACCGCTAGGTTTCTCAAAAGTAGATGTACCTTTATTTGCAGCCTTCTTATTCAACTGCCCACACATCTCTACTTCTTCCCCAAAGTATGCACAGGTGTCTAGTTGAATCTTAAATCCTTTCTTGTGGTCTCTAGCCAGAATAAAATCCATGAGTCCCATGAAATCTGTAAATGCCTTGTCATTTTCAAAGAAATCTATGGGCACGTGAAGTTGTTGATCCCAATCTATGAGTTCAGGATATATAAGGGCTACTGGATATTTTTTTAAGGGGATGGATTCATATAAGGTAAGGAATGACGAATTTGGGAATAGGTTCGTGGAGGCAAGATCCTCATAGAGGCTACATTGGGAATCTACGTCACTATCAGAATGAGATGAAATATCCTCACGTTCAGAAGAGGTGGCATCATTCTTAGAAGGTAGAGCGTTATGAGGATTTATCCCAAGGCCATGTTTATTCGACTTAAAATGAGGGATGGGAATAGGCTCTAATCAGCCTTGTGCATTAATGCCACATCCAAACCCACTATAGCCCATGAAAAACATCATGTGGGGACCTTTGATGTACTGAGGTGCTTGATTACATGAAGCCATGGTGCCTTCTGGCACTCTGGTGGTAGGATCTTCTAACATTTTCTCCTCATATAGGAGACCACTATGGACAAATTTTTCCAATGGTTTAGGACATTTTTCGCGAGTGCTCTTAAATTGAAAATAAGCATTACCCATTGTCCTGGGGGATCGATAAGTCGATATGAGAAAATCTTGTTCAAGAGTGAATGGCTTACTTGGGCCATATTTTGTCGACGTTGCCTCCCATGAAGAGAATGGGTTGACCAATGAAGGAAAGTCTTGATTTGTAAGGCATGAGGGACTTTGAATCTATCCATTTTTTATAGCTTCTGTATGTAGGGGGACAACTACATCTACAAAAGGACACTCATAAGTTGCACAAGAAAAATTGTGCAATGCCCTACAATGTGTGAATGGTTTCGGGTCACCAGAATGGTAACCACCTAACCTTCATGAGATAACTTGATGCATTGATGAAAAGTTGATGGAATAGCTTGCATGGCATGGATCCATGGGTGCCCCAAGAGCATGTTGTATGGAAGGCCCAAGTCAAGGAAATGGAACATTGTGTCATGACATGCTCGGCCTAACTCCATGGGAACCACTATAGTCCCTATTGATTCTCTTTCTTCATTTTCATACATTGTTATTGTGATAGTCTTAGCTCCCAACTCTGTTTCGAATGGTCGGCACAGCTAACCACTTCAAAGTGCAAATATTTAGACCAGATCCCCCATCTACAAGTACTCTCTTGATTTTGTGACAGGTAACCACCACTTTGAGATACAAGGGTAAGTTATGTTCTAGGTTGTTATGCGGGATTGTAGTATGATCAAAAGTAATATGATCATTTGAGTCTAGGTGCGCAATCATGGCTTGAAGGTTCATGGGGTCTACATCTGTGGAAACCCCTAAATTTTACAAAGTTTTATACAATATGTTCTTATGGGCATTAGAGATCTTGAGGATATCGAGAATAGATATCCTAGCAGGTGTTTTCTCTAACTGCTCTATTAAATTATATTGACCTTCCTAAGGAATAGGCACAGGATCTGGTATGACTAAATGGACCCATCTTGTCCCTACTGCGCAACTCTTTTCTAAAATCTAGATGGTGTTGATCTGTTCATTAGATGAGATAATACATCCAATGAGGGAATCATAAGGACTATCATTTGTAGGGTAAACATAGGCAGTAGTCCTATAGTCATTGGAGGTTTGCCCTTGATCTGGTTTCCTTTTCTTTTTATCTACATGGTTAGGAAAAGGTTCCTTGTAAATACCCATTTTTTCATTTGAACCTTTCCCGGACTCAGGGGGAGAATCCACAATGATATTTCCTTCCTCGATGAGGTCTTGTATATAATGGCGCAATCTCAAACACCTATCTATTTTGTGTCCTTTAACATGGTGGAAGTCGCAATATTCATGATCTTTGAACCAAACCAGTTTTGGAGCATCCTCTAGGTATGGTACTGTTGTAGTTGGATATTCCACCATTTTTACATCATCCAATTGTTTTAGGATGGTAGATAAGGACTCGTTAAGGATGTAAACGTACGTTTTGTAGGCACTTTGGGACGAGGTCCTTGCGAAAGCTTTAAAAGTGGGCCTGTCTATATGGCTTGGAATCTCTTGGAGTCTGTAATGCCATCACCAACAACATGCTTATTCTTATTGAAGAATTTAGGTTTGTCTATGGATTTGGCTTCATGCTTGTTTTTAATGACAGGTTTAAGCATTCCCTTGGCAATGAGGGCTTTCTCAATTTGATTGCCTTTCTCTATGACCTCTTTGAAGTTAGAGCCACAATTCATTTGTAAGTGAAAGGCTATTTCAGGGTTTAAGTTAGGAACAAATATGCTCACTAACTATTTTTCTGGTAATGCAAAAGGAAAACAACCTGCTAACCCACACCATCATTGTAAAAATCCCTGCAAATATCTCATTGGGTTTTTTTCTTTGTATTGCATAGATCGTTCATTGTGATGTCGTTTTCCATATTATAGGAGTAATGCCTTATAAATTTCTCCACTAATGCGGGCCACATTGGAATGCAACCCTTGGGTATGCTATAGAACCATTCCAATCCCACGGCTCCTAGGCTACGAGGAAAAAGTCGTATTAAGAAATTATCGCTATATGCGACCTCTTGGCAAGCCATGTAAAAGTATTTTATATGATCACGAGGATCACTTTTACACTTATACTTATCAAACTTGGGAATGGTAAAGTGTTTTGGGAAAGGTTGTTGTAACACATCCTTATAAAAGGTGTAAGGGCATAGTTCTTCATACAAATATTTCTTATTTTAGCCTACATTTCCTTGTTGTAATGTAGTAAGCGTATCTTTCATAGATTTTAACTCTTCCTGAATGAGTTGCTCCTTAGTAGGTGACATTGGTCTTTTTACCTGAGTCGCCTTAAAGGTATAGTCTGTGTGTGGATCAATTTGAAACTCGCTAAGTTTGTTTTTGTCTTTGTCTTTGTATATGTTTCTTCTTGAAGAGCCTAGGTTTTCTAGTTTCGGCTCAACTTCAAGATCTATTTTGGAGGATCTCCTCCTCAACCAGGGGTCCTCTTCTTCATCAAATTTTAGAACAGGGAAGCTTTAAGCTCAATTTTCACTTTATGTGAAGCTTTATAGTGAGGTTCTTGTGATGGTTCTCCTTCGACAACGACCTTATGTTGCCCTGGAAGTGGAAGTGCATCCCACATCAAAAGGGTTATACGTATCTAAGATGAATCTTCGTTCTCCTAGGTTAGGGTTAATGATCTTTGTTTCTTCTTCACGCTCTTTTGGAAGTTTATCTCCTAATGCTAAGACTCTTGTGAGTAATTGATCTTTATTATAATATAGGAGTTCATCAAATCTATTTAGGTCTAACCTCTGTTGTTCTCGGAAGAGTCGACTCTTCTCCACTATGATCAATTAATAGCTCGTATCTTTGAATTGAGAAAAGAGAGGTGCTAAATTATTTCCGCTAAATGGGAAGGTTGTGAAATGGTTTTCTCCCATATCATGATCATTTGATTTTGTTGCCATTTTTATGATTTTAGGCATTACTATCGACGCGTTTGTATGTAGCTAGCGTGACCCCTAAGTGCATGGTTTCTACAAGTTGTTCAAGGTGATGTATAAACTTTACCACGGTGTATCCTAGATGTAGTGTTATGCAATCATTTTTATCAAGGAAAACTTATGTGCGTACCTAAATGTAATGATCACTCAATTTTTTGTTACCGCTACTTTATGCCCTAAAAATAGATAGTGAAAAGGATGTACTAATACGTAAGTCGAGTGAGAATTCTAACAAGGCCTAAGTAACTTGACATGATGTTGACATAGTCTCTTGACAAGGTATACCTAAAACTAGTTTGAATGCTGATGAAAGCCAAAAAAGGAAGTCGTGAATAAATATAGTGTAACAACGTCACCATGATACATTAACCAAGCAAGCAAGGTGTCAGTACCATGATAAATTTAATGCGATATATATAAGGTGTTATCGACACTTTTCAAGAAGACTCAGATGACATCAAAACTAAAACCAAGTGATAAGTATAACAAGGAGTTTTTAATCATGTGAGCAGCGTAACCGTGTAATAAAGGGACTTATACCATTTTCTCACAAAATGAGAATACGATGTAAGTACCAAGATTGTGTGTCTAGGATGTGAACAAAACTATCAACTCAAGAAGAGACAAAAGATGAACCAAACTCACAGTGGTGAAGATGATCTTGAAATCAAGATGGAAGGACCTTTATCAAAGATATGAAAAGTGTACCTATGCACTTTAGACGTTTAACAACCCAGCCGCAAACATGGATGAGCGTAAACGAAAAAAAAAGTGGCGAGCACCATCTTTGATAAAAATGCGTAAGGTATTCACATTTCTCACCCCCAAAAGATATGGGCGGTGAGAACGCAAAGGTACAGATAAAAATATGAAAACAAACCAAGTGCCACTTGGGCAGAGTTTCGCCTTATCTAAAGACAAGAATAAAACTAAGTGAAAGTGGGACATAGTTTAGTTTCGTGATGAAAGACACTTAGATCAAAATCACAAGGGTTCTTTTCCTTGTTCGAAAAACAAGGTTGATTCCAGATGAGTTGTCACTTTGTGATGGCTTGACGCAACAATGGACTAGTAAAGTGGGCTCCAAGATAGAATGGCCTCCTTAATAAGTTCTCTCAACTAGGTGTTACAAAGTTTTCTTAAGCGAGCGTGATTTACCTAAATAGTCCCTTGCCTATCGTGGGAGTATCTCGGCTTTACTTTACCCCCTTCAAGAAAAAAGGGAAACTAGTGTGTCCACGTGTTCTCTCCCTGGGGTCGTCATACAGACAATTGGTAACTCTAACTCACAAGGTGTGCTAGTCAATTGGGTAAGTAGAGTGCTTCCTATTTCATCCATGAGGTTACACAGTGGTGGACTACTTTAGGGTTCCTAGTACCACCCCCATTGTTATAGCTTAAGGTGTTATGCCAAAGGGGTTATGTTCTAGTTGAGCGGATAGGGACGTACCCTTTTCGAAACCTGCAATACAATGTTTTGAATACGGTGTGTTTTTTTATCTTGCTTAACTTAATGTGGTTTTAAGTAGCACACCATTTGGAAACCCTGCAAGAGCACATGTATTAGAAGTTTTGCATTTTGGACATATTTATTCTACAAGTGTTGGGTCCTATATACAATAATTCTTTAGTAGTTTTCCATTTGTAAACTTAAGAAAGAGAATTTACACTTTGCTTTTGATTCCTAATATCACCAAAAAGGTGCGAAGGAAGAGCATACGCAATGTGAAAATTCCACTAATACAAATTGTATGGAAATCTATTTTAATTTTTTAGCATCATAGAAAAAGTGTTTTTAAAGTATGACATAAAGTTTGAACAATTGTTTTGATCTCCAAGATTGCCAAAAAGGCTCAAGGAGAGAGCATACACACTCTATAAGCTTTATTAAAGCTAAGAAATGAAAAAATTAATCTATGAAAGTTGAAATAGTAAAAAAAAAAAAACCTACAACCAATTTATTAGTGTAAAAAAACCTTTCAAAGTGTTAGAATAGTCAAGAAAATATTTTTTAGACTTTAAGATACATTAGAAAATGACTAGTTACCTAATAATGTAAACCATAAATTTTTGTAAGTCAAAATCCTAATTTTATGATTCCATTGTGTAGTTCTCTTCAATACCTTTCCAACACAACAAAAACAGAGTCATTTTGAGCTCGGGAGCAAAAGTTATGGCCTCGGAAGATTGCTAATGATGTCTGCGCTAAGGTTTGGGCATGTGCGCCATTGTTAGTGTACCTGCACCAATGTTAGTGTACCTATGCCACTATTAGTGTACCTATACCACAATTAGTGTACTGTGCCAAAATTAGTGTACATGTTCCACAATTAGTGTACCTACGCCACAATTATTGTACACTGCGCCGGTGTTAGTGTACTGTTCCACAATTAGTGTACTTGCACCACAATTAGTGTACCTACACGCCTCTGTCAAAAAATGACAATCAGTGGTGCCTACACTGGTAGAAATGTGTATGTGCACCCTTCCCTATAGGTGGTTAAAAAACATGGGATTTTCAAACAAAATCTCAAAAAATGTCAAAATTTCATCAATTTGGTTCAATTTTGGCAGCACTTTACCTCCTTTGATCCTGCAAAGAGCACAAAAGCAAGACACTCCTAGCTAAACTAGTTAAGAAACCTGATATTTAGCCATTAATACAAAAATATTAGTAAGACCAAAAACTTGAACTAATCTAAAAAGCTTGAAACTATCCTAGAAATATTAAAACTAAGAAATAATTAGAAACTAAAAAAAAGCTTCAAAGTGAATCCATTAATGGAGGATGGACTAAGAGTCCCACCGGGCATGCCAAATGTGTTCAATGAAAATTTGCAAAAGCCATGGATTTGGGGTAAGAATCTCTAAAGAAACCCCAAAGGCTTTTAGCAAACTGATCAATGGACCATCTGATAAGAAATGAGCAAGGTTTTCTTCTTTGCATACATTAATTTGAAGTAAACAAGCAAACTAAGCAAATGAAGCTAACCTCTATTCTTTGAAAGCTTGAAATAATGAACCTAAGAGGATCTAAGCATTTAGTTATGTGTTTAAGAGAAAGAGATCTCCCCATTAATGGCTTCAAGGCCAATGGATCTTCCCTTTTACTCCATATTGGTGCTATAAAATACAAAAGCAAATGCTACTAGCTCAATGGAAGAAAATGAAATACAATCTAAAGCCTAAACAAAATACTATAATTTGTGCTAGGAAGAAGAGAGAATTCTTGGAAAATGAGGGAGGGGGTATAGCCCTATTTATAGTTTTTCATTTGGGGAAATGGGAGATTTGGGTGCATGTGGGACAAATGCTAAAGTCCAAAAATCACTTTTAGCAAGTCTAAGTGAGGTTTGACTATGTTTAGGGTAATTAACCTAGGTTAGACTAATTAATCTCATTTAGAGAGTAATTAGGGTTTGGGAAGGGCTTAATCAATCTAACGAAGTGGATTGATATTCCAAGGAGCTAATAGAAGCAAAATAGAAAGGGATAAGAAGCTAATGTAGTTAGAACGAGGCTATGACAACCTATTTAAGTGGTTTATAAGAGGAAATACGACCAAAAGGATGTCGTGAGAAGGGAGTTAGATAGGTCTAACTGGCGGTGTGCTGTCAATTTACAAAGGGAAGAATAGGGAGTGCAATATTAGGAGTAATAGTGCATTGATCAAACTACATGTGTCTACACCGAGATGCAAACCTAATTAAGCAAACAATGAAACCAAAAGTGGCTCTCATTGTGAAAGAAGAAGTAATGAAACTTCTTCAAGTGGGATTCATCAAACTAGTTGACTATTCACAATGGGTATCTAATATCATCCCTGTTCTAAAAATAATGGGAAGATACACATTTGCATAAACTTCACAGGACATTAATAAAGCTTTCCCCAAAGATGACTTCCCATCACCACCCATTGACGTCATTTCGAGTGCAACATCCGGATGTGAGATTTTATCTCTCCTAGATGGGTTCTCGAGATATAATAAAATCAAAATATCGAAGAGGATCAAGCCAAGACTACGTTTATAACTCCTTAGGGAATTTATTGTTGCGATGTCATGCCATTCGGTCTTAAGAACATTGGTGCTACATACCAACGTGCAATGACATGCATATTCCATGACCTTATTCATAAGATTGTGGAATCCTACGTAGATGACTTGCTGGCCAAGGCCAAGAAGTGATGTGATCACCCATAAGTACTCCGTATCATCCTCTCACGATTGATTGAATATGGTGTCACATTAAATCCAGAGAAATACGTATTTGTTGTGACGGAGGAAAGCTTCTCGGTCTACATTATATAAATCGTCACGAGAGATTGATGTCGATCCAACCAAAATCCGGGCTGTTCTTGAAATAATTCCACCATCGACGATAGTCCGGTATTAGATAAATTCTTGTGAAACTTGGTGCAATTTGAAGGTTCATCCCTGACTTAAGTTTTGTTATTCATCCAATCAACAATTTATTAAAGAAGGATTATAGCATTGATTGGATGGAAGAATGCAACGAGGCCTTCGAAGTAGTTAAATGCTTCTTGTTGTCTCCTCCCATGCTAATGCCTCCTAGACCAGATCATCCTTTGATCCTGTATTCACGGAGCACGATGTCTCGCTATTCTCGCATGTTGGCTCGGGAAGATAATGATAAACGAGGCGTGCGGTATATTTCATTAGCTGAATGTTGCTTGATTATGAAACATGTTACACACAGGCAGAAAGAGAATTCCTTTCCATAGTCTTTGCAACAAAATGTTTAAGACATTACATGTTGAATCACGAAATGAGGGTCATTGTAAAGACAAATCACTTACGGACATTCCTCATGTAAGGGTATTTATCTAAAAAGGTTGGACATTTCATAACCTTAATGGGTGAGTTTGAACTAACATTTGTAAACCAAAAGTCCGTTAAGGGACAAATCACCGCAAAGTTGGTTCGAATGACAATACATTGGATGGGGGTGATTTGGTAGATACTTTCCCGATGAGTGGGTATATTTTGTCGAAACCAGATCCCCCATCTCTATATTTCCTTCGTACACTCGACATCGTCAATTTCATCATGGACCACACATACCCAGAAGGTGCCACATCATAATAGAGAAGGCACTTATGTATTATAATTGCTAAATACGTTATTTTAGAACAGGTACTTTATCATAGAGCCTTCGATGGAATGCTTTTAAGATGTGTTGACACGAGAAGAATCCAAAATATTCTTTACGAATCCACAGTGGGATATGTGGAGGCCACTTCGGTGGCCACACCACCGCTCACAAAATACATCGAATGGGATATTTCGGCCCACTTTAGAACATGATGTATTTTTTTGTTTCTGCCACATGTCAATCATTCATTTGTTGCAAGGACTTGGTACCTGTTGGCGCACCCCGATTTGGTTGTGCCTGCACACTTAAGTGTGTCAAAAGATGATCTAGTACGTAAAGGCACATGGAGAAAACATAGGAAGGTGCAGAGGGTGCATGCATGATGCATGCAGAGAGTGAATCAAACTGGTGAGTAGAGAATGTATGGTTAAGGCACAACTATTACAAAGTAATGGGTGTGGCGTGTGAAGGGTCAAGGACTTAGGCACGCGGGATGGAAAGAAACTGACTCGGAAGAAGGTGAATGCGTGGAAGGTGAGCGGAAGAGGAAAGTGGAAGGAGAAAGGAAACAAGGGCGTAGGTGAACTGCGACCAAAGGAATGTGCCAAGTGATTTTGAGCATGCGTAATTCTTCAATGAATAACCGGGGCCGAATGTGTATGTAAGCTATCCAAATCACTAGGAGAGCTATTTGGATAATAGTTTTGGCAACTTTCGGGCCATTTTCCTGCTAGATGAAAGAGATTAGTAGCCTTAGAAGTCCATTGGGCATGGAGTCATCTTGTTCAATCATGAAAATGCCCCTGTGGTCACTTTGAGAATCATTTTTGCACTCTGTTCTGAATCTCACAACTGCTGAGAGAAGCTCTGCACTCTGGAAGTAACAAAAGAGCGCACACAAGAAGCATGTGAGAGGAAAGAACTATGTACAAACAAAAAATGTATGTGGAGCACACTTGGAGGAATGAAAATATTCGATATATACAATCATGATGCAACAAACCTAATGGAAGGGTTTGAGATAGATCCGTTCTTGGAATTTACAGCGTGCTTCCATCTAGATGAGACTCAAAAGAGTTAACTTATTTGCGGGACTTTATGATGTATGGGCCACTCAAAGTGCATCAAACTTTGAATGACACACTGGCTTGGTTCTCATCAAGATCCCATTTTAGAACCAGGTCTGCAACTTTAAAGCTTGAGGCCTAGCCTTTCTGTTAAACCATTTCTTTGTTACTTATTGATGTTGTTCTAGCTTGATCATGGCAGAGTTTTTGAGCTCTTCAAGATGAACTAGCTCTACCATCTTGATTTCTGTCTTATCTGTGCCCTCAAATTATAGTTGTTGGACAAGTGCCAATGAATTTAGTTCCAACGTCAAAGGAAGGGAAACCTCCTTTGCATTGACAAACTTGTAAGGAAAAGTTCCTATTGCCTTTTTGATGTGATTCTATTTGTGCATAGCGCGAGCATGACCTTCGTGTGCCCTTTGTCTTTGGTGATGTTCATTATGTGCTTCATGATTCGATCGGGTTCTTGCTTGTTTATTATGCTAGACCATTTCCCTGGGGGTAATATTTGGAAGAAGTATTTAGGTAAATACCTAGACTTAGAGCCTAATTAGTGATTTTAGCACAAGGAAGGCCTTTACATTATCAAAGATAATGGTTTGAGGAACGCCAAACCTTGTGACTAAACCTTCAAGAAAGTAAAGGATGAATACCTTGGTTGATTCCTTAAGCGTGATGAATTTTGTCCATCTAGTGAAGTAATCTATAGTTCACAAGACCCATTTATGTCCAACGCTTGAAGGCGCGATTGATCATGCCTATGAAGTCGAGCCCCTATTGCACAAAAGGTCGGGTCCGCTTGAATTGGTGGAGGGGAAGCACTATCGCCAATCTTTTCTTTCCTGCAAAGAAAGTGCATTCTTTAAATTTTTGACCCACCTATGTGCATCTACAAAAATAGCGTCGGTCAAAAGATACTTGCCATTATGATCTTCATTGTTGTAGTTTTGGCGTAAAAGTGTCCACCAAAGAATCCATCATGAAATTTCGCAAACACTTTTTCGATCTGCAAGCGTCGTTGATACATCTTAACAACACACCATCTAGATTTCTTTTGAAGAGAATTCCATAAATCAAAACATAAGGAATAGATTGCAACCTTAGATGCCTTTCTTTTCTTTGTTTAAACCAGGAGGGTATGCACCCTTGTAAAAGAATGTGATCATGTCCTTCATCCAGTCATGCGTGCCAGTGTCTATATTCTATTCATGTTCTATGCACGGGAGGTCTTCATCCAGAAATAATGAAGCCTTAGGTTCACTCTATGCATCCTCGTAATCTACCTGCAGAGTGTACTACCTCTTACCAGCTTTGTGGCCTTAATAGTCACATCATATTCCATGATTTTTGTCACCCATCGTGCTCTCTTCTCACTGATTTCTACTCCCATGATGAAGTCTCGATAGATGAGTGGGAGACTAACACCTTGATATGATTTGTGGCAAGCATACTTTTGAATTTCTTGAGCGTGCGCATGATGGCGAAGACTGCTTCTCTCGTGTGACTGTATTTCAATTCATAATCCTTCAGCGTCTGGCTGAAGAAGGCCACTGGCTATTCTAGCCCTTGTTTGTTTTCTGTGTCTAGGACAACAACAATACTTGCATCAACACCATAAGCATAAAGGATGAAATCCTTTGAGTAATTTGGATTGATGAGTGTTGGCACACAAGCAATCTCCTTCTTGATCTTGTTGAAGCTTTCTCTTCCTTCTACTGTCCATCTGAAGGTTATGTCCTTTTTGAGCATAAAGGTGATGGGCCGAACTAGTCCCGCAAAGTTAGGGATAAAGCGCCTAACAAAGTTAATCTTGCTGAGGAAGAACTGTAAGGCCTTTTTTTGTGTCGGAAAGGAAAGGGCTAGGATGGTTGAAACACACTCATGATCAATCATGATGCCATCCTTTGAAACCACATGGCCCAAGAACCCGCCCCCGAGGCACTGTAAAATTATACTTCTTGGGGTTAAGAGATACCCCAAATTCTCTGCATCTCTCAAAGACCTTTTCGTGTACACCATGTGATCCATGCCTTGCTTTGAGAAGACAATTATATCATCCAGGTAAACCAAGATGAACTCATTGATGTAACCTTTGAAGGCAATATCCATGGCGCGTTGAAATGTTGTGCCCACATTTGATAGACCAAAGGGCATTTTTGGTATGCATATGTTCCCCACTTGGTTGTAAATGTTGTTTTGAATTGATCTTCTTCCTTAACCAGGATATGGTTAAAACCCGAATATCAATCTAGCATGGAGAACCTTTACGCGCACCACTTTCTCGTAGAATCTACTCCATTGAAGGAAAAGGATAATGATCATTTATAGATGCCTTATTCAAATCTCTAAAATCAACACAATGTCTGATTTCACTAATTTTTTACGCACTGGAACCAAATTCACGACCCAGGTGGAATATTTGATAGGAAAAATAATCTTTGCCTCAATGAATTTGGATAACTCCTTTCTCATGAGGGGCTTTATTTTTAGATTGACTGGTCACTATTTCTGTCTGACGGGATTTATACCAGGATTAAGGTTAATGGAGTGATGAGCAACACTTGGATCAAAACCTTTGAGGTCCTCATACTCCCACGAGAAAATGTCACTGTATTTTTACAGAGAGAGATGAAGGCCTACTTTTTTTCATGCACACAGGTCCTACTGAGCAACAACTTCTTTCCTCACATAATAGTAATGGAGGAGCAATCCTCTTGCGCGGCGCACATGTATCTTTTCTCACCTTGGAACTCATCATCAGGGCTGAAAATTTTCTCTAAGGTGACCAGCCCTTTAGGAAACTTATTTGTCTTTAATTGTATTACTTGGTCACCATAGTTGTCATGCAAGTTAGCTTGCATACTTGATGAAAATTCAGCTTCATTCTAGATAAACTGGACGATCTGCACATCACTATCAAACACTTTCCAGCTGGTGTTATTTTCTAGAATGGATGGTCTAATTACCATCTTGATGTGCTAAGTGTTTCCTTTGACAAAGTCCTTAGTAGGAGAAAACTGTGAACCGATTACGGCCATTTGGTCAACTTCTTTGTTCATTCAGGTGGGACTACCTATAGATTAAGGGCATCAAAGCTCTCAAGTAGGTCCCAAACTCTATGTTTATGATCCTTAAAAATCTTATTCTTTGTCTGCAGTATTTGTTGGTGACCTGGTGGATAACCAATTATGTGTCCCCAAAGATCTGCAACACTTTAATTTTCTTCTTTTCAGCAATAAGCAAGCCATGCACAGTGCTTCATATTTTTCCACATTGTTAGAACATACAAACTACAACCTATGCATGAAGAATAATTTCTCATCCCTAGGGGAAATGAGAACCACTCCCGATTCTACGCCATTTCTATTTCTAGATCCATCAAAGTATAACTTCCATAGACCAGGTTGGAATTTGTCTCCTATGAGCACATGTGAAAGCGTAACGTCTTCTTCTATAATGCAATAAGTACCAAGCCTAGTTTCATAGGCTTCCAGTTCTTCAGCATAGGGATCAAATTTTTGATGCCTCTCTAGCCATTAATACAACAATAGGTCTGGAACAGAGGGTGGAAGATACTGCTCTTCAGGAACTGAAACTTGTTCTTCTTGGATAAGACAATTGGCTTGGAGAGGGGATGGGACATATGGCTCTACATGATAAGAAAATATGGGCTTAGCTTGTATGGTAAACTGGGTACCATACCTTGTCTTGAGTAACATATGAGACCAATCAGAAGACAAGTAACCACCCACCTTAGCAGTAAATTCTCTTGATAAACATAGGGAAAACAATGGAGGCAGGTCAATAATTGACACATCTTGAGTAATTATCAGGCTTGGACATGCATGGAGGGTTAACTCAAGATCCTTGATGACTCCTAAGGTGATTATAACTAAGCCATCAAGTTGTAGGACTCCTTTAGAGAAAGGGATATATTTTGGACCTAAGACATCAACTATCTTCTTAGGCATAACAAAAGTACTAGGGCTGAGTCAACTAATTAGTTATGCACTAGGTGTTTACCTATAATCAAGGACATATAGAAGGGTGGGGTTTTAGTAAATTTTCTTACTTGTTTCTCCTCTTCTTAGCAGATTTTGTGAAGCGTGTGACTTCTGCATAACTAGGTCAAGCACATGAAAGTTACACACAGAGCTTTCATGCAATAGATCCGCTGAGATGGAATGGTCAGGGCATCCCACATTATGACGTTTATGTTTGTTTTCTTCATCTGGTCAACAATGTTGAATGAAGCCTCCCACCTTGTGAATTTGGGGAATAACATCCTTTCTTTTTTGTTCAAGCATAGAAGCTTGAATTTTAGCTGGAGTAGAGGCTTGGCCTACCAAAGGATAGGCGTGTGCTGCTTTAAGAAGGAGCTTTACGTGGGACCTCCTGCATAGGGATTTAAACACTTTTTCTACAAGAGGTCTTGTCTAATTCTTTTTCTTCTAAAGATTTGCTTGTATTGCTTGGGACTGTGACTTGCACCTGACTCTAATATTCTTTTCTTATATCTTGTGTTGTCCGCAACTTGGGCACATGGTCTATTTGTATCTTCTACATCTTGGTTGATTACACAGAATTCCTTTGCACCAAATAACATAAAATTGGTTTCCGGAGGAACTTCTATCCTTTTGGATTATCTGCTTCATGGGCACTTGTTGAGGGCTCACAGGATGAAGCATTCTAGATCATGAAGGCTTGGGTGTGTGCAGCATTAGCACAATGGTACTGACTATGAGGCATTTTGCAAGGGAAGCACCATTCTGACTCTTGTGCCAAGTTGTTCTAAACTGGAACGAAGTGCTCAACTTGCATTGGGTGTTGGGAGAGAAGGTGTGGGAGGGACAACTTGTAAGGGAAGATGTAAATTAGGATGCCACCTATCATTCTACTGGTTGGGCACGTATCTCTAATTTCCATATTTATTTTCCAAGATTGATTTCCTTGGCCATGCGCTTGATTGGAAATGCCTCTATATGCTTGTGCTTGCTTCTTTTCTAATGATATTACCTTGTTTGATAAATTTCATATTAAGGCATTCAATTCTTTGTCCTCCTTTTGCTATGATGGAGAATAGGATGTTGAGGCAACTGGTTGTGCGCTCTATTTAGGAATAGGAATAGGGGCCATAGAAGGTTGAGGTGCTTGTGAAATATCTGAGAATAAGGGCATGGATGGTCTAGGAGCCAACTTTCCTACATGAATGAGACTATTTTCTACCCTTACTACAATGTTATAAGCAGTTGGTAGAGTCCTACCTCCCATAGATTGGATCATAAATGAAATATCATTGTTGAGTGCCTTCAGATAATAAAGGAAAGCATGTTGGGCTGTAGGTCTTACCACAAGAGGGATTCTATCCCAAGTCTTTTGAAATCTGATGTTGAAATCAATCATCTGCTCATTGGGTGCCCTCCTTGTTGTTATTAGTTGCTCCACCAAAGATAGGTGATCTAACTTGTCTTCAAAATAATTGCATAGAGTTATTCCCAGCTCATCCCAAGTGCTAATAGATCCAAGTCTTAAGCCTCTATACCATTGAAGTGCTTTCCCTTTGAAAGAGGCTACAAGAATCCTAACTGCTACATCATTATGTGTGATCAGATAGAGTGAACACACATTTTCCACATCTTGGATATGCTCCTGAGGGGTGACTTGATTCTCACTAGTAAAGTAAGGAATACTTTTGAGTGTGTCATTTGGCATATCATACTACACGGCCAAGAGTAAGGGACTCCCTCCATCAAATTTTGTAAAGCTTCTTAATGGAGGGGGAGAGTTGATGCATCATTACAGGGCACACATGTTGTCTGCTTTTACAAGAGGTGATGAATGGGTGTGGCACGTTTGAGAGATAGAGATGCGTGCACGTGCATTTTGGAACGAAGTTCTTCTCGGGGATAGTTGGAGGTATTCAAAAGAATCTTCAGTTGTTGCACTTCTTCTTGTGTGCACTCTTCTCATGAAAGGCACTTAGAATGCTTGAAACAAATATTTTAAAATATTGGGAGTCGCTAGATGTGTTTGAAATGAGCCTCTTCAAGGCTAAAAAAATAAGTTCACACACCCAAACTTAGAGATGAAATTTGAGCTTTCAATGCTGGTCCCTGTCGGGCATGCGTAAACTGTTGGTTGCTCAAACATGCACCCACATCTTGGATCTCAAAAGAAGGGATGAGGTCTTTGAGACCACAATGGAACCATCCAAAGTTTTGGGACCTTGTGAGCTTGGGATGGATCTTCGGAGAAGTCCGGTTCCTCTATCTATTTCTCTGCTATCTGCTACTCGCTGAATGAGAAACTAAGCTAAGAATGCCAAGGGACAAGGGAAAGAAGGATAACATGAAGTAAACTACACTAAAAGGTGATAGCACCAGAAAAGAGGGATGAGCACTATCTATTTTAAGAAAGAATGAAAGGGGATGTGTGAAAGGAGGCTAGGCATGAGTAGCACGAAAAACACACATTCACCAAATCGTTCTCATAGAACACAACCAAATATGGAACTACATGGGACCTAAAGTACCACAACAATACACAATGCAAGAGAAGAGGTAAGAAGAAGGAATGCAAACATGTTAGGAAAGAGAATAGTCACAAAACGATGCTTCTATTACTTCAAAAATGCACAAAACTACTATAATGAGGAGGTCAATATCCACATACAAGAGCCAAATATGGAGGTCTGTGACTCAAAATACAAAAATGTGGATTCCTTAGCAATGCGTGAGTATCTAGAGTGTCCAACATAACAAATGAGCCTTGATCTTACATTTATAGATGAATCCATGGAGGAAGAAGGGAAAAGGAGGAAAACCCAAATTTGAAACACAACCACCAACAAGAAGCATTCAATGTCTATAAATCCACTTAGAAATTTGTGAAATATGCTTCCCCATGCCTGTTTGATGTGTTGAAGAAAAAGAGAGTGGATCATACCAAATTGGGTGGTTGGAGCAATCAGATCTACTCATCAATGTTCAGAGAGACATTTTCCCAATTCTTACCTACCAAATCCACCAAAATTTGAATTTTGAATTTCTAGCACTGTAGCTGATGTCAGCAGACTTTCGACAAGTCTAGGCACACACCGATCTGAGCTCTATAGATGATGATATGGCTATCAAAAGATGTCAGAGTCATTGGCATATGTAAGACACATGGCACGCACCGATTGGTTGAGATGGTTGTCCAAATGTACAACTATTTGTTGTTTCTGTAATGTTTCAATCATTCATTTGTTGCAAGGATTTGGCACCCTATTGGTGTACCCTGGCTTGTTGCGCAACACCGCACACTTAAGCATGTCAAAAGATGATCTAGCATAGAAGGGTGCATAGAGAAAATAGAGGAAGGTGTGGAGGGGGCGCGTATGATGTGAGTGGGGAGCTAAATCAAACCGGTGAGTAGAGAACGTATGGTTATGGCGTAACTATTATAAAGTAATGGGTGCAGCACGTGAAGGGTCAAGGAATTAGGCACGTAGGATGGAAAGAAACTTACTTGGAAGAAGGTGAATGCGCAGAAGGTGAGCAAAAGAGGAAAGTGGAAGGAGAAAGGAAACAAGGGCGCATGTGAACTGTGACCAAAGGGATGTGCCAAGTGATTTTGAGTGCGTGCAATTCTTCAATGAATAACTCGGGGCTCTGAATGTGTATGTAAGTTATCCAAATCACTAGGAGAAATATTTGGATAACAATACCCATCTACAAAAGGAAATATCTCAAAAATAAGAATAAGAGAGAAGAAGAGGGAGATGAGAGGAAAGCATAAGATGTCATGGATGGATCTCGAACTCTGTAACTCTAGGAAGTCTCCCAAAGAATGTTGGTGATGAGACCCTCGCCTCTGGAATGAAGAAAAACCACCCGCACCAAATGTGTACCTGCTCTTTGGAAGGACAAAGATAGTGTGTTAGAATTTTTCCCACTCCATGAAGGAAATTGAAGGCAACATCACGAAGAACTTTGAGTCTAGTACACAAAAGTGTGACATAGGTCTAGCAACAAGGTGCCAATGAACAAAGGTAATGTCACATACAGACTTGTTGGAGTGAATAAGAGGAACACCCATAGAAGGGATGTCCAAATGATGTGAAGGAAACAAAATAACCCGTACGACAAAAAGAGGATCCACAAGCAAGGGTGGATCCATGAAGATCTACTAAAAAGTGGAAGTGATAAGAGTCCCAGAAGGTGCACTCCCAAAAAAGGAGATGATCAATTCCTTTAAAACACCTATAGAAGGATGAGGAAACTATACTACATCATAAGTGGACTCGTGAAGATACGACCGAGGTCTGGAAGATACTCATCTTGTTGGTGAGAAAATTTGTCAGTGGATAAATTGGTGGTTATCTTGCCAATGCTCTAGGAATCTAAGTCCCTCTACTCAATCGGTGAAACTTTCGTATATGCATGCATGAGTAAAGTTGGATTTTCCTGTGTAGCCTTATGGCTAGGAATCTAACAGGGAACTTCACCGACCTTGTGACAAAGCTAGCAATCTCTTGTTAGGGAAGACTTTATCGAAGAGTGGGAAATAAGAGTGAGAAAAGAGGTAGGAGAACTAATGTTGTAGGTAGAAAAACATATTCCTACACATAATAGTTATAAATTTCATCACATGCACTCAAATTAGAGAAAAACAATACTACAAACAACAACAAGACAATTTAGAATTTAATGAACACAAAGTATCAAGTAAATCCCTTAGTTAAAAAATCCTAAAAATTCTTCTTGTATTGATGCTCAAGCAGAAATTGTACATAGTATGAGAATGGAAGACATTGAGAATAGGGGAAAGTGGCTAACTCTTTTCACTCACAAGTGAGAAAAATATCTCTCATGAACTTACAAGAATACAACCAGCTAGAAGAATTTCAGAATTAGAACCCCTTTGAATGAGGAGCTCATTACAATTTATAGTGCTTTGGAATTCTCTTCACCTACCCCCCATTGACCCTTCATATGTCATGAGAATTTTCACATTCTTAGGAGAACATTAAGTCCCCTTTTATAACTTAAGGGTGACTTATTACATTGAAAAAGTGCAACCCCCAATGTCAAATTAGAACATTGAGGAGAGAGGAAGTTGGGGAAGAGAAGAGAGAGAGGAGAGAGAGAGAGAAAGAAGAAGAAGGAAGGATGATGTCAATGATGATAGATTCTACCTCTGATAAAGCCTGTTGATCCTTCCAGATGACTCGATGAAATGCTCCAATGTGATGAACTCTAAATCTCGAACTCTTGCGCATGTTGAAGAACTTCCTTTGGATGATGTGTGAACACCGTGTTTAAATACACTATCGCATGACTCATTCAATGACCATGGGAATCACTCATGGAGATCCACTCTGAACAAATATTTTCCTAACTCCCTTAATGTTGCAGCACTACTCGACTAATTTGGACATGATCTTGATGAAGCATCTTATGAATGATTTGACATTTTTGATTGCAAATTCCACCTCCGCATACCAATTGAAGCATGAAATGAGTGTCGAAAGAAATTGTTGACATCCTCACTATCACCTACTCTGTATAATATGATGATAGAGACTACACTTTTTTCTATCTCTTACTTGGAAGCATTACACCTGGATTCTACCCTGTCCATTTATGCTTCATGATTTCTTCAGAAAAAATAACTTAATATTTTTAGTAAGTATGAAAAATCAGCTTCCTCGAACCTCAACTAGATGTTGCAACTCATATTTCCCTATCTCCCTACGTTCCTCTCACCTTCTGGATCAATTTTCTATTTTTTGATAGGTGCTCTGGGACCACTTACTATTTTTAGTAAGTATCAATTTTGGACCAAGATGACCATTTTGGAGATCTCTCCTTACAATACATCTTGTGTTTAATGCCTCTTTCACAGTTTCTTTAATTGACGACTTTCCGAAATGGTAGTCCTCCATGTAGAAGACCTGTTATTTTTGGAAAGTGAACCTCCGGTGGTCGGATCACTGCGTAACAAAGTTTTATGATGTGTGTTTTTCCCAATATCACCCCTGTGAAATCTAAAGTTTTCATTTTAACTTTTGAGTGCTTCAAAGACATGACAACCATTAATGGACCTCAAAAATTGCAGGTCTGGTTTTCTCCTCCATTTGTGATGAAATTTACATTTTTGATATGGGTTTTTTCTTCTTGTGCTTTTAGTGAAATCTCGTTTCAATCCAACTGTCGGTTTGACGGGAAATCCAACTTCTTTCTTCGTTGGGCTAGAAAGAAGATTTCTTTGCTATGAATGTTTAATGGCATGAGAGGAGGGTTTGAAGGAATTTTTTGATGGTTTTTGATAGAGGAACAAAACCCAAAATACGGTTTGTCAATCGTGCATCTGTTTGCAAGATTTCTTAAAAATTTGATTTAACGACAATGGGGATTTCCACTATTCTTCTTCTCCATTCTTTGTTTTTCTTCTTGGTTTAGTCAATCTTTCTTCTAAGACCTAAATATTATCATGGATTAGAGGAGTTAATTTATGTAGTGAAGCTGGTTTGAGCTTTGGCAATGGCAGAGTGGTGGCAAGAAGTTGCAGAGGGAGTTACAAAACATGTGCACGGGAGAGTTAGATGTTAGAAGCGGGAAGAAAGTGGTAGGTGGGGATTTAAAAAATATTCAAAAATTATGCATAGAGAGATATTGGAAAATTTTTGTGTCCCTGATGTCCCTCACCTCAAAGGGACATGAGGGACATAAATTTCCACGATGAGCAAGACAACGACACGTGGAGGCGATCCAACGACAAGGAATGAAGGCTCCACTAGCTCCCAGGGCTGAAAAACTGGTCTTGAAGAGGTCACATGGGTGACCAAGAGTCTCCTTGGGGGTTGGGAACATTTTTCCAAGTCTGATGTCCTTGACCTGAGGGACATCAAATTCCACGGCACTCCTGGAGATGACATGTGGCAGCGATCGATAGGTTGAGGCTTTGAACTCCCACAAGCACCTAGGGGCTGAACTGGCAATCCTGGAGGTCATATGTGGGTTTAGAGGGCTTCAAGGGGGTTGGGAGAATTTGACCAAACTTTATTTCTCTTACCTTGAGGGATGTCAGGGACACGAAATCCCACCATGCTCCTGGAGCTGAAAATTTGACTAACTCCCAAACTTTGAGGACAACTTGCAATGAGAGAATATCTTAAGCTCATGATGGACATTTTTGATGAATTTGTATATGATATTGATTGGAAATGGAATTTTGAATCCAAGTGTGGGGGTATCAGGTCTTGATTCATCCAATTTATCCTTGAAAAATAATATTTTGATTTGGTACTCCACTATGCATGAGAAAAGCGCTTACAAAAGCATTACGCCAAAGTGTTGTGAAAAACATAATTTTTCCATCTTGTAGATAATTGAATTCCATTTATAAATATATTTTTTTCTCCTAACTCCATTTGGAGCTCGAAATCACCTTTGGAAGCTCAACAATTTTTTTGGCATGTGCACTACCTAGGCTTGTGAACCCTGATTTTGATCAAACTACTCAAAACTCCCCAAATATTCCTTGAAATCTTCCAAAATAACTTTCATGATGTTTCTAAGCCTTAAATTCACCTCTTTGTTGGATTTTTCTCCTCCATTCCACTCCAAGGGGTTGCTCCAGATCCTAGAAGGCCGGTGTGATAGCCCTTTCCACCTTTGCCGAGAGATAGCATTTTTAATAACTCCTAAAACCACCTAGGGGATTAATTAACACTAATTGGGAGGTTAATGGGTAGTAGGTAGGCAGACCTGTGGTCCCCAAAATGGTAAAACATGAAAATTTTGCTACAGGGGTATCGTTATCATGCTTGGAATTGTCAATTTCCTTGTTGCACATTTGCACAAAAACAATTGGCTCTAGCTTTGGGACATGACATGGACTAAATGCAATGAAGACATGACATGGAGAATCTAGAATCTCAAATTTAGACCATATGATCCATTGACCAGTGCTTTTCCATTGGGCACGCAAAGTCATGTACAACTTATAACAAGAGAGACAAAGAGAAAAGAAGGAACACACAAACAACAAGAACACCAAAAGGAAACACACAAAACAAATGGAAATGAAATGAAACACAAAAAAAAGGGAAACACAACTAGCAATCACCTATGGTACAAGGTTGGTGACAACCCACTTTCAAAGAAGAACTTTTCATTCCTCAAAAGTTACCCCTGAGTGGGCAACACTGAGTGATGTTGTTCTGCGAAGCCATTGACTGGTTCCATAAAGTAGCCTCCTCTCCTTAACTATTTATGAAAGTTGGGTGCTTTCATGACCATCTATTTTTTTGTAGGAGTGAGTCCACATGAGCTTCTTGATGCTCAAGTCTTTGCTTGGAAATTCACTTAATCTTCTTTGAAATTGGTTTCATAGTACCATTTTCCTTCCATGTTTATCAACATATCGATTCTTCATTGAGCATCTCATCGCTGCCCCAAAGCTGATTTTCATTCAAATTTCTTGAATATTCTAAGTTACTTTCTTTCCCGGGTCTATACTCACTGATATCTTCTCCATGAGAAACCTTAGATTCATCCTTTATCTCTACTCCACTATGAGGTGTTTGAGTGCTGATGGGAGGATCTGTAAGTAACCTCACACTTGGCTTGTATGGCCATGGCATGAGTTAAGAGATCAAGAATCAACTCTGGGGTCTTCCACAACTTCTACTACATTCAATAGTTCTTACACGAAGATCTCCTTTGTTACTTCCTGCAACTTATCTTTGTATGCCTTTGAAGAATCTTTACTTTACAGTCAAGGCAACTATCCGAGGGATTACTTCATCATCTTGGGAATCGCTGCATTCTATCACTCCTTCATCAAAAAGAGCTTCAACTTCAAAGGCCTCAAAACTCCTTGCTTTAATTTCTTCATCATGGAAAGATTCTTCCTCTTCAAATGGGAAATAAAATACCTTGATTTCATCATTGCATCCATCAATCATTGGCTCAGGAGGGACATCAAATTTATCACCTTGCTTTGTTTCAATATGGCCAACCTTCATATTGGTTAAGACTTTCAAATCAGATTCACACTTGTCTTGCAGATTCATGGCTTGCATCAGGAGTTCGAGACTGAGCTTAGGGTATTTTGTTTCTTCTTGGGTGATGTGATCAAGGGAGCCCTCATCTTCGAATGGGAATGAGAATATCTCTTCATCACGAGATAAACACATAAGCTGATTTTTTTGTTTGAAAATCATCAAGAACCATTTCCTCTTCTTCATGGTTTACTTCCTAGAAATTCGAGGCTGCCCTCTTATAACTCAAATCTCCTAAATGCTTCTTCAAGGTTCATGCCTCTCCAGAAGACATGTCTAGCCCTATCAAAATGGGAATGTCCTCTTCCTACTCGGTTTTCACAAAGTGATTCATCCGCCTCTGGTATCTATGTACAAGATGTCGGCTCTTGGAATTTTGAAATTTCACACTATGTACCTCATCTTCTTCTTTGGAAACAAATTCTCCATGTTTCCTTTCACTTGGTATGGTTGCAGTGAAGACCAATTCATATGAATTTTCCCTCCCTAGTCTCGAAAAAGCTTCAACTTAGCAACATTCCAAATGAAATCGAATGTCTACAACCAAAATCATCGTTGAAATGTTCTTCTCTGGAAATTTAGCAAGAGCTACTGTGCATCTTTGACCTTCCCTAAAAATGGGACCTCTTTTGAATCGAAATAGTAATAAGACCCTCTGGGTGGAGTCATGGTGAGTTTGAGAGCCTTGGCGACCTTTATAGGCATTACATTTTAGAGGCACCAAAATCTATTATGCAATTGTTCAATACATATTCTCCAACAAGAAGGGAGATGTAGAAAGGATCAACCTTGTTAGTCTTGGATGCGCTCAAGGAAAGCATGTTCTATGAGGGAGGCACATGTGGGTTTGGTAGTAATCCTTTAGAATAGGGTGTTACAACATTGGGTGTCAAACTACCACTCCTGATGTATTAAATGAATCTCTCGAATTATTTGGGATGAATATGCAAATATTCTATTTGATAATCTACACTTTGGCTTTGTTCGCGTATTCTATGAAGTCAAAAGGAGTAGATGCGGGAAAGGGTGATGAAGGGAATAATTTTGGATTTAGAACAGGTTTAGAAACATGAGTAGATTTTTAGGGAACATAGGGGATATTGAAAGGTACACTAGGAGATTTCAAAGTACTAGATTTTACAGGAGAATATTTAGCTTTAGAATTATAAGAGGCATCAGAAGACTTACTTGGAATTCTAGAGACTTCTTACTTGATATAGGATCAAACTTCAACAATGAAAAATCCATGAAAGGTGGGAGCGGAGATCCTCGACTGATTATTTTGTTTTTCAAAATCACCATAAGAGAATCATCAACCTTCTTTTTCTTTACAGCAGTGGAGGGAGGTGTTCCTTTCTTAGACTGAGAATGGGTGAATACCACACATGAGAAACTAGGTGCATCTTCTTTGTCTTCTTCATCACCTCCAGAATACTCACAAAATATGATTTGTGTATCGTTTTCAAGCTCATCAACTTCGAGGAGATCATCACCTTCACTTTCTTGTTCAAGCTCTTCTTCACTTTCCTGAATCCTAAAATTTATGTTCACAAGTGGGGCTTCCAAGGAAATCCTTCGGGGTGCTCCTGCAATTTGATTTATGTGGTTTTGTTGAGAAGATACTCATTCAGAAAATTCCCTCTTCAACAATGCCATCTCATTTGCCAATTTTTGTAGCAATGAATATGTTCTCTCATCTCTAGGATGTTGGGCATTGCCCTTCGATGGATTCTACATATTTCTGAGAGGATGAGATCGTCATCAAGTTCAATGACCATCCTTTGTGCTTCTACAATGTTCCTTGGTTGAAATATTTGTAGGATAAATCCTACCTCCGGTGATTGAGCATTGATGAAGAATCTCTTGACATTGTTTTTAGATGGCGAATCCTCTTCTAGTATTCGTATGAAGCAACCATTCGAAATGATCCATGAAGTCTCTCATAGTTTCACCTTCTCCTTTCTTCATTTGAGCCAACTACACTAAGAGGTCTTGACAGTCTTCAATTGATTTAAATATTTCCTTGAAGGCAGTCTTGATTTCATTCCAACAAGTGATGGATTGGGAAGGCAGGAGATAGAACCATTATGTTACTTTTTCTTGGAGAGATCCCACAAATAGTCTTACACCGACATCTTCATGTTGGACACCAAGAATTTTGCATGATGTCATGAAAGAAACGATGTGTTCTTCAGGATGTTATGTGCCATCACCTTTGAACTTTGTAAAGTTTTTGTAGGAACCTGTTGGTATATCATGAAGAGGGAGTTCAAGAGTAAGAGGGCCAATATTTCTTCCCCATGAGACAATGGGTTGAGGTCTTTCTGCTTCATCTTCCATTGTCATTTCTACTTTTTCTTCTACTTTTGCTTTTGCTTCTAAAATTTATTCTTCAAATTATTCTTCTTTCAGGGACTCAATTCCTAATGGTGGTTGAAAAATGTGAGAATTTGAAGGGGGTATAAACAGGAGTTTGGATAGGATTGCCATGTGAATTGCTTGAAGACCCATATGGGGAGAGGCTAGAGATAATAAGTATGGATTATATCTAATTCATTCTTGCTGATTTTGCAAAGACTTGAAATTGGTATCAACCAAACCACTTGGCTTAACTTTGATGTATCTTCCTTCACCATCTTTTGGAAACTCTTGCAATGGGAACACGAAAATAAATAGTGGAATATGAAATGTCATGTGCATGAATTGACAAAGTGTATCTTTCAACAATGGATTTCCATTTTTAAATTTTTTTGATTTTTCAATATTTGCTTTTTTAAAAAAATTGGGACCTTGCGGTTGTATTTTGGGTGTAAATGCTACTAAATCTACCCCATGGTGGGCACCAAAATATTTTGGTGAGAAAATTTGTCGAGGGGACAAATTGGTGGTTTCTCTCTGGGAATCTAAGTCCCTCTACTTAACCGCAGTGCAATCTGGTGTATATGCATCGCAAGTAAAGTTGGATTTTCTTGGTGGCCTTGTAGTTGAGGATCCAACGGGGGCACTCCACGCCCTTGTGGAAAAGCTAGCAATATCTTACCAGGGAAGACTTTTTCTAAAGAGTGGGAAACGAGAGTGAGAAAAGAGGTAGGAGAAATAATGTTGCAGGTAGAAAATCATATTCCTACACACACTAGTTATAAATTTCATCACATGCACTAAAATTAGGAAGAAACAATACTACAAACAACAACAAGACTAATTATAATTTAATGAACACAAAGTATCAAGTAGATCCCTTAGTCAAAAAAGGATTGAAACTCCTTCTTGTATTGATGCTCAAGTAGAAATTGTACATAGTATGAGAATGGAAGACATTGAGAATAAGGGAAAAGTGGCTAACTCTTTTCACTCACAAGTGAGCAAAATTCTCTCATGAACTTACAAGAATACAACCAACTAGAATAATTTCAGAATTAGAACCCCTTGGAATGAGGAGCTCATTACAATTTATAGTGCTTTGGAATTATCTTCGCCTACCCCCCATTGAACCTTCATATGTCATGAGAATTTTCACATTCTTAGGAGAACATTAAGTCCCCTTTTATAACTTAAGGGTGACTTATTACATTGAAAAAGTGCAACCCCCAACGTCAAATTAGAACATTGAGGAGAGAGGAAGTTGGGGGAGAGAAGAGAGAGAGGGAGAGAGAGAGAAGAAGAAGAAGGAAGGATGATGTCAATGATGATAGATTCTTCCTCTGATAAAGCTCCGTTGATCCTTCCAGATGACTCGATGAAATGCTCCAATGTGATGAAATTTGAATCTCTAAACTCTTACGCTGCATTGAAGAACTTCCTTTGGATGATGTGTGAACACCATGTTTAAATACACTATCACATGACTCATTCAGTGACCATGGGCATCACTCATGGAGATCCACTCTAAAAAAATCTTGTCCTAACTCCCTTCAATGTTGTCGCACTGCTTGGCTGATTTGGACATGATCCTAATGAAGCATCTTATGAATGATCTGATGGTGTCGATTGTGAATTCCACCTCCTGCATACCAATTGAAGCATGAAATGAGTGTCGAAAGACATTGTTGACATCCTCACTATCACCTACTCTGCATAGTATGATGATAGAGACTACACTTTTTCTATCTCTTACTCGGAAGTGAAAGGTTGTGTTGGATTCTGCCCTGTCCATTTATGCTTCATGATTTCTTCAGGAAAAAATAACTTACTATTTTTAGTAAGTATGAAAAATTAGTTGCCTCAAACCTGAACTGGATGTTGCAACTCATATTTCCCTATCTCTACATTCCTCTCACCTTCTGGATCAATTTTCTATTTTTGGCAGGTGCTCATGGGACCACTTACTATTTTTATTAAGTGTCAATTTTGGACCAAGACGACCATTTCAGCGATCTCTCCTTGCAATACATCTTCTGTGTTTAATGCCTCTTTCGCAGTTTCTTTAATTGATGACTTTCTTGAAATGGCAGTCCTCCATGTAGAAGACCTGTTATTTTTGGAAAGTGAACCTCCATAAATCGATCACGTGAAATGAAGTTTTTTGATATGGGTTTTTTCCCAATATCGCCCCTCTAAAATCTTGGACCTATCCGCTCAATAGTTTGGGAGATTTTAAAGTTTTAATTTTTGACCTGATAGTGCTTCTGGACATGGTAGCCATTAATGGACCTCAAAAATTGCAGGTCTAGTTTTCTCCTCCATTTGTGATGAAATTTACATTTTTGATATGGGTTTTTTTCTTCTTGTGCTTCCGGTGAAATCTTGTTTCAATCGACTCTTTTGGTTTTTGGAAATCCAACTTCTTTCTCCATTGGGCTGGAAAGAAGATTTCTTCACTGTGAATGTTTAATGGCATGAGAGGAGGGTATGAAGGATTTTTTTATATTTTTGATAGATTAATGAACAAAAAAATATAGTTCGTCAATCTGTGCATCCGTTTGCAAGATTTCTTCAAAATTTGATTTCACAACAATGGGGATTTCCACTGTTCTTCTTCTCCGTTCTTTGTTTTTTCTTGGTTTAGTCAATATTTATTCTGAGACCTGCATATTATCATGGAGTAGAGGATTTCCTTTCTGTAGCAAATATGGTTTGAGATTTGGAAATGTCGAGTGGTGGTGAGAATTTGCAGAGGGAGTTACAGAGCATGTGCACAAGAGAGTTAGATGTTAGAAGCGGGAAGAAAGCAGAAGTGGGGATTTAAAAAATATTCAAAAATTATGCACATGAGAGAGGGATGAGAACATTTTTTTGTTCTTTAAATCTGTCACTTTCAAGGGATGTGAGGGACATCAATTTCCACGGTGAGCAAGATAGCGATACGTGGCGGCGATCGATGGTAGGGAATGAAGGCTCCACTAGCTCCCAGGGCTGAAAAATTGGTCTTGAAGAGGTCACATGGGTGACCAAGAGTATCCTTGGGGATGGAACATTTTTCCAAGTCTGATTTCCTGACCTATGAGGGACATCAAATTCCATGGCGCTCCTGGAGATGACACGTGGCAACGATCGGACGGTTGAGGCTTTGAGCTCCCACAAGCACCTGAGGGTTGAACTGGAGATCCTAGAGGTCATATGTGGGTTTAGAGGGCTTCAAGGGGCTGGTCACATTTTCCCAACCTTGATGTCCCTGACCTTGAGGGATGTCAAGGACACAAAATCCCGCCATGCTCCTGGAGCTGAAAATTTGACTAACTCTTGAACCTTGAGGACAACTTGTAATAACAATATCTTGAGCTCGATGGAATTTTTTGATGAAATATTATATGATATTGAATGTAAATGGCCTTAAAAATCCAATGGTGGGGATTCTCAGGTCTTTATTTGTCCATTTATCCATAAAAAATCAGATTTTTGATCTAGTACTCCACTTATGCATGAGAAAAATTGCTTACAAAACCATTGCGCCAAAGTATTGTGGAAAAAATAATTCACCATCTTATAGATATTTTAATTCCCTTTCTAAAAATGTTTTAGTTTTCTCATAAATTCATCCAAAGCTCCCTGAATCACCTTTGGAAGCTCGAAAATTATTTTAGCCTATGCATTGCCTAGCCCTGTGAACCCTGATTTTGATCAAACTGCTCCAAACTCCCCAAATATTCCATGAATCTTCCAAAATCACTTCCATGATGTTTCTAGGCATTCAATTCACCTCTATGTTGGATTTTCTACTCTATTCTACTCCAAGGGTTGCTCAATCCTCAAAATTCCGGTGATAGCGCTTCCCAACACCTTGCCCGAGAGGTAGCATTTTTCAAGAACTCCTAAAATCACCTAGGAGGATGAATTAACACCAATTGGGAGGTTACTTGACTTACTAGGCATACCCGAGTTGTGTGAGAATTGTAAAACATGAAAAATGTGCTACATGAGTGTCCTTTTCATGCTTGGAAATTATCAATTTCCTTGTTGCACATTTGCACGACAACACGTCCCAATGAGGGGGATGAAAAAATAGAAGAGCGATGTTAGACATGTATAATTCATCCATGCATGAAGGAAGAGGAGTGGAAAGGGCCTCACAAATGGGAAGTGGAAATAATGTTGATGCGATGATTGTATGAGGTTGAGATGGAGATTGTTCAATATCTCGATGAGATTTTGGATGTGTCAACACTCTTTGGAATATGGATGAAGGAGGAGAGGAGTCCTCAGTGGAACTCTTGACATCATAAGCGTGAACATAATCCTCATCATCAGAAGTTGAACAAATGAGTATGTGTTAGTAAAATTACCATCACATGAAGAAGAAGAGGAGACAACTGTAACAACAATAACAACAACATCGGTATGTGAAGGGTATCCAAAAAAGACATAAATATTGTCTAGATGCAAAGTGGTGAGGATTTGAGTTTGCCGCGTGAATGTAGAGAGGTCTAGTGATAGACAACATCAAGTGACCAATGACATGGTCACATGTGTCGAGAAATTCCTCAAGATGACTAGAATCAATGGGTGTAGGAAATGGCCCATAAAGGAAGTGTGAAAGACCCTCGTAGGAGAAGAAGCATTCCATAGAAGAACACCATGATGTATAGTTATTTCTCCCAAGAAGAAGTGGCAGAGGGTGTAACACGATCCTGCGATGATCAAGTCTAGATGGAGCATCCTCCATGATATGGAAGTGGAAGTAAGTGCAAGGTCCATAAGAAGAAGAGTGTGTAAGAATGCATGACGTCAGACTCAACTGATAATGAATTTGAAAGCAACATGAAACCTAAGAAGAACAATGATAACCCCCATGTCTACGGAACTTTATAAGTAGTGTGATTACAATAAGGTGTGTTCATGTGACGTTAAACAGATTGGCCACTCACCTCATAGTAGATGATAAGTCACACGAGAGTGGAGGCCATAATGAATTCCTAGTCAAATTTAGAGGAACACACACAATCAAGAACAAAAGGTGAAAAGTAACACAAGGGTACACTATTTAGTGTGAGATAAAGGGCATCTCACAACACAAAAATTAAGGATATCTTATTGCAAGGCTTTGGTGGATGTGCTTAGTATCCGTAGGTGAAGAGGAGCAATATTATGAAAAAGCCAAAAAAATTGGCCCAGAAATCCCAATAACCCTATACAAGGAGCCCAAAAAAACACTCCTCCCTATGTGTGCAATGAATTTTTCATGTTTTCCCCTTATAATGCTATATACTATTTTAAAAGGATAAAAAATTAGAAAAAAATCCGAAAGGGGTGGGAAGGAGAGGTCCTGGAGCTCAAGAGGGTGAGTTGCTGGAGCAGCTCAATGAGCTAGTGAGTTCGGAAGGGCGAGTTGGCTTAGAGAGGCTAGGCGAGTTGACTTAGTGAGTCAACGAGCTCATCGTGGAAAGGAGCTAGAGGGAGCTAGTGGAGGCTTTGCAATCCGAGCTGGAGCGGTGCACAAACGAGTTGTTAATGAGGTGCAGAGGCTAGCGGATGGATGATCCAATGACTAAGTTATATTGCGAGATACATCAACAATGTGGCTGTGTTAGTTGTGTAACATGGAGGTCCACGAGAGGTGAGTTGATAGGTAAATAATGACATGTCAGCATCGGGAGCACTCATGAGGATAAGTGTCGAGGAGAGAGTCCACGCGGAGGGTGGACCATTGACTAGGCACCACATGTCGAAGAAGAAGAAATAATAGGGTGAGGGGAGTGCTCATCAATCAAATGGAAAGATGAAGTCATAACAGGTTTCTGGGGAGAGCACCGAGGTAGGTGAGTGAGTGGTGAAATGTGTTGAGGATGCGTCAAGGTGGTGTGGAGCTGCGAGGTCACCGAGTGAAGTGAGGCTAAGTGGCACATCTAGGTAACGGTAAAAAATATGGATGTTCCAAGGTTACCGAGTAGAGATCTACAAGGGTAGAGCTCATTAAGAAACAAATTGAAACGCATGATGTACGAGGTAGAGAGAACTCGAGAGGTAGTAGGTAGTAGTAGCTTCAAACCAGTTAGGACTACGGTCATGGTGACAACATGCACAATAGAGAGGAACACGAGCATGAAAATGGAAATGGACAAAGGGGCCCTGGAAGTAATACATGAGAGCCGGACTGAAGTATCAAAAGGGCTAAAACATGAGAAAACAGAGGCAAAAATGATCAAACCAAGAATGCAAAAGGGAGGTATGAATGGTTAGAGACTCCAATATAAACCCAAAGCAATTCAGAAATGTTGAGTTGCAGAAATGCAAGTCGAGTAGGGTGTAAGTAGAATGAGAGTGGCAAGCTAGTTAAGAACCAAATCAGTTCTCATCTCGCTCAACAAGATGGTGTCGAATTAGGTCAAGGAAAGACCTCCACCACTATAAACTTAAAAAAATAGCACAATAGAGGCTCATATTTGAAACTTTAAAACACCTCTAAAACAACATGCAAGCACTAAAAACCCTAGAAAACCACGAACATGGAAAACATGAATGACGAACAAATAGCCAAACAAGATTTAAAACCCGAAATTAGTACAAGTAGAGCACAAACGGAATAACCATTACAACGAATGCTTAAGAAACTTATATATCACAAATGTAAAGTCAAGAGTTGCACGTATCCACATAACATGCACTATGATATCATTAGGAGAACGTGAAAACATGAAGCATGTGGATCATGTGGTATGGCGTGAACATCGATTGAGGTGAAAAATTGAAGTGTGATGAGGTCTCATGAAGGAGCAAACATCAACCATAGGTGCATGCAAAAATTCAACAAAGGGGCTAAAATAATCTCATCCAACCTCATATAAATTTGAAGGGTGGTGTACATATACTGTGGAGTCTTTGAGTAACCCCTAAGCCGAGTAATGATGACCTCTCAAATTCCAAGAATGGGAAGTAACTCCCACATGATGCACTAACACACTGCCATGTAAGGGAATCTCATGATGACCCTAAAATGACACCTAGACCTATGAGCTCACCTAAGTGCGATGACCTGCCTAGTGGTGTGGAAAACAACTCACACCAACACATATCGCAAGACCAAAATGCTAGAAATAGATCTAGGTCCATTTTTAAAAAAATATAATCCCTTGCATAGTAATTACTATGTATATGGGTGTAGTGTAGTAACTACAATATTGATAACTTATAGATTTCAATAGGTAGATTTTCCCCTTGTATTTTCAATAAATGCAACAATGTATTCAATGTATCTTATTATAAAATGAGTCTTTATATCGAAGTTTATCGCTCAAACTTTTACGTTTATATATTAATTTGTATAGAGAGAGGAGGGCATTACATACCCATGCGTAACTTAGTATATAGTGCATATTTACATCCATAGTTTATCATTTGTTCCTTAGGTTTGTATATTGATTTGTATAAGGGAGGGATGTCCTTCAATAGCTAGCCCATATAGTTTCCCCCTTTTGATGAAAGGGATGATAAATAATAGAATTGCTATAGAAAAAACTATGTATTGATAGATATTTGATATTGTGTCATAGATTTTGATAGAGTGATGAGAATAAGAGTCATTATTTATAGAAGTTAGAGTGACATCACATTACTTGTGAGTGTCGATAATAGAAGTAGTGGCCAAACGGAGTTAGTGCATTGGTAAAAAGTGTGGAGTATAAATTTAAAATCCGATAGGTAGACAATGTTTAATATAATAATATTGGAACTATATAAGTTTGTTAAATAAATATTGTCGATTAAATAATATAGATTGTGAAGAAACAATGCAAGTGAGGCTGAGTGTTGATAAAATAGAATAGAATAAATTAGTTTGAATTTGAGGCACTATAAATAATGACTTATAAATAGCGTTCTAGTGAGCAAATATGCATTAAGTGTGTGAATAACATTGTTGAAAATGAGGATCGTGGGACACAACTAGATTTAAAATAAAGTGTCATCATGTTTTAGTATGGAAATAGGATAAACAATGACCCCAATCCCACAAACAATGAAAGAATAAAAACTAAGACCAAGATATGGAGTACATAAGTTTGAGGTATTAAAAAATGATAAAATTAGGTCAATATATGTGACTATATGCCCAAAGAGGCTGATTTATTATAATAATATGGTAGAAAATTCAAATAATAATTTCATTATTACTACGATTGATAGTGAACTATGCTATAAGAGAGATAATATGTCGCGTGTCGAGAGGTCTTGTACTTGCGAGTTGAATGAGTATCGAGATGTTGTTTAGGTGTAAGTAGTTGATGATTTGACAAGTGTTGAAAACTTGTGATTTTGTTGAAAAGTAGTAGGGATAATCAATATTATTGTAAAATTTGTAATGTTTTCAAATTTGAGACCATTAAGGTATATATGATTGAATGGTTCATTCGGTCTTTTGAAAGTTAGAACCATACGGTCTTGACCTTGAATTGTTCATTCCTTACCAGGATATCTTATGGTCACAAGTGAATATCGGAAATGGTAGATAATATTGGTGTATATGTGTAAATTTTATAGTTATTATGTTATTTGATAATGCAGAGTTTCAATTGATGAAAAATGATCTAATACATGTTTGAATTGGTATGTGATTATAAAGAGATGTACATCCGAGAGATTGATGAGGTGGGTGTCATACGGTTCCCATTATTGGATTGGTTCTAGATGAGGATGGTTGGGATGTGTTCTACACATTTGGTTTGTAGCATTGAGCTAGATTGGGGGAAGTACCCCCAAATATGTATTTGATCATTGCCTTGTGTGAATGGTAGAACTCAAATACTTGTACATTTTGGATTCCTATAAGGGATATGAACTTGAAATTAGAATATGTATACCATATTACGAGGCTCCTACTATTGGAAGAGATGGTTTAGGTATTATTTGTAGATGTGCCATTTCATATGCATATGACACATAAATTTTGGTCATTTATAGGTGGCCTTATAAAGACGACTTTTGCTTGAGTTTATTTGTGAAAACCAATGTTTTGTGATTGCATAATTTTATTTCCATATTATTAGCATATTATTTGGTAGTATATGGTGGTGGAGTTTTGATCTCATACAAGATGTAGAAAATATGCCAATTGATAGAGGATGAAAATGTCGGATATACTTAGGCTCAAACTATACTAGCCCACTTATTTAGGGATTTAAATATAGGTTTATTTTATAAAAAGATAAAGGTGGTGTAGAGGGAGTGAAATTATTACACATATGATATTATGAGCCTACAATTATAGTATGTCCAGTTATAGGTTTGAGTGTTGATTTATCCCATTTAAAGATAATTGCAACATGGTGGGTGATTTAAGAGGCAAGGCCTAGAAACCACATCCTATCGAGATATATTTGATAGGATGATACTTGGTGGGATCATATATAGACCTTATAGATATTTTAGGGGGATGTACAAAGGATTACATAGATCTTTATAAAGTGTGATAAATTATGTAGTTAGAGGATCGATAATAAAAATATGGGAGATCTATGAATGTGAGTACGTGATGCTCTAAGTTCAAGATCTTGGATTTGATTGCAACACCATATGTGTGGAGGAGATCAAAACTCACATAATTGAGATATGGGAGCTAGTTAGGACTGACACCAAGAGATTTATTTCTCCCATCGATCAATGAGGTATAACCAATAGTGGTCATATATGTTATGGATGATGAGGGATGTATCGTAGCTTATATGCAAAGGTTGTCAAACTATTTATGGGTATTTTTGTTTCTTGTGATCATAAGTGGCCCATTACCTCTCGAGAGGAGGATATGAAGTAGAGATTCTCCCTCATATAGGAAGGGACGTTCTAGGAGAAACCCCCTCAAATGATGTCATATCCACAACCATTGCTCTCGTATAAGTATCTTGTGATTGTGTATATATTAGTTTTGTAACAAGTTGATGTGATATAATTGAAAAATTTTGAGTGAGTAGTAGCTAGTATGTGATTAAGAAAATACAAAAAAATATAAATGCTAAAATATTAATTATGTAACAACACAAATATAGATAATTAAAGTACATATTTGACCCAAGAAAGTAAGCTAGAAAATATGAAACCATAGTTGTAAATGAAGAGATATAATAGTTAGCCGATTCACGATAAATCCAAAGGCTGTGTCAAGATGGAAAATTGATGAAACAAGAGAGAAGACTATCACAACTGAGACTAGCAAATTATGCGAATGTTGGAAATGTTGGGACTAGGGTGCTTGGACTAGGTCAGGGGGCACCTTAGGTATTGTAGACCTCCATGGGTGTCGGTGATTTTTCAAAACCTTAGAAACTCAATTTCACAAGGTTGTAAGATGTTCGCTGGATGTCACCTTTAGTCACCTATATGTCGATGTACTCAATTGTTAATCACCTAAAACCTACAAGAAGAAATAACACCCCGCTATACATGTATGTAGAAATGACAATCCCTTGTCCCTTTTGTGAACCTAGATGGATGCTTAAATGTTCTTCGATGCAACCTTAGGTGATGATAGATAATGATTAGTGATTGGTCCTTTATTTTGGTCACATAGCTTTGTATTTGTATGATTCCCTTGTTTGAATTTTGTAATTAACCAATAAAAGGCCGACCCATAAACAATAAGATGTCCAATAGCTAGAAAAAACCCAAAAGGTGCGAGCAAGATATAAAGATGTCAAGGGCACCCGAGAGGATGGGGCGCTTGGGTGTTGGTGTCTAGAGTCGAAAACATGAAGTATTGAAAGTCAGACTGGGTAGTATGGTGTGTAATACCAAGAACAAAACCATAAAGATAGTAAAGAGGCCAAATACAATGGTCAATTAGTAATTTTCTCGCTTAAGAATCATATGAATAGTGGTATGCAATCAAGACCTAGTAATGTACCCAAAGTGCATGATTTAGTGTCTACATTTACCCCCACTTTATGTTGTTGAGTGTATACTTGGTAACATAAAGTAGATAAGATATGCGTACCGATAACCATGTAGATTGATGGTGACAAGCATGTCAAGGAAACAAGAAAAACTTGAAGTGAATAATATGAAACATGAAAGCTATAGAAGAGGAAGTGACCCTAGGGGTGAGAGTGTATGAGTGTACCATATCATGTTGTACATTCTATTGATGTCAATTGATGCTTGATGATGTGACTGTTGCTTCCCATAAGGACAAACCTATAAAAAAGAAGAGAAAAAGAGTAGTCAAAGTCATGTATGTGAAAAATTTGATCCAAATATGTAAAAAGCATGTAAAAGTGTGTAAAATGTGAAAAGGAACATGTGCACCTGATTTGTGATGAGTGAAGAGTGTAGAAAGGATCTTGAAAATGTTGTAGAAGAACAAGTTTTTTGGGCGATCTCACGCCAATCATGGAATAAGTGTAGGGAGAAAGGTCTAGTGTTATTCTTCAACCTTTGACTACTTCCTAAAGTGTAAAAATTGCTGCACATGGTATGTGTCAATCCAATTAAATTGGATCCAATGTGAAAATAGAAAAGAAGGTGTAATGCATGTATGTTGAGTGCAAAGGAATGTGCATGTCCTATAAAGGTCATTGTAAAGCTGTTGTGAAGCTTTTGTTATGAGAAAAAATATATAACTATCCCCGATCATAGGCACCCTGGAAGGTTTAGGGGAGCCAGGCGCTCTGTCTAGTATTGGGCGGTGGTGTCTATGCTATCTTCAAGACCCAATTCACATTCTAGGCCATTTTTATGACTGAATTTTGTGTTTTACCAAAATTGAACTATGATGGTACATTGATGCATGGGGTGACTAATTTACCCAATGATGCCCCTTCATTTTGGGTGCATGCGATTTCACTTAGAGAATGTGGCCTAAAGGAGGTTGGCCATTAATGTGACTAATACCTGTAGGGGGAGAGAATGTGCTTAGTAGTAATCAAGGTACATGAAAACAAAGTGGTTGGAGACAAGTGTTATTAAAAATAAGATAAAACCGCACATAGAAGCCAAAGTGTAATTGAAAAAGCAAGAAAAAATGTGTAGTCTAGCAAAGGAAGACAAAGTAGACCACAAAAAGTGGGTTTCAAACACTGGACATCACTCATGATGTCGTAAGATAATGAGGATGAAGTGGCCAAAATCATACAATGTGCACATAAGAGAAAGGGTAAATCCCTGCAAAGAATGGCATACAATGGAAGAAAAGAGCAAACAATAAAAGCAAGAAACATATAACCATGGTAGCAAATAGTTCTTGCAATAAAAATGCCACACATGAATCACTCATTATTATGTCGAAAGATAAAAAGTATGTCAAAGCATGTATAATCCGATATAGTAGTGTGCTATGAGAAATGAAACAATAACGTTGATAGTGTATATGAAATTGGATGCCTCGGGAGCCACATTGCGGGATCTGGTAAGAGGTACTCCACCAAACATACATGTTGAGTGTAACAATCAGATAGATTTTGAAATCACAACTAGAAGGAAATTGAACGTGCGTGTGTATAGAAAGAGATAATGACATGCAATGTATCATGTCTAGCATGTAAAATGTTTACATGTAAGCATACATAAGCAAGAACAATGTGCAACCAAGATATAAGTATGCCGTGAATGAGTGAGATAGAATGGAATGTAATGTGAGTGTGATAGAAGCAACATTCCCCCAATTGAATGTGAATGATTATGCATGAGACGAGGTTCATTTATAAAATACCCCTTAATAGTCAAGAATGAATTGTAAAACAAGAGTGCGTCATAGGGAAATGGTTTGAATTGTGCGCACTAGAAAGAAATGATCATCAAAGTGTAGAGGGTAGAGAGTGATTGATTGTGATGAGGTTCATTTCAGATTTAGAGCCTCAACAAGTGAGTATGAACCATGGAAATAGAGCACGTCATCAGAAAATGAGTGCAATGTGTAGAAGTAGAAGCAAGAAAGATGTATCGTGAGTATGTAGAGTGTGCAGTGTGAAGAATGCAGTGATGTGAGTTTCATGAGTGTATTATGCCATCAATAGTCAAGTGTGAACCATAACACGAGAGTGCATTATAGGGTAATGATGCTCAAGAATATGATGTGGAAAGCACAGAGTGTAATAGTGGCAACTGATAATGCTAGGAGGGGGAGAATAAACATGATGCTCCCTGAGTGTGACAATGGTGGAGATCTATGCGGGGACATGAGAGGTACCATGTCATTATGGGAGAATGTCATTGGTGTCATAATAAGAGAGAGGATAACACAATGGTAGGAAGAAGCAATAGTAGGACCATCGCATGGTGGCGGAGTTTGAAATGGGTCTTGAGGATCAAAATAAGGAATAATTTCTTTGACAAAAATGATTGGCTATTGAAGTGGTGGATTATTGTGTAACATTGTAGAAGACTCAATAGGAGGAGGTGTTGAATTTTTTAGAGGAGGTTGTTTAGGTTGACTTGATAATGTTGTAGATGAATTGAGAGGAGGTGGAATGAGACTAATTTTGAGAGGCGGTTGCTTAGTTTGAGTGGATTGCATAGGTAGTGGTTGAGTGACGAGGAAGAAGAGGCATTAGTAGTGACAACATAATGCTCATTAGACATAGACAAATCAGATTTATGAACCCACTGAGATGTAATAAGTGGAGATGACCATGTAATAGAATGTTGTGAAATGAATGAGATAAAACCTTAATGCTCAAGATGTTTGATTCTTTGTTGTAAAGCATAAAAATCATTGTCATTATGTCCATTGATTCAATGATAATTGCAATATGGAAGACCTTGATATTTTGCAAGCCGATAAGGAGGATAGCAATGAGTAGATGGAAAGCTGATTAATTGATGATTTGTGAGGTATGAAAGAATGAATTGTTGCTTAACATTGAGTGAAAACTTAAGAGGTGCGGAGAGTGGTAATATTTGAGGTTCACTAGTATGAACACATGTAGAAGACATAGAATGAGATGTAGAAGGAGAACAAATATGAGCTAGAGAAGCATCCTTAAGGAGTTGGATTTCAGATTTTAGATATGTAATTGTAGATTCCATAGCCTAAAATTTATCTTGAAATAAAGAATGAAGAGCTTGAATGGATTTGTAAATAGATTGATTGGAATTAGAACCAAGAGAGTCATCAGAAAGACAATTAAAGATAACACTGACTTGAGTAGGTGGTGTATCTCTAGGAAGATACATGGTGTCTAGAGATTTTTAAGAACATCTTTACAAGGTGAATGTATTTGAAGTAATTCAGAAAAAAAGATTTGATGAACCTTAGGAGCCATGATAGAAAAGATAATATGCCAAAGAAGGATCCAAATGACCGATCATGAGTGGGGTTCACCAAATGCTTAAGAAAATATAAATGCTAAAATCTTAATTATGTAACAATGCAGATATAGACAATTAAAGTACATATTTGACCTAAGAAATTAAGCTAAAAATATGAAAGCTGTGGTTACAAATGAAGGGATAAATTACTTAACCGATTCAAAATAAATCCAAAGTTGTGGCGAGATGGAAAATTGATGTAACAGAGGGCATATTGTCACAACCGAGCCCAAATAATTGTGTGAGTGGTGGAAATGTTGGGACTAGGGTGCTTGGACTAGGTTAGGGGCACCTAGGATGGTGTAGATCTCCTTTGGGTGTGGTGACTACTCATGACCTCGAAACTCGCCGCAAGGTCACAATACATTCACCGGATGTCACCTTTAGTTTCCTCTAAGGGAAAACATTATTTTTCCATAGGTCACGAGGTTGATCCCCCATAGGTGCTTTGAATTACTTTGTTTAAACCCTTTTATCCCACATTTATAGTGGGTATGTGGGTATAATGGTTTATAATAAACATGGTGGAATTGTTTAAATGGCTAAGATGCCTCTTTTGGTGGAGAATACTATGTGCATATGTTATATGAAATGCATATAGGCTATGTATAGTGTGCATGTGGCATGTTTGTTGATGCCATGTTGCAAAGTCATGGAAAAGTGTGTTGGCATGTGGTGCATTTAGATTACAATGTGTTTAGATGTGGCAACCATGATACTCTTAGGTTGGACATGGAGAATGTTGTGGAAATACTAAAATGTCGTGGTAAGCATGATTTTATCGTACTTAATTTAGCATTTACTATGGTAACTTAATAGTTTGATATTGTTATTATATGGTTATGTTAGTATAACCATTACATTTGTTTTATTATATTGAGAGTCTATTTCAACCGCACGTAGGTTTATTTGTTACTTAAGTGGTAATAATTATTTGATTTTATTATTCTCGAATGCATATTTTTTACACCTATGCAACATCTTAATTTTTCTATATCTGGTTGTTCAAATCCTATAAGTATTACACCCATATAAATTGTAAATGATTTTCTTGAACATTGATACAATTGTGAGGCTTTTGTCCCTCTCTACGAAATTACATTTGATACCATAGTAGGTGACCCCTGCAGTTGGAGAGAGTTTACGAGAGGTAGAAGTGTCTTCAAGAAGAAATTTACGTTCAGAAAGCATGTGTTGCCTCTAAGAACTTCCCAGACATCCCTTGCATCCCCACAATCCCCTGTTTAGTTCCGGGTGTTTGGAATGCAATTTATTTTTGCTTGGTGCAAGGTGCACCAAGAAAAAATTGTCATAGGAAAAGAAATTCAATTAAAAAATATAATTTTTCCCATTAGGGGTTTTTTCACAAAACTTTAGTGACACTATTAGCCATAGCTAACAAAGTGGCAATAACACCATTTTGGAGGATTATGCTAGATTATGAGGATAAACGAACTCCACTCCGAGATCAATTTGTGTCCCATAAAGTGAGCGAGCCATCTTTTAAGCTACCATCGAGGCAACACTAGCTTTGAGACAAGCTACTTTTGGTGGCGGTTTGCATTTGAAACAAGTTATTTTGCATTAAAGGTTGAGTTGCATTTTTAGTGGGCCATTCCATACGCCAAATTCTAACATCCGAGCTCAATGCCAAGATTCAAGCCCATCGGGGCACCCTAAAATTCAAAAGCACAAACAATCGAGCTAAAATTCAAAAGCACAAACGACCGAGCTAAAATTCAAAAGCACAAATGACCGAGCTTAACCCGACTTTAAACAACATCATGCATAATGCACACAACACGAATGCAATCAAAAGAGGTGAAAGCATTCAAACGCCTCTCATGTTGTGTTGTGAAAATTCCCTATAAACAAAACAATTGTAAATGGCAGAGCAATAAATCAAAACGGTGGCGTAGGAAATAACAAGGAGTAAAAAGAGTTTAGATCTGTTATCTGTGCTAACCCTAGCCACCTCCCTCCCAAAACTCACCAAGTGGGGTGTCAGTGGCTCGACACCTCGCCATTGATAATTTTAGTCACATTATTTACAGTTTAAATGTAAATTTCCTTGTTTGCATATGCACAGTGCATTAAGTGTTAACTTGGTTAGTGGGAAAGCTTTGGGGGTGGTGAGGTTCTAGGTTCGACCAGCCCCAATAGATTTTTTTTTTAAACATTGAAATTTAGCCCAAACCACCATCTTTAGAGGTGAATATAGTGGCTAAAACCACAACTAAACCTGTTATCTATGACTAAACCCACTACTAAAAAATAGAGAAGAAACCCTATTTAGTGCTAATTTTTTTCTCCTAAATAGCTTAGTTTTTATTCGAGAATTTTTTTGCCAAAGGGGGTGATTAAAAATTCATTTTGAGCTATTTGTTTGTGGGTTTTCACTTAGAATGTCACATAGTGCTCAAGGCCACTAGGGCCTTGAAAAACAAAAATTGCTTGCCATTCAATTTTTTCATAATTTTGAATGTAATTGTATATTTCAGTGTATTGTACTAATTTGTAGGTTTCCATATTCAACCGTAAACCATTGTAACTAATTAAAAAATGGCAGAGTTTTGTAATAAAAATAATTAAATTTTGGTTTTGTAACACTCACGAGATCTTCAGATCTCATTCGCAGCGTTCGGTATAAACAATGCCTTTGGGAAGCACTTATGGGTAAAGCCATCACAACTACTATTGCACTTAACGCCTAATATAGCTGCAACAACATCATCTAGGCATCAACCCTTTAAATCAATGAGGAGTAATAAGGACACAATACACACACTTTGAGCCATCCCATCCGTATGTGAACAATTACACGACGTAAATCCAGATAATCGAAATTATCCGGTATATAGCAAAGTTATGCACGCGTATGAGGATATTTCTTTGATCCGGTGTCAATAAGCGCACAAACCCCTTTCGGTGTTTTCTTGGTACCACGTATCGATTCTTTCACATACTATAGAGTATATTGAAAGGGAGAGCTTCTTCCACGTACCAATGGGTATATCGGAAAGGCACGTATATAGAAAGGTTCAGTATATCAGAATGACGATATATAGATTGGGAGACTATATACCTGGAGTGATAAGAGCCTTACCCTTTGTCAGTTGATTCTATAAAATGGGTACCAATGCCCCCAAATTATTTCTTCCAGATTCTCAACTTCTAAGAGGAAATAACTATGTAGCATGGAAGAAAAAATCAAGACACAACTTGAGTTTGAAGAAATTTGGAATGTTGTGGATGGTTCTTTAACCAGATCAAAGAATCGATACAACACAACAATGATAGTTTGATAGATTTGATTAGAAGGCCAAGCTGATAATCTTATTTGTAGTGTCGATGATGTGCAACCCCACATTCAAGATGCCAAATCAGCCAAAGAAGTGTGGGATAAGTTGAGCATAGTGTACGAGGCTAAGAACAAGAATGTAATATTGAATTTACAGAGTCAGTTACACACACTGAAGTTCAAACAAAATGAGAAAATAGAAGCTTTCTTAAGAAGAGTTGCAGAATTAAGGGCTTCACTTCTAGCCCTAGGAGAGGAGGTCACTGATACAACTCTTGTTCCCATTTTTCGATACCACTCCCTCCTTCATATTGCATTTTTGACAACACTCAACTTGTTGGATCAGACAATTTATTTTGACAAGTTAATGAACCTAATGCAACAAGATAAAGCAATGTAAAATAAAGATGATGAAGAGGAGTAGGCACTATCTTTTCATCATAAATGAAAAGGAAAAGGAAAAGGAAAACCTAATTCCTCTCAAAACTCACAAACATAGCATCAGCAAGGGGACAAGCAATAAAATTATAAATGTCCTATCTGCAAAAGAGGACATGAGTTAAAATATTGTTGGTTCAATACCTATAAGAAAGGTTCATCAAGTAATTCGGACCTCAACACCAGCAATCTCACAAGGGACATTCAAACTACAATCAAGGGAAGAAGAAGGGGAACTGGAGAAGAAAACCCCATCAACAAGGAAATATAGCTGAGCAAGAAGAAAATTTGGATAATGAATACTTCTTGTACACCGATCGATCAAGTTAACCTTCCATGTCATCTAGTAATGTCTAGTATGTTGATTTGGGAGCCACTCAACACATGATCGGCCATAGAGACCAGTTTACAAAAATGAGGGACATGCCTTCAAAAACCATGTTTCATTAGGTGATGATTCTTTATACACTATACAGGGTGTTGGGACCATTTCTCTACCCCTTGGTTCATGAAATTGTAGACTCTCAGATGTTATATATGTCCATGGGTTAACAAAAATATACTATAAGTTAGTCAACTTATAGATCATAATTTGAATATTGATTTTGATAGTCATTCTGGTAAGAAAATGTGTTTAATTCAAGACAAATCACGACGCTCGAATTTTTTTGCAAAAGCCTCTACCGTGGGACGTATGTTCTAGCTTGATTTTGTCCACATAGATGATCAGGCACTTCTGGCTAAGAATTCTTCATCAACATAGTTGTGGCATTGGAGACTTAGTCACATCATTTTTAAGTATCTCGAAACACTTTGCCGGTACAACATGGTAAAATGATTTCCATCTCCCTAGAAGGATATAGATAAGTTTTCTCACTACCTAGTAGGTAAAAAACACATAGCTTCATTCCAGAAGAGTACTTATCAAGCTCATGGTAAGCTTGATCTGGTTCATGTCGATCTTTGTGGTGTGATGCACCTAAATCATTTGGATTTCAGTACTTCATTCTTTTTTTGATTACTATTCAAGGAAAATATGGATATATTTTCTTCGTAAGAAGAGTGAAGCTTTTGAGAACTTCAAGAAGTTCCAAGCAGATGTAGAGAAGGAGACTTGTCATCACATCAGATCTCTCCACTCATATTGAGGGGGGAATTCACAAGTAATGAGTTCAAAGCCTACCTACAAGCTCATGGGATTCATCGATAGATGCCTCCTCCACACACACCGCAATAGAATGGTGTTGTTGAGAGAAAAAACTGCACTATAATGGAAATGGTGTTTGTATGATCGATGATTATGGATTAACGAGGACATTTTGGGTAGAAGTAGTATAGATCTGTTATATATTTACTAAATAGAGTGCTCATAGTTGTTCTTGATGGAGTAACGCCATATGAAGCATGGTCAAAGCAGAAACCATCTGTTGCACACCTCAAAGTATTTTGGTGCAAAGAAAGCATGCACTTACCAAGCGAGAACAAAAAGAAGATGGATATGAAGTCACAAAAACTCAACTTCATTGGCTACAATGAAGAGACTCTTGGGTACATATTTATGGATCGAAGACTAGAAAATTCTATACCAAAAAGATGTTGAGTTTTTGCGAAGAAGGAAGCGAGACTCCTCCTCCAGACTCATGTGATGTATATTTTTCACTTGTTGTAAAAAAAAGCTGATGTCCCCATAGATGATGGTGATGATTAGAAAAGACCACAAACCACATGAGCAGTTTAGCGTATGCCCAAGTGGTATACTAACATGATACGAGATGCAAAATTGGATACATCCACCACTAGATCAAAGACTCGTAGTAAAGCACGAGAAGAAGTAAAATTTTATTTGATGAGTAGAGTTATTGAATCTGATGAGACCTTTACAGTCTAGGAAGACCTATAGTCAAAATCTTGGAAAGATGCCATGGATGCTAAATATCAGTTAGTGATGAAAAACAACACTTGATAGCTTGTCGATATTCCACTAGGGAAGAAACCCATTGGTTACAAATGAATATTCAAAACAAATTACAAAGTAGATGGGGCCATAGAAAAGTATAAATCAAGAATAGTAGCAAAGGGGTACGCACAAAAAGAAGACATTGATTATGAGGAGACATTTTCTCCCACAACTAAGATCAAAACAATTAGGATGATATTTGCTCTAGTTATGCAGTTTGGTTGGAAATTCCATCAGATGGACGTAAAGAGTTCCTTCCTGAATGAATATTTACAATAAGAATTCTACATGACGCAACCTAAGGGATATTTTTTACTTGGAGAAGAAACAAAGGTATGAAGACTTAGGAAATCTATGTATGGCCTTAAAAAGGTACCCTAGGCTTGGTACATCAAAATTGATGAGCATATCGTACAACATGGATTTGTCAGAAATCCATACGATCCCAATCTCTACCTCACAAATCAAGGGGGGAGATTGTGATTTTTTTCCTATGTCGACGATCTAGTCATCACTGGTAGTTTAGTGAAGATGATCGATGCAACGAAGAAAGATCTTAACCGATCATTTGACATGAAAAATCTTGGGCTCATGCACTACTATCTTAGATTGGAAGTATGGTAGAAAGAGAATCACATATTTGTTTCTTAGTTTAAGTATACCAAGACAACGCTTGAGAAACTCATGATGATGGATTGCACACCTATTGCTACACCTATGGAGAACATATTGTAATTATCTCGTTCAAATCCATCTCTTGTGGTAAATGTAACTCTCTTTCAGTAGTTGTTTGGGAGTCTCATTTACCTAACCTACACTAGACCAGATATCATCTTTGCAGTGAGCTATCTATCCAGGTTCATGCAAGAACTCAAAGTTTTTTAGTGGAAGGCAGCAAGGCTGATCTTGAGATACTTCAAGGGTATAGTAGATCTTGGTCTAGAGTACAAGAAGAAAGAAAACTTCTTCTTGAATGGATATTCGGATTTAGATCATGCAAGAAACATTGATGACAGGAAATCTAATTCAACATTTGTATTCTTTTTTGGATATAGACCAATATAATGGGGAATCAAGAAACAACACTTTGTTTCTCACTCTTCTACAAAAACCGAGTATCGCTCACGTAGGTGTAGTATGTCTGTGAATTAATATGGCTACGCGTCACATACTTGGAAGGACTTGGAATACCACAAGACAAACCTACCACCATGTATGTAGACAATGAAGGTGTTCTCAAACTTGTTCGCAATCTAGTATTTCATGAGAGAACAAAGCAAAACAACGAGCATGTCTTGAAACACAACATACAACTTCAAATTTTTCCAATGACTAAACAATGAGAAAATATACTCACAAAGTCACTTGCACGTGACAAGTTCAAGTTGTTAAGAGAGTTCATATCCTCATCACTTGAGGCAATGAAAAATTAAGGGGGGTAATGTTAGGGTAAACAGAGTTTACCGTAGTTAATTTAACATTTACTACGGTAACTTAATAGTTTGATATTGTTATTATATGGTTATGTTAGTATAACCATTACATATTTTATTATATTGATGTGAGTCTGTTTCAAATGCATGTAGCTTTATTTGTTACTTAAGTTGAAACAATTATTTGTTTGTATTATTCTCATATGCATATTTTGTTGCACTGTGCAACATCTTAATTTGTCTATATCCGGTTGTTCAAATCCTATAATGTTGCAGCCATATCAATTGTAAATGATTTTATTGAATATTAATAAAATTGTGAGGCTTTCATCCCTCTTCGAAATTAAATAAAAATCCACCAAATAAATAATGCTCTTATCTTGCCACGTGTCAAGCACTAGAATACATGACATATTATGGCATGAAAACCATAATGTAATTCAGTAAAATTAAAATTACACTAATATACCACGATTGTTAGGTCTCATTCTCGAAACCAAAATTTTGACACCTATTGAATACCAAAGGGTTATTGTAATAACATCCATGCTATATTTTTACCTCGATAAACTCCAAATATCACAAATAGAGTCCTGTGCATGATCCAGGGGTTTGCACACCTTCTCGTAGATACCAAAGAGTGATTAGATGTACATGCAAGTTAGAAACCAAAACCAAATTGATTCCTAAATCTAATCCTCTCAAACACTACCTCAAATTGAGCAAAGATGAAAGGGAAATAAAAGAAATACCTACAACTTACCAATGAAGAAATTCCCTTGATGTTGTAGTTGTGCTCAAGATGAAGTAAATGAGCAGCACTCCCCTTTGTAAATTGAAGATTTTCTTATGGATGCTTGATAGCTTTCGCAAGAGGGTGATGGAGAGCTTTGTAGAAATTTTGGCAGCACTTTGCTATGATTTTCCAAGATGGCTTCCATGGAGGGTGGCATGTCAATTTATAGTTTTTGGGAGAGGAAATGGAGGGCTAGGATATTTCCAAGTAGATGGAAGATCAATGGTTAGCATGAAATGAGAGGGTAGAAGAATATAGAATTAGAGAATTCTAGAATTATATTGAATTTAAAATTCAATGGAGAAGAGTGGAGAGTTAGAGAGGCTTCTAGAATTAGAAGCCTCTAGAAATAGAGAAGATAAGATTTAGTTTAGGTTTAATTAAGTTAATGATGTGATTACATGGAGAGTTTAGGTGTAGAGTAGGTGGGTAGGTAGATAGGAATTTTAAATTCCTAGAAATGTTAAATGAGGTTAGTGGGAAGTTAGGAAAGGGGTTAGTAATAATTAATCTTGTGATTAATTATTATAGGATCAAGATGGGAATTATGGAATGATGAATTAGTAATGGGAGAAATATATGTTAGGAATTAATAATGTTTAATAGGTATTTTATTTATTTATTAATTATGTTGACATTTTACATGTCTACATTTTGCCCCTCTTATTGCAGAGCAATGATCGTTCAAAGAAAGAGATTGCTAGGATAGCGAGGGTGGTGCCCCCTCAAGAGGTTGGGTAGGGAGGAAACGAGTCGAGTGACTGCTCGAAATGAAGAGAAGGTAGCAATAGAGGAGAAGTGTTGAGATCAAGAGAGATTGTTGAGTGATAGGATGCCCCAACCAAGGTGGCCAAATGATAGGATGCCCCAGTGAAGGGGGATTAGATTGATTGATTGGATGTCCAAACAAGGGAATGAGCCGAGATTGATTGTTTGAATTCATTAGAGTGATAGGATTGATTGATTAATATGTTTGATTGATTTTATTGGAGGGATAGGATGCCCGATCGGTGAGATAAATTTGGATGAATTTAATTGGATGCCCCAATCAACGATATATGAAAGAGGTATGGATTTGATTAATTAAAGGATTGGATGTCTGACTAGTTGGGAACACCTCCCAAGCACAAACGTTAGGGATTCAAACATGGATCGGCTATCCATTAGCTTAATTTAATTGATTTGAGTGCCATTGCACCACGTGCCTCTTGCACTCTTGGTTTGGATTTTAAAGATCAATTAGATGTTGGTTGGGGTGGTCGATTGTTTGGATGGGGCTAAGAATATTTAGAGTGATAAATGTGGATGAATAGATGATCAGATGAGAGGAGGATGATGTTAGACAGTTAGTAGTGGATGATGATTAAAGGGGATGGGTGTTGTCATGAACTGTCCACGTTTTCATCATTAACAATGTTATGGATGTGGCATAGAGCAAAATGCATCAAGGTATAAAGACCCCACGATGATTAGATTGCCAAATTCCCTTTTCCTCCTATCATCGATTGACATCGCAAAAATATGGTCATCATATCATTGGTGTGTTTAAAAACAAACAAAAGAGGCCTCATACAATTGGCCAAAAAAAAGATGCAAGAAATAAAACAAACACTCATAGTTACACATGTAGAAAAAATGAAAAAATGAATGAATGGGGTTGCGAAGAGTTACTGGATTGTGGATTTGTGAGTGGAGGGGGTTTGACTATTCTTTGGGAATTTAGGCAATTTTGAGAGTTTTTATAATTTTGAAATTTGACGATTTTTAAGATTTTTGAAAAAATTTTACGATTTTTGATTTTCGAAATTTTTACGATGTTTTTATTTTTGGAATTTTTACGATTTTTTTTTTTTTGAAATTTTTTTTTTTATTTTTATTTTAATGATTTTTTTAATTTTTTTTTATGATTTTTTTATTTTTTTGAATTTGTATGATTTTTCTAATTTTTTGCAATTTTTACGATTTTTGAAATTTTTATGATTTTTTGAAATTTTATATTTTTTGAAATTTTAACGATTTTTGAAATTTAATCAATTTTTGAAAATTTCACAATTTTTGATTTTTTATGATTTTTTGAATTTTTTTGGGTTTGTGCGATAGGCGGGAAAATTTGAGCGGGGGAAGGAAGGAATGGGAGGAAAAACGGATGAAGCGGGGTGAAAGGAGGGGTGTCTCGAGTGCATCAAGAGAGGTATAAAAGGGGCTCGGGGATCACGTGGCAAGCCATTTTCACCATGCGCAATAGAGAAGCGAGAGCCTACAAAAGAGCATGATGGCCTATTCACGGAGTTTTGAGCACCGAGCGGACTGGTGAGGGCTATGATTTACTAAAGCAGATGGTGGGACAGTGGTAAGTACCTTTTTAATTTGTTTTGTTTTTCGTGTTGTAATTTTTTTGGCTTTTTGGGGGTTTAGAGGTAGTGTAGCACTAGGGGCTATGCATTAACGCATATGCGTTGTAAAACAACACTTTTGCATGAGAAAATAACACTTTTGAATTGGGGAGGGTTTTGGGTTAAGGTTTGGCGTGTATGTGCATGAAGTGATGGATATGTGGAATATAATTGCACATTTTTGGTATAAAGTAGCACTTTTGCACCAATTTAGGGGGAGTTGAAGTTTGGCGTGAATGCGCCGGTAGGGGTAGGGTTTAGCGGTTATGTTCAGAATTGGTGCATATGCACTATATGCTAGCGCTTATATGTGTTTAGTGCGGGAATGGGAAATTAACGCTTATGCACATGAAATGGTGCCTATGTGTTATATAGTGGTGTGTTTGTTAGAGGGAGACTTTAGGGTGTTTTAAGGAATGACATGGTAGAATGGGGGAATAGAGGGTGGATTTAGAGATGGCAGGAACTAATATGTGTGCTTTGGTGTGTGTAGATGGCCTTAGATATTGTTCAAAGTTAAGCATCAATGATCTGCAACATTGTTGAGTTTTCTAGGGGGACTACAGGATGATGAGGTTTGTCTATTAGAGGTGGTTAGATTACTACATGTAGCTATGATGCTAGTCATGTGAGCGGATTGAGCTCTTTTGACAACATTGGCAGAGAGGTGGCATTTAGAGACTAACATTTTTGGTCTGGCTTGTGAGTGACGACGATGACGTTAGAGGATGTCTACCTTATTTGCCGATTTTAGTGGAGGGAGGGCATGTGGTATGGCATAGGGATAGGTCCAGAGCCCGACGATTAATGACAGATGTTGAGGATGTACCATGACGAGGGTTATAGATAGATCCGAGGATATATTTAAGACATGATTATATGGAGTGAGTCCCTATGTTATTATGCTCCCGATCAGCTTTTATTTTATCACGATGGAGGAGGTCATTATTTTACTATCAGATTTGCAGATGTGGTACATACGATGTGGCAGTCATAGATCGTATATGTGTGGGCACTGTAGTGATCGGCTCACTTATATCATGATTTACATTGAATTTCCTCGCTACAAAGTAGTATTATTGGAGTTGATATTTTATTACAGATAAGGAGTTATGATCACATAGTCGTGGGTAGACTGTTAGTGCAAAATCACAAAGACCCCCAAATGAGTTCTATAGATTTGCTTTTCTAAGGCGAGTCATTTGGTGTGTCTCGCATAACATTAAACTTTCCCCAAGGTGTGGGACCTTACAAGATGGAAAATCTCTCTAGATTAAAGGTTGGTTCCTATCCCTTTGTTTAGGTGCATACATGAGAACTTGCTGCAGAGGATCTATCTCTATACCCAATCTAAACTTTTCCAAAGAGACAGGGATAAAAGGGAGTATAAGAAATAAGAAATATTTAAACTATAAGGTGATGCACCTAAGGAATGATTAACACTAGTTTTGTTGATGGACACAAACCAACAAAATACATACAATAATAAAGCATAGATAACCAAATTTATAATGAGAGACCAGATGCAAGCAAAAGGGATAGAGAGGATCTAGAATCAATGACAAACATGTTTTATTACTCTGCGCAGAATGATACAATGCATTACAAAATAGCGGGAGGAAAGAAACATACCTGAAATTTTAATGGAAGGCTTGAACTCCATGAATTTCTTTTCTAGAAGGAAAGGGGAGCCTGCAAAACAAAGAATGTCCAACCCTTTACAACGAGTCCCAAGCCTGTATTTATAGACTCAAACAGAGAGAAGAAAGAAAGAGGGAGAAGCGAGAAAAGCAGGTCAAAGCTCAACTACTACTATTAATTTCTTCTACAAAATCTGCCCCAAATCTGTCTTGACTGCGTCAATCTTTGGTTCGAAGCATCTCGAAGAAAGGGGAAAATGGCATAGCAGATTGAATATGATCTGGTTGTTGAGGCAGATGGATCCCGCATTGATGTCCCCTGAATATGTTTTCTCCATTTTCCTTTACCTAGCCTCTCAAAAATTAAAATTTTAGATGTCCATGGCATAGACGGGGCTGAGATCTTTCCAACGGTGTCAAATTTACAATATTTCGAGCCGTGAGTCGAAAGATATGCCCCTTTGAAGTTTGTATCAAGTTCATATAAATGGGAAGGAAAACAGTTTGAAAAATGGGTCTCCTTTTTAATATGGGGTGGCAACCAGATTAGGGAAAAATCGGGTTTATAGGCCCATGATTTATATTTTTCCTCCTTTTCCACAAAAATTACAAAACTCAAAAAACTCCCCGCGCCCCAATGCTCGCTTGGACACGTGGAATCCTTTGGTTGGGTGGGGAGGTGCGCTTCAATTTTTATCTCTGTGTCTTTTTGTCAAAAGGAAAATTTTCATCTTTTTCCTCGACTCTCTATTTTCCTTTACTCATGCTCAAATGTTGAATTTTTCCTTTGGGTGGAGTTCGGCCCATTTTAGAACTTTTACACCTTTGAAAAATAAGGGGCAAAAACCAAATTTTCCTTAGCGTTGCTAGTTTAGGCCTACCACGTGGTGTTTCCTCCGCTACCTGCCAAATTTCTATGTTTTTGGCTAGGTCTTTTACTTAGCAGGTCACATCTTTTGATCCGGGGAAAGAGGTAGTCTGGCGCTTGTTTGAAACCCTCTCTCTATTCAATCCTTAAATTAGCACCATTTAGACACTTGGCAGCCTTTTTCGGCCTGTCCTTACATTGACTATTCTACTAACTCGCCCCTTCTCGAGACTGGACACGTGGAGGCACCGCGCTCGCTTGAAATCCCGATTCAAAATTTTCCTTTGAAGGAGTGTCGAGTTGACACTTGGCAGCCTCCGTAGGTCTGTGGAATTTTCAATGGTCCCTTTTATCCTTTTTTAGGCCTAAGGCTACATGGAAAATTGGCACGAATTTAAGTCCCCGCCTTGGGGCTCCCATCTTGGATTTGCGTCGAGCCGACACCGGCTTCTTCTTTCCGGCCAAAAGCTTTTCAACGGCCGCACAACTTTTAGGGCTCTGGGCCACATGGAGAGCTTGCACTCATTTGGATATCCATCCTTTGGACTAACTCTTGGAGATGCTCCAAGCTGACACTTGGTGACCTTCGCTAGTCTGTGGACTTTATACTTAGCCAATTTTTTAGACCCGCCTTGTCTACCTTTTGAATATGTTGACCATTTGACCCTACCTCCATTCCAACCTAGGACAAGTGGAGATGCGGTGCTTGCTTAAGTCTCCCTTTATGGATTCATCTTTGGAGAAGCATCGATAGGACACGTGGTTCTCTCCAGTAGCTCTTCCATACTTAGTCGATTTTGGACTCTTTCCTGAACGGTCTTGAGCCCAAAAAACTTTAAAACTTCACCATTTTTCCCCTTCTTGCTCTTGGTTCCTCTGCGGCACTGCCCCTTCTTTTCTAACCCTGTTATTCCATTGTTGAGTCTACCTATAACTTATTTAAAAGATATGAACGAGTTTTCTTAGGTTCTTTCTATGCGGGGTCGTGGCTGATCCAATATTTTTCCCGGGGGGCGAAACATGGATAACACTGACCATTAGGTATCCGATGGTAGTGAAAGGATGGAGAGCCCTCAATGTACGCATGGTACATGCATATGGTTAGGAGAGAGAAGATGGGGGTGATGGATTATTATAGGTGGGGGGTAGATGAGCTAGAGGTGGAGATATTACTTGGCAACCATATAGTCATTATGAGGCATGGGATGGAGAGAAGGTACAGATGAGCAAGATCATGACTCCATTTTTCTTGGTTTGAGGTCATCCATATATGATTGAGTGGTACAGGTCAGATTATGTCCTTCATCGGTTTGGGATTAGACATGGGATACCCGCTAGTCGTCACTTATTTACATGGACCACCCGAGAGACTAAGGATTGAGATGGTCTAATTCTAACAGAGGTAGCCGCAGTGATTTTTGATGAGGTACATGTGGATCACTAGAGGCCTCTTCCATATGTAGTGGATCTAGGGACCGAGAAGAGATATGAGTAGTGGTAAGGGATCGAGCTACTCGGGCTTATATGGCCATTGGGAGGGATGCGGTTTGTTCATGGGAGGAGACAATGTATAGGAGATCGGTACAAGGACAAGAAAAGGGATTGGATGCACTCTGTAGGGTGAGAAGGATGGGGGAGAAGAAGTTACCCAGAGCATCCGGTGTTATCATATTAGAAGGTCACATAGTTGGGTAGCGGCCGATTGCCACAGTCTGATTAAGCGGACAGGACGAGAATAGAGTCCGGATAAGAAAAATTTCGATGTGATGAAGATTGATGATGTGGTGGATGTGTTGATTCAAGTAGATGTTCTAAAGGGTATCTTTGATAGGGTTACAAATGAGAGGGTTGGGTGGTGTGTGTGAAGGATTAGGTAAAGAATATTGGGGTAGACTGGGTGATGCGGCCATAGGTGAAGATATAAGTAAAGATGTCAAGGTAGGGATAGGTGTATTTGTTGGTATGATAGATATAGGGGTCATTGGCATAGATAAATATGTAGGCATTTTTGGAAGATTTGGAGATGTGGGTGGTGTGATAACCGATGGAGTAGACCTTATGGGTATGGGTAATGCAGCAAATGCAAGAGCATTTTTGGATGTAGAAGTAGATGGGACTGATTGTTTCATAAATGTTTCGAGGGGTAAGAATGATATGTTTGCTAATGGGGTTGATGTCGAAGGTGGGGTTGTAAGGGTGCATGTAGCAGAACTAAGTTTAGTTGGGATGGTTGTGAGTAATGTAGGTGTAGTAATAGGTGTGTTTGATGTAGATGTGGGTGAAGGAATAGATGTGAGAATTGTAGGGGTATGTGTGGATATCATTGGGGCTGAAATAGGTGTTAAGGATGAATCTAATGTGGTAGATTGGGGTGTGCTTGAAGTGGAGGAAGTGGATGGTATAGTCAAATTTGATGTGGATGTGATAAGGATAGGAGAAGGTGTAGGTTCAGACAAATAGTAAAAGTTTTCATAGGTGTGATAGTTGTGGGTGCAACAAGTTCTGCATAAGGAGTGGGAATAATGTCCATTGTGGGAACATGTGGAGTTGGTGATAAGATAAGATCTTGACTGACAATGTCAATCATATAAGCATTTGATAGTTAGGATGTAAAGGGCACGACGTGATTTCTTGGTGGTTGATTATTTTGTGCCACGGAGCTATTGATTTGGATATCCCCTTGATTTACGAGTTGTTAGACATGATCTTTAAAGGAATGAAATTTCTCAATGTCGTGACCTTTTACTCGATGATATTTACAATAGTGGGCTTCGTGATACTAAATAGGCTTGGCTTGTAAGTTATCCATGGGTTGTATGGGAGGAAGTTGGATGGAGTTTATGTCATCAATTTATCAAATACAGAAATGTATGATTCTCCTAAGGAAGTGTAGTTGATTGTTGGTTGAGGGGCTCATTGTTGAGACCATGTGCTTGATGTAGATGTTGATGAGGGTTTAATGACCACAGTGTTGGTTGCACCCTTAAATTTTTCGTTATGTGTGAATGGTTTGGTAGATTGCACTTTAGGTTTCTTGATCCGAGTTTGAGATGACCCGCTTTCGATGGCACGAGTTTTGAGTTTACGAGTCATTGCGAAAGCTTCATCAAAGGTTCGGAATGAATGGATTTGTAAAGTGGATGATATATGTTTTGCACACAAACACGAGAATAATTCGATGAGTTTGTTTTGTAGGATAATGAAGGATAGTTAGTTTATAACACCACGACATCGCAAACGCGAAGTCAGTGATGGGCTCATCTTCAAACTATCGAATGGTATATAGATCAGCGATAGTGGTTTTGCATGTGATATTAATAGAAAAGTGTTTTAAGAACAACTGTGCAAGTTGAGTGAAGGAGAATATGGAATGTCGTGGGATACTATTGTACTAGTCCAATGCGGGACTAGACAAAGACATGGGGAAAGTATGAAGAAGTAGATCGTGATCATGCACAATAAGACAACATGCATGTTTAAATGTGAGGAGATGATGTTGGGGATCTTCCTTATTGTTGAACTTAGTAAATGTGAGAATTTTCCAATGAGGAGGGTAGGGTTTGATTGGAATTGATGGGTGAATCGGTTCATTACAGATGTGTTCATAAGATAAGGTATCTTTAGGTGCCAAGGTAAGGGTTTCTAAATTGGCCAACCAATTCATTAAGGCATGAATTGAATCACTCGAGGTGTTGTAAGGTTGAGATTGGATTGGTTGTGTGGTTTGAAACGTAGTGTGATAAGGTGAATGATGCGTTTGTGGATGTATGGGTGTTTGGTGAAGCATCTGATAAGGTGGTTGATAAGTTTGTGGATAGGATGTTTACTGGAATGGTTTGATAAGATAATTGATTAATTTGTGGATATGTAGGTGTGTGGGGAACTGTTTGGTAAGGATTAACATGTGTCATGGGTTGAGATTGTTGCATAGAATGACTTTGAATAAAAGGGACATGATGTATTTTTCAAGTGGGTAGGTTGTTGTAAATGATAAGTGGGGATATGGGTGTTAAGAGATTGAGACAGTTGGAGCATATGATAGGCAAGAATGTAAGTGTGAAGAGGTTGAGATGGCTGGACAAGCCTATTAATAGTGGATGAAATAGAATTTTCAAAATGGGATGTGGGTGGAATGCGATCCACCAATTTAGGATATTAGGAGGATTGAGAGATTGTAGGAGATTTTGGAATAAGAAGTCATATATGGGGTTAGGAGGAGGCCCAAGTGTCTCTAGAGGAGCGGGAGATGGTGCGATCGGTTTAGGAATACTGGCTTGATGAGGGATATGAGGGTTAGTGTCAAGGTGGGGACAATTTTGGATGACATGGTTCTCATGAGGTGAGACCATGGAGACTGGAGGTTGGGTGACTGACGATGTGGTTTTGAGTTTAGTATCTTGTTAGGTGAGATTGTTAAGAGTAGTAACTTTATTGGGTGGAGGACATTGTTGTTTTGTCTCAATTTGAGAGAGAATGATAATAGGTGTGAAATAGAGAAACATTTGTTTATGTATTTTGTTGACAAAAAAATCAAGCATAATATTTTTATCATCATGATTAATTACAAGATGTGAAAAAAGTAAAATGGATAATGAAGGTGCCTAAGGAAGTCTAAGGCTAGTTTCAGATAATTTTGGATTGGGAGATGTCTGAGACGGTTGCCTATTGGGTGTTTAAGTCCCAATCAGTTAACTAGGTGAGAGGAATGTTTTGATGTGTTAATTATGTTTGTGCAGTCTCAGGAAGTGTGTGATAAGTGAAATGTAGAGAGTTAAATCCCTTACTTAGGCTATATGATTAGGAAGGATGCAGAAAAGAAAGGTTCCTTTTAATCCAAAACAAAATGTGACATTCGATGTAGATAATCACTTGGAAAGGGGAAAGTACAATGCGAGAGAAGGAAAATAGAAAAGAACCAATAAAACACGGAGAACACTTTTCCTTGATATTTGAGTTCGTGTGATAGTGATGTATTTTGAAAGTGCCAGTTAGTGGCCCGAAATGCCCAGGTACCCAAAAATGGCATCGTTTAGAGTTACGGATGAGGCCAGTGAAAATGATGTTTTTTAATGTTTTGCAAAATGGTTTTGATGGCGTGATTTAATGGTTGTAAGGTCATTAAATTCACCTGCAAAAGAAAAGAAATGTAATTAGTTAATATGGTTAAGAAGAATGATGCAAATGTTGTAAGTCATTTGTGTACAAAGAGTATAAACAAAACAATAAAAATAGTGAATTTAGATCATGAAACAAGTAATCTAAATTAATAAATAAATAATTAATTTATACTAGGAAGCAAACAATAGATATAAAATCCTATAAATTGAAAAAAATAAATACTATGCGATAAACTATTTGAAATGATTAAATGTATTCGACCTCGTATTCAATTAGAATTAAAACAAATGAGCTATAAAATCTAGTTATAAGATAAATAAATATACTATAAACAATTTGATACAAATAATACGAATCATATAAACTATAGATTGATGAAAAAGGCTAGACCAAAAAGGGGCAAAGGACAAAACAGAGGAAATAATTTTTGGACAAGAGGACAAAAAAATGACTTAGATCATTATAGATTTTCTAAACGACAAAATAAATGATGTAGGAAAGGAAGACTAGCAATAATGTACTTAGATGATGGTGATAAAAGTCAAATAACTTGGTGAATGAGTCGAAATGATAGGCTATCACTAGTAAGATAAGAAGGCTAGGAAAGTGAACACAAAAGCTAATGAAATGAATACCAGTGATAGGATTTAATCTTGTTCATCCAACCACATCCCTAACATCCACTTCATATAAAGTAGGATCTAGTCCCACCTTCGTTGTGGGGCGGTGATCATGTAGCCGAAATACGTGGTCGGTTTGTCTCATTTGTTAGGTTGAAAGCGTATTTGGATTGTGGGGTCGATTAGATCTATCACCTACATTTTTGTTTGTTTGCTTGTCCACATATCCCTTAGGGATCAACTATTATAACAGGGGTGGTGGGGACTTATGATGGCAGATGAATAAAGGGCTGAGAAACAGTTCGAGCCAAGCTTAGGAAGAACAATTGTTGTGTGGAATATAGTATAAGTAGACCGTATAGTGATGTGGGTTGCAAGACCACAGAGTTGATCAATTATGGAACAAGAGCACGTCGTTCATCAATAAATAGTGACAATAAAAACAATAAAACCGTGATTATAAGTTTGTAATGGTAATTGAATGCAATATCAAAGGCCATGCTCAGTGCTTATGGAAGTTGACAGTGAAGGTCTTATTGTTGAATTTACAGAGAAACTCAATGGAGAACTACAGGTGATATATGTGTGGATACCACCAGATTACACTTGTATGAAGATCAAGAAAAGGAAATGCCCTACATAACTAGTATGTGGATTCATGTTGTTAGCAAAGATACGATGTTAAATATCTTGCGTGAAAATTTTCCGAGGCAAATGAGTGTGGAAATAAAGTAGTACAGGCGCCACATCCAGTCGAAGGGAAATATAAGTATATTTATATGATAGAATCGGGAATATTTTGATACTCGTGAATCACTTCACCAATTTACTGTTGATCTCTGAAAAACATGGAAGAGGAGGATCATTAGTATTTCGTCATAAACGTCTTTGTATGGGAGAATCTGCGACATGGAGGAGCTCGGGTAGGAAGCTTAGTTAGAAGATCTCGTGAGGGAGAATTGGATGGGAGGAACTCGGTGAGGAGAAGAGTAGGTCAGTTGGGAGGAAGAAGGGAATGAAGGAGCTCGGGAGTATGAAGGTGAGAATGGAGACGGTGGGTAATGAGTCGAGTGGATGGGTAAAGAACTGGTGAGTTGGGATGTGGAGTAATGGAGAGTGTTAATGGGTGGTGAGTGGAGAGAAGGGAATTATGGATTGGGTCTACATGGAAAGGAAGGGGGATGGGTGGAGAGTTGAGGTAAGTGGAGATTCGGTTGGGAAATAGAGTGAGGAAGCGAGATGGAAGGGAGATAGATAGATGCGGTGGTAAGTTGGAGCGTTGAGTGCATCATGGTGTGTGAGAGATGATAGATATTAGATGTGAGGGTGGAGCTCTAGTATGAGATGTAGGGTGTAGGCACGGGAGTCGACGTTGATAGGCGTGTGGAATAGATTTGGGAGGAAGGGAGAGGTGAGATGAAAGGGAGATGGGGTGACTAGGTGGTCATGGGAAGTGGAGTGGATGGGAGCTCGGGAAGAGGAGGATGGAAAACCGAGCATGTGGATGGAGTGGAGAAAGGTAGAAGGGAACTTGGTTGAGGTTGGAGAGGAGGTGGGATCTTGATGTGTTGTGAGCCGAGGTGGCGGGTAATTAGATGGGAGCTCGTAGGGTGTAAGCCTATGGGTGGCTCTGCAAGAAGGAAGGAAGGATTGAGGGGAGTGAAAGGAGGCATGGCTTGGGTCTGTGGGGAATTGGATGAGGATGAGAGAAGAGAGAGGTAGATGGTAGAGCGGGATAATAATATTATATTGTGGTTTTTTTATTTTTTTTTTTTTTAAGTATAAATTACATTTATTTATTATTTATTATTATTAATTAATTATTGTTAATACCAACAATGTAAAACTATTGATTAATTATAAACAACCAAATAAAAAAATACTTTTCCAAATAACCAAACCACATACCTTGTGATAGAGAAAGACAAAAAGTGTAAGTAACACGCAAAACAGACAAAGATAATACTAAATCCCGTGAAGGTAAGTCGAAAAAGCGAATGATGCAAAATTTATATAATGTGACAACAACTAGGTGGGTAAGGTTACTTTCGGATTCATATCCCATGCGGGTAGATTTCAACAGAAAATAAGAAGAGCACGTACCTCTGGTGATTTCAATACCGACCGTGCTAAACTGAAATCAAAAAATACTAAGATATGCAAGAAATCAAGTTAGAAAAGATGAGTAAAATAAAAAATAAAATGACCATATATAGGATCTAATCCCACTTTGGGTGTGCCAAATCTTTGTATAGGAAACTTCATTCTCACGCGGGTGAAAGCCGATACAAGAAGCCACTAAGCAAATTTAAATGATAGAGGGATTAGGACCTTAGATGCATATGTGCATATATGGGCACAAATAATATAGACATGTGATATAAAGAGGATAGATCTAAAAACTCAAAGCAGATAGGTTTAGATAACAATATGTAGGGTTTTCCCAGATAATTGCCGGTTCAAGAGGATTTTAAATCCCTTGGAGGATTTCAACCCCCGTGTCTAGAAAGATAATGATAAAATACAAGATAACAGATAACATGTAAGCTGATGACAAAGGGAACCTGATGTTCTTGGTATGTAAATGGTGTTATTGATCCGATCCAAACACACTGATGTGCAACAAGGTCCACACTACATGAACTAACAAATCATGAGAAAATTATGGTGGGGATTACAAGATATGTCACAAAGACACCATGAGGATCTAATGATAAATAAGAAGCTTAGAATTCAAAACAACATTTTCCCAAATTTTCTAACTTATTTCCTCTAGTCCGGTCTTCTGCCTAGGTCCTTTTTTTGCAGTCGGGGTCCAGATCCACGAAATATGGGGAAAACCCGTATTTATATCTTGGAGGTGAGGTTACATTGGGGTTAACAAGTAACCGGGGTTGGGTAAAGTAACCCAAGTTAAGAAGTATGATGTGATCATGTGGGGCCCACGGTTTGACTTATTAGATAGAGTGGGGAGCATGATTTCAATGGGTAGGTGAGATAAAAGATTCCATTTGAAATTAAGAAAAGGGTGTCGAGATGGGTATATTAATACCCATAAATTAAATTAAATGTGAGAGATGCAAACAATCAATTATTAAATGGGTTTATATGGAGCCCATTTAATAATTAATTAAATTTGGTTGAATAGATGGATGAGGTTTATTGAAATTTAGGAAAAATAGAGGTGATATGGGAAATTACATGAACGTAAGATGACGGAGGGCGCTATACCAAAAATTAGTGTCTACATATGGATAACAATGTGTAGTGTTTAGTGTGGTGTTTAATGTTGATGTGGATAGTGTAGATTAAGTATGGATGTGATGATTTACATATCAAGTGGGTATATACATATGGTAAATGTTATGGAATTTTTACAATGCCATTATATAATGTAAAAATTAATCTAATTGTACAAATATTTACAATGTAACCGTTCCACTAAATGAAGCAGAATAGTAGAGAGAAAAGGAAAGCGATTGAAAAGAGGAGGATATGACGATGGTGGATGGATGGGGGATGAGGAATGAAATCCTCAAGATCTTACAAGGGTTGTATTTCTTAGCATTGACGTAGAAGGTTGAATATTCCATAAGTTGTAGTATCAAATTTTGACTATAGACAATACTACCTTTGCGAGGATCAAGATGACACTTCTACTCATGATAGAACCGTTACTTCTAGTCAAGACCAAAATAAGTATGGATTAGGATAGTAGGAGAGGAGTGTGGATAGGGATGGAAAATATGGGTATGGATAAAGGGGATTTCCCCCAATGTGCTAACATGTATGTGAGGCACTAGTGGATGTAGGATCTAGCTTACCATAACGTCGGAAACTGGTTTTCACCATGGTACTTTCCCAAGGTGCCACCGAAGTGGTTTTCACCATTGGGTATATATTTTTAATTGGATGTTTTGAGATGTTTGATAGTGGGCACTTAAGCATAGAATCATTTAAGATGCATGATGTTCATGGGCTCATCCAACTCATACTCATCCTGGGTAGTAAGCTTATAAGCACTAGAGCCAAAATTTGCTATGATGATGTAAGGTCCGAGCCAATTTGGTTCAAACTTTCCTTTCTTTTCACGATCGACATTAGTGTTGCGTTGGTTTTCTTTAAGGACTAGGTTGTCAACTTCAAATTCATAAGTTTTGTGTGTTTTCCATATTTTTTCTAAGGATATTTTGGTAAGCTTTGAGATGGTCCAAGGCTTGGAGACGTTTCTCATCCAAAGAGCTCAAGTTATTTAAGGCGGTGCACATGATAGTATTCATCGTCGATAAGGTTTTGGAGAGATACATGAGGGAAGGAATCTCTCAATCTTAACGGGTGGGATAGCTTTGGTGCCAAAGACAAGGGAATATGGAGTGGAGCTAGTGGGGGTGTGGATGGATGTACGGTAGGCCCACAAGGCAGGATAGATTTGTGTGTGCTAATTACATCCTCATTGATTAAATTTTTTTTTGAGGATGCATTTGAGTGTTTTGTTGGATGCTTTGGATTGGCCATTTCCTTGTGGGTAGTATGGGGTGGAGAACTTAAGCTTGATGTGGAAGTGATCACAAAGTTCACGAACTTCATGATTTTTGAAGGATTTACCATTGTCCGTGATAATGGCAGATGGAATACCATAGTGGAAAATGATATGATTAAGGATGAATTTTGATATTTTCTTTCTAGTGACATAGGTGAGTGGAATGGCTTCGACCCATTTGGTAAAGTATTCCATAGCAGTAATGATGAATTTGTGACCATCAGATGAGGTAGGATTAAGATTTCCCATGAGATCAAGACCCTAGGTAGAAAATGGCCATGGAGTAGTGATGGGATGTAAAGCTTGAGAAGGTGCATGGATGAGGTCAGCATGTTTTTGGCATGGGACACATTTACGGACATATGAGCATGCATATTTTTCCATGGTAGGCCAATAGTAGCTAGTGCACATAATTTTTTTGGAAAGTACCACACCACTAGTGTGAGCACCGTAGATGTCATTGTGAACTTCCTTGATTGCTAATTTAGCCTCTTATGAGTTAAGGCATCGTAACAAGGTTTTGTCATATCCTCTACAAGTATGGGTGCCACCAAGGATGGTGAATTTGGATGCACATTAGATGAAGGATTTGCAATGGTTGTGAGAAAGGTTGGGTGGAAGGATATGGTCATGGTACCATGGGGAGTTGGGACCAACAATCTCACATACCATCTCAGATTCAAGGACGTCATATGCCAAAACCATGAGTTGTTCAACCAGAATTATGAATTATGGGCATCTAAAGGCATGTTCAAGAGAGAACCAATGGTAGCCATTGCATCTGTTGATTTGTTGTTTACTCATGGAACCTGCTTGTACTAAATATGCTGAAATTAGAGCTTGAATATATCCACCATTCACTTGTATGGAACAATTTTTTCATCTTTGGTTGAGTATTCATTATTAACCTACTTGATTACAAGTTATGAGGAACCAAATACTTTAATATTTATGAAATTCCACTGGATAGCCATTTTGAGTCAAGCTATAAGTGCCTCATCTTTAAGTATATTTTTAATGCAAGGGAAAGAGAGCTGAAAGGCCTTATGGATGAAATATCCTTGAGGTGTGATGAATAAGATATATGATCTTGAGCCATGATTTATGAAGGATCCATCAAAGTATAATTTCCAACTATCTAATTTTTCAATAGTGAATTTTGATTCATCTAGGAAATACGTATTGAGTGGCGTGGAATCGAAAACTAGAGCTTCTACTAATTGATCTACTAAAACTTGTCCTTTGATATATTTTTTATTAACATATTCAATTTCAAATTCACTCAAGAGCATGATCCATTTAGCCATTTGTCTGTCAAATCTGATTTTGAGAGTAGATATTTGAGTGGATCTACTTTAGCAATGAGCTTTACTGTATTATTGAGCATATAATACTATAGCTTTTGAGAGGTAAAGAAAATGGCAAAACAAGCTTTTTCGATAGGAGTGTAGTTGAGCTCATAAGCAATTAATTTCTGGCTTAGATAATATATGGCTTGTTCTTTTCCATTAACATCATGTTGTCAATGAGAGATCCTAAGGCGTCTTTGAGTAGATGAAATGTAGAGGAGAAGAGGAAAACCGGAGTAGGAGGCACTTTGGAAACCGAAGGATGTAGTAGATATTCCTCAAGTTTATCAAAATGTACTTGACATTCTTCATTCCAATGGAAAATTGTTCCTTTTTAAGCAAATGATGGAATGGATGACACTTATCAATAAGTTGTTCTATGAACCTTCCGAGTTGCTTTAGATTGGTAGGTGGAGGTATTTCAACAACAAATTTGAATTTTTCTAGATCAATTTCTATATCACGATGTGAGACAATGAAGCCAAGTAGCTTTCCGATGTGATGCCGAAAACACATTTCTTGGGATTGAGTCAAACTTTATATTCTTGGAGGCGCTTAAAAATGCAACGAAGAACCATAGGATGTTCTTCTCTAGTTTTGGATTTTCCAAGAATGTCATTGACATAATCTTCAATAATGTCATGCATCATATCATGAAATATGACGGTCATGGCATGTTGATATGTAGCTCTAAAATTTTTGAGACCAAAGGGCATGACTTGATAGAAAAATGTACCCCATGGTATAGTCAAGGTGGTTTTGTGTTGATATTCTTATGATATTTTGATTTGATTATAGCCGGAAAAGCCATCCATGAGAGATAACATTTCATGCCTAGTTGTAGAATCCATGATCATCTCGATGTTTGGTAATGGAAAATCATCTTTAGGGAAAGCCTTGTCAATGCCATGGAAATATGTATAAATATGAATGCCCCCAGTATTTTTTCCTACTGGGATGATGTTGGAAATCCATTCAAAATAGTCAAGAAATTTTAGAGTTTTTTTGACGAGCAAGGATACCTTTGGATGCATTTTGTGTAGCTTCTATTTGACTGGTTTTACATCTTTACGTACTACTAGATTATGAACCACTAGGGATGGATCAAGTCCAGGCATATCCACATAGGACCATGTGAATACATCCGAGAATTATTTAAGGAGTGTTGTAAAGATGGCTTGTTCTTCTATAGATAAAGATGCCCCCAGTTTGAGAATCTTGGGGTCCTCTTCAGTGTCGATATTAATATCAATGGTTTCTTCAATTAATGATGTTGAACCATCTTATAGCATTTCAGGAGCCGGAAGGAGTTGATCCATAGTTGGATCGTGATCTAGATGTGAGGGATTTTCAAAAAATTCAGCAAGGGATCCTCCTCATCTAGATGGAAAGAGGAGTAAGGATGGGGGATGTTGGATTGGGATTGGATAGGTAGGATAGGATCCTATTCACTAAAATAGGCGTCAACATTTAGACATACTTTGAAACCCTTTTTATGGTCGTTAGCTGGTATATTGTCCCGAGTTCCCATGAACTCAAGAATTGCTTCGTCATTTTGAAATGTGTCAAGAGGGATATGTGGATATTGTTGGTTACATTAGATGAGTTGAGGATAGGTGAGAGAAACACTGATGACAAAGATGACGGCGTCATGAAATAGGTTTGTGGTGGCAAGCTATTCATATTGGCTATAAATGGAGTTTTCTTCGATAACATCTATTGTCTCCTTAGCTATCTCGGTTGTGTCACTTAGATCATTGTGGATACCCTCATCAGGTGGTTGGTACCCTAATCCATGGCCATCAATATTGGGGATGACAATAAGGGGTTTAGGGATGCCTTGTTCATTGTGACCTATTCCTCGACCAAAATAACCCATGTGAGTCATCATGCACTTGGCGATTGGATATTCATTACTCAGGAAACATGATGGTATGGAATCATCTATGAGCCATGTAGTATTAGATGGCTCTAGGTAATCATCGTAAGATACCCAAAGTGGATAAAAGTTGAAGATCTCAATGATTATTTTTTCATTTTATCTTGATACATCTTAGGCCTTCCATGTTGTTTAGGTGAAAGTGGGAGTTTGTCAATACTAAAAGTTTGATACACTCCACACCTTGTGGCTTTGAGTTTGAGAGGTGGAGTGCTCAATATAGGAGCAGATGTGGATGGAGTGGGTAAGATAGGAGCAGATTAAAATGAAGCATTATGTGAAGCGAGATGGAAAATAATCAGAAATTGAAAATCAAAATCGAAAACAACATTAGATTGTTTACGGGGTTGAAATTCCTACATCCTCGGGTTCGTGGTGAACCGATCCATTAATAATGTTAAAATGCAAATACAATAACCTTTACATTCAACCAATAATGAATCAAAACCTGAAAAAATGTGATATCAGACCTTCGAAGGACATTAATGGAGCTTAGCCGATGTCCTTCACCTTCCTGATCCACTTGCAATTGTCTCCCTTGGGTTCTAAGATTTTATGTGAATTTAACAGAAAATAAATCTATCACAAAATCTCCAAATTGGGAAAATTATCACACCATCATGATCATCTTAAAATTATGAACAATTTTCATATATAACTTGAGATCTTGTTTTGAGTGGAAGTTCCTCAAAAATTAGGTTTTCTGCAAGTAGGTCTATTATGCCCTCTCACAGACTTGTCACCTGTCTTCTACAAAAGCATGCGAGATTCTTTTATATGACTTCTCCAAAGGTGGTCGATTGGTAATTTTTCCTATTGTTTTGGTGTAGGTCAAGGCTTCAAATCCCTTCACTTGCATTATCCACTATACATAGCAAATGGAAATCTTTTATCCTTATATGGGAATCAATCCCATAGTCCACAGGAGATAATTTTATCCAAACCTTTTAATAAGGCTAAACCATCCTATTTTCATGTGGAATGGATACACATAGCATTTTTCTACCAAAATTGGAGGTCCACATGCTCAAATGGAGTGGTTCCACGTGTTAGCATGTGATTGGTTCACCTTTTGCCACGTCACTTTTCCTGCAAGTTTGATCCAAACTTTGACTGACCATATATTTTGCATACGGACTCGGATTTGGTCCGTTCAAAATGCGTCGGAAAGATCATGACAAGCGCTATGCAATAGATGTGATTTTTTGAGATTCCAAGCTAACTAAATTTTCAGTTTGACCAACTTTGACCACCCATTGACCAAACTTTGACCGGATGTATCTTGAGCTCAGAGTGTTCATTTTTCACATTCTCATAGTCGTTGGAAATCACTCTGAAGGATCTATTGAATTTTCATGGTTTAGGGAAATTTAGGAAAATTTAACACTAAATTTTGTCCCCTAATCAATAGAACTATGGCCAAGTGCCTACCACGTCGAATCCTCCGGTTTACATGGGTGTTCCTAGCCCCAGGGATCTTCTCACTGGGTCGGCACCTTGGGTATGCTTCCATGCTACATACAGATATCCACAACAGGAACCCGTAGGAAGTGTGTTCTCAAACACAATACCAAATTGAAATGCAATGTTCCCTGGCTTTGTTCCTCCAAATCTGTATCAAATTAATGTTGCCCCTACATACACATGTATTCTAAGTCACCACAAGGGGACATGTACTCTTACCCTAGCCCATATGGTCAGCCACAGGGGATTCCTTATGCCCCAACAAACGTATATGTTGCACCATACTATCAACCCGATTCTACCTCCACCTCCCCAACAAGGATCATCAATGGTCAAGTCATACGCAATAGGGACCTACTCTGAATATCTCAAGGAGCCCTTGACTTCTCCATATGGAGTGTCATGCTCCCAAGACCTTTGTCAAGCCTTTCAAAATTTAAAGGGGAGGGAGATGCAAAGGTGCACATCAAGGTGTATATAACTACCATTCGAGATCTGCTCCCATGGGATGCGGTCATTGCAAAGATCTTCCATAAGAATTTAGAAGGTATTGCTCTCGACTGGTATTAGGATACCAGAGGATTTGATACACTATTTCGATCAACTCATGTCTAAGTTTATTAAATATTTTGACATGAACAACTTGTTAAGGACATGAATCATAGAATTCTTGCACATAAAACAAGAGCACAAGTCTACAACACATTTCATTTAGAGATGGCGATAAGTCCTCTATTCTTGAGCAAGCACTCCTAACATGGATCAGATGGAGATATGTAACCTATTCATCCATTCTCTTAACTAAGAAATGAAGGAGGAAGTATAGAAGTTCCCACTTAGGAGCTATGAAGAGGTATTAGAGGGTGCTCTCCATATAGATCAAGTAGCAATAGACAATGGTCGTAAGACCTATGGCTCTAATGGGAGGTTGATCACTCCTAATAAGGGTAGTTTAAGTTACCCTAACAATACAAATAACAACCAAGGACCTAAGGTCCTTAACAAAAACCATGGTGTTACAACCGATGGTGTTACCGATCAAACAAAGAAGCCCAACGTTGTTAATACCCTGAGTATAAATAACGCTAACAATAACAATAACGGTAACAATCAAAGGAGTAACAATTTTTATCCCATGATCAATGTGGTGGAGTTTGATTACAACTCAACAACAACAAGTTCAGGCTCAAGGCCCCAGCCAAGTACCCAAGTAGGTACCCAAACCAATATCCAAATCAAGGGCAATGGCCTCCAAATTTCAACTACAATAACCAGTAGTTGAATAATAATCAAAACTTTGACCACAACAAAAAGTGCAAGCCAAAGGCCTTGGGATTACGATCCCGACCTATATTGTGGATTTCATAGGGTCCGAGGACACATGATGCTAGAACCTTCCGAGATTGTAAAATTTCTTACAAGTGGTTACTCAAAGACCAAAGAAAACTCTTTGTTGACATGTTTTTGGCAAATCCTATGATGCCTACTCAAAATACTTGCATGGGGCCTGTGTCCCCCAAAATTTCCACTTAGGATCTTTAACATCCCCTCCCAACACATCCCAATAATGGTAAGATGGACCCCAATGGATCAAACAAAGGTATCCCAATGGGAAACAATGATCATGAAGCTTTGACTTCATCAAACCCATCGGTGGCACCTTCATTTGGATGGCCGTCAACAAACTAAGATAGTGGGTCTTATAGAGCTAGAGATTGAGCCCCAAATAAATGCTGCCACTAGAACTAGAGATTATTCTTCATGCAACCTATTCCAATTTACCCATCTATATTAGATGATATTTGTGAGATGCTTGAAAATCTGGTAGGAGCTTATGACTTGATCAATGACCTAACAAATACATTTTCTCACATCTCCTTCTTGGACTTGTTGAAGAACTCCCCTACTCATAGAGCTGCTTTATTAGAAGCATTGGGTCTTGGACATTTGATCAATGTCACCCTCCTCCTGGAGGCACAGATAAACCATATAGACTTTGATGTCTATCCTCCCGAGAAGCTAGAAAGAGATGTTGGATTTGTATTCGATATCAGTAAGATGCCCATAGATGCTGAAATAACATGTAGAGGTGATCCGGCCTTGTATCTATAGGTTTGGATCTATAATAACTATGTAAAGTGTGTGATGATTGATGATGGGGCAACAATCAACATTGTCCCCTTTTCTTTTCTCTAGAAGTTAGGTTATGGAGAAACCAACTTCTCTTCAATGAGAAACACATTGAGAGGTTATGATAGCCTCAAGGCAACATCAATTGGAACCATAGTGCTTCCAGTCACCCTGGGACCCAAGATGGTCCTCATAAAGTTTTATATTATAGACTGGGAAACCAACTATAATATGATCCTCATCATCCTTGGATACATGCATGAAGGTGATTCCCTCCACTTTGTTTCAGGAAGTAAGATTCCTACACTTGGGGAAGGTCTTCATTGCATAGGGTGACCCAAAGCCCTTTGACATACACCTAGCTAACCTAAAAAAGAAATTAGGGGTGCATTCTAAGTTTGAGCTCCCAACAAACTAGTTAAACAAACCAACTAGCTCAACACCCAAAACAAAACTAATTCCTACAATGGAGTTAGAAACTACTGGCTTGATCGAGGGGATTCCTATGGTCAAGGATGAAACTGTTGTCATGGAGATAATGTCAATAGAAACCACAAAAAATATTTTCAAGTTGTTGGAGAATGATTTACCTATTCTCCTTCCATTTGATTCCATGGGCATAGGACATGCTTTGGGACTGGATCTCTTCTAGCTGATGGGATTTGCATGGTTGAAGTGTCAAAAGAAAAGGAAGAGGATACAAAGAATGATCCAACATCTATCTTCCCAAGAAATTGTTGGACTCTTCACTTTGATGGAGCAAAGTGCCGCTTTGGCGTTGGGGCAGGTGTGATCCTCACTTCTCTAGAAGGAAAGGTCATGCCTTTTGCCTTCAAACTAGATTTTGAATGCACAAATAATGGTGTAGAATATGAGGCTCTCCTTCTTGGTCTCATAGTAGCCAAAAGGATCGGTGCTTGTAACATTAGAGTGTTGGGTGATTCACAACTAGTCACAATCAAGGTTTTAGAAGTATATGAGACTAGGGAGAACACCTATAACTCTACAAAACTGTGGTGCTTAATTTGACAAAAGGTTTTGACTTCATCTCAATCGAAGCCATTCCACGAGAAAAAACCTTCTCATAGATTCCATAGCTACTTTTACTTCCTGCTTCTATCCAAGCAGAGAGTTAGAAGAAACCAATCTTCATAGTTTCGGTTCATGCAAACCCTTAGTACACAAGGTGTCAACAAGCCCAATCTTGGCATATGTTGAGGCCGAGAATGAACCCACCACTCTAGATTATGTGAGAAAATGATGAGGCTATCTTGGGATACCTTAACACTTACATGGATTTACATCCCAACATCATAAGAGAGGCTTTTCTCTCATTCCTCACTCTTCCTCCTATTTTGGAGATCACATGATGGACCCTTCCTCCTTGAGAAGGCCTTAAAGTTTTGAAATAGAAGAGGAAGGGGAATTAGAATTACCTCCAGCCCCACCTGAGTTTAAAGAGGGTAATGCCTCTTTGATCAAAGGGATGATGACATTAACATCGGGATGGAGGAAGACCCAAAAATATTGAAGTTAGGTTCTTCACTAACTCTGAAGAGGTAGAGATACATACGAAAATCCTTAAGGAGCATTCAAAAATTTTTCATTCAACTATAAAGAAATGACATGAATTGCTCCTCACGTGGCAATTCTCAAACCTAGTGACCAAGTCTAATGCTAAGCCCATCAAGAAGAAATCTAGACCAATGAAACCAAAGGTGGTGTTGATGGTCAAAGAGGAAGTGATGAAACTCCTACATGTGGGGTTCATTAAGTCATTTGACTACTCAATGTGGGTATCCAACATCATGCCCATTCTAAAAAAGAATGAAAAATATAGATTTCTGCATTGATTTTGGGACATCAACAAAGCATGTCCCAAGGATGATTTCCCATTGCCATCCATCGATGTCATCATTGACATAACAAATGGTTATGAGTTGTTGTCCCTTATGGATGGATTTTTTAGGTATAATCAAATCAGGATCTCGAGGAAGATCAGAAAAAGACCACATTTATCACTCCTTGGGGAACCTATTGTTACATAGTCATGCCATTCGGTCTCAAAAATGTTGGTGCCACTTACCAATGGGAAATGACTTACATATTCCATGATCTCATTCATAAGATTGTGGAATCCTATGTTGATGACCTTCTGGCTAAGGCTAGAAAATGTTGTGATCACCCTGAGGTGCTTCGCATCATCCTCTCTCATCTAATCGAATACGGTGTTACACTGAATCTAGAAAAATGTGTGTTTGGTGTGATGGGAGGGAAGTTACTGGGATACATCATCTCTTCATGAGGGATTGATGTAGATCTAGCCAAAATGAGTAGTTTTGGAAATGATTCCACCATCAAACGAATTGGGCATTAGGTCCTTTCTTGGAAACTTGGTGTAATCGAAGGTTCATTCCTGATTTGACCTTCGCCATTCATCCAATAAACAATTTATTGAAAAAGGATTGTTGTAACATTTGGACGGAAGAGTGTCATGAGGCATTTGAATTAGTCAAATGATTCTTACTATCACCTCCCACACTCATGCCTCCTAAATCAGATCGCCCTCTAATTTTATATTCATGGGCCATAGATGTCTCATTAGCTTGCATGCTAGCTCAAGAGGATGATGAAAAATGAGAGTGTAGTCTACTTCATCATTTGAATGTTGCTTGACTATGAGACACACTATACATAGGTAGAGAAAGAATGCCTTGCTATATTTTTCACAACAAAGTGGTTAAGACACTACATGCTTAACCAAGAAACAAGTTATCATTCAAGACAGATCATTTGTGAACATTTCTAACATAGGGTTTGTTATCTAAGAAAGTTGGATGTTTCATGACTCTGATGGGTGAGTTTGAGCTAACATTTGTTAACCAAAAGTCCATCAAAGGAAAATCATCACAGATTGGTTAGTTGATAACCCATTAGATGGAGGTGATCTAGTTAACTTAGATTTCCTGATGAATGCATATACTATGTCAAAACCAAGCCTCCCATTTCTATGTGCCCATGGTATTATGATATCATTAATTTCATTATGGACCATGTACCCTAAAGGGGAAATTTCACCAAAAAGAAGATGGCTACGCATCATAGCCGCTAAGTACGTGATCATAGAACAAGTGCTCTATCGCAGAGCCTTTGATGGAATGTTGCTTAGATGTGTTGATGAGGAGGAATCCATGAAAAAATCCTCTATGAATCCCATAATGGAGTGTGTGGAGGTCACTTGGAGGTCATGCCACCACTCAAAAGATACATTGGATGGGATATTTTTGGCCTACATTAGAACATGATGTAGTAGAGTATGTGTGTAAGTGTCACAAGTGTCAAGAGTTCTCTCTCATGAGATCCACATACCTACTTAGGCTCTACAACCAATTGCAACACCATGGCCCTTTTCCACATGGGGCTTGGATTTGATAGGAAGTTCTCTCCCTCATCAACAGATGACCATAATTTCATAATCATGGCCACTGAATACTTCACCAAGTGGGTAGAGGCCATGCCTCTTACCACCATACCAGGATGTGTAATTGCAAAGTTCATTTTGAACCAAATTATCTGTAGGTATGGGGTCCCACAAGTCATTATCTCGATAATGGCACATATTTCAAGAATGAGGAAGTGTGTGAATTATGTGAAAGGTTCAAAATAAATCACCACACGGCTTCTCTCTATTACCCTCAAAGCCAATGGACAAGATGAGGCAATAAACAAGACACTAAAGTCCATTCTCCTTAAAATTGTCAAGGAGAACAAATGAGATTGGCACTTAAAGTTATTTCTGGCCTTGTGGGCCTATCAAACATCGGTAAGAATGTTGATGGGGAAACCCCCTATTCTTTGGTATTTGGTTTAGAAGTGGTTTACCACTTGAAGTTGAATTACCTAGTCTTTGTATCTCACTACAAGGAATTTTGGGAGAAGAAGGCTATCGAGAGGCATGGATCTCTCAATTGGAAAGCCTCGATGAAGCTCGCTTAATGTTAAGAAATGACATAGAGCTTACGTTGACTGGATGTGTGCCGGAAATATAACAAAAAAGTCTATGAATGTGAAATATGTGAGGGAGATTTGGTATTAAGACTGGACAACTAGATAGAAAAAAGATTGGTGAGGAAGGAAGTTTAGGCCCAAATGGTTGGGCCCATATCGAGTCATAGAGGACTATAAAAATGGGGCATACCACCTGTGTACACTAGAAGGTGAGGAATTTGGTGAATCTGTCAACTCTCTTCACCTAAAGAGATACTACGCATGATCCATCAACATTTCCATATGTATACTACTACATTCTCATTGCATTATCATCTATCAAGCTCATTCTATGAAATTTGTAATCAAGGAACTTATTTTCAAGTAACTCTCAAAAACTTCTACAAAACATTGGAAATTATTCAAATCATATCTCTTCAAACATACATCAACATTTCTTATCACTTCATCGGTTCAACAAGACAAGATGAAATTTTGACACTAATCCTACCAAGGCCTGCATACTTGGTTCTACCTATAGCTTTCTTCTAAGCATAGTTTATTTTCCCATAGTTATTCTAGAAGCTTCATGATGTCATATCTTTCCCTAGAAAAACCTCTTTGGTACAAAAACATTCTAAACATTTTCACCCAAGAGGATGCTTTGTTCACCTATCTCAACCTTTGGTGTTGAGCCCTCACATCTTACTGGTTGCGTGGGGTTGAGGCTAGGGGAAAGATTTCCTTCCCAAAAACAAAATTAAAGTTCAAAAAAAAAAAAAGTATATATCTCAAATCAAAATCAATCAAAATTTTCATTTACACACTTCTTTGCCCCACCAACCTTTGGTGTTGAGCCCACGCCTCTTACAAGTGGCGTGAGGTTGGGAAAGGAGGGAAGTTCCCTTACTCACCTATGCCTTGTCCTTGGTGATGAGCCCATGCTTCCTACTTGGTAGCATGGGGCAAGGTGTAGGGGGTCTCTACAAATAAATTAATAAGTTAAAGCAATTTCATTCAATAAAAGTGCTTTGAAAATCTAAAATCCCAAGAAAAATGAATTAGATGTGCATGTTCCAAAAGAGAGTCAAAACCTTAAAACCAGATTATGTCAATCAAGAGGCCATCTATGGATCTAAGTCTAGATAAAATTGTAAGAAATCACATTCTAGGATGTGTAGTAAATTATATGCAAAGTTAAGTTGTAGGTTCCTAATTGGGTTTATGTCAAAATCTTGTCTTTCTCTCACCATTTCCATCTCTATCAAAACCATACAATTTCACGTCCCTCCTGGATCTCGGTGTTGAGCCCTCACATCTTATTGGTTGTGTGGGGTTAGGAGTGGAGTGAGTTCATTTTATTATCATATCATTATTCATCACACATTTCCAAAAAAAAAGAAGTACCAAACATTACTTGAAAAGCTAAAGTTCAACATTACAATGTGTCTACATAATCATCACATATCAGCATTACAAAAAAAAAAAAAAAAAATCATTATTAGCATTCATCATCCATTGCATACATTCTAAAAAGCATACAAAATCAGAAATTCTAAACATCTAGAGTACACATGCAAAAGCAAACCACAAAATGAAGTCAACTCTAATGCAAAAGGATAGCCAAACCAAAAAAGAGGTATATATATATATATCATAATAAATCAAGTTTGTGTACAATTCCATCACACACTAGGTGTGGTCAAAACACTCGCAATGAGCCCAAAAATACAAAAAAAAATCATATATGTGCCTCAAAAATGAAACAAAGCAATAAAGGCTCAATGGCCTATCAATCCCTATGGGATCCCTGAGATGATGGTGCACACTACATATGCCTAGGACTCTCTGTTGGATCTAGTGTGTGTGAATGTCACATTGAGTGGTGAGAACCATGACCATGACAACCACTAGTCATGGTCTCACTGTGTGAATGGCTCCACCTCATCAATCTCTCAACCATCTCATATGTGGTGATCTGTGTGTTTTGAGTAGCCATGATCTCTACTGCCTCTCCAAAGAGTGCACAAACACATCATGTATGTGTCACCATGCCCCAAAGGTTGTCCCAAGTCCTCAAAATCTACACTTAGGGTCTTCCCAAAGGGATCAACAAGGTATCCACGTAGACCCGATGAATAAGATCACCATCCCCGAGTGAGTAGTCATTGCAAAAAAAAAAAAATGATGAGTTAGAAAACCATAAAAACAAAAAAAAAAAGAAGTACAAATGCGTAGTGATTAACATTTCTAGCTAAAAAAGTTCAAGAAAAGAGTGTATCACATACTCGGATCTCCAGGCATCCATGTAGGATCATCAGTGGTGCAGGTGTATGTGTTATGTTACTATAGGTACCTATTGTGCCTCCCCCTCTCCCGAGGCAACATGTTGTCCCATGATAGACTCCTCATCTCCACCTCCCTCATGAGGAAGTGTCTCTAGAAACTAATGTCTCCATCTGCATCTGCCTCCTCTCACTCAGCCATAGATCTCTCCTTGAGTATCATGCCACTCAGTGTCACTATCCTCCTCATCATCCCCCCTCTCTGTGGGTCTCCTCACCTACCTCCTCCTCATCATATCTCCTCCCCCATCTCACCTCATCTCAAAATCTATATCAATGGAATCTCCCTCCTCCTCCCCATTGTGAGTGGGTGTGCTCTCTCGAGAGAGAAGAAGTGGTGTGGGCCTAGCTTCTCTCAAAAGCAGCATGGAAAACCCATCTCACTACAATAGGAACCCCTAGAGTCACAATGGTCCAACCATGGTCACTGTAGGGCCACCTCGAGACTCCCTAATACTCTTATAAAAATGAACATGGGAGGAAGGAATAAAAACATATGGTAATCCAAACTATTGGGGAACTCTATCAAATGGGTGAGTCTCCACCTTGATGATCTATCAACTAACTAACTGGTGGTGGCACAAGATATCACTGTGTTCCCATCTGGTCCCCATAATCCTACCATATCCTGGTAGGGTGTAGCAATAAAATCATATGTAGTCAAGGTAGCCACTGGCTGATGTGGTACCCTAAGCACTAACATCCTAGTCCATCTCATGGCCCTGATGGCCCCTAGATCCTGTACCCCTACTCCCCTCGATAGGGATGATCCTCTCATATACCCAACTCATCATCACGAGTGTGGGATGGCTAAGTGACTATCCTATAATCTCACCACCTAGTATAAATCATGGTATGTGGTGCCCAAGATGTCTACCCCATGTGTAAGTCCCCCATGTTGCTCAATGCATCACAATCGGGGCCCAACAATACAATAACTTATCCCCGCCCTTATCCCCTATCAACCGTGAAGCCAAAATACCCATGATGGCCTTGTGGAGTGTAGGGATAGAGGAGGTGGATACAAAAAGGAGCCTCATACCTTATTTGGTGCCTGGTGACACCCCATCATCTCCCATGTAAGTGGCCCAATGCTGGCCCTGTCTGTAGATCTTGTTGTCTCAAGGTCAAGCATCTCCAAGTATAGGAACACCAAGTATCTTGTATACATCCTCGAGAGTGATGGTCCACTCTCCTCTAACTCCTGGAAACCGGAAAGTGTTCTGGTCCATCCCAATAAGAGAAGAGGTCACACAAAATCTGACTAGGAGGTGTAATGTGTGGCACCCGTGTGATCCTCCAAATCCTTTCTCAAGTACTGTATGTCTATCTCAGCCTGTGTCAACTAGTCAAGTATATCTAAGTATCACATCACTCTCTCTCTCTCAACTCCAATGGATGTACTCCTCCTTCTACATTCATAAAACAACAAAAGAGTGAGTCAATAACATAGGCAAGCTCATCAAAAACATTACAAAACAAAACAAAATCCAAAAAAATGGTCTAAACATGTCAAATCTACTCATTGTCCCAAAAATGAAAAAACCACCACCCTATGCAGAGTGGTGATTTTGTAACCACCACCCTTTAGGGTGGTGGTGATTTTGTAACCACCACCCTGACAGAGGCGGTGATCTATAACCACCACCCCTGTGCAGGTAGGGGTGGCGGTCTGTCAAAAATCATGAGTCATCCCTTTAGCCCTAAAAATTCAAAAAAAAACAAAAATAGACCATTTTTAATGAAATAAAAGGCTAACCCATATGCATCCCCCTAGGACCATTTTAAAACAAGAAATTTTGAAAATATCCCCCTAGGCTTAGATTTTCAATATTTTACATTTTAGGTTTCAAAATGAATAACTGAGAAAAACTAACCTTTTTCCACGTCGTTGGGTTTCTCGGTCTCGGGCCATGATCACCTCATCACAATGGTCATTTTGACTACACTCTCATTCGAAATGGTCACCATGGGCCCAGAGCTCAAAAATCACCAATAGGATATGTAAAAATGAATAGGAAAATGAGTTTTTTATATATATATATATGTGTTTTAACTTTCGTTTTGAGTGTATGTGACCACATGGCTAGAGCATTGGTGCAGTATATTCTTATCCCCACACAAATGGTAAGTCCTCTTGTCATTTTGATTTAGCGTTTATTTTTGATATTTTATCTATCTGCACTTGAGTTTTCCTTTCATCTTGCAGGTAGTAGGAGCTTGGATGGTGACATTTGGCACACACGGTGTGTCAGGTATAGCTTCTAACTCCCCATTTGGGAATGCCATACTCGGACTCTACATTTTACACCTCTTCATGGCTAAAATGCTTCTCTCGAGGGGGAAATATGTATGCACCCAAATTTTGCATGTGCTACATTGTCAAAAATGGTTACAAAAGGTCCCCAATGATGATTCATATATTTTTAGAAGGTGTTGAGCTCCTAAACCTACTTGCAACTTATATTTGTAGCCTAGATTGCCTTACTTAGCCTTTGCATGCTTTTTCTTAGCTTCTCGCTTCTTTTTAGCCCTAGTTTTGACCTTTAGTGTCAAAAACCCACCCTAGGTGGAGGTTTTGTAACCACCACCATGAGCAGGTGGCGGTTTGTAATCACCACCTAGTAAGGGTGGTCATATAATCACATGCAGGTGGCGGTCATGTGCATTTTCTAGAATGTTCCAACGTGACTTTAGATGTGTGTTGTTTCACTTAACTTCACTTTGCATGCATGTTTCTTACCCATTTTGGCTGATTTCAAGCTTGACTTCCTTGTGGCAATCTCTTCTTCACTTCTAATTTTTGATTGATTGTGATTGATAGTTTCAAACTCCTCTTCACTATTGATGTGGCACCCTTTGGCTGCAAATGGCTTCAACCATTGCCCAACCAACCTTCTATAAATTGATCACTTGTTTTCAAGAAAATGGTCAGAGATCATTTTGAGTATTCTTGCAATTGCTAAAGTTGCCTTCTTTCTTGCTGGAAACTACATAGCCAATCTCAGTTCTATTGTGTTATCTTTCTTCCACTTGCATTGTTCCCAGATTGCCAATTCAAGTTTTCATTGCTCAGTGCTTTCCCTCTATTGTTTTCACTTGCATTCCCAACCTTGGACTCATGTGGACATGAGAGACTGAAAAGATAAACTGAGGGGACCAAGTACACACAACTGGATTACCATTGTTTATGTATTCTAGGTTGGAGTTGTTATTTTTTTCCTTCATTTCTTCAAATTTTATTATTTTTGAATTGTATGCACATTATCAAATAGAGTAGAGAATCATTTCCATAGTTAAAATCATTCAAATTTGTAGTAGATTATTTGTTTCAAACCCAAATCTTTCTTAGGAAATATTTCTTCTCTTGCCTATCTGTAGGTTTGCAAGGAAGTAAATCTGGAAGAAAGCTTTTGTGGCTTTTAGAAGTAAACACAAGCATCAATCCATATAGAAAAATCCTCTTTTTTTTTGGGGAAGTTGCAGAGAAGAAAAGCTTCCAAGAAGCTCTGATTTCTTCTTCTACCTCTGAGACAGAATTGAGGTTAGATTTACATTCATAGTTAGAAAAGCTTTCATTTAAAATAAAATAGATTTCCTCTCTACATAGATAAACAACCACATCGGGTGTTTTATTTGTTTTAGGATTTAATTAGTTAGAAGCTTTATTGTTATTTCTTCATTTAAACAGAAAAGAACAAAAATATTTACTTTGTTAGATTAGTGGCTTTTTATTTGTTTATTTCCATTAAAGTTCTTGAAAATACAAAAACATAGAAGTAGTTTCAATTCAATTAGATTATCCGTATTTGTTTAATTAGATTAGATATTTTCAATTCATGACCATTATGGTCCTAAACAAGAACATAACTTATGGAAGTGATCCATGGGTGCCACAACCGAATGGCCCCAAATTACTCATGGATATAGATACGGGACTTTGTCTTCTTGTCCTTAGAACACCGGCTCGATACACCGAGAAAATCCAACAACTCAACGTGTTAAACATTGTGGCTGATAAAGCCTACGAGTTTTGGACTACCCCCTGGAAAACAAATTTGATATTCACATGACCATACAAGGACCCCAACAACCAAGAACATATGGTAGTGATCCTAGAGTCCCACAACCAAACGCGCCACTAGAATTATTCATTGATATTGACACAAGTCTATGCACACATTAGTTTTCCATACATCACCATTACCACCAGATATCATCTCACAATTGAATGCTCTAAATGAGGAAGCTCAACAAGCCCTCACATTTTGGAATGACTCCCAACCAAGATCTAATTTGGTGAAGCCATGCCTCTTTCACTTGTTCCATGACCCTGTCTGGACAAATTTACGAGGCTCCCATTGGTTTCCCCACATTTCCACATCGGCTACCTCGGCACGACCTCGGGAGTCGGTGCGATTGAAGGTCATGTTTCAATTTTCATCTATACATGAACCAATGAATGTAATGCGTCTCAAGCGGTTATATGCTTGAATATGAGGTTCCTCAGAAAAGAAAGAAAAAAAAAGCAAAAAAATAAAAAAATCAAAACAATAGTAAAAAGAAAATAGGTTGTTCAATTGTGAAAACCACGCAATGTTGGCGCATTGGGCAAGTCCTTGGGTGAAAACCAATTTTCAGAACTTAAGGAGGATTCATTGTTCACAAGAAACTCTCACATCTGGACAAGTAACTATCACTTCTGTCTAGGTCTAATTTTCCTAAATTCTAGGTATCATTTTGAACCTATTTGTTAGGCCCTTGATCTGGTTGATCTACTCTTGTATCTATGTGAAGGAATCGCCTTGGTATATTCCCATATAACGTTGGGGAACCTTCACATTTTCACCTTCTTGCACATATAACGCATGACATTCTACCCTTGTACATCCCCTCTATTTTGGGGGCATCCACACTTCTTCGTTTGTTGTACATAGCTTTGGAAAACCTTTCAAAAACACAAAAACATTCAAATATGTTAGAAAACCCCTGAACATCTAAAAACACTTTTTCAGAACAAAATTACAAAAACAATGCAAACAATAGCCTTGAAAATTATCTTTGAGATAACACCAAAACATTAGAAAACATTTCAAAATTGTCCCGCAAAAACAAAGTAGTGGTTTGATTACTTTTAGTTTTTGGTTTGTAGAGTTTTTGATTGCGTTATCTTTTTTTGTTGTGTGATGTAAATTAAATTCATTTGCTTGAGTTTAAAGTGTTACTTTAATCTGTTTTACATAGGCATTTGATTCATTTTATCTTGCATACTTGTATATATTTGTGTTGTGTTAGTTAGATTTGATTAAGTTGTATTTGTTGTTTGTGTTGTACAATTTGTTGTCATCATAACATCATATCATCTATCATCACATCTATACATCATATATCAATAAAAGCTAAGCTACATCATCATGAACATGAAAATCAAACATGTATGCTAAGCTAACATCATATAATATCGCCATGAGGGGCAAGAGGGACCGCCTTTTGTCCCCCCTCAAACATAGACCATAATAAAAACGTGGATCATCATAAGTATCACATACAAAATAACATGATATCATCTACTGTTATATCATCAACAAAAATGTGATGAGTAAAAAATGAAATATCTCATCAAAACATGTGATATCATCTATCGATATCTCATAAATTAAAGAACATGTGATACATTCAACAACATAATAAAAATTCTATAATCATAATCATCATCAGATAACATGTCAACATCAAATGTCCATATACAATATGTCTCGATACATACATTTGGATACAAAATATGACATCATGGGCATGAGTCAAAAATGATCCTTCATAAGAGGCATACATCAAAAGTACATACAACTATGTATACATCAAAAAGAGTCATGTCTGACTTGATCCCTTGTGGGGACTACCTGGTCTCTGAGATAGCAGAGGGCCCATAACCCGTGGACCCTGCTGGCCTGGATGCTGCTCTATTTGATGTCCTAGCGGCTACACTCAACCTGATATGGATGACACCAATGGTCTTTGTGATCTCATAGACATCGATTCTTGAATATATCTAGGCACTCTCTAGCCCTCTCGGGATAACCTCATAATATAATGATCTATAATATAATGTCATCCCATTGTTGTCACTAAATCTAGGTGCATTTATGGTGTCACCTTTGTCACTCCATCAATCTGCCGAATGAGGCCACCTCTTCGATAACTTGACAATCTCTCCCTACCCCATGACCCTCTCATCTATAATTTGATCCATCTCTCGTAGTAATGGTCTACGAACATGTGCCCCTGGCTAATCTCTATCTCTGCAATCAATTGTTGGGCCTAGGACATAGACTACTATAATAAGCCCAAAACCCGTAGCATCTAAGCTTCCATCTACTAAATTTGTTGGAACCATGTAGCTCCATCACCCCCATATCCTCCACCTCCTCTACCACCGCTTGGACTATGTGGTGGGCCAGGAGGTGGCCCTGTTGTTCACCTCGCTATGGAGAACCCTATAGCACTACTCTCGAGGAGGCACATGTTGTAATGGTGCACGATATCTAGCTGGTATGCCCACTGGGGCATTTGTATTTGAGGAGCTAAATGGATCTTTCTCTGTCTATGTTTTGTCCTCTATCCCTGCCCTAGTGGAGGACCTGTCCACCCACCACCATCACGATCTTGTCCATCGGATCCATTGTCACCGAATCATCATCATCATTGTCACTTAGCTACTTGATTTGTTCCCTAACTCCTACATCCCATGTTTCTGTGGAATGGTGAGACAATGAGGCAAAATTGTAAAGTATCATGGTGCATACATAATCGTCACTCTATGATCCCTAATCTACCTCAAAAGATCCCATACTTGCGGTACCATCTAATCAAAATGGCTCGCCCCGCTACTTGAATCATTGACCCCATATCAAACATCTCTCTAGCTCGGCAGCAGCATACCACATCTCCGGCCCAGGACATACTATATGGCACACAAATGTCATTGGCACCGATCTACTTTTTAGTACTCAATAATATAACCTCGGCTTCCAATCAGAAAGTGCTTGACCATGCATATGCTCAGCTCATGTGCATCCTCTGCCCACTGATAATACCGGTATGTCCTCCATACTACCATATTTTTTGAAGATTGTCAAAAAATTGGAGGTAGTGGTATGTATCTCCCATGTGGTTACGGATATCATCACGTATTGGGACCCATCCCATCAATGATGTCTCATCAGGAGCCCAAACTCATAGAGCACCTGTGAGGTGACCAACAACTATATGTTCCCAAGCCCATATTTGTAACAATGTGGTGGACCTATGGTCTTCTGACCGTATTATGTGATCAAGTGCAAGTCCCAATATAAATGTGTCAGCATGCACTGGCCCAAGCAACATCTCTCACCGTGGATCAATCCTCATATCACACTAATAAGACCAAGTGGGAAGGATGTCCTTGTCTTGTCATTGAGTAGGATGCCACTGACAAGTGCCATAAGATAAACTACCACCTGAGATAGTCTCAAGTTTGTGATGCACTAATACATCCACATTTTCATACCTCAGCAAGGTATCTCATCACAGCCAAATAACTCAAATAGGTGATCTGTGATCTAATTTTTGTCGGTAATATACTCAATCAACTACCCATGGATAGGCACACACAAAGAGGTGCCATACATCCTCCAACGTGATCGTCATCTCTCCAGTAGGGATCCAGAAACACTAACTCTCAATGTGCCACTTCTTAGCTAAGGTTATGAGTAGGCCATGGTCTAAGGTAATATGTGGCATCACCGCCACATAAGCTAGCCTTGTGACCTATGGTAAAATATCCATAATATTTTTATCTTGTTGAGAGAAGCTCACCTCCAAGGTGGCTAGGTGGCCGTGTCGCTCTCTTGTCTGCAAGTTTGGTCGTCATCTCTGCAAGATAACAAAACACTTGTTAAGACTTTCTTTTCTTCTATCTTCTTCTAATTCTATCCCTAACATATTTTTCAAAGTACTAATTCACATTTTTCTTCTACATTTTCCCTTTAAGTGTTGGAAAAATAACTTTCTCAACGCATGTGTGCCCTTAGGGATGCATGCATGCCCTTGTTGACCTGCGTATGCCCAAAAGTGTGCACCTTCTTTCTAAGCGCATGCATACTGTCATGATGTTTTGTGCCCATAACATTTTCTACCCCACTCGACACTGTGCACATACATTTTACAAGACACATGCACACCCATGTTGACATGGGCACCTAAGCACACCTATTTTTTCCCCATGATGTTTGCATGCCTCTTTTGGCATGTGCACAATTTTCAACATATATGCGTGCACGCACATACTTTTCGACGGCTTCGTGCACTTGCAAACATTTTTCTACCCTAATAAGGTTAATAAATGCAATAAAATGAAAAAATTGACAAGAAGGGATAATGAACTCACAAAGGGTCCATCGTGCTCCTCCGTTCATACTACCGAACCACATCTACTTTTTCGATGTGCCTCGAACTTTCACTATCTCTCTCTCATGATTTCGAAACAACTCACGATAAAAATAAAAAAGCTCACGTAACAAATGTACTATTCACAATGATTTACCCCTGGGGAGGGTATATAAGGTCATTTTGGTCTCAAATCACGCTGCATTTTTACTCGTCGTGTTGTCCAGGGGCATGTTTTCCGACATGATCATTCTACTTCCTCTATTACCCATCGTGATAATTTTTTTTTAAATAATTATTTTTGACCCGTTTTCGACCCGCCAGGGCATATTTTTGCTACCTGGCGCCCATTTCTTCTCCCTGAGGCATTTTTCATGCTTTTAGGTGATCTTCTAATCCATTAATTCTTCGACCAATCAAAAACTCTAAAAATGCAAAAATCATAATTTTCCAAAAAAATCAAAAATTATTCAAAATCCAAAAAAATCATTAAAAAAATAAAAAATGGAAAAATTAGTAAAAAGCTCATACATGGCTGAAATTTGTGTCACATGCATGGTATTCATCTCATATCTTGTTGGTGTTTTCACATGTTTTTGAAACAAATGACTCACGAGATCATCTGGATCTACAACCATTTACAAAGCTAGATTGCTTGCTTCGTCTGTACTCTGGGGCACAACGAGTTGCTTGGTATTGTTTTGTAGCGTCACAATGCTTTCTCATTGGACCTGTGTCCTTCATCAATTCCCCTCGCATGTATCCTTTCTTGGGGCACCACTTTTAACCCTTTTCATTTATCACGAACATTTGGGAACTGAAGCTTGATAACAAAACATTTGTGCAACTATCTTGAATGTTGTTGGTTTGAGTATGTGTGTTTGTACTTGTTTCCCTATTAGATCAGCTTGTTTACTTCTCGTATTGCATTGCATTTTGTATGTTGCATGGAGTTGGTATTTTAGCAATGGAAATTTTTTTGTATTATGGCTTTTCATGTCATTCTACACTTTTATTGTATGCTTATATTTTTAATAAGGGCCGATGATGAAGATCACTAGCAATATGATGAAAAATAAGTTGTTTACAAGGAAATGGATGGATTTTAGCTCAATCCCCTTCCTCATACTATTTTTTCTTCTCTCTCCATCACACTCAGCTTCGCCATTCTTCCTCTACATTTACGCATATTGTTCTTAATATAGATGTCAAATGTTTGGTGCCTCACTGTTCACGCAAATAGCTCCCTCGTTGACTTGATTATTTAGTATGGCAAGGAAGATGAGAAACGCCAATGAAGGCAGGAGAATAAGATTTCATGGGCACTTCGTACTCAGCATCCACAAGACTAATATTCCCTTTCTTCTTTCTTCCCTATTCTATTATTTCACTTGGGGCATCCTGTCCCTCTTCATCATTCTACCTATTTCCTTCTTTTCCATCACCCCATCGACACTTGAGGGGGAATCCTTCACTCTACTAATTTTTCTTCTACCCCTATCAAAAATTTTACTTGTTTGTACTTGTCTACTATCTTTGAAGTGACGTAGCTTACACCACCCCAAAGAGGGGAAAATGTAGACACCTATTATTTGATCAAAGCAATATTATTCCTAACATTGCACTAACTATTCTACTCCCTACAAATTGACGACACTTCGTCAATTAGACTCATTTTCCCTTCAATTCCTCTTAGTTGACCATTATACATTGATTAAGCCTCTTATCCTACATTTGACTAATGGATCTTCTCATTGGCTAACTCCCATTTTTAATGATTCCAAAAACTATCAAAACCCTCTCCATATGCTCCCAGAAAGCTACCTATGCCTATTTGGAACCCCTAATTAATCCTATAATTAGCCTCTAAACCTAGTCAAATCTTACTTTGACTTGCTAAAATGATTTTGGACTTACCTTTTGTCCCACATGCATCCAAAACCTCCCTTTCTTGAAATCATAAAACTATAAATAGACCTCTACCCACCTCACTATCCTAAGAACACTTCTCCTTCTTTAGGCTAAACTATAGTATTTTTGCTAGGATTAGAGCATTTCTTCACTTCTATTGAGCTATCATCTTTATCATTGCATCTCCAACTCTTGCTTCCTCCATTAATGGTGAAACTCCATTCTTGAAATCTTGAGAGCCATATCAAACAATCATATTTGATTGCTAGGATCTTCATAGGTTCATATTTCATAGCTTTCAAAGAGTAGAGAGTAGTATACATGTTAGTTTGATGTTTTTGTCAAAGTTATAATGCATGCATAGGAGTAGCTCTTGTTTATATCTTATCTAGATGGTTCATAGTTAAGTTAAAGCTTTGGGGTTTCTTTAGTGTTATAACCTCATTTCTATAGCTTTTCAAACTTACACATGTTCACATGTGTCTTGGATCCATGCTATGTATGTGGTCCCCTCTACATTATATGCACGCCTTAAATTCCATCATCAAGGCACTTTGTTTATGATGTCCCGGACAATCCTTCACCCTTTGAGTATTGTAATTCTGTTGAGCAATCTAGCGATACTTACATTTCCTCTGATGTTACTCAGGACATTTCTAGATATGGGTTAGGGTATGAATACTTGCACCATTATGGTTTCTCTGACACAAATTTAGATCAACAAGAACATAAGGTCACAACACTTTGGGATCTCCCTACACAGTCACACAAGTTTGGGCTAGGGTATCACCCTCCTTCTCTATCGACTACAAATGCTCATACTACCTTTCATATTAGATCACTCCCCGTAGTACATCCTGAACTTATCAGTGATGACCTACCACTTGGGATACCTTTACCACTAATGATGTTTTACTCAATTATATGGGTGTTTACGATCATCTTCCTTCTTTTCACCATAAATGGCACCTCCCATCATCTCTCAATAATACGACTTATTTTGGGGAATTTAATGTCTCCCTTGACAATTTCGATCCCCCGACACTATTCCTACTGACCCATACATCGAAGATCGCTCGTCCCTTCTCAATAAAGAAACAATTCATTACAACTTAAGTGCATCTAAAAATCCGAACATAATTTTGTTAGTTGCCTTCCTTACTCCGGCCAAACAAAAAGGTATAAAGAAAGTCCTTCATGATTTCTCTAACATTTTTGCATGGGACTATAATGATATGTCAAGCATAGATCCATCGGTCGTAATGCACAATATTGTCCTCAACCAGGTGCTAAACTCGTCAATGAGAAAATCTATAAAATGCATCCCAAAATAACACTTCTACTTAAATAAGAGATTCAAAAGCTTCTCGACGCCAGTTTTATTCACGTTGTTGACTATCTTGAATGGGTATCTAATATTGTACAGTAATGAAACCGGATGGTCGGGTTCGATTGTTACACTAATTTATGTGATTTAAACAAATCTTGTCCTAAGGATAGTTTTCCTTTACCACACATCGATGTTATTGTCAATTCTACAGTCGGATATGACATTCTTTCTTTTATGGATGGCTTTATGGGTTATAATCAAATTAAAATCAATCCTGTGACCAAGAAAAGACTTCATTCACCATGCCATGGGGAACCTTTTGTTATACCATTATACCATTCGGTTTTAAAAATGTGGGAGCTACTTATCAAAGGGAAATGACAGATAAGATCATCAATGATTACGTAGACAACGTTTTGGCCAAATCTCGACGATGCTCTTCCCATTCAAAGGATTTACGAATATTATTCAAACAACTACGACAATATTGTGTGCGTCTAAATCCCAAAAAGTGTTTTTTTGGGGTCACAATGGGTAAGCTCCTCGGATATATTATCTCTCAAACGTGGCATTAAGATCAATTCTAACAAAATTAAAACCATTATCGATATTCCTCCACCCAAGAATTTACACCAATTACGATCATTACAAGGAAAAATTCAGGTCATTCGGTGATTCATTGCTCAACTCACTGATAAGACTCAACCATTTATGCAGCTCATGAAGAAAATATATTAAATTCATCCGGGATGAGAAATGACAACAATCATTATATGATATCAAAGCTTACTTGTTAAAGCTTTCTGTCTTAGTACCTCCTGTAGTTGATCGACCTTTCTTATCATATATTTATGCTACGTTTCATGCATTAGGCGCTCTACTAGCACAACATGATGACTCTTAACATGAAAAAGCAATATACTATATCAGTCGTACCCTACTTTCTTATGAATGTGACTATAGCTACATCGAAAAACTTTGTCTCGGCCTAGTTTTTGTTGTGGATAAATTGTGACATTACCTCCTAAATAGTGAAGTACATATTATCACTAAAGTCAATCCATTGTGGTACTTATTATCTCACACACATTTTCGGGATACTTGGCATGGTGGGTTATGCTTCACACTAAGTTTGATTTCAAAGCCATCAAAGGACAAGTTATAGTTGATCAATTAGTTGCAGCACCTCTCTCAGATGCATCACCTATTTCCAATTATTTTCATGATGATTTCACTACCTATACTATTGAGCCACACACATGGACAATGTATTTTGACAGCTCTTGTTGTCGATCTAGTGTTGGAGCTAGGATTGTCTTCATTACCCCACATGGTGACCCACTCCCCTTTGCATATCAATTAGGATTTTCTTGTACAAATAACATTGCATAGTACAAAAATCTCATTTTAGGCCTGCTTACCACTCAAAAACTCCTCATTCGCAACTTATGCATACAAGGCGGCTCTCAATTAGTCATCAAGCAAGTCAATGATACGTATAGCACAAAGGAGGAGCATCTAATTCCATACAACATGCTTGTCAAAGATCTCCTAGCTACATTCAAGTCATATTTCATTACTACCATTCCTCGCAAGGATAATCATCATACAGATGTTATGGCTAGTGTTGTGTCACTCATCCCACAAGATATCACTGATGAACAAGCCACGTTCATAATCACACACTTACGACATCTTTATATCTTTGCATTACCTATTACAGCTTGCATCATAATGTGCATTCAATTAAACTCGAATGGTTTTCACTTATTTACAATTACTTATATAAGAAATCTATGTCCGATGATCTACAACATCATGAAGCTAGACAGATACGAATTGAGGCTACTCATTATGTCATTTTTGGTATAGAATTATCTAAGTGTGTAATTAATGATCACCTCTTACGTTTCCTCGCACTCATGAGATGTACCCACCGCCATCTTGCAAATACATGATAGCATGTGTGGTGGTCATTTTTCTGGTAAAGCTATGTCACAAAAACTTTTACTCCAAAGGTACTATTGGCCTACCATGGAACAAGATTGCCTCGAATATGCCACTCATTGTGAGAAATTCCAAAAACATGGTAATCTTCATCATGTGCCAGCATATGATCTCCACCCATTGTACCAACTTGGCCTTTCTCCCTTTGGGGACTTGATCTTATTAGTATGATCAATCCTGAAATTTGTTGATGGACACAAATATATTATTACGGCTATCGAATACTTTACCAAGTGGGTCGTGGTAGCTCCCCTACACTCGATCACTGGTACCAACATCTACACTTTTCTCACCACACATATTATCACTTGTTTTGACGTGCCCTCTGTTATAAATGCGATAATGGAACTTCCTTCAAAAATAAGGACGTTAAAAATTTTTGTGCAAAATTCAAAATAAAGAAATCATTTTCTACTCCTTACTATCTGCAAGGCAATGGCCAAGCTAAGGCCACCAACAAAACCATTGTCAAAATATTACGCAAGATTGTTGATTCTAGTGGTACCAATTGGCATAACCAACTATTCTATGCTCTATGGGCCTATCATACTAGCATTCACACACCTACTAACGCTACTCCTTTTTCCTTGGTTATGGTGTTGAGGTCGTTATCCCACTTGAGCTCGAAATACCATCCTTGAGGATCTCTCTTAAGGGCATCCTTAAAGATAATGAATATCATGAAAACCACTTACATGAGCTAGAAATGTTGGACTCGCGTCGGTCCAAGCACTCGAACATCTTCGCACATATCAATCTCACATCACACATGCATACAATTACAAAACTCACTCTCATGAGTTCAACATCGGTGACCTCGTCTTAAAAGAAAATAAAAGAATAAAAATGTTGAGGCACCTCTCAAAGGAAAATTCAAGCCCAATTGGCTTGGTCCATACATTATCACTAACAAACTTGGTGGTGGAGTTTATCGCCTCACCACTCTTTTAGGCAAACCGATCAAAAATTCACTCAATGTAATGCATCTTAAGAAATACTATGCTTAAATACAAACAATTCTACCATTTCTTGATGATGCACTCTTGTTTACGGTTCATTCTTGACTTGTTGAGGGGGAAAACTAAATGAACCTCATTACATACATTTCCATTCACTCGGGGGCACACGGCTCCTATCATCCATCTTACATTTCATTCCACCCATCCACAACATATTGCATATCTTGGTTGCTTTTACTCTTGCTTGCATTTGCTTGTATATGGTTGCTTTATTACACATGCTAGTTAGATCTCTTGTATGTCATTTATCTATACCATACACACATGTACGTTCACACTTTTGCTTAGTTATGATCATAAATACAAGTCTTTTTCATGCAATACGAATGCTTGCCTTCTACCCATCCTACATTGGTCATTGGGGGCATCCACATTCATCTCTCACAGGTGTTATTGTTTCATTTTGTACTTAACACTCTATATTACATGGTTATAAATGATTTTGACATATTGGTTATCTTTCTAACATGCTAACGGTGCTTCATGTGCAACATTTGTCATGCAGGGATATTTTTTCCATAATTGTTTGTTACATTATCTGTTATTGCTTGTTTTTTTATGCGGGCTTTGCCCTATGTTTGATGTGCACACTTGTTTGTTGTATGTGGCCATTATGGCCTTATGTGTCTTGCGACATCGTGAGTGGTGTCCCATGTTTGCAACCCACTTTGGCGGTCTACTTTATCTTCTTGTGTGTTTACATTACTATATTGCTTGGTAGCTTACACATTGCTTTCTACATGCATGCTTGTTCGTACTAACACTTGTTTTTGCTAGCCTTCTTATTTGTGCGCGCCTTGGTTTCTACCAAGTGCATTCCTTTCCCCTTGTAGAGCGAGTTACAGAGTTCATGCGGTTGGTCCTCTTTTGGGGCTACATTCTCCTATCAACGATGTTGCATGCGCCCCCAAAGAGGGGCCATCATTTGGGATTTTTACATTCTATCTTGGTTTAGTGCAATTCATTTTCCGCCCTTGGCATTGTGGGTTATACTGACAAGTGGGCTCAAACTAGTTTATGAACCCTATACACAACGGATTTTATAGGACATGGTTGTCCTTAGCATTTTGGGGAGCAATTATAAGTTAGAGGACACAACGGATTTCCTCTCTACACTACTTCAACCAATGGCGTCGAATCGCCCAAAAACCAAGAAGTACAAAGATCTCTTTACACATATCCAGGAAGCATTTCCCTACACTTCTCGGCCTATGGTGTCAAATTGCCCAAAAAACCCAAGACAAGATATCCTCTTTCTACACCCTTTCTCTCATCACATTAGGTGCACATGTTCCTTTTACACTTTTCATATTTTCATTTCAGTCTTTTCATTACATATGCATGTGTCTTATACATGCATTTTTTACTACTTGATCCTCTTCTCCTTGCAGGTCCAACCATATGAGAAGCAAGCAGTCAACAACAATTATAACAAATGGGGGCAACAACAACAATATTTTGCGACATCACACACGATAATAACCATGCGAGTACATTACACACATCGACAACTACACACGTGTTTCTGCCCTAGGTTCACTCTCATCACTTTTTTTTTGTGCTTTTGTATCTTTAGTTTCCATGCTCCATCATCTTTTTATCATTCCACGCTTTATCTAATCCTTTAATGTGTTTCTACATCACTCTACATGGATTATCAGGCACACATCTCTATCTACTTTATGTTACTGAGCTTTCCGTTCACCAACATAAAGTGGGAGAAAATGTAGACACAAAATCATGCACTTTAGACATTATTTAGTCTCGGTCTCATATTACTATTCATATGGTTTTTGAGTGAAGAAAGTACTAATTAACCTATGTCTTTTGGCCATTTTACTTTGGTTTTATTGTCATTGCGAATTTCACTACATACATGCCCAATTTGTTTTTAGCATTTTCCATCATTCTAGCCTTGACTAGGCGCTTAGACCCGATCTTGGGGCACCACAAGCGCCCTAGTCCCGGTTGAAATGCCTTGATCATTTTTATACTTTCCCACCACTTTTGGGCACTTTCTAGCCGTTTGAACATTCTCTCTTTTTGGTGGTCGGCCTCTTTGGAGTTAATTATGAAATTAGAACAAGAGAACCATATAAATACAAAGTTATGAGTCCATAATGAGGGACCAAACACTAGGCACTAGTATCAGCATCTAAGGTTGTAGCCATCTAGAGCTCATTTACATCGATCTAGCTCCATCACAAGGCACAAGGTTGGTTCATCTGCATCACACTACATAGGAGGAATTTTATTCTATTCCATCCCACATTCTATTGCATTTTCTACACATAGTTATTGTTCGATACTTTCACAAAGTGTGACTGACACAAGAGCAACCTAGGGCATGATCACACACACACACATAAAACTACATCAGTGCGAGATGTAGTGTAACACTCGATTAGTAAGTCCACCATTATGACCATTTGTGAATAGTCCAACCGCTTCATTTGCATTTTTTTAGGGTTTGATGCTTGTCTTGGGGTTTCGCAGGTCTTTCTTTCATCATTGATCATTGGCGACATTCGACATAGAGGAGCGAATTACATGTGACACACAATGAAGGATTCAGATCATCATCCGACCCTCCAAAGTTGGTTTTGGACCTCTTGCCTGAGACCAGGGCGCCAAGAACTCAGACTAGGGTGCCCACAGGCACCCTAATCTTCCTAGACACCCCGTCCAACTACACAACTCGATCTGTCCTTTTCCTAAATATCTCGCATGATCGTTCTTACCTCCAGAATATTCAGTTGATTTTACAACACAGTCTAGATCAGCCTACGAACCAACTAAGCTCCTTCCAACCCTACTTGTCAATTAGGGTTTCACATTTTCATTAGTTTAGTTGTTTGGGTCATTTTCTATATTTATTCATTGCATTTATTTACTATTATTTATTGTTGTTCCTAGTTAGATTAACTACTCTAATACCGCATTTTAGTTAATCAATTGCACCATAGTTCTAATGTGTTAGAGAATGTCTCTAGCCAATTAGCAAAGTTACGACAAACAGGTTCAATAAAGGAGTATGTTCATCAATTTCAAAATATTTCCTTACGTGTGGAGGATATTATAGAAGAGTATCTGAATGACCTATTTCTTAGGGGTCTTAAGGACCACATTGAGTATGAGGTACACATGTTTAATCCACTCAAGGTTTCTAATTATATTATCATGGCACGTAGGGTAGAGGAAAATTATCTCTCTAGCAAAAGGCACACCTTCACTAACATAAAAATTGTAGCACCTTGCCACCATCGGACCCTCAACCAATTCGACTAACACCTCGACAAATTGAAGAAAAAGAGCAAAAGGGTTATGTTTTAACTGTGACAAGAAATATGGACCAAGTCATAAATGTGTTAAAAAGAAATTGTTTTACATTGAAGGGACCGAAGAGGAGGAAGAAGATGAGGAAACATCAAGTGAGGAAGTGGGAAAATTAGAGGAATACTATGAAGAGCCATAGCCCACTATCTCATATCATGCTATATCAAGTATTAACACTCCACAAATCCTTTAGGTTGCGGGTTACCTTAAGAAGCATAAGGTGACAATATTGATTGATTCAGGGAGCACACATAATTTCATCAATAATTAGCTAGCCCAGAGTTCATCTTATCATCCTCAATCAGATGGGAAAACTAAGGTGGTAAATAAATGCTTGGAGGTATATCTTCGATGTTTTACTTTAGATAAATAAAAACATCAGGTGCAATGGTTTCCACTTGCAGAATGGCAATATAATCACTCATTTCATACCTCATCCAAAATGTCTCCATTTTTGAAACTTTACAGTACCATCACTCATCTATAGCTTGAAGATCAAACTGAAGGTGAGAGCAATCGAAGATCACATTCAACACCGACACGAGGTACTCTCTAGTCTTAGAGAGAATATAGAAATGGAAAAAACTGCATGAAGCAACAAAGCTAATCAACATCGTAGTGAGCAACACTTTGAAGAGGGTGACTTTGTTTTTGTATGGTTGCAGCCATATAAGCACTTATCTTTAAAATAATAGAAGAAGGATAATAAGCTTGCACCTAAATATTATGGTCCTTACCAAGTGTTGCAGAAAATTGGGAGTGTGGCATATAAGCTAGAGCTCCCTCCCGTAGTAAACTAAATGTAGGTTTCCATGTTTCTTGCTTGAAGAGAGTCATTAGGTAGCACATTTCCACCCAGTCAATTCTTCACAAACTAGATGAGAAATGAAGGATCATATTGGAACCTGAAGGTATTCTTCAAACACACCAAAAAATTGAGGGCTAGAGTCATTACCAAGTATTTGATCAAGTGGAAGAATATGAATATTAAGGATGCAACATGGAAAGATAATGCATTTCTACAACAACATCCAGGCTTGCCAACATTGGGGATAATGTTACTTTGAAATGGAGGGCATGTTATTCCCTTCTTCCTATAGCTTATATTGGATATGCAATGTCAACTTGTGACTTACATAATCTCTCTTATTGTCATATGTTATTCATTTATGGTTTCATATGTTTAGTAGGTTGGCCTTCGTGTTGGCTATAGAATAGGATTGGTATATATAGTTGGCGATGAAGGAGTAGTTAATCATGATATTGAGCATTTGAGTCTTATTGTATGGATTGGAGGTTTCCCCCTCGAAGTGGCTAAGCTATTCTACTTACATATTGTGATCATTTATCTATAATTTTGTGTTCTTTGATGTTCTATTGTTGTTGATATTCATATTTATACAAGTAATTTCATTATAGAATGATATATTGGAGTGCTTATGCACAAAGAAGAAACAAAGGAAAGAAATGATATATGAAATAGAATTTTAATGCAAAATTATATCATGTGAAGTCTTAAACAAGATCTAAGAGATCGGTTATAGGATCTCTTTGAACTTTTTTCCTATTACTAATCCACTTCCTAATAGGAATAGAAGAATGCCTTAATATACACAAAAGAATATGACGTGCACCTTTGGTTAAAATGTTACAACTATTTCATAATTAATCAATAGTCAATCATCTTTAACTAGCAATATTGTAGAGTTATGTGGTACATTCTTAACAATACAGAGCATTACGGTATTATAGAGGAGTTAAGACCTCGTGATATACATGTGTGTGTATATGTTAAAGTTGTTGGTGAAGTCAAATCATGACTTGAAACAACACTATGGTGTCAAAATTTATTTGAGGTCTCATATCCTCCTATATAAGGACTCTAAAAATACACTCCTAGATCTTTTAGATCGCAAGAGACACGAGTTTATAAAATAAAAACACATAAATCAATAACCTTGAAAAAGAAGCCCAGTTAAGTTCCAAGATGAATTGCATATTTCATCTTAACATAATAACACTTTCTAGTATCAATACCTATTGTTTTCACTTTTTGCAATACTCTATATGTGATATTGTGCCATGCAAAAATTAATGCCAATTCATAATATATGATCATGGTACACATTGATACATGACAATTTGTGTTGGATTCCTCACAACTTTATTGATGGATTTTTAATTACAATAAAAACAATATGATAACCATCAATTTTCTCATCACATCAATGTAAAAATATTATCATATACATTATACACTTATATTTAAGTATTGGGCCCATATTATCCACTAATAAAATAATACAAATTTGGAAAACATTTTCAACAATGTATTATTTAAATATAATTTTTATTTGAACTCCTAATCTAATTTGTCATGTACATATTACATTGGTAAATAGTTATTATATTTTTCATGAATATTTATTTGGTGATATGTTCTCAATCTAACTATGTCACACTTTGGAAAAAAATGTTTAAAAAAAAAAATTCCAAACTCCATCACATGGCCAAGATATTACAATTTTTAGATTACTTCGGATAAAAAAGAAAAACTTTTAAATGAATGTAAACAAAAATTAATACTACACTACGATAACTGAATGTACGTTAAATTTAAAGCCAACTTAATGAATGTAAAATAAAAATTAATACTACACTACAATAACTGAATGTACGTTAAATTTAAAGCCAACTTAATTATTAACACTTCACAAATATTGCAGTCTACTACAATCTCAGGGTACCCTTATTAATACCGCTCATATAATTATGTGTTTGGATTAAACTCAATTATTCTTGTTCTAAAAAAACATTATATTTTTTTAGTAGTTTGAGTTTGGATCACAATCTCCGGGGTATCCATGAAGTGCTTTTTATAAGGATATCAAGGACTACCCATGAAAAACATCTATTAAACTATAAATATTATGAAAAGAAGGCTACAACCATGATCAAGTAATAAACAGAAACACAGAAATGGTAGCAGTGTTTCACATTAATAATCATAATAGAGAAAATTTTCTAGGAAAAACCGAGACAGAATTTGATCGAGTAGACTTCCCCATCCTCATGATAGATTCTACGAGAAATCCCAAGTCCATGTAATGATTTGTGAGAAGCTTGTTTGCTAATAGTTATGTGAAGCATCAAGTTCGCTAAGTAATAAGACATATTCAGAATTCATCAAATAATACGCTATCATTGAGTTTGCTACACCAGAAATTTAATTTTTTCAGAACAAATCAAAAGAAAAAAAAGTCATAAACTTTCCAAACTAAAACTAGGTGAAAGAGTTTTAAAAATATTAAAATAACACATTCATGTTCAAATAAAAATATAAGTAGTGTAATTAATATACACCCTAAACTCAAATCTGAACCAAAAAATTGAAATTTATATCCATGCTTAAGTGAAAATGAATGAATGACGATTTTAGAGTTGTTGGAACAATTCAAAAATGTAAAATATATATTTAACTGAGGCATTTCCACAAAAAATTGTTTCGGTTTATGAGACGAAAAAAGAGGAAAAAGAAAACTAGCAAACATATTCACCCCGCAAAGAACACTCCATTATCCACTATTTAAAAAGAAAATTACTAAACACTCCAGTATCCACTACTGACCAACAAATTTTCTATGAATTTGAATGACCAACAAATATACATTGTGTTTTGTCTTTTACCTTGAGTGCCCAATACATCATTGGAGTTGCTATTAGGCACAAAAATGCATACAATCCAGAGTCCAGAAAATCAAATAAAACTGGGAGAATTCATTGTAAATAGTGCCTTTCCTACAACATTAAAATGTGGTTGGCATGTGGCTGGTACAGCGACATGATCCATGTCTGATAATGCAGCACTTAAATTTTATTGGGTGGTTGCACTCTATTTATGGTGAGTAATAAAAACTGATTGGCCCTGTGAGGTTTTGAGGGACCGGTGTTACCAAGCACATACAATTTATCATTATTAACTGTGCTTAAATTTCAGCTATATGGCCCTTAGGTTTAATATCTGTTAATGCAATGGTGTAATTCTATTTTGTTTTCTCATAACAGTTAAGCATATGAACTATAAAAGTAAATAATTATGCAGCTTACCCACAATAAACTTTGGAATTACAAGAATAGTATCACCCTTAATTATTAAATTGAGAACCATTACTACATAATTATTAAACTGAGAACCATGATTACTAAATTAAGAGCAAACTCACATAAACTTTAGACTCAGCCTCCCCTATGACATTTATAAGGCCTGCATAACTGCAGGATGAAACACATTTTATGTTATAAAATATCGAAACAAAACAATTAAACAAAGCTTGCATTCATTCTTTAGAATGACATTTGTACAAAGTTTATATTGATCCTACGTTGAAAGGTGTCAATCATTATTATCATCAAGCTGGCTTAACTCATATAAAATAGTAACCCAAAAGCACTACTAGCACAAAGAAAGAAAGAAATAGTGTCCACAAATGATGAGAGCTGGCCCATGTGAATGAAAAAGTAGAACTAGCTTATAGAATAGGGATGATAAATTATTTCATAGCCTTTTAAAAAAGCAAAAACTTATTAAACTATAAAATTAAAATACCTTTCCCATTAGCACATGAGAAAATCTAGTTGAAAATAAAACTCATCTTTGAGCATCTTGTATTTACATTATAAGTTTTTATTGGTGTGTCAATTTGAAAGACTTCTCCAACACCAAGTCAAAGGATTAGATTTGGAGAATGCTTGGGTTTGGGATGAATGTAATAGATGTTATCCTCGGAGGTCCCATTGCGCCATGTACACTCTTATTTATCCTCCTAACACATATTTTGTTTAATATTGAAACCAATAAAACAAGACAACCCTAAGACATCTCGAGTCAAAGTAACAATCAAAATTAGATTTGGGGAATGTTTGGGTTGGGACTCAAAGTGTAGTAGATATTATCCTTGGAGGTTATAATGTGCTCTCTTATTTGTCCTCCCAACATAGGGTTGTCAAGCCATTAGTATATATCTAACGGATTGGTAAAACAAGACAACCTCATATTGAAAGACATCTCCAAGTCAAAATTTATGAATTAGATTTGGAGAAATAAAAAGTTTATATTGGTCATAGGCTGAAATTTGTCATCATCATTATCATTAAACTGGCTTAACTCATATAAATTATTCGCCCAAAGACACCACTAGAAAAAGAAATAAAGAAATGGTGTCCACAAATAATGAGAGCGGTTAGAGTGAATGAAAAATCTCAACCATCTTATCGAATAGAGAGGATAAGTTATTTCATAATCTTTTAAAAAGGAAAAGTAAATATTAAATTAAAAAACTTCTCTCTTAGCATATGAGAAAGTCTAGCTGAAAATAAAATTCATTTGTGTCTCAATTTGAAGGACTTCTCCAAGACAAATTCAAAGGGTTAGATTTGGAGAATGTTCAAGGGTTTTGGATGAATGTGATAGATGATATTCTCATAGGTCCTATAATGCTACATTTACTCTCTTATTTATCCTCCTAACACACACACACCACACACACACACACTTGTCAAGCAATTAGTACAATTAATATTGAAATTGGTAAAACAAGACAACCCCAATTTGAAAGACATCCCAAAGTCAAAGTATAAAAAATAAGATTTGAGGAATGTTTGGGTTTGGACTCAATGGAGAAGATATTATCCTTAAGAGGTTTTATGTGCTCTCTTATTTGTCATTCCAACATAGGGTTGTCAATTAGTATATATCTAATTGACTTGGTAAAGGAATATAACCTCATTTTGAAATACATCTCCAAGTCAAAGTTTATGAATTAGATTTGGAGAAAAACAAAGCTTATGTTGGTCCGACATTGAAAGTTAGCAGTATCATTATCATTAAATTGGCTTAACTTATATAAATTAGTCACCCAAAGACAACAGTAAAAAAATAAAGAAAGAAATAATGTTCACAGATGATGAGAGTTGGTCCATGTGAATGGAAAAGTACAACTAACTTACAAAATCTAAGAGGATAAGTTATTTCATAGTCTTCTATAAAGGAAAAGTTTATTAAAAATATAAAAGAAAAAACTTTCCCATTAGCACATGAGAAAATCTAGCTTAAAATAATATTCATCTTTGAGCATCTTGTATTTACATTATAATTTTTATTGGCATGTCAATTTCAAAGACTTCTCCAGGACAAAGTGGAAGGATTAGATTTGGAGAATCCTTGGGTTTGGGATGAATATAATAGATCCTATCCTCAGAGGTCCCATAGTGCCATGCACTCTCTTATTTATCCTCCCAACACACTTGTCAAGCCATTCGTAAAATTAATATTGAAACTAGTAAAATAAACAACCCCAATTAAAAAGATATCTTAGAGTCAAAGTCTAAAAAATTAAATTTGGGGAATGGTTGGGATTGGACTTGGCACAATAGATGTTATCCTTAGAAGTGTTGTGTGCTTTCTTATTTTCCCTTCCAATATAGGGTTGGAAAGCCAATAGTATATATCTAACTGAATTGGTAAAACAAGATAACTTCATTTTGAAATACATCTCCAAGTCAAAATTTATGAATTAGATTTCGAGAAACACGAAGTTTATATTGGTCCTACATTAAAGGTGTCATCATCATTATCATTAAACGGGTTTAACTCATATAAATTAGTCACCCAAAGACACCACTAGAACAAAGAAAGAAAGAAATAGTGTGCACAAATGATGAGAGCCGGTCCATGTGAATGGAAAAGTACAACTAACTTATATAATAGAGAAGATAAGTTATTACAAAGTTTTCTACAAAGGAAAAGGTTTTTAAAATATTTTTGAAAAAAAAAAAAACTTCCTCATCGCTCACATGATAAAATGTAACTGAAAATAAAATTCATCTTTGAGCATCTTGTGTTTACATTATAAGTTTTTATTGGCATTATCAATTTGAAGGACTTCTCGAAGACAAAGTTGAGGGAATAGATTTGGAGAATGCTTGGGTTTAAGATGAAAATAATAGATGTTATTCTCATAAGTTTCAGAGGTCCCATAGTGTTATGTACTCTCATACTTATCCTCCAAACACACACTTGTCGAGCCATTAGTAGAATTAGTATTTAAACCAACAAATCAAGACAACCCCAATTTAAAAGACATCTAAGAGTCGAAGTCTAAAAAATAAATTTGGGGAATGCTTGGATTTGGACTTGGTGGAATAAATGTTATCCTTAGAGGTGGCATGCACTCTCTTATTTGTCCATCCAACATAGGGTTGCCAAGCCATAGTATATATCTTACTGAATTGGTAAAACAAGACAACCTCATATTGAAAGACATCTCCAAGTCAAAGTTTATGAATTAAATTCAGAAAAAATGAGACAACCCCATATTGAAATACATTTCCTAATTTGTTTATGAATCGGGTTTGGAGAATGTGTGAGTTTAGGCTAAGTGGAAAGATATTACCTTTGGAGATAGGATAGTGTTTTATGCAATCTTATTTGTCTTCCCAACCCCAAATTGAAAGACATTTCCAAGTGAAAATCTAAGAACTAGATTTACAGAATGCTTGAGTTTGGGTGAGTGGAGTACTAGATCTTATTTTTGAAGGTCAGATAGTGCTGTGTACTCTCTTATTTGTCCCACTACCAAGAGTTGTCTGAGCCATTGGTACAGCTAATCAAAATGGTAGAACGAGTCATTTAAAAAAAAAAAAAAAAAAGAAGAGTAGATCGAATCGATTTTATAATAAAAAATCTGAAAATGACTTCTATGAATACTTATTCTCTTTTTTTTTTCAAGAAAAACAAAGACCAATGATTCTGGAAATATGAAAATGTATTTTTTAGTTTCTATAATACAGAATATATGTACCTGATGATGACTAATGAGATTTTTGAAATAACAAAATGACTGGCTAGGGAAATGCCAGATAATTGACAAAGATAACCAAGTTTTAGAATGAATCTTGAATTTAGCAAACCAGATCAGAATCTGGAGATCATAAACAAACTAATAAGCCATTCAATTGGTTTCGATATTTACCCTGATGATAGATCCTGTAGAGAGACCCCGGATCAGTTGATTTACAACACTGCAACTCTCATCACCATACATTACAATACACTGTGAATTGCCACTATCATTTTTTCGCCATGGTGTGCTTGTTATTGTGCATCCACACTTTCAAAACTTGCCTTCTCACACCCACATCATTACAGAACTGTTCCACAGCGCCCTCGTCCTGCTTCTGAATCCTCCACCCCAACCGCTGAGCAAAACCATACATTTTCTCCTTCTGATCCCCGCTGAACTTTGTCCGAAACCGCTTCTTCGTAACCGACTCGCGCCTCTGATACCCTCCCACGTGACCATCCTCCGCCACCAGCACGTGACCCCTCACGTGACCATCCAGCACGTGACTGCTCTCGTGCGCCATCACGTGACCGCCCGACGTCGGCCCCCTGAGAACGCCATATGACCACTCGCCCTCGGCCTCCCGCCTGTGGAAGTTCCTGTGACACCCGCAGGCCTCGCATTTCATGGCGCCCTCTCCCTCGCCCGCCATAAACTCGCCGCACCCGTCCACCGCATGTGACCCAATGCTCACCGCGTGGTTTTCTGGCACTCTCTGTAGCGGACGGTCCTGTGGACGCTTCCATTTTCGGCCCCCGAACCATTGCCATTATTCTTAACGTGACTGTTGTAAGCGCTCGGGTGATAAATCTCCAATTTGGGTGGTTGTTGATTTATGGTGGGATTCGAAACAGAGACCTCGCCATTATTATTGGTATTATGCTGTTGTTGATCCATCAATTTAACAAACAAAATCTTTCAATAACACCCACCAATTTGTCTGCTAAACAACATCAAGAATCCCATCATTTCCAAATTTAGAGGGAAAAGAAGAATCTCGCTAAATAATCATCCCCAAATGTTTATCAGTCTTAATCGCTGTTAAGCAGAGAGAGAGTAAGAAGAAGTAGTTTTTGTTTAGGCTTTCTTCTTCGGCTCTTGTAAATTGGTTTTAGACTTTTTACAGATCGCAAACCGGCTCGGCGACACGTGTCTCAACCCCGGCCGACCACTGCGTCGGTTGCTTTGAGAAGACAAATTTAATTTGACATCATCCATAACCAATTGATATTTAAGCAACAATTTGGGGGCCGCCGTTCTGTCAGAGGACTGCCTAATTTTAGTGGGAAGGAACCACCCCTTTGTTTTGTTTTTCAAAGCTAAAACGTCATTATTTTAAGTGTGGATCTGGATGTTCATTCTTCAATTCCACACGTAAAAATGAATGGTCTTAACTGGATGATGGTGGAGTGGAGTTTGTAATGTCCGGAGGGGATGTAGAAAAAATTATATTTTTGATGAAAAAGATCTTATATTATATTATATACAATATGATATCTCTCAACAAAAAATGTGGGTGGTACGAGAGTACACTCCAAAGCCACAAATAAATTAGTTCGTGTCTAGGAAAGCAACAAAGTAACACTAAACGTTAAAAGTAAAACCATTCAACGACGAAGGAACATAAGGACTAGGAGAACCGAAGGACCCCTGAGAGGTAGGAGCAACAAAGCGCCCCTTCTTTCCCTTATATTTCATGATAATAGTCCACAACGCATGTGGGGAGCCAATGCAAGTGGAGGGACTGGGCGAGGGCTATCCTGACTCAAGTCGAACTAGAGGACTCAGAGACATGCGACCGCTTGGTACCACCTCGACCAGGGGAACCTCAACACTCATATTTTCATAATTTTCGGGAGGAGAGCATGTGTTGACTTCCGGCGCTGAAAATGGCTGCCAACCTTTAGGCCACGGAGCAGTCATTTTTTTTTTTGAGACTTATTGAGCACGCAAGCCTCTTGCAGGTGACCAATTTGGTGACATAATCTACACCGGAAGGTTGTATTCTCATAATCAAGAAGTTGAATCCATCTGAAACCATCATGAAGTAATAAAAAAATAAAAAATTAAAAATAAAAGTTATATTTAGTGATATGGTCATAGGTTTTAATGGAAGGATGTCTTTAGTCGAGTTTTTACATAATTACACAACAAAATGGTGACACATTCATTTATAACAATGATAATGATATATTTATTCAACAATAAGGCTACATCAATTAGAGACCATTTAGAAAGCGATTTAATCCTACATACACACACAAAACACAATGCCCGCATGTTTACGATAATCAAACACAATAGAGTTTTCTCAATAGGGAAAATTTTAGTGGCAAATTTTCATAAACTCGTGAATATTAGGGATTTTGGAAATTAGAAATGGCGAATTTTCAGCAATCGGTTACCACCGAGTTAAATCTAAAATTTCAGCCGATAGGTCATTTGTATGGGTGAGTTCGCCTATTATTTATATGTAAAAATTAACTTATGTATGTATTTCACCAATGTTTCTAATCAAAATGTGCAAATATTCGCTAGGTATAATACATACCACAGGGGGTTACGAGGGGGATTTAATACGACACATCCAACAAAAGAGTTGTCAGTCGACTTGGGTTGGACAATGGGCAATGGACGATCGTCCAACCCGGAGTTGGATGGCGTCAGACGATAGCCAATGGACGGTTGTCCAACACCCTTACAACTATGTGAAATCCAAGAAAATTGTGTCCTGCCAAATCACCTTTGCCATGAAACATTTTTTTAGAAATTCACCATCGATTCAAAAGTTGATTTTGGAGATTCACCACCCATTCTAAACTAATTTTTCGGAGGGGGTATTAAAATCAACACTATTCCCAATGACTCAATTCTATCATCTTCCCTCATACATGCACACAAATCACTAATGCGGTACTCCTTCTTGCAACCACATGATCAAACTATATCCCTCTATCTAGAGTCAAATGCCTTCTCGAAGGGTTCAATGTGATTATGTACTTGCATGATTACCTCAAAGTAACAAGCTACTTGGATCTAATATTAAATGTGTCATAATCTTCTATTCAAGATACGCCCCAAATGATCATAACACAACTTGATACACTTTTATCGGTTCAATGGTTATAAAATTTGTAGAATTAGGTGAAATCCATGTCATCTCATAAAAACGGGACACTCGAAAAGTTACATGCTACAAACGTGCAATTGTTTATAAGATTGTAAATAAATCTTCTTCATTGAATCCTTTCACACTTGCACAATAGAACTCCTATGATCTCATGTCTTTAAGGGTAGGTGTACACCATTAAGTAGAACATGTACTGATAATGTGAGCCTAAGGGGAGCTTGGTGTGTTACTGCACACAAAAAAATGAATTGTTCCAGACTATTATGAAGTATCCAACTCATGTTATTGATCTAAAGCTCTTTGTTACCTTCTAAATGGTATTTTAAGCTTAAGGAGATACATCAAATATGATGAAACCTTTTGGGAACACCACGACCATTCTTGACAAATGATCCTAAAAACATTTGTGTGTATTATTTGATAACACAAAAAACTATAGAAACTTTCGCTATAAATACCAAACAAAAATACAAAGTAAACTTTTGATGCATACACGTAGGTGACTTATAAAATCACAGAGATGATTTGTGCAAAACAAAACTTCAACAATACCATTATAAGGACACCCAAATGACAAACACAAATAAAATATTGTATGTAATGCTAGACTTAGTTTATTTCACTAACTTAGAATAGTTTTGGTTAATACATGATTATAATTGAATCTACATGATACATCCCAAGTCCCCGAGTAAGAAAATGTGAGGGCATAGTGCTCACACATGTAATTTAGGTGCTAGAACCACCTTATTGACCTTTAGATAAGGTCGGGTGTGCCTATGGGTCAATGAGTATCCCCATCTTCCAAATTGGCGTCGACTCATGGGGTAAGAAAATAACCTCCTCCACCTAGCGTATATCTCTTATTTTGTACCCATGTCCCTCTCCTCTTCAAGCTTTTTCCTTCCATCTACATGGGGTGCTTCTTTTATTCTCCACTTCTCTTTCCTCTTGTGCACTTTACTTATAAATAGAAATTTTCACTAATTTTCCTCTTGCATGCTTACATCAATGCAACATCTTCCCATATTGTACTTGTGCATATCTCCTTTATCATTCCATCCTCCTTTGGCCAAACTTCTTTGTATCCTTGTGTATGCTCTATCTCTTCTTCTTTATACAATACTTTGTTGTGTCGCCTCACTTGTTTTACCTTCTCCATCCCACAAGTGTTTATCTTTTATGCATATAACCATATGACAAGGTGTGCACCTTTGTCTTCACCTCTATGTGGATTCAAGATATGAATACGTCCATTATTATTATGAGCCCTAATTGTGTTTTCTTTCCCTTCATACATCATCTCTAAGTCAAATTATTGAGGCCTCCCCAACAATTCATTGCTTACATCCATTGGGTAAAATGTGTCACAAAACCTTGTTTATAAAATTTCCAATTCATCTTCATTTTGATTTATTTGGACACACAATGCCTACTTATCCTCCATTTACCATGTGACCTTGCAAGTATTTATATGTGGCTTACACTCCAATCCCAAAATTTGCACCATTTATGTATACACCAAATTATTTTTACTTATATTATAAACTACCATTATCTGATAGTTTCCCATGGTGTTGCATCTTTGCGAAAAATATGTCGGGATCTTGCCATAAATATTTGTTGTCTCTCATAAACATTTAAAATTGTTCTCATTGAAGTAATGTTTGACCTTGCTCAAGTTTATCTATGTGATGTATTAATGCCATATTATCTTCTTGACTTGCATGATGTGCACACTTTAATACTTGTTCTTTCCATCATATTTGTGTGTATGTGAACACTTGAAAGCACATTGTCCTACTTCATTGCACCAAAAACATATACTAATGAGTCTTGTTCCATGACCTCTACCTTTTGAAGAAGTGGTCCTTCCTTTGTTCAATTGTTCTTGTGCATTATTGGTAATTACATCTTCCTCTAACTCTTATGTCGCATATTCTCTACCACTACCAAGATTTAGTTTTTCTCTTTATATGTTCTTTTTGCATGTCATGTTTTATTTTTCCTTTAGGTATACCGATTACACCTGATTTTATTGTTTGCATCCTCACTATGTTGATCTCATTCTAGATCATTCATTGTAGTCCATTGGTGTATCATACCACTTTCTCTTGATCCATCTTGCTACGAATAGCTCAAATAATGATATTATATGACTTCTTTTGTATATTCTAAACTCAAGTCACCTTGTCATAAATTTTGTGAGCTCTTCAACACATCTAACAAGTAATCGCTTGTGTGAAAAAAATCTATTTAGTTTCGCATCCATACACTTTCTATGAGTAATTTTCTTTGGCCCTTTTATTGCACTCCATCCGAAATTCTTTCCACTACAACATAACATAACCTATTAGTTTGGTTTGCATGATCTTCACTTTTCTTCCACAACCTCATCAACACAACTCTTTTGTATTTGTGAGCCAATTAATAAGCTCTTATGCGTTGATTTCCCGAAAATCAAATAACCTACATTTGCACTCTTTTATTGATTTTCGACATAACTTTAAAAAGTCTCTCTTCTCCTTTATCTAACCAATTTCACAATAAGAATGGTTCTTGATGTCATCCACATTCACTTCTTATATTTCCTCTTGGTCAATTACATCATCCTTCAAAACAAGTCCATTTTTACAATCTTCCTCCATAACAGAGTTATTTTAATGCACATTATCCTCAACATCTTTGTAATATCATAAGGCCTTCTAGTTATATTATTGGCCAACATGCCTCCTTGCCTTATTTTTCTTAAGGGTATCTTGTCTTTGCAGAACTTAGATATATGGTTGCACTCTTTGCAAACTTCTATTGATCACACACTTGCTTTCCTTTTTCCTCTACCAACCTAAAAATGGAGAATATTCAAATCTTCACTTCCTAAAGTTGTTCCTCATTCTAATACCAAGTGTTGTAACTACAATTAGGGATCCAAATGAAATAATTCCTTTAGTTTAGCTACTTACAAAATTTACATATTAAAATCTTAACACACTTACAAAAACAACAATGATGTATTTATTCAACAACATGATTACATTAAATAGAGATCGATCGCTAACAATGCAATCTTATTTAAACACACACTAACACAATTTAACAAGCTTACAATATTCAAACATTGTAGTGTTTCCACAATATCCCAATCCTAAGCCTTCTCTCATATTTGCACATAGATCACTAATTTAGTACTCCTTATAACCACATGATCAAACTATCCCCTCTATATAGAGTTAAATGTGCTATAAATAGATAGATGTGATTATATACTTAAACAATTATCTAAAGTTGTACATCTAATATATAATGTGTTTCATACTCTATGCAAGATAAGGCCCAACTAATCACAACATTACTTGATGAAAGATCACATTTGCTCAATGATTACAATTACGAGATTAGGTGAAATCCATGCAAGCTCATTCAAATTGGACGTTCCAAAAGTTACATGCTATAATTTTTTGACCGTGGATAACACAAATACAAACCTCCTATCACTAAATCGTTGTGTGCTTGCACAATACAAATCCTATGACCAAGTTACTTTATAGGTGGGGTGCGCCCTGAGTAGAACACATACTAATATTACGATCCTTACAAAAGCTTGGTATTCTACCTTGCACAAAAAGCAATGATTCTATGCATTATCTTGAAGTTTGGAAACTCACGTTATTGATATGAAGCTCTTGGTTACCTTCTAAATGGTGTTTTGTGTTTAAGAGGATATCATGAATTTGATAAAACCTTATAAGAGTTTCGTGACCATTTTTATCAATTCCCTTGACAACACTTGCACATATGAATTGGTACCATTGAACACTATAAACACTTGCACTATAGAAACTAGGTGCAAACACAACATAAACTTTTTCATGCATGTAGGAGACGATAAACATTAGAAAGATACTTTGTGTGAAATAAAACTTGAGCAAAAACATTATATCATACACTAAGCACAAATAAAACCTTGTGCGATGCTAGACTACTAGACCCAACTTAATTCACTAACTTAGACTATTGTTTATTGATGTAGGATTATGGATGAACACGAACGCTTTTGGATTCTTTGGGGTTACACTCTCTTCGAGTAGATGTTGATCAAGTGATACTTGATTTCAAAATCTCTTAAGTGAATACATATAAAATGATATATATTTGAGTTCAATTTTTTTGAGTGGATGTTGATTTGGTGATACTTACATTGAAAGCCTCCTAAGTGATGAAGTGATAGTTGGATTAAAAATCTCTCTAATGTATATAGATGAAATAAAATCGGGATTCAAAATATCTTAAATACACATTGATGAAGTTATACAAGTAATTTCAAAATTACATTAATGAATACGAGATAAAATGAAAGGAAATGATGAAGTGATATTTAAGTTCACCATCTCTAGTATGAAAACAAATGAAATTAGGTGTGAATTCATTGTGAAGTCACTAACAAAGATATGTGCCACTTATTTGCATTGATACTTGAAATCAAAGACAACAGAGATACATCTCTTAAAACCTAATTTCAAAATCTTGAATGCATACAGATGAATAGGGTGTATTAAAAATGCAATAAAAAGACATCCTGTTTAAAGAGTAACTTGTTTTGTAAATTAAGTGACCATATAGATGCACCCCTAATAACATGTAAATTAGGTTCCACTTCCAATGTCATATTCTTCTCTAGCAATTAGTAGGCACCATGTCCAGTCGAGTCAAGAAAATAATAATTTTCTAATGCACCTTTAGGGTTTTCAAACAATGTGTGCGGTAGGCAGAGTTTCCACGTGATGAATTACCTTTTATAGGGTCCTCCTTTAGACAGACTCTTATCGCTTCCTGTCGTGGGGTGGGCTCCACACCTCGGAAATTTTTCTACAACTAGTAATGGTTTCGTTAAAGTCTTAAAAGTTGATTAACCGTGGGTCCCTCAAAACAGTGGCCGACAAGTTTTCCTTCCCCCGCTTGACTAGGGAGCCAAAGGTTAATATGTTAATTTATTTTTTTAAATATTGTAAACGGGTGTCATTTCAGTCCCAAATTTAATGGTTTATTATTATAATTAAATTTTTCTTTCTCTTAAAAGTCTACATGAGTGAATATCTTGCCATATCTTGGGTATTGTGATTCTTGATTAATGTGAGAAATTTAAACATGTGGTGCATGTATATACATTAGATTGCTTATAGTTCAAATCTTTTAGATGATTTTTAATAGTTTACTAAAGATTTGAATCTTTAGTACAAGACAATGCAAGTTAGGTTAAACGTACACCGTCTCTAATTCCCAACAATTTATTATCTAAATTTGTACCATCATTTAAATTACCTCTTCTTATAATGTATATGAATTTTTTTAAAAAAAAATTAATATTGGGAACGGCCATGGATGTTCATGTAAAGAAAGTAATAGTTCTCTAGATTTCAACTTTCAAAATTTTAAAGATCTACTTTCAAATTTTTTAAGATCTAGATTTTTTTTTGCTTTCAAATTCAGGAGTATTTAATCTTTTAAAGTTGTGTTTAAGCTTTTGTATTCAATAAAGATTGATCCCTCGTAGGTGTTTTAATAAGCTTAACATAATTGACCAACCTTCAAGTTGTCTCTTTTCACACACTTTGTCTTCTTGATTGTATCTTTGTACTTTGGCTTGCAATACTTGGGATTTGATTATTTTTAAAAAGTACTTGGAGACTTATGTAATTAGTATAGAGGAAAAGGACTAATTGATTTTGTTATGATTTTCCATTGTTTTTAGTGTATTTTCTCATGTTTCTTCTATCTTTTACCTATTTGATGCAAGGGTTATATTCAATTTCTCTATATTCTTTGTGTTGGAGAAGCTTACCTTCTTTGTATGCCTCACCTTTCCTCTCAAGAGTTCCTAGCTTGCTGAGCCGACTCTCATACCTCCATTCACCATTAACCGAGGATCATCACCCACTCATATGCTCTAGTTAGACATATAACATTTGCCAACTCTTCTTCCTTTTCGAAGTTGGCATTCAACTCTAGTTCTCCATAATCCCATTCCAAACATGCATTGATATGAAAGAAAGCATGACAAAGATAGTTGTACTTTGGCTAGGAGTCATTTAATATATTCTTCACATACTTCCATCACCTCTCCAACACCTTTCTTGTAACCATTAGGCCATTACTCGCACATTGTAATTCTTCATAAAATAACTATGCACGCATCCTCTTCATAAACACAAAGCTTAGACCTATATAGGCCTCTTGGGTATAGGTACTCAAAAACAACATGTAGGTTTCACACCACCCTCAACATCCTCGTATTGCTAAAAGGGCATTCTTTTATCTGCCTCTTCACTCCTCCTTGTATCATCGATTTCATAATCCCCTGCATGGGGACATCCACCTTTACCATACTATTCTACTAAGGTCAATTTTCGACCCTTCATTTCCCTTTACACTTGCATTGCATACTAGTTCTCAAATTAGGCCTTGTTATCCTACTAGGCCTTCCACCAAGCAAACCCTATTGTATCTCAAGATTACCTTAAACAACTATACCACTTCAATCTCTCCTCTTCCATGTATATGCTATAGACATCCAACAATACAAATCCTAATGGATCTTCATCACATGTGTGAATTGGAGGCTAAAACTTTGTATACTTCTTCACGACTCCCTCGATGAAGAGAGGTTCTTCCAAAATTTCATGAAATTTCATTGGATAGCTCTTTAAAACAACATGATGCCCTAGTTTGGGCAACATGTAGACACCACTCACATGCATCTATTTGAGTCGATACATAACAAACCATACATTGCATACTAGCTTCAAAAGAGCTATAAAAATTCATAGTTCATTCATTCACCTCCCTCAATCTTTCTATGTAATCACATGAATTAGAGCTCAAACTCTCTCCTTTAGAGGACTATTCATTGTTAAGGTGTAGGTTTGAGACATTTGAGCTTTGACAAATCATCGAGTCTACAATTATTCATAAAACATACAAAAATGGACACTTGTATACCTGTAGAGCTAATGAAAGATCTATCTTATTACTTGAACATCTCCATTATTCCATGATATTACATGAACATATTTTTTTCTCTCTCAATTATGCATGGGACCACTCATACCTTACAACAACTCTTCTTAAATTTCTCTCACAAGCCCCTAAATGAACTCAACAACCTACCTAAATATGAAATAGCATGAAAATATACCTCCCAATTTCTCTAGCTCGATGCAATCCATATCCATCCTATAACACACCTAAAATGCCCTTAATTAGGCTTATGACAACTATTTTACTCTTTTAAACACCTAAATTTACCTTTTCAAGTTTATTGATCTTACATTGACCACTCAAGTAACACCACTCATCCGCATAAATTTGGATGTTATTAAATGAACACAATGACCCTATGACCCTCTAACTATCTTGATGCTCTTGTATCAGATTACCCGACTTGAAATTTTTCCATGGGCTCCTGCTCAATGCAATATTGTATTTTCTTTCTCCTTGTTTTCCAATATTTTCTTGTCCTTTCTAATGGTACACCTTGGATTGTTTGTACCTTCTTACTTACTTGGACTCTTTGCCTCCCAACCACCACTCTAAAATCATAGTTGTCTTTCTTCTTCACACACTTTGTCTTCTTGATTGTATCTTCTCTTCTTCAATCATGTATTTCAACTTTGGCTGCATTCTTCATATTTTCTTGCATTCATAGCTTCTAGTATTATACTAGACATCAAATCATAAGGATTAAGTGTCTTCTCGACTTGTTCTATCACTCATTTCATCTTGAGTTCACAATTGCTTCTTGATAGGCTTGTTTTACTTTACTAGTGAAGTAGATGGATTCAATATTGAAGTCAAACTCCTTTGTGAGTATACATGGTTCCTTTGTTGTCCTTCCATACCACTATAGTTGATTGTATGATTTATTGCATAAAGCTTCCTTACTTTTATAATCTTCTTGTGTTTTTGTGGTTGTTAGTTCCTCTAGCATCTTAACATGCTTGATTCCTCCTTGTATTAGACTTGTTAGTGCTTCTTGATCTTGTACTAGAGTTGTACTCATTTGAATTTCATTTTGTAGTAGACTTACCAATCCTTCTTGATTATAGATAAGCATTATTTCAACATCTTGGCCTCTTGAAAAATTGTCTGATTTGGTCCATGATATCTTCTTCATGTTTTTGGAGGACCTTAAGTGTCTTCTTCTCAACTATTTTTTTGTCACATACTAACTCAATCTTCTTAGTGTGGTCCATTATGTCTTTGGCTTCTTTTTCCTTTGACTCAGATCGACCGTATTTGTACCATTGTAACAAAGAGATATTCTTTACTTCGATTTATCTTCTCTTCTTCCTTTTGAAGTTGGTAATTCAACTCTATTATCTCATGACATTGCTTTTTGCATGGTCTTATCACTATGTATTAGTACAAAACCACTTGAATTTACTCTTTTTAGATTCTCTCACACATGCACAACATGTGTTCACTAGAAAACAATAAGCTCTTTTGTACTCTGGTTTGATTAGTTTGTTTTCTACTTCTACATTTCTCTATTTCAACTTGATATTTGTCTAGTAGACTCACTATCTTGACTGAGTTCATGTTCACATTTGCTAATTGTATTCATGTTCACCTCTATAACTGCCCTTGGAGTAATTAACACTCTAATATTAGTACTCCAACCTTTGAATTTTTCATGAAATCTGAGAACATACTTACAAGAAACATAATTTATACTTCCTTGTTGTGTTAGACACCTGATTTGGTTCTTCTTCAACCTTCTTTATCATGCATCTTCCTTGTTCATGCTCTCATTTGGAGCCTTTTCCTTTATACCTGCAAATACACACTTACAAAATTGATTAGATTTAAAACCCAAAGTTTCTTTGACATCCTTAGATGCCCACAACATCCTTTGGTCTTTCTTAAATAGTACATTCTTCTTATCAACTGCCTCTTCTCTCCTTAAATCAATTTCATAATCCCCTATAGGGATGGATTTTCCACATTTTCACACTATTCTACAATCACTTTCACACTTTAAATTAGTCTCAAATACTATAAATATTTTCTATATCCTATTATAACATAACAACTAACTCGATAACAAAATGATGCAAGGGTTATATTCAATTTCTCTATATTCTTTGTGTTGGAAGATTACCTTCTTTGTATGCCTTACCTTCCCTTAAGATTTCTTAGCTTGCTAGAGCTAACTCACACCTCCTTCCTGCAACTAAGGATCATCACCCACTCATATGCTCTGGTTAGACATGTAACATTTTCAAGACAATACTAGTTCTCCACAATCCCATTCCATACATGCATTGATATGAAAGAAAGCATAAGATAGTTGTACCTTGGCTAGGAGTCATAACTCCATTCTTCACATACTTCCATCACCTCTCCAACACCTTTCTTGAACCATTAGGCCATTACACACATTGAACTCTTCATACAATAACTATGCATGCATCCTCTTCATAAACACAAAGCTAGACCTAGATAGGCCTCTTGGGTCTAGGTACTCAAAACAACATGTAGGTTTCACACCACCCTCAACACTCCTAGGGCACTTTGTCTGACCTGTTACAAGGTGTTTTGACCCTTCATTTCCCTTTACACTTTCATTTGCACACTAGTTCTCCAATTAGGCCTTGTTATCCTACTAGTCCTTCCACTAAGCATACCCTATTGTATCTCAAGATTTCCTGAAACAATTATACCACGTCAATCTCTCCTCTTCCATGTATATTTAGAGTTTGCAATACAAATCATGATGGATCTTGATCACACATGAAAATTGGAGGCTAAAATTTTTATACTTCCACAACTCCCCATGGCAAAGGTTCTCCCAAAATTTCATGAACTTTCAATGGATAGAATTTAAACAACATGATGCCCTAGTTTGGGCCCAAAGAGCATATATTTGAGGCTAGATGACAAATCATATAGTTTCAAGAGCTATAAAAATTCATGGTTCATTCATTCACCTCCCTTATCTTTCCATGTAATCACAGATCTCAAACTCTCTCCTTTGGAGGACTGTTCATTGTTAAGGTCTCTGAGACAAAGCTTTGCTCACAATTATTCATAAAACATACAAAAATGACACATGTATACCTGTAGAACTTCTAAAAGATCTCTATTATTCCTTGAACATCTCCATTACATGATATTCATACATTTTTTCTCTCTAAGTTCTCCATGAGACCACTCATACATTACAACAAACTGTTCTTAAATTTATCTCACAAATCTAAATGAACTCAACACACCTTTGCCTAAATATGAAATATCATGAAAATATACCTCTAACTTTATCTAGCTTGATGCAATCCATATCCATCCTATAACACACCTAAAATGCCCCTTAATTAGGCTTATGACAACTATTTTACTCTTTTAGACACCTAAATTTACCTTTACAAGCTTATTCACTCTTACATTGACCAACTCAAGTAACAACACTCATCCACATAAATTTGGATGTTATTAAATGAAAACAATGAACCTATGTCCCTCTAATTTATCTTGATGCTCCGCATCATTACTTTTCTCTCTCTCCTTTGATATCTCTCTTCTTCCCTTTTTTCTATATCTTTAGATGTTTCTCAAAACTATATTACATTTCTAGTCAATGACCATAACCATACTATGGGTTTAGCTGCCTCTTTTTGTAGACCCTTTGGCTCTTATTTTCCCCCTAAGGTTGTTGGTCCTTATTGGCTATTCTAACCTATTATGTGTTTACATATGTGCCAATAGATTCTAAATTGAATTCAAAAATGTATAAATACATAGTTGTATTCATTTTTAAGATATAAAGAAAATAGGATAAAGAACCATACAAACTTGTGAAACCAAGGACTTTGTTTATTTCAAGAGCATCTTCTACCAATCCATATTACAAACACTTAGAGAAGAGCATATATAATTTACGTATTGACTTTATTAGGTCAATGAAAGTGATAAGGATTGGCCTCTTGTCTTATTTTAGTTTACTTGTTGAACTACATTATTCTTGGTGTACTTGCTTGAAAGATTTGTTTCTTTCTATACACACCTAACTTTGGTAACTTATCCCTTGGAAATTTAAGGTTTAGATTTTTCTTATATTATGACTTATACTCACATTCTATGCCCAATTGACACATCCTCAGCTCTTTCACATGACTTAATAATCTCTACACATTTCTTTTCATTTTCCCTCTTAGTTGAAACTATTCAAAGTGGTAATTTAATCCCTCATATATTTATTGGATATTTCTTTATCTTCACTAAATCTATGTATGAGACCATATAATGTGGGACTAGGCCATACTACGGTTTGGGACGACTTTGTATGATCTTGTCTCCCTCATTTCAAAAACTCTTTTCTTGAATTTAATGTCTTTCACAAGTCATTTCCTACCCCGTAGGTTGCCCTTAATGTGATACCTAACCTATGAAATCCTATATAAGCAAGTCTAATTCACTTAGGAACTCACTTGACATTCTCAAGCACTCCCATTATAAAATATCATCACCAAAATACTCAAGGCTATCCTAAATCTTCTGAAGAAGGAACACATACTTTAGAGAAACCAACACACATGTTTGAATCATTGAATAAGGTTCAAGAGTCTATCTTCCTCAATTACCAAGCTTCCAAAGGTCTTAAAGTTATGTCTTAGCAAGAACACGTCACACAAAACAATGCCAAAGTTCTTAAGGACATGGGAATCAAATTAACTCTAAAGCACATCACACTATATCAATATATATAAGGTACATCTCTATTATATCTATAGCTATTCCCTTTATTCATTGTGTCAAGAGACATGAGGGCATGATAGGGGTTGGCTTATATTTTCATACATTATTGCACTTACAATAAGAGAGCTACATGGAGTTTTCTCTTGCTTGTGAGGGGACATAATGTAACGCTTGGATTGGTTCAATAAGGGTTGACCTTAAGGGTCACTCCAACTCCACCCACACACAAATTTAATGTTTTATTATGTAATCATGTTCATGAAATGCTAATGTAAGCATTCTAGGGATTTTTCTCATTGCAGGTCATTTTTCATATAGTTTCAAACCCTATCAATAAGTAAGAAAGCACATTTTTAGGCCATAAAAAGTATCCAAAGTTATAGAACTCCACCATTAGTAGGTTCAAAACCATATGAAGTAGGTGTTGTCACTGATATTGCACCCTTGTTGAATCTACTAGATTCAACACTTTAGTGAAACATGGAAATACCTCCAAAGTGTGGGACAATGATGTATTTTGAGATCAATCTCCAGATAAGGTTGAATCCTTCTATCCTAGCTCGCTTGCGACTAACTAACCAACACTAAAATAATACTATCTAATCCTATCCTAAGTATTCAAGGTACCATGGTTGAGAGAGAGAAATGTTGAAATAAAGAGAAGTGATGCACCAAACTAGAATAGGGTTTGATTTTGGCTCCAGGGACACATATATAAAAATAAATGAAAAGATCATATGGAAGGAATGCACATAGAACTTTAGAAAAAATAAATAGAATAATATTGAAGGTGAGCAATATGATGTCTTATCTATTCCATCTTAGAGGGATCTCTATAAGAAGCCTTAAAACAACTACCGCAATCTAAAGTCGGTTATCCAAAAGTCAAACTCTCTGATTAACTCGTGTTAACAAAGGATGGATAAGTAAGTAAGGTTAAGAAGCCTCCACCCTTATATATTTCTTTGATTTTGGGAAACAACCTAGTACATAATTTCTTGATAGATTATGGTGCTAGTATTTTGTAATACCCAAGAAAATAACATACATTTTAGGCATTTAATATAACCCAACATATGGGGAGTATTACAACTTGATGGCTTAACCTTCAAAATATTAGGAGTGATAAAATATCTTGAATTGACCCTTCATGTTTGTTCGAGCATAACCATCACTCAAGATGTCTCAGTTATTGAATTTCCTCCTTTCTTTTCCATTTGTTTATCAAGATATTTCACTCTCCCAAAATGGGTGGGTATTTTTCCTCCAATTGGTATCACATGCTTTTAAGAACTAGATATGGCACAAGATTTACCATCAAAGTTGAGCCAATTTCCTCTTATCATGTTGAATCTTATGACTCTTCTCCCCTCAAGCTCTAATTTCATAATACATGAAGAAGAATCAAATGAATTAACCTACCCCTCCTAGTTAAATCCCCGATCTTTTATTAAATGAATGGGACAAGGAGAATTATGAATTTGATCATTATGACACAACTATAGAGATCGGTTTGGGAAATTATTACATCCATGAAGAAGAATTAACAACCCTCCTTTCACATAAAGAGGAAGATGATGCTTCTAGTTTATGGAAAATGTTCTTTGATGGCTCTAGAAGTAGAAATGGGGCTAGGGAAGGTGTAGTTCTAGTTTCTCCATAGAAAACAAGAAATTCTTCTTTTCCCATAGGTTGTAGTTTGCATGTTCTAACAATGTAGAAGAATATGAGGCTTTGATTCATGGATTTTTATTAGTAGAGAAAAGGCATATTAATGCCTTATAGGTGTTTGGGGACATTGATCTAGTTATTCATCAAGTTAGAGGAAGGTGTGCTACCAAGAATAAAATTTTAAAATTATAGACATAGAGTACAAAATATCATGAAAAACTTTGATGCCATCAACTTACAATTAATTATGAGAAATTTAAATATAGAAGAAAATAATATGACCACTATTGGATCAAAATTCTCTCCATTTGAGGACCTTATCCAAGGTAATGAACAACATGTTAAGATGGTGATAAGGCCATCAATTCCAAACAATGAGGCCAAATCATGAGGATTTTAAAGTAGGAGATCGATTACGAAATGGGATGCATATATAACTAAAGCTGGGGTGACACTCTAAGTTTGATGCACTTTGGAGTGGGTCATATATCATTACTACTTGTAAGTAGGATTTTTTTTTTGAGTTGTCTAAGCTTGATGGGGAGGAATTTCAAATCCTAGTTAATGGGATTTATCTCAAACCTTCTCATTGAGTCTGTTTGTTGCATCTTGTAAATAGTTGTTCCTTTTTTTGTTTTCCTTGTTGCTTTTAGAGGGTCCCTCCTTTTGTTGTGTGGTGATCATTGATCAAGTGCCTTTTCCTCAATCCTTATGGTGATCATTTAAATAAGTTCTTTATTGCACAAGTTTTGGTTCTATTTGCATTCTTCACGTTGGAGGCCATGAAGAAAAGTGCGAGACCTCATCAAACTAAAATTTTCCATGAAATGAAGTGGCAAGTAAATTAAGAGACCACAGATAAAGGATAAACTTTATCTCATAAAAATTTCTAAGTCATATATTGACTCCATGCCCAATGGATATGCCAGGCTATTGATCGATTCATCTAATAGGAAAATGTTCCCGAAATTCACCAAAATGTTGTCCAAAATAACACCGATGTTATTTGGAAAACTTAATTTAAGTTAAGGACTTAAGTATATTTTATTTGAAAATCCACAAAACAAAGGAACTTAGTGTTTCGTGGAAATCAATAACTTAGTGTTATGTGGGTTTACCAAACCTGTGTAATGACAAAACATCATCGTGGGGATATATGCTACAAAAAAAGGCTTAGGATTTCAAGGAATTGTTGGAGAAGAAAGGTGGAGCAAAGAAATGAAAAATGTAGTGTTATGTAGAAATTAGAAACTTAGTGTCCACGAGTTGACATAACTCTTGAAGTAGTAGAAGTCAAAATAAGTAAATTCAAAATCCTTGATATAAAGCAAGAAAAGATGTAGAACAATGAGTCTATGATACGAAGGAAATTTTGCACAAGTTGGTAGGTTCGTGAAATGAATAAAATTTACATATTAAAGAAACCCGGAGAACAAAGGAACGATCATATGCGGTATAAGGAAAATAAAAAGCTATAGAACAAAGAGTACTGTGATATAAATGATTTTTTTTTGGAACACGAGAAGACTCATTGAATGAAGCATAATCCTAGGATGAAAATATTAGGTTGTTGGTGGTGAAAATAATTGAGGAGTTAGTGGTTATTTGTGGAGCCAGGGAAAATTTAGAAATGGATACATGAGTTCACCAAATATTTATAAAACAAAATAGAAGCCGTGGAAAACATGATCGAGGTGGTGGTATATCAAAATTATGTGAAATACAACGAATGCACCTAATCCAAACTAGGTGCCCAACCATCTAACAAGTATAATTTAATTTTTAACGGTGATGTCCTCGGACATTGGTGATATGATGGCATGTGAATTGGAGCAATGCCGTCGACGCCCATACCGGCTTGTGAAATAAATTTTTTTGGTCCTTGGTGTTGTGGGGTGGTTGAATTCATTGATCTTTGGATGTGATTTCACCCTCTTATTTCTCTCTTAAATTCTATATATGTAAGTGTAAAATCACATGTAAAGGGTTTGATTTCATACTAAGTCCAAGAGCTATGTCCTTTTAAACTCAAAGTTGTTTCTCGTAGAGACCTCTATAACACACTTTGTGAAGATTTCACGCACCTCCACTTTGTTAGCTTGTGAATGGATAAGTTTTGATATTATGTGCAAGTGTGATTTCTTTCCTTTGAATACATTAGTGTTTAATGTGAATATTTCAATCCTCTTGCTCGCCTTTAATCTTATTCTATTTATTTCTTTCAAAATTTTGTGTGCATTCCTTGGATCTTTGCATGTATTGTTATATTTGTGTCTTTGGAGCTAGAATCGAACCATATTCTAGTTTGGTGCATCACCTCTCTTTATTTCAACATTTCTCTCTCTCAACCCTAGTCCCTTAGAATACTTAGGATATGATTAGATAGTAGTAGTTTAGTATTGGTTAGTTAGTCATAGTGAGCTAGGATAGAAGGAGCCAACCTTCTCTGGATATTGACCTCAAAAGGCACCATTGTCCCACACTTTGGAGGTATTTCCATGTTTTACCAAAGTGTTTAATCTAATATATTGAAAAAGGGTGCAATCTAGGTGACAATAGTAGGACAAGACCATACACTACATCTAACATGATCTATAGATTTTAGTACATAAATAATTTCTAGTCATAGTTTTAGGAACAAAGCATTTCATGTTCTTATTAGTCCATTTAGTTGGATTTGCACACCTAAATCACCTATGTACCTATGTACTTAGGTAAGTACTCATCCCTTTCTATATTTTATACTATTGTTTCATTATTCTATTATCATTTGCTAGATTAATAACTATATTCTAGAGTGTATGGTTAATGTGGATTAAGTTACTTAGAATATTTATAGACTTTTAAATTTAATAGATTTTTGTTATGGAAATACACAATAATAAAAAGAATGTAAATTTTGAAACTAGGAGCTATTTTGATTAATTAACTTCCAACATTAATTATACAATATCATAATAACATATTGGTACTTGTAATTAATAATTACAATATGCCACAAGCTTGAAAAAAAGAGGGAAGATGTACTTAGCTACACAATGTGATACATGAGACATCTAGGTGCATAGACTAGAAGAATATGGGAATAATGAACTGAAGGTGCTCCATTTATGATATTATGACTTGAAATTATCCTATTCTAGGATAGTACATCTCAATCAATTTGTAATATTTGGTTTTGACCCTATTGTATAGTCTTAGAACCTTTTACAATGAGACTTTGTAAATTTTATGCCCTTTGGTGGTATGTAAATACATGTTTTTGTCAAAACCTAATTGACACAAAATCTTGAAACTATATATAATCAACTAAATCACACTCAAACCCTAACCATGGGTAGAAGACCTGTAAGAAGGTTAGTGTTTGGGTTGAAGTGTAATTTGTGTACCACCTACACAAGTAATACTCTAAAGAGGCCTCAAACCACACACATTTCTCCACCTAACATGTAACATCCATATGAATGCATCTAGTTAACAACTTGAACCACTTTAAACATGCTTGAGAGGATTGTACTCTTGTTAAGACTTTAAAGTAGGGATCTTGGTGTGCTTGGAAGGGAGGAAAGTAGAATCCTTGACTTGGTTAAGTGCTTTAGAATTTTAGCAATGGCTGCCCTAATGGATGTGCATGAGATTTAGGAAGAATTGGGGAGCCTTAAGTGCCTTTTATGAGTGTTGTAATGAGTATGCCAAATGATTTTGCTATATGCTTGTCAACTTGTGTTGGTTGAGTAAGTGAGGTGATCTTAACTTTGTTATATAGGGCTCTAAAGGTAAATTATCATGATAAGGCCAAACCAAGAAGATGAAAAACTCAAAAAATGTTATTGCATCAAAAGTAGAGTTGGAAGATGTGTAGGTATAGGGATTTGGATTTTACATCCGACCAATATGTACAATTTTGGATAGGGAAAAGTTAGATCAAATCGAAAGTTGCACTATGATGGTTACAATTCAAACATTGATTTTATGGATTTTTATTCATAATTTTTCAACACATCGGTGTGTGGGAATAAACATGTTAAGAGAGGGATAACAATTTGTAATGAGTGGGGGAAGATGTGGGTGTTTGGCTTAGCCAAGAAGCATAGTCATAATTAGCAATGTCAAAAGGTAAATTTCCAAATACGAGTGTTCACATTCCTTCCCTTTAATTATGTGTAGACACCTATAATTTGATCAAAGAAATTTTATCACTAAAATTACACTAATTATTCTATTTCCTATAAATTAAAGACACTTCATCAATTAGGATTGTTTTTCCTTCAATTCCTCTTAATTAACAAATATATGTTGATTAAGCCTTCTTATTTGAGTTGACTAATAAATCTTCTTATTATCTAACTCTCACTTCCAATGCATCCAAAATCTACCAAAACCTCCTCCAGATGCTCCCAGAAAGCTACCTAAGCCTACTTGAGACCCCTAATTAATCCTAAAGATTAATTAGCATCTAATCCTAGTAAAATCTTGTTTTGACTTGCTAAAAGTGCTTTTGGACTTACCTTTTGTCCCACATGCACCAAAATCATTCCATTCTTGGAATTGGATAACTATCCTCCTCATCATTTCTAAGAACACTTCTCCTCCTCTAATATAAAATATATGCAATTAGGATTTGAGCATTTCTTCATTTACATTGAGCTATTATCTTCACCATTGCATCCATTAAACCAAGCTTTGAGTAATATGGAGAGAACCATATGGCCTTATAGCCATTAATGGTGAGACTTCATTCTTGAAAGCTTGAGAACCATATCAAACAATCACATTTGATTGCTAGGATCTTCATAGGTTCATGTTTTATTAGCATTCAAAGAGTAGAGAGTAACTTAGACATGTTAGTTTGATGATTTTTCAAGTTATATGCATATGTTAAAGAAGTAGCTCTCTTTAAGCTCTTATCTTGATGATTCTTGTTAGGTTAGCTAGGATTTGAAACTTCTTAAGTGTTCTAGTTTCATTTCTTAAGCTTTCTAATCTTTACATGAATACATTTGGCATGCTTGGTGGGACTTACTCCATAGTCCATTAGAAGTTGATTTTAAGTTTTGTCATTTATATCATTTTTCTAACCATTTTCATGCATTTTGAAGGTTAAATAGTTTTTTCCAAGCAATTTACTAACCTTATAGGTGTTTAATCTCCCTTTTGCATGCAAGATTAATGGGTTTCAGTTAGAAAGTGATTTAAATAACAAATTTCTAACCTATTGGTAATTTCAAAATTTATCTTATCATCCTCTATTATGTTGTTCAAGTAGATGCGTAGGTATTAAAAAGAGGCGCGCACACCTTAAAATCATGTGCACTTGTTTCCTTGGGTGTGCAGGTGTTCCCAGTGCATGCACATGCTTCTCTACCCGTGCACATGTTGGCTTATAGTTTTGACCCTCTGTGCTAAAATTCTACTTGTGCATGCATACATTAAGAAAGGTGCACACATGCTATAATCTACCCACATACATCTCTCAGGACGCATACGCTAAATTTTCCCTATGTGTTATCTACCTTTCCTACAGATGCATGTACATGCTTGCAAATACACACAGGTGTTAAAAAGGGCGCGCAAGTGTCTCTCGGCCCATGCATATGTTATTGCTCACTATGTTTTTTAACGAGAGGCATGCATACATCATAAAGCTCACACATAGGTTGTTTGGTTATACGCATCCATTATAAAGGGTACATAAGCATCACTGTCAATGATAAACAATTTCTTAAAATTTGTAAAGTTTGTTTTCTTGATTATTCTAAAACTTTGCAGGATCTTTGTGGGACTAATAAGTGGTTTGAAGGATATTTTGGAGTTATTTTTGTGTTGGTTTGCTTAATCAAATTGGATGAATGTTACATTTTTACTTGTAAGAGTTGGATTGTGTATGCTCTTCCCTCATACCTTCTAGGTGATCTTGGGAACCAAAAACGGTTCAATATCTTTCTCATGCTTTCAAAACAAACACTTCAATTTGGATAAAAAGGAAATAAGTTGTGCATTTGGTTTATAGGCATTTTCATTGTTTTCTAAGCTAGTGAGTTTGTTTGTTGTGTATGCTCTTCCTTTGCATCTTAGGATGATCTTAGGAATCAAAAACAATGTTCAAATATCCTTTTTATGATGCCTTGAACTACTAATCTTGGTGTGTAGGACCAAATATTGTTTGCAAAAGAATCAAAGTCTAAATGAAGGCTAACTCATTTCTTGTAGGTTGTCAAACAAATGTGTGCGTGAAAACCACATTAAGCTCAAAAGATAAAAAACACACCATATTCAAAACACTTGATTTATAGGTTCGGATAAGGGTAAACCCATCCGCTTTGAACTAGGAAAATTATCTTTGGCATAAGCCTTAAGCTACAACAAAAGAGATGTTCCTAGGAACCCCAAAATAGTCCGCAAGAGGGAACCTTGTGGATGAAATGGGAAGCGCTCCGCTTACCCACTTGACTAGTTCTACATCTGTGAGTTAGATTCAAAGATATCCATATCGCGACCCTAGTGAGAATACACATGAGCACATTCATTGCTCATTGTATTTGAAGGGGGTAAAGTAAAGCCATGATACTCAAGATTAGTCGAGTGTGAGAGATAAACTAGTGACACCTAGTTGAGAGAACCACCTAGGAAAGATATATCATCTTGGAGCCCACTTTTTCGTATCAAGCCATCATGTTTTATATAGCTCTCATGAAGTAATGACTTGTTTGGAGTCAAAACCTTGTTATTTGAACAAGGTGAGAGTCCACTTAAGTTGAAGCTAAGTGTTATTCATCATGGGACCTACGACGTGTTACTTTGTCCTAGTTTTCCACTTGTCTTAAGACAAGGTGAAACTCTGCCAAAGTTATGCTTAGTTTGTTTCATCCTCACTTGATCTACACCTTTGCTATCTTATTTTCAATTTTAGGACAAAATAGAACAACACGCATGGATCTTGTTAGAATAATCATGTCCATGAATTTTTAGTCTAATTACATGACTAGGTTGTAATGTTGGAACTCGGTACCCTCACACGCTTTCGAGTGAGCGCTTAGTTCGGGCCGAGTGATGTGCCAACGTGCCTTGGGTTGTTGTTGGTGAAATAAAAGACTACATTCATCAAGAGTTTTAGTGAGTCTTTAATTTATTTAAAGCTCAAATTTTTGACATCCTTACCTAGTTCTTTTGTGTGGCTAAAATTCATCATCATCTTAAGGTTATTGAGAATCACAAGGCCAAAGGTTCCCAGATTTGTCCAAAATTCATTGGCTTAAATTGAGATACAAAGCTTCCAAAATATTCTTCAAATCCCTTTGGTCTAAATTTTCTAGGGAATAAATTAAATCTATTCAAAGGGATCATGATCGTGTCACTAATCTCCCTGATATTTTCAATGCCTTTATGGATCACTATACTTTGGTTTTTAGGCTCAGGAACCCTCTAAGGAAAGTCAAACTTCCTTGCAACACTGTGTGGAGGTGGTTCCTTGTAAGTTGTCCTCTTAGGACAGAAAATATTGTGAATCTCCTCTATCTTTGGATGAGCTCTACAATGCTTTACTTTTTCTTGCTAATGATAAATCTCCAGGAATTGATGGCTTTTTGTGTGAATTCTACAATTCAGCATGGTCTGTGGTTAGTAAGGATATCTTTCAAATTTACAGGGAGGCCTTTCAAAATAATTATCTTAGTAATTTTAAGGGAAATATCAAGTTTATTCTAAAAATGGGAATCATGTTAGTGCACAAGAACATCATCTAAGATAGAGGTGAAATATACAAGGAAGGCCCTTCCCACTTTGCAATTTTGAATTTATGTTGTGATTGGTTCTTTCTTCGATGTCGGATCCATTTGGGCCGTACCCTAACCCCCTCTTGACCCGCCGACATCTCTGCTGGCTCTAGAAAGTTGTTGTGCCGGCTCTTCAAAATCCTGGTCATTGGGAAACTACATCCTTAGTGCATTGATGGTACTTTATCCTTACAAATCCTATCCTCGATCACAAAAGTTATGCAATCATCTAGGAGATATCACTTATCTAGAGATTCGCCACCTTTAGAAGATATTCGCAAATGGGTACATATTAAATGATCTCCTTGTGGTCCGGTTGATATTGCTGACCTTTCCAATGGTTTCATGTTTTTTACCTTTTCCCATAAAGAATATTTTTCTTGAGATATGCTTGGTGGCCCTTGGTTCTTTGGTCAAAAGGATTTTGTATCCATTGTTGACACCGGTTTCAATGCTAAAATGGAAACCATGACCTGGACTCCGATTTGGGTTTGCCTTCCTAGAATGCGCCTTGGAGTTTTGGCATTCTGTTGTCATTGAAGGCATTTCCCTCTCCATTGGTTCACTAATAGCTGTTGATCAAGCTACCAAAGTGGGTTCAAGATTTATCCATGCCAAATTCTATGTCAATGTTGATATTAGTTCACCTCTGCCATCTTCCATTGAACTCCACTCTAAGTGGGCACTTGGGTTCAACCCATTGACTATGAATACATCCCTCAGGCTTGCTCCACCTACAAAAGCATTGGACATCATGCTCAGGATTGTTTTCAAGCTAGCTCCCAATTATAAAGATCAAGTATTCTCTCCAAGAACAAAGGAAAGTTCATTCCCAAATTTTCAAATGAAGTTGGCACTAAGAACTTCTTTGATGTCCTTTTGAAGAGGGTGTTCTCCCACCTTCCTCTATGCTCCACTTCCTCTTGTTTCTAATTCTCCGTTTCCTCCTTTGGTTTATGCTCCCCTCTTATCCCCACATGTAAATCCTCCCTTTCCTCCTTCCTCTCGATTTCATCTCATGCTCCTCACTTGGCCTCTTCTCTTCCTTGGATCTTCCTCTCCCACTTTTCCTCTTTTCAGTTCTTCTTCACTTGTTTCCTCCCCTCCTTCTTCCCCTTCCTTTGTGAGCTCCTAGATCCGGTCCTTCATTGTTTTCCCCTCTCTCCATCTGTTGGCTATTTTGTTTCACTTTTCCCCTTCGAGAGAATACCCTGGCTCCCATTCTATTTCACTTTTAGAAGAGAGAAGTCATGTGAAGAATACCAGAAATTGCACTAAGTTGAAAGTTGATGTGGGCCTCAAGAAATCCAAAGGGAGACATAAAAATCAAGCTAAGATTTAGGATGAAGTATTTCTTAACAAAGCTCAACGCACACAAGGTTTGCTTTCCATTCAAGTGGAGGAAAGCCCAAATAAAAGAAATGAATATATTCTCTTCGAATGTATGGGATTAAATATGCCTCGGAAAAAAATGAATTCTCAAATATTTTAGACTCAAACACTATCCTGATATCTTAATGTTGTAAGAAACCAAATTGAAAGAAGAGGATATTTTTCATAAGTTATGGCCTAATGCCTCTATTGCTTGTAGGAGTCTCACTACTAACTCTGGTGGTTTGTGCACTTTTAGTAACCCGAAGGTTCTTTTTGGAGAATGTATCATTAAAACTCCCCATTTCCTGGGAATGTTCTTCCAAGAAATAGGTTCTAATGTGGGTTGGATTGCTGTAAATATTTATGCTCCAAATCTTTAAAACCGAGAGAAAAAATTTGGAAGGAGTTGGATTTTGTAATACTTGTAAGCACCTTCTGTGGCTTATAGCTAGTGATTTCAATACCCCACTATATTTATCTTGAGAAGCAAGGAGGAACTAGTGTCAACACTAATAACATGGAAACCTTAATTGACTTTATTAGATTGGGGGAATTTTTGACATGGACTTTCATGGAGTTACCTACACTTGGTCTAACAAAAGACTTGGAATAAACATATCCAAATTAAATTGGATAGATTCCTTGTCTCTATGGATTGGATGGCTCTCTTTAATGACTTCTTCCTACAAGATCTTCCTAAGATAGCTTATGATCATTGCCCCTTACTCCTCACAGCCTTTACAAACCCGAACTCGAAACATCCTCTTTTCAATTTGAACTTGCTTGGTTTCAAAATCATGATATTGAAAATATTATCAAGGACTAGTGGATGACAGATATACATGGCTCGACTATGTATAGGTTTTCTAAGAAACTTAGTCTTGTTAAAAAAATATTAAGAATTGGAAAATTTAGGTTTTTAGGGATATTCGTTGAAGGAAAGAATTGTTATCTTTGCAATTAATATCTATCTTGGTGGAGATCGACTCAAAAGGAATATCCCCTCAACTCCATCAACAAGATCTATCCCTTCTTAGTGAGTATCATAACACTCTTGCTGAGGAAGAAGTCTATTGCATGTCATAGATCCTAAGTGATATATCGACTTAAGAAGTCATTGGCGTCGAGAGATCAAGAGAGATCTGCTTCTAAGGGTGATCGAATATATAATATATTATTTATATACTATATATATAAACATAAAAGTGAAGGGATAAAATTAAAGATTTGGTCACAAGAGTATGGAGGTTACTTATCTTAATGAAGATGATCTTAATAAAGATGATTATTGAATGAATGGTCAATTACTATGCTAACCTCCTCCATGAGGAAGCCCCCATGTGAAGAGGATTATCTAGAAATGCTTCAACACATACCCAAATTGATCAAATGATATCAATGCCAAACTCACCTAGCCGTTCTCAGTGGAGGAAGTTTAGAGAGTGGTTTTGAAATTAAAGGGGATAAAACTCTAGGCCTTGATGGTTTCCCTGTAAATTTTTTCCAAACCTATTGGCATATCATGGATTCTAATCTGCATGCCACTATTATGGAGTTTCAACAAAATGACATTCTTTTAAGGGAATGGAATAATACCTTTGTAGCCCTTACTCCTAAATCTATCGACTCAAAGTTTATTTTTAACTATAGGACAGTTAATCTCTGCAATACTTCCTACAAGATTATAACCAAAATGTTGGCTTCCAAGCTTAAACCTTTCATGAATAGCTTGGTTTCATAATAACAAAATGGGTTCATTGGTGGTAGACTGATTCAGGTGTGAAATTATTAATGTTCATGTAGTTCACATTCATCTCTCTAAAAATTTGGCTAGAATGATTATCAAACATTGATATGTAAAAAGTGTTTGATAGAGTTAGTTGGTCCTTCTTGCTCAGGTATTGGAAAAATATGGGTTTGGGGAGAAATGGCGATCTTGGATCTATAATTGCATCTCAACTCCCAAATTCTCTATACTTATTAATGGCATCCTATAAGGTTATTTTCCCTCTAGTCATGAGAATTAGGCAATGGGATCCCCTCTCTCCATTCTTGTTTATTCTTATGGAGGAAACACTTAGTAGATCTTTTGGAAGATATCCAAAAGATTTCGGCATTACTATTACCTCTAAAGATACTTCAGTAGCCACCCATAGTCAATTTGTTGATGACACTTTCTTTGCTAGGTATCACTTGACCTAGGAAGCTAAGGTTTTGAAATGAATTTTGGATTGTTTTCAATCAGCTTCTAGACAAAAGATTAATTTTAATAAGAGTATTGATTTTATTGAAACTCCTACAAGTAGAAAAATAGAAGATCGCTGACATATTTGGTTGCATTATTATGAATCTCTCCTCCTCTATTTGGGACTCCCCCTCTTTTGGGAATACAAATCAAAAGTATATGGAACATGGTTATTGATAGAAAGATTCAACTAGTTAAGGAACTTGTTAAGGCCATAAGCTGGTTAAGGTTCCCTACGGGATGGAAAGCTAAAATTGGTTAAGGCCACTTTGCATAATCTTCCGATTTACTTTATGTATTTGTTGAAAATGACTACCTCTGTAGCTTCAACTATTGAAAAATTCAATAAAAGTTTCTTTTGGTCAAGGTTCAAAATAATGAAAGAGAATCCACCTAGTCTCATGGAATGTGGTATGTAAATAAACTATTCTTGGAGGGTTCGGCCTATGAAGAATTTTAATATGAACTCCTCCATGCTTGCTAAAGTGGGTTGGGAAATTCAACTAATGGAAAGGCATCACGGATGTGGATGATGATTTCAAAATACCTTTCCTCGATGGAAAATTTCTTTTTGATGACATCTCGAATGGTTCGGCTATTTGGAACTCCATCAAAAGTTCAAGAAAACTAATATAATCACACGGGCCATATGGAAAATTGGGAATGGTAAGAAGATTGCTTTACTAGGTGATAAATGGATTGGTGATAATGCCTTATCTATTGACCCATTATGGGATCCAATAAGATCTAGGATTTGTAGAATATGTGGGCTTTATGTTTATAATTACATCGATGCTCCTCCTCTCACTCGTTGGTTCATTCCTGGGTGGGAAGGGGCAAACAATATCAGCTTCAACTAATTGAAAAATTGAAGCTCTTCTTTGTCAAAAAAATATTTGCCCATTTCCCATTTGGAGGACACAAGGATTTGGAATATTTCAACTTCTGGTTCCTTTTCTATCAAGGTTGCTTATCTTTCCTGCCTCACCGTTCGAGAGGACAATGCTATTTTCAAATATAGTTGCCACATGTCATCCCAAAAGTGGGCTTATATACTTGGCTTGCATCTATAGATTCCTTTCTGTCTAGAGAGAATCTAAAATGGCGAGGTTACTCCCTCCCCAACATGTGTGTTCTATTTTTTGAGGCTCTTGAAACTTCGCTCAATTGTTTTTCATTGTAAATTTTCCTTTTCTATCTGGACCCTCCTTTTTAAGATCTTTGGTGTTTCTTAGGTTTCTCTAAGTCTATATCAAAAGTTCTTTGTCAATGGGTGCCTTTATTTTGTCGTCAAATTGTCAACCTTTCCTGGAAACTTCTTCTACCTCACACTTTATGGAACATATGGAAAGAACATAATAGACATATTTTTAAAGAACAATACAACAATCCCCAACAAGTCTTCACCTTGGTGGTGGCTGACCTTCAAGAAAATTTGAATTGTTGTATCTGGAAACAACATAAATGTAAAATTTCCCTCAACATGGATAGAAATTGGTTATAGAAACTTCAAGATCCCCTTCATCCCCCACTTTGGTTTCTTTAAGGGAAAATACTATCTAGTCCCCCTTTTAGGTTGGATTAAAGTAAACACTTATGGTGCTATTAAAGGAAACCTAGGTATCTCAAGTGGAGGTGTTTCTATTGGTGATGAATTGGGCAAGCGATGGATGCATCTGCTTCCTATTTTGGTAATGTCACTAACCATAGAGCCGAAGCCCTGGCTATTTTAAGAGGTATGGAGCTTGCTTCTATTTTTGGAAGGATCAACATAATTGTTGAAAGTGACTCCCTAAATCTGATCAACCTTCTAAACAATAAGGGTGTTGCTAGTTGGACCATTAACAACATTATTACGGATATTAGGCTTCTCCAATCTCAATTCTACAATGTCCAATATCAACACATTTATAGGGAAGGTAATAGAGTGGTTGATTTGTTAGCTAATATTGGAGTTACTAATGAGAAACAACAAACCTGGGTTGGGGATTTCCCTGAATTACTTCTAAAGGATTTTAATGATGATTATCCTAAGAAGTGTTAATTTGAGCAAGTATTTCTTGGTCACTACTAATATTGATTATTTGGACTTCAATATTACCCGCTCTAGTTCTTCCTCCATTCCAGTAATGATGATTTCATTTATTATGATTTGAAGGTTTTTCTTAATGATTTTACCCCCACACGTGGGAAGCCAAGATCTTGAATTTTAAGTTTTTAATGGTGATTTTTAATCATAAATGGAAGAAAACCATTTTGTTGGTTGACATGTGGCGGAGGGGTTCACGGCCTTATATTAAGACAAGTTTTATCATTTTTTACATCATCTTTCTTCTCATCTATTCGGCTCTGCAAAAAATGGGGGTGCTCTAGTATAATTAGAGCCTACAAATTGTGATGAGCTGAAGAAGGATGACGTGGTTTGGAATCTTCTTGTGGAGAAGGGGGTTTCATAGTTCATTGAAAGGTTGTCAGGTACTCTGTCGTGGTTTCTAGGAACATTTTATCTTCTTGGAAGTGGGGCCTTATGAAAGTGGGTAAAACCAAATTTAAAATTATAGTCAAGAGTATTCACAACGACGGCTCCCTACTAAAGGAGATATATATTTTAAAAGGTCCTTGAAATAGAAATGGCGAGACTTCATGGTTAAGAGGAAAGAAAAGGTTACTATGTATAATTTGGGCTATGAATGGGCTTCCTGAAGGCACCACAGGATCGTGTTCTTTGAATAAGTAATGAGGTATTTTACTCAGAATGTAGGTATAAGCTTGTTTTGGCCCTCAACTCTTCATCCTGGCTCATTTTTGTAATGGTATTAAGGTAAAATTAGCCAATTTTATATTCCAGTCCTTAGAATTGTCCATTCAAAAGGCTCATGTTGGTGAAGGTCCCTTACTTCACCAAGGTTTACTCTTTTTTTGTTTAAATGTGTTGATGATGCTCATGCTGATCTATCTTACTTTCCTCTAATTTCTAGTTCGGCCTGCTACTGGGCCCCTCCTCCACCTCCTCCAGTCTTGCTTCACGTCACCCCTGTCACCATCTTTATCCCCCCTTGCCTTCCTCTAACCGGAAGTGAAATTATGGGCCACTGTGATGCCGCTTCCTCCCCCATGCTCATTCGACCCCCTCTTCTCCTCCTCATCTAGATGTTTCTCCCCTGAGCGGCGGACGCCCCTCCCCTCATGCTTTTCCCTTGCTTGAGTTGGTTATTCTTATTTTTTGTGGTTGAAGGTTCAATTCTTGAGATTTTTCTTGGTCTTACTAATGCCTACCCAATTCCTTCGGTCCCTTTTGTGGCTGATGAAAAAATGGAGTGCTCTAATGATGATGTTGTCACAGACATGATGAACATGGTGATGTTTAGGAGGTCACTAGATTTTTGTGGAGGATTCCACCAGAGAATCACATCGCCACTACCATTATGAAAATGTTGATTTTGTCCACCGAGCTAAGATTTCCCGAGTTGTTTGAAGGGGTCCTCAATAGCATCAAAAGTACTCTCAATGTTATTAAGAAATGGAAAGAGTTTACTGATGAATCCTGGGTTCATCTTCAAAATGGTGGCACATAATTGATTAATGTTGTCGAATATCTTGTTGACAAATATGCTGATACTATTATGATGGAAAGAGTTAATGATCTTATAAATATTATCACTATGTTTTCCCGATGTGTGGGTCTTTTTGTGCTTTTTGGAATATTGTCTTTTTTTACTTTTGTCTAGTTGTATTTATGTACTTTTCTTGCATATCTAACCATTTGGGGCCTTTTGTAACAAGGATGTGGGTCCTATCAACACCCTCACCATTTACCATATTCCAAAAAAAAAGGGAATCTGAACTCATCACTAGCTTGCCACTATTACCCTTCTTAATGTTTCCTACAAGATCTTAGCCAAATACCTTGCTCTTTGTATTACTGAAATTCTTCTAGTATTTTTCACTATAATGAAAAAAGCTTTTGTTGAGGGAAGATACATTCTTAACAATCTTTTAGTTGTTTGGGAAGGTATGGAGTGAGCTAGAACTTCCTTGCAGCGGGTTATTTTTCTCTATTGATTTTGAAAAGGATTATGACCGCATTAAATGACTCTTTATTCTTGTAATACTCAAATGCGAGGGTTTGGACCCTTTTTATCAAATTTTTAGAACTTTATTTGCTAAAGCCTCTCCTTGCCTCACTATAATGGACATCAATAAAAATCTATCATGTTATTCATATCTACTAGGTAAGGGTGTCCTCTTTCTCCTGCTCTTTTTGTTCTTAGAGATGCCCTTGGTTATTTATCATAGAACAAGACAAATAGGGATGTATTTGGGGAATCTTCCTCCTTGATCATGATCCTTAATTATAATGGGAATTTCACCGACTCTTTCCTTACCTTAGCTGAAAATGAGTAGAACATAAAATAATATTTTTATGTTTAGACATCTTTCTGTAAATATTTTGGTTCCAATGTCTAATTAGCCAAATCTCTTGGTTTTAGGAAGAGTTCTTTGCCTATGCTCGATTGTTTGACATCTTATCCTTGGAAATGGATTAATCATGGGGAAAGATTAAAATTCTTGGGAATCCCCTTTTCCTTTGATAATGACTCTGTTACTCTCGGAAATTTTTCATTGATCGTGTAGAGAAAAAAATAGCATTAGATCTCTAATCCGCTTTCTTTAGTGGGTAAATTCCATGTTTGCAACAAAATTTTAGCTTCCACCCAAGTGTATTACACAACTTGTTGGAGTATTTCTTGGGATTATTTTGGAAAGTTGGTCAAACTTATGAGAGATTACTAATCATCAAAAAGGTGACTTCCATCAGTGGTTTGGGATGTTTATACCCTCCCTCGTGAGAGTGGTATGTGAGTTATTAACATCTATAGGTAGAACATTGCTCTTTGTGTTAAATGGGTTATTAGATGTATAAATGGTAACTTGAGCTTAGAAAATTATTTTAATACATTGTATTTCTTTAGGCACCCCTTATGGTAAAAATTGCTAGAAAAACATTGGGTTACATACCTTGATCATCACCAAAGTGCCTTTCAAAATCATTGGTACCTTTGTTGTGAAGAGCATTTAAAAATAATTTGACCCTAATAAGCCTTTTCATCGTTGGATGGGGATGGCTTCCGCATCAGGGATCTCATTCAATGATCACAACTTATGGTGGTCTCTCATCTTTACCTATGAAAATCTTCCCTTGACTAAAGTTCTAAGTATTAAGGCGCTCTAGCTTGTTTGCAAAGGCATTAACACCATCGTGATCTTGTCTCCTGGAGAGATTGGCTTCCTTAGCACAAAATCAAATGAAAATTTAAGTTGATTAATTCTAATCTTCCATTTGTGCTCAAAATTCAAGGGTTGATGCTTGATGTTATGCTTCATATGCTAGGGCACGTAACCTCCTTGACTGGTGGAGGGACTGGCGGTGGAACATTGATATTTATTTTCTTAATTATGATTCTGGTGTGATATATAATCTTTATCTCCCTTATCTCCAACCATCCACAATATTAATTCGTGATGGATCTTGAACTCCTCTACTTCCACTTGGCTTCGAAGGCTCAACAAGGCATGGAATCCCCATTTTGAACCCAATCTTAGCTTCTTTCTTTGGTGTATTATTTATTACATTCTTCCACTGAGAGAATAATTAATTCATATTGGCCTCCCCAATCCTAAATGTCCTTATTGTGATCGGTTTGAATCTTTTAAACATGTTTTCTGGACTTGTCCATAGCCCAATCTAATTAAGAAATGGATACACTCTCTCTTTATCCCTTTCCACCCCAAATTATTTGATCGAAAGTTTCCCTTTTTGGTTACTTTTTTAATTTTCCTACTCATATTGTCTCGATATGGAATTTTTTCGAGGTAAAATTCTCTTTAGTTATGGAAAGCTAGAAGTGATGATATTTTTAGAAAAATGAGATTACTTTGGAGGTAACCATTAATGGCATAGTGGCTATTATCTCCTCTATTACTATGCAGATCATGCCCATGAATAGAAAGTGGCGTTGGAATTCACGCACATGTAGGAGATTTTAGATCATTGGGGAGCGCCCCTTACATTATAAGTCGAGTTCCTTCGGAGGATGCTCATGCCATTACACTAGCCCCTATGTCGCATTAGAAGTCGCTCTTATAGGTGACATCCATATCTTCCTGCGGTCATCCTCCTCCGTCACTTTTGGACTAGGTGGAGTCCACCACCTCAAGGAAAGGTTGTAGTCAACTCCTCCAACTATAACTCTTTGCCCAAGGGAACCAATTTTGGAGGTTCTCCACTTCCTGAATAAGGTATTATGGTGGATCTAGGTATTCAAATACCATATCACGATGGTTGGACAGCTGATCCTCTGTCTAAGGAGCCGACTGTGGGGGAATTCATCCCTTTTAAGGATGATCCTCCTCCACCTCTCAATGTTTTTTCCCGTGATTGAGCTAGATTTAAAATAGTCTTGTAAGAAATGCAAATTTAAGTTTCCATTTTAGTTGAACGTTATAAGTTGGTTCTAAAATTAAAAACTAACTTAAATTTTGTGACTTAAATGAGTCAAAATATTATAATAGGTGATGGATTTGATGGTGGGTTTTCCATTATCCAACATTCACTATGGTTATATGTAGTCATCAATTTCTGTGATGTTCATTTGTGGAGGCATCATTAGGTTGTGTTTTTTTGTATTTTCTAGATAAGGCCCATGTACTCTAGAATATATCTACTCTAAAATTTCATGAATTTCTTTGTCTTTTCCTAAGGCTAACTAAAATCAAATTTTAGTTGCAAATCATTCTAGAACCAAGAGTCTTACCTATATGAAATTGTTGGCTTAGTGACACTCAAAATGCTTCACAAAATAGTAGTGATTGTTTATGTCCTTGTAGAAGGACCATTAATTGTATGTAGAAGACATTGTCCCCAATTATACATCTAACTAGAGATATGCACCTACTTTTAATATGCATGGAAAATTTGATTATGAGATATTCCCTTACGATGAGGGTCATCGATCCTCTTAATTAATAATGTCAATCCAAGGATGGTGTTCAATGCAAAAGGAGAAAGAGATATTTGGTAAACAACTCCTTCAAACGAATCCAAACTTGCATAAATTGGTGGAAATGGAAAAACACATTTAAAAGGAAAAGCACACTTGCAGAAATTAAAATCACACTTGCATAAAAGAAATCACACTTGCAGAAATGAAATCACACTTGCATAAAGGAAATTGTTGAATTGGAAATAAATATAATCAAATGAAACACCTGTAGGTTCACAACAAACTGAATGAAAATGAATATTACAATACGAGGAGAAAAACAATACAACAAAATGATAATCATAGAAAAATGAATAAACATAAACATAAATTATTAGAATACAAAAACACAAATTGATCCATCTTCCTTAGAATGAGTGGCAAACTCATTCCTTGGAAGAGGATTTAAATCATGCTTCCAAGATCTTAATTCAAAACTTCAGAATATTGGAGAGAAAAGAACAAATTTTTCATTGATTGGTAAAATATTACATATAAGAGTGTGGAAGGTTGCATTTATAATTCATGCATCCAACCAACTCCTCTTTTGAGGAATATAATCGATCTTCTCTTTATTCTAATTTACTTAGTCAACACACCAAGAACTAACTACTTATTCTTGGGATTTATTCAAAGCAATAAATCCTAAACAAACTTGACTACAACCATCCACTTATCGTGGAGAATATTTCTACAACTCATCCCTTTAATCTAGGAACACAAAGTGGGAGAGTACTTATTCAACATTCCTAATACTATTCCACTATTTTCTCATCCTTGAAACATGGAGAGAAAATGGAGGAGTGCTAAGTCCATGACTTTGAATTCTTCTTGGAATGCCACATGCATGCATGACTTTGGATTGCCACATGTTTGGATCTTTATTCTTAGTTGATGACGTGGAAGGAAAGAGTGGGATGAATAATGCTCCTTTACATTATTTTAGAACAAATCAAAAGACTTTCACTATTGGGAGTTTACGTAGAATATTTGCGCTTGGCGTTTCCATAGCTACGTGTAAGTTTTCCGTCAGAAATATAACAACAATCTATGAACAACTGAGATTTCCTAGTTGCATGAAGACTTTCGGTAGCTTCGATCTATGAACTTGGAGTAGAGTTGCTTTATGACCTGTTTTCTACACACTATTGCATTCCAACTTTTAGAAGAAATATCAGGAAATAACAACAATTAGATTGCAAATAGATTCCTAAAAAGATGATAAGATAAATCCTATATTCTACCTCAAATATGCTATCCATTATTAAAACTACATCTAAATTCACTTGAAAGTTTGATTTTAAGAGAGAATAAAAGTGCTATTTGGTGATATAATGAGACATATTTTGGCCTCATCATCCACTATCTAAACTTATTAAGGGAGGAGATTTAAAACCATTATTGATGTCATTATTAAGTGCAAAATTGTGAATTTTGCATATTATTTTCGCATTTAAGATTTCCATTAGATTTCCTCACACATTTTTGGAGCTTGTCATCCCAATTACCACTTTTGTCATTATATAGATTTGTTGTTAAGCATTTTCTTTAGTTTACACTTCAGATTAGAAATGGAATGTGTAGAAGGATTCATAATTTCTTCAAAATCTTTTATATTGTAGAATATTTTACAGGTAGATGATTTTTCTATGCTTTGTGCTTTATTTATTATTAAATAGATTTGATTTATTTTTAGAGTGGAATTTCTATATTTTATTAGGAAACAAATAAGTGTTTCTATTACTTTTAACTACTTAATGCACAAGTTCATATAAGAGGATGTAGCAATCTTTGATATATTTAAATTGGCATGAAGGGGTTGCCCAACTTAGACATTGTTGAATCATTTGAACAATGCTCCTTAGTTTTTTTTTTTTTGTGTGTGTGTGTGTTTTTCACATCCTAATCCATAATAGAATTTTCTTTGTTTTCAGTATTTTATATTTTTGAGTCTTCCATGCATTTTTGGGCTTCATGCACCTTTGGGGTATGTATTTATCAATTGAAAATATATTCGGGGAGTGCATTTCATTCTTCTTTATAATCCATTATACGATTTGTAAATCAAGTCAATGAGTTAACGACCTCAACAAAATAATAGTGAAAAAATAATATTATTAATAAAATAGATTATAGATATTTTTCCATTTCTATATTTTCAAATCTATTCCTAAGTGGATATGAATGGTTGTCCTTTTGGTTCCCATTCATATACTAATTTTTACTAATTTTCATATATTCTAGGGTAAAATTATAAAATTAACTTATTTTGAATAAAGAGATGCATATTTGGGTATACATATACAATTTGAACTACAATAAAATTAATTTGTTTATACAACTCTTTTAATGTGAATTGATTAATATAACACATTAAGAACCATTCAAAAATCATAATATAATACTCCCTTCACATGAATTTGGAAACTTCTTCATAGGGCTCCACTTAATACCACTCTACCAAGATGATTAGGGCATGTCAAACTTATTTTTACCCTTTTGAAAGTTGAAAACACGTACACAAATAAATGGATTAAAAAAACTAACTATATAACCCACTCTAATATTATTTTTAGTATTTACCTTTTTTTTAAAAATATGATTAAAAAATCATTACACATTACAATTAAACAGTCTCCCATAAACTTTTAATATAACTCAATCTAATATTATGCCAACGAATTGGTCACAATGATAGTAATCCCTATTTCTATAAATAAAAATATAATGATTTTTTCTTAAAATAATCACCCCTGTGGAATCATAAATGGGAAGTGTAGGAGATAATATAAAAATAATAAATAAAAAAAAACAAAAAAACAAAAAAACACAGAGAGGAGAGAATTTTATGTTGGCGGGCCTAAGCTGGCATGAAAAGCTTCCTGAAAGGCACGCTGCAGGGTGGTAAGCGGACTCCATCCTCCTGATCTTTTCCGCTTGTAATAAAATTCTGCTCGTTTTGGTCCCTCAGCTGGTATTTCCCACACCAGCAGAATTCCGCTCCTTCATTAATCTCGGCAGCCATGGAAGCCATATTTCCAGGCAGAGGAAAGATATCTTCCCCTTCGTCTGGGTTACAATTGCCCACAAATAATCATCCTGCTCTCCTTTCCCTGGTGTGGAATTTTCCATCTCATGTTTTGACAGAAAATATGTTTTCGGCATCCAACGTCTCGAATCTTCAGTGGACATCATAATATTTTTTGTTTTGAAGCAAATGAAACCGGAATTTCTTTCTGGGTGAGAAAATCTACAGTAAATGTGTGGGTATTATCTTGGATTTGATAAAAATCCTTATCACTGAAGTATACCTAATTATAACCCACTGTGTGTACTGCATATTGTATATGAAACACCGGTATTTATAGATGAAAGCTCGGTGTATTGCATCCAATTCTTCCTAACTGATGATGAGAACGTATCGACTTCCCTTATTAATAATTACAAAATAAAAAATTAAAGAGAGACCACACACCCACACAAACCCTCTCCATTTAAAAGATGTTGAATAAAATAATTTAATAAAACGTTTACAAATTTGTGTGTTCATAATGTGACTTTGTTAATGTTAATGTTAAGGTTTGAGGAGTGGCTTATAATTTTTGAGTCAATAGTGCTTGTGCAATCTCTTGAAGTAGGGTATGGACATTCATCAAAGTGTAATAGAAATTGTTTTTCATCATATGTTGTAGTTGCACGTGCATTGAATGATAAGTATTAAAAATGTGGAAGTATATACAAGGAATGTGAAATGGTTGACAAAATGCCTTTGAGAGATGGCATTTCATGGAATGCAATGATTTCAATAAGGGCATAAGAACTATTTGACAAAATGCCTTGAAGAAATGTGGTCTCATGGAAAGCTACGATGGCGGTGCATGCAGAAATGGGTATGTTGAAAAAGATTCATAGGCTTTAAAACAAATGTAATTTGAAGGTGTCAAGCCGAGACTCTACAACTTGTGCTAACATATCCTAGTCTATGCGAAAAGAGGATCTTCACAATAGTCTAATAGAGTGAAGACATATGAAAAATTATATGGAAAGGAGATTTTTGTTAGATAACGTAGTTACAAATTACCTGATAGATATGTATGTAAAATGGGCAAGCATACACAACATATGTGAGTGTTTGACAAGATACCTCCGAATAATGTGGTTTCATGATTTGTTATGATTAAGATATATGATGGAAATGCCTAAAAAAAATTGATATCATGGATTGCTATGATGGCAAGACATGCACAAAATGATGTTCTTGACAAGACTTTAAGACTTTTCAAAGCAATGTCTCAAAGAAATGTAGTCTCAAGGATCTGGTGTGATGGCATTGTTGAGAGGTCCTTGCAAAATTTCAAGTGCATACAATTTGAAGGTGTGAGGCCATATTCCATAACCTCGTCAAGCATATTCCGGGCTTGTGCTAAAAAGAGAGCTTGAAAGCGAGGCCCAAACATATGAAAAATTATAATTGAAGGGGATCTTTGTCGGATGTTGTTGTTGCAAATGTTTGTGTAGATATGTATACAAAATGTGAAGGTATACATAAGGAACAAGAATTATTCAACAAAATGCTTGAAAAAATGTGGATCCATGGTGCAACATGAGGAAGTTAGGTGGATAAGGGTTATAAATACTTTAAGGGCATGAATATCTCTTTTTGCATCACACATACAATTGATCATTATGTGTGAATGATTCACATTATTGGCCATGGAGGAGGTTCTTTAAATGCTATTCAACTTATTAGTGTTCTCGATTGGAGCTTTGTAGTAGACAACCTTCTTATATTTTACTATTTGCGGTAACCATTGCACCTTTTTTGGTGCAAGTGCTAGTGTTTATGAAAATATAGTTAAACTTTGAATGGACTCTTTTCTCAATGGTGGGTCAATTTGCAATTTCAAATTGTCAATCCTACTTGTCTATCTAGTTCAACTTACTTTTGGATAAGATGTTTCCCTTTTAATACAAGTAGGGATATGAAGATTTGTGTGTAGTTGTAATTTAAAGCATGTGCTTGGTGCGTAAGAAACCCAAGGCTTATAATTCAATACCAAGATAGGAACCAATCATATTACGAGACCTATTTACTATAAAGATGACCCTCTTAAACTAAAAGCATGTTTTAGTGTGAAAAAAACCCCTACTTTAAACTCAATACTAAAACATGAACTAATCACACGATGACTCCTATTTACTATAAAGATGATCCTCTTAAATATACCATTTATATAATAGTTGAAATGGTGTTAAGATTCCAATTGCCATATAAGTGACATACTCACTAAGACCATTTCTATAATAAAAAAACACCCTTTTCAAGTCATCATACATATCACATGACCGCTAAAATCTTAACACAAAATGATATCTTTATAAAATGGAAAACTCTCTTGACCATGTTGTCCATATGCTTACATTTTTTTGAATTTTTTTGTATAATAGATTGACTAACAAGAATATAGAATAGTTAGGTTTCTATTGATATTTCTCACTTTGTACATGGAAATGGAATACAATCATTCTTCATAATTTTATATGTACTACTTGGACCGTAGTAGATCACATTTGGAAATTTCTCCGAGTATGCACAATTTTAATCCTCTAATTTATATTGTCTTTGTTTAAATTTCGAAATATAACTCTTCTCATAGTTTTTGACCTTGTTTGGTCATTGCAAAATGCACAATTATTTATTGGTTAAGTTTTATTGGTTAGAAATGTCTTCTTTTTAATAAAACAGGTTGGTCATTGGTTTTTTTATTCTTCTTATTTTATTTTATTTTTGTTATTTATGGTTTTTTATGAAAAAGATCTTATACTATATTAAAAGAAACATGATAGAATTTTTTTAATAAAAACTTGAGCGGTATGATGAGCACACCCCAAAGCCATGAGCACACTAGGCCAAGCCTAGGAATACAACCAAAACAACTTAAGAAACACCGAAATTAAGTAGCTACAACAAAAAGACCAGAAGAGGGGGGTCATGATCATCTAGCCAACCAGGACCAAGAAGGTCTTTGCCAGTGTCTGTCACTTCCCAACCAAAACCCGGGAGGTCTTATTCTTCATTGTCAACAACAACTTTGTGTGGGAGAAATAACAAGAGCCATCGGGGAACTTATCTGACGGAGGTGGAGGAGGAGGTGGGAGGATCCACCACCGATCATGGGTGCATGGCTCGGGAGCCACATGCGCCCCAACCGAGATGATGAGTAGCGGGGACCCCAACCATGATCTTTGAGATAGAGGAGATAAAATTCTCTATGGTTAACTACGTAAAGACCGACGAGCACAATCTAAGAGCACCACCGAGAACGGCTCGAAACCTCCATGGAGATAGCCGCCGCGGGGCAAAGAGCACCGTGATGGTGAAGGTGGCTCTCGAGCAACACATGGGGCATCCCCCAATGACATAGAAGAGTTTGGAGGTGCTCCACCTCAAGGGCCACCTTGTTAGCTTGAACTTGAATCTGCAACAACACATTAGAGATAACCACCGATTTATTATACATGAAGAATTGTTGATCAACTTCGGCATTAGAAAAAATTAATTCCTTTCTTTCCATAACCAAAACAAAATTTCCCCTCTGAAAACATGCCAAATCTAGGAAAACATGTGAGGTAATCTGGGGCTATCTCCTAAAAGAATATGCTTCCAGGTAAAACACTCTGGCCAAAGGGGAAAAAGAATGAATGAATCTAATTCCAAGCCCGTTGGGCTTTGGGACAAAACCAAAATAGGCCCGATATTTAAGGTTTCAAGTGCCTATAAAAGGGACACACTGGGGAGCGAAACACCCCTTTGAACTAGTGGGTACCAACCGAGAGACCTTGATGTAAGATACACCATAAAAATGCGTAATTTTAGGTTCAACATAGGTGACCAGTTGTGTTGAACATCCTTCTCGAATAGGAAGGAGAGGAATAAAGCCCCAACCGATTTTTAAGCTTTTTAACCATGGGAAAATGTGGTGAGAGCTAGCGATATCCTAACTTGGCCGAGTAATTCTAGAATGGGGTATCCATGAACCACTTCTAGTCCATCCACCAAGGATGGGAAGGACACACAAATATCTTATGAATCATATGATCGGGAACATAATTAATGATTTTAGTGATACTAGTATGATCATGGGGGGAAAGTTTGAATCAAGCTTTTAGCTCATTCCAAGGACACCAAGATTGGATGTGTTTGCAATAAAGGTATTGAATGGAACAAATTTTGTGCTTGAAGAGCTTGAGTGTGGGAATTCCAGGGACCTCCACAAGACACCGATCCTGGATTTGAATGACAATCGACCACCACAAAGAGTGTTGGTTGACGAAAAGGCCATTGCGAAAGTCGTTACCTTTCCATTGAAGCCATGGTTTGATTCGCTCCCATGATTTCCAAATAATTTTAAGCACGAAGGTGCCAACAACTTTGATAGCACCGGGGCAATGAGGAGATTGGAAAACCCTAAACCTTTCTAGGTTGGGTGGACGTAAGGGGAACCATCCTCAATGCCATGAGAAGCACTTTCCAAGCTTCTTGACCTTCAATACAATGAATTATCCATTTGGCACAGAGTGCCTGCCCTTGTCACAAAATATCAATAAGACCCATCCCCCAAATTCACGGGGAAGGCAAGAGGTCTCCCATGCGACTCTATGAAACCCTTTTCTAGAAGAGGCATTGGCCCAAAGAAAATCTTTGAGAAGTTTTTCCCATTTTTTTATCATATATATATATATATATATATATATATATATATATATAATGTGCTCTGCGCTAGTTACAAAATTATCACTATTTGATAGCCCCATGTTCTCCAAGTTCAAAATTGTACACTCGTCTTGTTAGGAAATTAGGGATAAAATATGCGAATAATCCCTCACAGAATCATAGAACATAGAAACTAATATGCATAAAATATTACAGATATCAAATAAAAGTGTAGAATAAAAATAATACAACACAAAGAGACAATATTTAACATGGTTCACCCAATTTGGGCTACATCCACCAAGAATCAATTGCTTAGATTTTATTACAAGCCACCACTCTCTCAATACAATACCCAGATTTGTTTGGAGCTATGCTCAACAAACTCTATAGAATTCACACCGAATTCATACACATCTGCAATGTTACATCAACCCTACCATATGCACAAAACCACATAAGTAGACAACTGCTTAAGTAGTTTTACAAAATCGTGGGTATCAAAACCATGGGACCAAAACCATCCCATAAACTATGGGTCAAAAATCCCCCATATGAGAAAAACATTTTTTCGAGGCCAATTTTTTTTTGAAAGTTTGGGGTCGGGTTGGGCCTCAAGTGGGGGTGTCAGGGGTGTAGCCCCGTAGTGTGGGGTGTAGCCTTGGAGAATTTTGTTTGGCCTAAAAAAATGTTTTTCTCATATGGGTGGATTTTTGACCCATAGGTTTATGGGACGGTTTTGGCCCATGGTTTTGATACCCACGGTTTTGTAAAATTGCTAAAGTAGTTGTCTACTTATGTGGTTTTGTGCATATGGTAGGGTTGATGTAACATTGTAGATGTGTCTGAATTTGGGTGTGAATTCTATAGAGTTTGTTTAGCATAGCTCCAAATAGATCTAGGTATTGTATTGAGAGAAAGCGATGTCTTGTAATAAAATATGAGCAAGTAATTCTTGGTGGAAGTAGCCCAAATTGGGTTAACCACGTTAAATATTGTCTCTTTGTGTTTTGTTATTTTTATTTGCACTTTTATTTGAGATCTGTAATATTTTTGATATTATTTTCTCTTTGTTATGATTCTCGTGAGGGATTGTTCCATATTTTATCCCTAATTTTCTAACACATCTACCATGTTGCTAGGGAGATTGATTATACAAATCAAAATTCACATTGGATGACTTTTAGGACATGGATTTTTGAGAGGGTGATTTTATTTTCACTTTGAGAATCATTAGTGGTGTCACCATTTATTTTTGATTGATCATGAACCTCATATATAGTCACCCAACTGCCGCTTATAGTGTATGTGAAAGATGCATCTGTCAAGCTCATTTTTTTCAAAAGATCCCAATTTCTAGACAACAAAACTCATGTCAGGCCTACCTTTAGGATTTTTTCTAAGGCATAAATAAGAAAAGTTAGCAATTTTTTGGGCACCCATCGTAGAATATTGTCCTTCCAACCTTGGATCTATAATTTTAAGCAACTTCTTATTATTGTTAGAAGGATTCGAGCCCAATCTACTAGGTTATACTCTCTGCTTGGTCTGGTCTTGTCCATGGATGTCCTAAAAATAGCAACTCTAATAATACAACACCAAAACCATAAACGTCACTTCTAGTTGTTAGTTTACTAATCATTATATACTCAAGAACTACATAACAATATGTACCCATTGCATGAGTGGAAACATGAGTCTTTTCTCTCTCCAAACCATATATTTTGGCAAGTCCAAAATCATAAAGTTTTGTTGTATAATCTGAGTCCAATAAAATATTGGATGTCTTGAAGTTCATGAAGAAAAGCAAGTCCTTTAGCAGCACTAAGTGCAATCTTCATTCTTACTGACCAAGGTATAGGAACACATACTTTTTGGAATAGATGGTTTTCGAGCGCCATGAGTCATACTCATAATTTTATTATTTTCAACACATTTTCTTAATTTTATTTTCTTGTAGGTTCATTCTCTAACCAAATATAGTTTCCTCCTCCTTCCATGTTGTTCTACCCTTTGATGTTTTACCCATGCCAAAACTCTTCGTTGTGCATTCTCTACCATCTTAATTTGAGTTTTCTAATGTTATATCTTCTAAGCCAATTGATGAGAAATTTATTCGATTTGCATAATCATTATCTATAGGTACATGGAGATATTTAATCGATCAATCAACATCTCAAAGTGAGAGTGATCTAGTGACCTATGAAGCAATGCATCAACAAGATGTATTGGATTTTTCCTTTCTTCTATTTTAAATTTTTTTTCACTTGACGACATGTTCTTCCGGAAAGAGGTGTTGAATCATCACAAAATATGTCCCAAATGTTGGCAAAATTTAGTGCCAAATGCAACCAGTAAGGGAAAGGCACAACCAAAAACACAAATAAAACACACACAAAACATAAAATATATATATTATATTAATTCAAAAATTTCATACAATCACAGAGTTGTTGCTCTATTTTCTTTTCCTTAGAAAAAATTCCTTTGTCTTCTTTACATAATTCTATTTACAAAAATTCTCTTTTCTTATATTTTTCTTTTCTATATTTTCTTCTTCTTTCTTCCTTGATTTACATTACTCTCTTCTCTTTGTATTTTTCTCCCCTTTTATTTCTATGTGTTGCTGCATGAACAATCTTAATTTTTCTCCTAAAAATCCCCTTTTATATCATTGCCATATATAAAAATATACTCATTTGTTGTTAAAAATATGCCCCAAAAATGGACCTAAAAACATATCAAACCCCACATATGATAAAATATATATTGGGCCTCCAAAAAATAAGTCATAACCCAAAAATAAATCGGAACCATAAAGAATCCCCAAAATTTCACATCTGAGAGAAGTTGGAATGCTTTTCCACAAAGACCAAACATGAAATATAACCCGGAACATTCACATCCATCCAAAAAGTGGAATGAAATAAAATATGAGGCTTTCACTTTGGGGAGGAGAAATGAAAAATTCATGAGTTCCACGTGGAAAAGTAAAAGTGGGGATAGATATGCAATGACCAAAGAATTAATAATGGCCAAATAAATAATGGCTTGTTAGCAAGGTAGTTGGAAGGGGTGGAAAGTAGGTTTCAAATGATGCATGCGGCTCAAGATTACCCACACATTAAATTTATGACACTCCCCTTAATCTTGAGCCAAACAAAAATTAATCTCTGGAGCTAGGTGGTCCATTTATGACGCCCAAATTTTCTCTCAAATGCTCAAACCTTTCCTTTGACAATGGTTTGGTAAAAATGTCAGCTAGTTGTTGCTTTGACCTACAAAATTTTAGCTCAATTTCTCCTTTCTCAACCAATTCATGAATGAAATGATATCTGATTGCAATATGCTTTCTTCTACCATGAAAAACAAGATTTTTAGACAATGCAATCGAAGACATATTGTCACAATAAATCACAAAACCTCCTTGTTGCTTTTCATGCAAATATGAGAGGATTATTTTTAACCATATCATCTAAAAAGTGGCTGAGTTTGCTGCAATATACTCTGCTTCTATAGTAGATAAAGAAACTATTGTCTATTTCTTGAAGCCCATGAAATGGCTCCTAATCCAACATTAAACACATATCTAGATGTGTTCTTTCTATCATCAAGGCTACTGCCCAATCACTATCTATATAGCCAACTAATTGAAAATCATTATTAGCAGTGTATATAATTCCAAAATTATTTGTTCCATTTACATACATTCGTTTGCTTGCTTGATAATGGGACTCTTTTGGTGTCTCCATGAATCTAGAAATTAAACTAATTACATACATAATGTCTGGTCTTGTAGTAGTTAAGTACATTAAGCTTCCTACCATACTTTTGTACCTTGTAGGATCTACATTGCTTTCTGATCTTCTTTAGTCAATTTTAGACTTATTTCAGTTGGTGTTGATGTTGGTTTACAATCCAACATTCTAAATCTTTGCAAAACTTCCTTTGCATACTTTTTTTGACATATAAAAATGTCCTGCTCTGTTTTCTTGACTTCAATGCCAAGAAAATACTTCAACAATCCCAAATCAGTCATCTCAAACTCCTTCTTCATGGCTGATTTGAATTCATCTATTGCTTTTTCTAAATTTCCAATAAAAATTAGATCATCTACATACAAAAACAATTAAAATCTCACCATTGTTTTCTTTGATGTAGAGTGTGGGCTCATTGTTACTTTTGCTAAAGCCATTACTTGTTAGATAAGAATCAATCCTACTATACCAAGCTCTTGGTGGTTGTTTTAGTCCATATAAAACTTTCTTCAGCTTTTACACCTTTCTTTCATGCCCTGAGATTTCATAACCAGGTGGTTGTCCCACATACACTTATTCTTCTAATACTCCATTCAGAAAATTTGATTTGACATCCATTTAATGGACCTTCCATTTATTATGAGAAATTATGACAATAATTGTTCTCACGATTTCTAACCTTGATCTTTGGAGTAAATGTCTCATTATAATCATGTCCAAACTTTTGTTTATAGCCTTTGACAACTAATCTTGCCTTATGTATTTCAATTTTTCCTTCGGGAGTAGTTTTGGTTTTATAAACCCACTTGACTCCAATGACTTCCTTTCCTTCTAGGAAGATCTACTAACTCCCATGTTTGATTATTTTCTATTACATGCATTTCTTCATCCATTGTTTCACACCATTTCTTATCTTTAATTGCTTCTTCAAAATAAATAGGATCAACTTCTGCTGAAAATAAAGCAAAATTAATCATTTCATCTTCATTTTCTTCATACCTTAATTGGTCATAGATCTCTTGTACATTCCTCATTCGACCTTGCTGCTGCAATGAGTCTAATGATGATGAAGATGCTTCATTTTGGTCCTTGCATGCTTTTTTGGCTACTTCCATTTGAAGATTCACCCCTTTGAGAAATGGGTGTCCAACTTGGTACATTGTTTGCTCTTCCTTCTGCTGGTTCAGGCATAATGATAGGTGCATTTACATTTGTTTGTGGCTACTCCACTACTTGTGCATCTTCCCAAGATGCTTCCTCAATGAATTGAACATCTTTGCTGATAATCAATTCCTTTGTAACTGGATTATACAATCTGTAAGATTTTGATTGCTCACTATATCTAATAAAAATGCACTTCTCTCCTCTGTTATCCCACTTTGATCTTCTTTTCTTTGGCACATGTGCATATGCTACACATCCAAAACTCTCAAGTGTTCAACACTTGGTTTTCTTCCACTCCATGCTTCTTGAGGTATTTTATTCCTCACACTCTTTATAGGACATCTATTCAACAGATATATTGTTGTCCCAACTTCTTCTGCCCAAAATTCATTAAACAATCCTCTTGATTTCAACATACTCTTGTTGTTTCTTGAATGATTATATTCTTTCTCTCTTCTACACCATTTTGCTGAGGTTCATACCTTATTGTGAATTTTTCGATCCGTGCTCTTTACAGAAGTTTAAAAACTCATTTGATATATACTCTCCCCCTCTATCAGTTCTCAATGTTTTTATATAATGGCCACTATGCTTCTCAACCATGGCCTTAAATTGCTTGAATACTTCAAATGTTTTTGATTTATTTTTAGAAAATAAATCCATGTCCTTCTACTAAAGTCATCTATGAAAGTAATAAAATATAAACTTTTAGACATGGAGGGAGTCTTCATGGGACCACACAAATTTGAATGTATCAGCTCAAGAGGTGAGCTTGCTCTCCATGATTTACCTGAGGGAAAAACATTTCTATGTTGCTTCCCCAATATGCATGCCTCACAAACCTTATCTGGTTGTTCAATAGGAGGAAATCCTTTAACCATTTTTTTTTATAAAGAACATTCAATCCACCAAAACTCAAGTTCCCATACCTAGAGATGCCATAAGGTGGATTGATCAATGGCTATTGTTTTGAATGTTGTTGTGCCTGCTACACTTTGCATCCTTAAAGGGAACATTCTATTTTGTGTCATCTACACTGTTGCAATAGACATCTAAAATGTCGACATGATTAATTATGATTAATCTGTCTCGCAACATCATCTAAATCCATATAATAATTAATTGCAAGATTAATTATTATTAATTTCAGCATTAATCCCTTTATTCTAATATTTCATCATTTATCTAAATATTCCATTTTATCATTTATCTCATTAAAAATCTCTTTTATCACATTTATCCTTTCATCATTTATCATTTATCTCATTTCATCCTTAATCCCTTTTATTTCATTATTATATCATATTATCTTATTTTAATCCCCATTAACATTTTATAGGAATTTAATATTCCTACACCTCACCTACCACCTACCTACACATCCCTACACCTAGCCTTTCCATCAAATCACATCCCTAATCATCATTTATTAACCTAATCTAATCTTAATATAATCACATCCTCACACCTCTAAATCTAGAGGCTTCTATTTCTAGAAGCCTCTCTAAACTTCCCTCAATTAAAAATTCAAAAAAACATCTAACTCTCCATTGAATTTTAATTCTCTTTCAAATTCTATAAATCTCCATCATTATCATGCATCCTCCACCCTTGATTCAAATCCAACATGGCTTCATCTTATCCATTGGATCCTCCACCCACAAGCTATAAATCAAGCTCTCCTCCTCCATGAGAGCTAACTTAGAACAATCTTAAGAATCCATAGCCAACCTCTGCCATTTTAGCACTCAATCATCCATATTCAATCCAATCTAGCATCATTCATCCTTCATCCTTCATCAATAAATCATCAAGCAATCAAGGGAGGTGTTGCCCAAGTGTCTCCATCAAAATCTGAAGCAACAATCAAGCATCCAACATCTTGAGCACATCCAAAGCAACAAGGAAGGAAGACTTCAACTTGTAGGTAAGTGCAGGTATATTTCTCTTCCCTCCTTCCATCTAGCTCAATCTGAGGTAGCAATTAGAAGTGTTAGTTTGGGATTTAAATCTTTGTTTATTTCTTAGTTTGCATTTTATACTAACACCTCTTTTTTTCTTACATTTTGGTGCCCACCGTGGGGCTTACCCCCAAAATTTTGATTTTTTAATAATATTTCATATTTAGAACAATATTTCCAAATTTCAAGATTTTTGTGATCATTTGCACCTTAAAATTTCAAATTTTCATGAAAATTTTATGTTTTAGCACTTTTAACTTGAAACAATGCTTTTGTAGACCTCGTGGTGCATTTGTAATTACTTCAGTGCATTTTTGTTTAACCCTTAAAACCCTAAAATTGCCATTTTTGACAAAATAACGTTTGCAAACAGTAGCGCTTTAAAACAACGCATTTTTGTGACTACAAAGTGGTGCATATGACATGTTTTAGCGCATTTGTGACTTTTTTGGCGCATTTTTTTTCTATTTTTTTTGCCTACATTTCGAGATCCATAACTTTTGATCCCTAAACTCAAAATGACTATTTTTTTTCTAGAAAGGTATTAAAAAGATCTATGCAATGAAAGTGTTAATTTAGTATTTTGAAAGATAATTTATTCATGGTTTTCATTTTCCTAAATCTTGTTATTTTAACTACACATTAAGTTATCTTTTCTTGTTCCAAACTACTAACACTTTGTGTGCAACTTCCTACGCTTACCAAAGATTAAAAATCAATCTAAAACTACTAACCCTTTTTGTTTTATAGCTTGTTTAGTCCAAGACATTTGGGGTTATAATCAAACTACTAATCCTTTTTTTTTTGTAGGGCCTCCTCTTGAAGACCCCATTACATAATTTTTAATCATTTTATCTTGCATCCATTTTCTTGCATTTATCATCCTTTTTGTGTGTTTTCCTTTGTTGCTTGTTCATCCCAAAGGAAAAACTATGTATGCTCTCCTCTCGTGTCCTAGGACGATCTTGAGGATCAAAAGTGGCTAGCCTTCCCATTTTTATTTTGTAGGGGAAACGTGATGTGGAAGTGATATCCATGCACTTTTCATAGTCTTAGGGTCTCTTGTGATTGTGGGCTTCATCTCCATGCACGTAGACACACCCTTTGTGTTCGGTGAGGTATATAAATTCAAGGACAATTGTCATTATTAGATAAGTGCTTGCTTGTTTTAAGAGTAGGCGTGAAGTGAGGGGCTTCCACATCCCAATACCCAAGCCTTAGACATCATCCTTACGACATAACATGGTCCATATACTTGGGCCCCACATACCGTGTTGAGGTATATTGGGGATGCCCCTAGTGAGCTAGTGTATCCTAGACTAAGCAACCTCTTGGCTGCATATTGAGCTATAGTGAAAGGAGGCTCACACTCCCCAAGATTACTCACTAACCTACCCCACATTGGCACATAGGTGGAGAGCTAGTTTGTGGCACCATCGTCGGTGTGTGGTATTGAAAAGTGGGCTATATCTTGATTGCAAACCCACTTGACTAGTTAGGGTGTGTGTTGCATGTTTTTTGTTGTGTTTATGTAAACACCCTTAACCATCCCATTAATTTAAAATTTTAATCAATCAAATATCATCATAATTAATTATTCTTAATCACATAACCTAAACCCTAATCCCATCACCATCAATCTTAATCCAAAACCAATCACCCACACATCTTATCTAACCATGGCCTTTGATCCTCAATCCCCATCCTCTCCAAACCAACATCCAAACCCCTACCTCTTTTCTAAATCCATCAACCAAGCTATCCCATCATCCCCCACCCATCAAAGTCAACCATCTCACTTTGACCATGAAATCCCACACACCATCCAACACATTAATAAACAAATCTCAAACTTAACATCCTACCTTAACCAACCCTCTCCCTACCCATCCAAACCAACCATCCCATGTCGATCCTAACATCCTAAAAACTATTCAACAAATTAATCAAAAATATATGATCTTCAATCTTCAATCAATCAATCACCCCCTAAACTATCATCTCCCAACCAACCCCATCCACAATTTCCCTTTCTTGATCCCTACCCCTCATCCCATTGACTTCCTCTTTGAGGAACCCAAATCATCTCAATCCACACCTTGAACTAAACAACATAAACCACTATCCCCACAATCTAATTACATCGAATTTGACTAACCTCACTAAATTTGAATTAGACCAAGAGGACCTCCTTTATGTCCTTGCTAATCTAGCCACCAATCCCAAACCCACACAACCATCCCAAACCATAACCTCCAAATCCCCTATCAATCATCATGATTTATACCTTCCTTCCATCAAAACTCATACAAATAATCCACCATCATCCAAAACCTCAACTCCTAAATCTAATCATCATAAAACCTATCATCGAGTCCCATTCACATATCCACACAACCCCAACAACTTCATCCACAATCATTATCTCCCACATCTCATCTTAGTCCCCATCCTTTTCATCTTCATCATCCCAATCCAATCCTATGGAATTTCTCCTAGATAGTCCCACATCCCCTAAACCATCATCAAATTCATCCTTTGATCCTATGTCATCCCCTCCATCACCTAAGTCCAATACTATCTCATCCACCATGACTCCTAAGTCACCCCATACCCTTCTACCCCCAATCCTAAATCATCCAATGTGGCTCTTATGCCACCCTCATCATCTTCATCCACATCTAATCCTAATCCATCCCCTTCATCACCTAAATCTCACACTATCCTATCCTATAATCCTATTTCATCTCCCTCATCCCCCAATCCTAAAGCATCTAAAGTGACTCCTAAGTCACCAACTCCAAACCTAACAACTCTAATCCAATACTCTCCCCACACCATCTCCTACCCCATCTAATGAGGCTCATATGTCACCTTCATCTACTTCATCCCCTAAATCAACAAAATCTAATATGGTTCCTATACCACACCCATCTCCCAAATATCCTTCATCACCCAACTCTAATGTGACCCCATATCACCCATCCCCTTCATCCATCCTTCATCTACATCTATCAACCCAAACAATCTAATCCTAATCCAAAAACCATCTACTTCGGCCCCCAGGCCTAATACATCACTTTCATATTCTAAACCACACCAATCAATCCAAATCCTAAATATAAAATCATCTAGAACATATCATCAATCACCTAATCTCTTACACAATTACTTCCTACTCCTTCCAAACCATTTTCCTACTCCCCAAACCATTACTACTCCCCAAACCATTTAACCCAAGCCACTTCACTCCTTTAGAAGAATATTTGACCACCATCTTCCATCATTAAAAACCTTCAACATGATCATCCATCCCCAATCAAATCACACAATCAAAACCTTCCCAAACCATCTTGGTATCGGGAACACTATTATTGTGACTTCCATCGCACCCATGGACATTCAACCAATCATTGCATGCAATTTAGGTCTTATGTCCAAAATCTCATTAACCAAGGAATTCTTATCCTTATACCTCTCTATCCACCAAATTTCCATCCCAATCCTATTTCTAACCATCATCCACCATCAAAATCCTACTCTAAATCCAAACATCATCAACCATCCAAATCTCATCGTACATCCAAAAATCCCTCACCAACCAAAAATCAAAACAAATCTCACCCCCATCCTTTGTTAAGTCCGACCTCTTAGTGGATGATAAAACTACAACCCCCCAGTCTCATGATGACCACATGGCATCATCTTCCCCATCCAATTCATATCCTATAGCCAAAAATATGTTTCTAATATGAAACATCAAGGCAAAGGCTTAGGCATCCATGAACAAGGCATTCACGAACCCATCTCCCTTCATCAAAATCCAGGTCATTTAGGCTTAGGGTATAAACCTAACACTAACAATGACCCTCCCACTACTCCATCAAACCCATTTCTACCACTCCTCTTATTGATCCTACCATACCCAACACTCAACCCTAATCTCAAATATAATCCCCCTCAAATACTAAACACCTAAAAATGGATTGAACACATAATTCGTTTCCCTGCGCATGAATGTTCTTTCCTTCCCACTCATCCTCCTTCCATCCAATATCCAAATCCCTTTATCTAATATAATCACATCCATTAATATCCTCTTCCAATCCATTCATTTGAACACTTGATCATATTTCTCACACATGTTGTAAGCCAATAGTACTACAATTGTGTGACCTTGGTCTATCATTACCTCCAACATTCAAGCATAATTGTCCTCCTAGAGATCCACACACTTTAACACACTTAATCAACTTGTGGTGAAGACCCTTGGGTGCATATTTTTAAACTCTAGCCAATGTCATCACTACACTCATTTCCATCCCCCCATCAAGCCACTAGTGATTCTTAACCCCTTGAGAGTTATCAAGAGAGTGAAATCTCTTTATGTAAAATAATCAAAATATCAAAATTCACAAAAAGAAAACAATGATATCAAAATCGAAAATATCCAATAAAATCCACCTCAAGGATCTCTCTAGGGGTGTTTCCAGTAACTCTACCATGGATATGGATGCTTGGTTGGCAATAGAGAAATGTTGTGACAAGAATCAAATGTATTTCCGTCAGGCTATGGGCCTTTGCCTAGTAGTATAGAGTAATGCACAACTTAACCTTCCATTCACCTTCCATCAACCTACTTGAATTAATCACTCCCTATATATTGGCTAGTTTTTTTCACATACTACCCATTAAGTATTCACTTCAAGCGGTAATTAACCATCACAATATCACACACTTCGATCTTGAAGAAACATAGGGCTTGCATGTTGCTAGGTATTGTTTAGACCTTGGTCACACTTTTTTTTTAGTCTAACTCTTGCTTTATAACATATGTCATTCGGATCATATTTTGTTCATCACTTATATTATTCCATCCATCACATCCACCTCCTTTTGGATCGAACATCTATGGGAAGATGATGATCCTTTCCTTTTCATCCAATCCTCCTCATGTCCTTTTCCATCGTTCATCATCATGACTGGGGGCATCTTTCCTATCATCTGCTAGGGGCATCATCCATTTTAGCCACCCCTCACTTCCCATCCTACCCTACACCTAGGGGCACATCGAACCCATTCATCCATCCACATAGGCCACCCTACTTTACACTTGGGGGCACATCACATCTATCCCTCAATCCATCTTCCCTATCCCTAGGGGCATCTCTTATCAACCAATCCTTATCCCATCTTATCCTCTACCACATCCCATCTAATCCTAACATATCAACCAATCCCTATCCTATCCACCCTATCCAATTTCCCTCAATCCTCCCTTTCATCCTGCCCACACACATTTTGGGACTTATAGGAGAAAGTCGCATCCCACCTTACACCTATCCCATCCAAAATATCAAAATCCACCATCCAACAAAAATCCAACCATCCAAAAATCCAAAAATACAAAATCCAACATCATCAAATAATCTAAATATAAAAATATAACATCAAAAACATCAAAATTTCAAAAAATCCAAACACTCAAAATCAACATCAAATAATCTAAACATCACAAATCCAAAATCTAAAAATCCCACATCAAACATCCAAACATCCAAAATCCAACATCAAATAATCTAAATATAAAAAATCCAACATCAAAAACATCAAAATATCAAAAAATACAAACAACCAAAATCAACATCAAATAATCTAAACATCAAAATCCAAAATCTAAAAATCAAAACATTCACAAAAATTACAATGTGTGTGTTTTTAGCTTACGCGTGTTTGTTTACATTTTTGCATTTGTATTTTGGCCGATGATATGAGGCCTCTTTTACTTCTTTTTATTTCACACGGTCTAAGGATATGAGGACCATATTTTTATATTAATTTGTCCAATGATATGAGGACCATATTTTTATATTAATTTGTCCAATGATATGAGGACAAGGGCATTTGGCAACTCAGTCATCATGGTCTTTATACCTTGATGCATTTTGCTTTATGCCACATTAATCACATTGCTAATGATGATAATAATGGGCACTTTATGGTAGCACACCCCCTTATATCATCATCTTTTATCCTTATCATCATCCACACCCAATCCTCATCATCATATAACTAACTATCTACCATCCTCCTCCTCTTATCCAATCAATCCTTTCATCAATCAACCAATCTTCACATATAAATTTTCTCATCTCGCATCCAACATCCAAAATACTCACCCCTTGGTTGGGGCATCTTCGATCCAAAAACAATCCTCGTTCTCACATAAAAATCCTCAATTCTCTAATCCTTTAAATCAAATTAATCATCCTCCAATTTAAATCCCAAATCTTCCATCCTACCCCTTGTTTAGGGGCATCTCAATATCCGACATCTCAAAATATGACACTCAAAATCCAAGATCTTCAAATCCAACATCCTCTAATCTAAAAATCCTAAATCTTCACCCTTGTCATACATCGTTGACTGGGGCATCCAACATCCTTTAATCTAAATCCTAAATCTTCACCCTTGTCATACATCGTTGATTGGGGCATCCAAAATCCAATATCTCTTAATCTTTTAAATGTCCTATTATTCTAAACTCCTATTCCTCTAATATTCTCTCACATCTTCTAATCTTCTAATATTCTCCCCTAATCTTCTAATCTTCTACTCCTCTCATCTTCTAATCCTCTCATCCTCATCCTCTAAATCCTCAAATATTCTAATCCTCTAATCCTCTCCTCTCCTAATCTTCTAATCATCTTCTAATCCTCTCATCCTACATCTTCATCCTTAATACTCTTGATTAATCCTCTTCTAATCCTCTAATCCTCTCTTATTCTAATATTTTAATCCTCTCATCCTGCATCTTCATCCTTAATCTTCTCATCATCTAATCCTCTAATCTTCTCATCCTCACTTCTCTCATCTACTAACTTGGGCATCTCCTCTTTTCGAGTGGTTACCCACCTTTTTCCTCCTGCCTAACCCCTCGAGGGGGCATCATATCACCATCCTAACATTTTATCTTATTTTTCTTTGAACTATCATTGCTCCGCAATAACACTTCAAAGAGGGGAAAAATAGACATATAAAATGTCGACATGATTAATTACGATTAATTTGTCCAACATCATCTAAATCCATATAATAATTAATCACAAGATTAATTATTATTAATTTCAGCATTAATCCCTTTATTCTAATATTTCATCATTTATCTAAATATTCCATTTTATCATTTATCCCATTAAAAATATCTTTTATCACATTTATCCTTTCATCATTTATCATTTATCTCATTTCATCCTTAATCCCTTTTATTTCATTATTATATCATATTATCTTATGTTAATCCCCATTAACATTTTATAGTAATTTAATATTCCTACACCTCACCTACCACCTACTCGATACATCCCTACACCTAGCATTTCCATCAAATCACATCCCTAATCATCATTGAATAACCTAATCTAATCTTAATATAATCACATCCTCACACCTCTAAATATAGAGGCTTCTATTTCTAGAAGCTCTCTAAACTTCTCTCCGATTAAAAATTCAAAAAAACCTCTAGCTCTCCATTGAATCTTCTCTCAAATTCTAGAAATATCTATTGGGGTTAGACCATATAGGTTGTATAAATATAAATCAGATCTAAGCATACAAGCAATGAACATGGAAATAAAATTCAAAGAAACAATACACAAGATATAACATGGTTCACCTAGTGTGGGATACGTCCACCAAGAAACAACCAATATATTATTCTAGAGGATATACAATTGAAGATCTGCAATCTTCCACACCTCACACAATGTACAATACTTTTCCTCTTACAAGATTCTTTGAGCTCTCTCCAAGAATTCTTTCTTATAATTCATTTAATCTTCTTAATTCTTTTTTCTCTCTAACCCTAGTTTTCTAGCTTATATAAGCATATACAAACTTAGGGCACTTTAGCTATGCAATTACAACCCTTAGATCACCTTTTAATCAAAGGTTAGATCTAATCCCTGCATTCTAAATAAAAACATTTCATGCATAGGTAATCGATGCCGATTACCCCAACCGATGTTGGTTTGTCCCAACTGATGCCGGTTGGTCTACTAGGTGACCGACGCCGGTCAACCGACCGACGCTGGTTATTGTGTAAACTTGCAAGTTGTAAATAAGCTATTTGTGAAGCAATTCAACTCCACATCTCAACAATATCCCACTTGGAGATAAATTTTTCACTGTAACGTATAACTCCATCCTTGGATCCTCTTCCTTGGATTTGTTTCTCCCTCTTCAAGTCTCAAACTTGAAGACCAACAAAAGTGGAGTGTAGCTCTAACTTCTCCTTTTCCAATGGCTTCGTTAGCATATCCACATGGTTCTCATTTGTATGAATTTTCTCCAACTTTAGCTTCCCATCCTCCAACACCTACCGTATGAAGTGATATCTCAACTGAATGTGTTTCATTCTTGAATGAAATGCTAAGTTCTTTGCCAGATGAATCACACTTTGACTATCACTATACAATCTGCAATCCTCTTTCTCCTTTCCCAACTCTTCCATGAACCTTCTCATCCATATCATCTCTTTCTAGCCTTTGTAGTTTACATACTCGGCCTCTTTAATAGAAAGGCTACAACCTTCGAAATTTCAAAATCTAGCTAATTGTCATCTCATCTTTGTGAATACATATCCGGTGGTGCTCATCCTACCATCCAAATCTCCAGCCATATCCGAATCAACATAGCTACATAAATAATTATCTCGACCCTCCATAAGCATAATTGTATGTTGGAAGTTCCTCTAAATATCTGAGTATCCATTGGACTGCTTTCCAATGCTCTTTACCTGGATTGGCCATAAATCTAATCACAACTCCCACTTCTTGTGTAATGTCTAGTTTGGTACAAACCATAACATACATAAGACTTCCAATTTCCAAAGCATATGGAACCTGTGTCATGTACCCAACCTCATCATGTGATGTATGACACTAATTTTTTCTCAATTTAAAGTGTCCAGCCATAGGTGTACTTATAGGTTTTGCATCCTACATTTTAAATATTTTCAACACCTTATTGATATAATCTTCCTAAGAAAAATACAATTTCTTGTTCTTCCTATCTCTGTGAATTTGCATGCCAAGGATTTTCTTTGCAGTTCCCAAATCCTTCATTGCAAATGTGTGAGATAAATTTTCTTTAAGCTCACCAATGTCCTACATACTAGATCCTATAATAAACATATCATCCACATACAGTAACAAAATAATATAGCTCCCATTTTCAAACATCTTGAAATAAGGAAAATGGTAAGATTTACATCTCATATAACCATGCTCATGCATAAAACTATCAAACATCATAAACCATTTCCTTGGATCTTTCTTGAGTCCATATAAGCTCTTTTCAACCTACACACAAGTTTCTCCTTACCCCTAACTTCATACCCAAATGATCACATTGTTGCATATAAATCTCTTCCTTAAAATCTTTGTGAAGGGAAATCGAATTAATATCAAGTTGTTCCAAATGAAAATCTTCTCGTAACTAAACTTATAATAGTATGAATGGACATCATGGAGAAAATATCTCACCAAAGTCAATACATGCTTTATGTGTAAATCATTTTACCACAAGCCTTGCTTTGTATCTTTTTGTCCACCCTCTTCCTCCTTGATCCTATAAACCCATTTTTTCGTAATGATCTCTTACCTATTGGAAACTTGACTAAATCCCATGTCTGATTCTTTTCCAAGGATTCCATCTCCTCATTCATGCCATGCTCCCACTCCACGTGGGTATCCTAGCTGCATTGCTTCTTCAAAACTCTTGGGTTCACCACTATCAGTCAATAATAAATAAAATAATGGAGTAAATATTTCTAGAGGTTTACTTACCCTTTGGGACCTTCTCACAAAAATATGGGGTGCCTGGGGCTCAATCTGTGCTTGTTGCACATTCATATCAATTTATGACACTAGTCACCTGTGGCGATGTTGGTTCCCCTATAGCCAATGTCGGTTCACCCAACTAATTGGTCCTTCTCCCTACCGACACCGGTTACCCTAGCTACTAGCACCGGTTCTTATAGTAGACGATCTTTGGTACCTGTGTGTGATTGTTTTAAATCCGAGAATGCATTTTCTTCAACAAAATTTTCACTAGTTCATTCTTGGGTATCAAAACCTAATCCTGTACATTCTCTTTTCATTCCAATCAATGTTATGACTCCTAACAATCTTAGAATCTTCTAAATCCCAAAAACGGAATCGAAATCACCAAAGCCATAACCAATAAAAGTGCATCTCTTGGATTTAACATCCAATTTCTTCCTATTTTCTTTATCAACATGCAAAAAAGCTTATGAACAAAATACTCTAAGCAAATAAATATCTACCTCTTTTCCAGTCCAATATTCTTCTGGTATTCCACCATCTAGTGCAATTGAAGGCCCGATTAATTAAATATACCACTCTATTTCACTGCTTACGCTCAAAATTGCAAGGATAAACTAACATGTATCATCATGCTTCTTGCACATTCCATGATAGTTCTCTTCATTCTTTTAGTCACTCTATTCTCCTTGGAGTTCTAGGAACTTTTCTTTCTCTGCGTATTCCATTCACTGAACAATAATCATTGAAAACCTTGTTGCAGTACTCACCACCATTGTCATATCTAAGACATTTTAACTTTAAATTTTTTAATTTTCTATAAGGGCTTTCCATCTTTTAAAAGTCTAAAAAAATTTAGATTTACACTTAATACAATAAACACATACCTTTCTTGTGGGCATCATCAATAAAAGTCACATAGTATTGGGATCCTCCATGAGAAGCTACCTGGGATGGTCCCCACACATCTGAGTGCACAAGCTCCAATTTCTTCTCCTTCTTTGTTGACCCAACTTTGAGAAATCTCACTCTCTTTTGCTTTCCAAATATGCAATGCTCATAGAAATCAAGATCTACATCTTTCAAATCTAATAACTTACCCTTAGCCTTTAAGATTTGCATTCCCTTTTTACTCATATGGCCTAGCTGATTATGCCACATGCTTGCATCTGAATATAAAGTAGATAAAAAGAAAATGAATCAGTAATATAGGTAGACAAATACAATGTTCCTACCTTCTTGCCTCTTGCAACAACAAGAGCTCCCTTGGAAACTTTCCAAGAATCAGCTGTGAATGTAACCATGTAACCATCTTCACCTAGTTGTCTTGCAGAAATTAGATTTCTCCTGAGGCTTGGCACATGCCTCACATATTTCAATATCCATGTATTTCCATTCTGCAATTTAAGATGAACTTCACCTTTACCAGTAATCATGCATGGTTCATCATCTCCTAAATAAACATGCCCAAAATTACCCTAGACATAATTTTTGAAATAACCCTTATTAGGGGTAGCATGGAAAGAGGATCCTGAATATTAAACCCATGATTCTATTTTATTATCCAATGAGATAATAAGGGCATCTTGTATTACCTCAAAAGATGCAACATTTTTCTCTTTAACTTTTTGTGGTACATTCTCTTTGTTTTCCTTGAACCAACAATCCTTCTTTACATGTCTTTTCTTTCCACAATTCCAAGCAGGTTATTCCTCTACCTCTGGATTTAGATCTTCCATTCTTTGACTTTGATCTCCCATTATTCTTGCTCTTGGATTTCTCCTTTTGTCTCCCCTACTTTCTACATTCAAATCATTTCCAGATGATGACTCTCATGTACTTTTCCTACGTATTTCTTCATTCAGGATTATACCAATCACATCATCAAACTTCAAAATATTAGTAGAGATGTTGTATTACTAACATCCATTACCAAATTATCCCAACTATCTAGCAAAGAACACAAGAATAAAAATGCTTTCACTTCATCCTCAAAAGGGATATTAACTAATTTTAATTGATTTACAATAGAACGGAAATCATTCAAATGATTAGACACATATCCACCTTCTAGCATTTTAGAATTAAATAATTTCTTCATCAAATAAACCTTATTTGATGCACTTGGTTTTTCATATAAATTAGCTAAATTTTTCATCAAATTTACCATGGTTGTTAATTCTGTTATATTCAAAGCTACAGATACTTCCAGACTCAATCTTATAGATCCTGAAGCCTTTCTGTCAAGAATCTTCCATTCTTCATCAATCATCTTTGTAGGCCTTGCCTTCTCATCCAACGGTAAGTATAAATCTCTCTAATATAGATAATCCTCCACCTGCATCTTCCATAATTGATAATTACGGTTGTCAAACTTCTCCACTTTGTATTTACTATCTTCTGCCATTGTTGTGCTCCCACTCAATCAGAAATCCCTCTGTGAGTAAATCATTAACACACAAAACCCTCAAACAAAGCTCTGATACCAGTTGTTGGGGTTAGACCATAAAAGTTGTACATAGATATAAATAAGATCTAAGCATACAAACAATGAACACAGAAATAAAACCAGAAGAAACAATACACAAGATATAACATGGTTCACCCAAAGTGTGGGCTATGTACACCAAGAAATAACCAATATATTATTCCATAGGATATACAATTGAAGATCTGCAATCTTCCACACCTCACACGATGTATAATACTTTTCCTCTTATAATCTTCTTTGAGCTCTCTCTAAGAATTCTTTCTTACAATTCATTCAATCTTCTTAATTATTATTTTTCTCTTTAACCCTAGTTTTCTAGCTTATATAAGCATATACAAACTTAGGGCACTATAGCTATGCAATTACAACCCTTAGATCACATTTTAATCAAAGGTTAGATCTAATCCTGTGTTCTAAATAAAAAATTCATGCAAAGGTAATTGATGCCAGTTACCCCAAACAATTTTGGTTTGTCCCAACTGATGTCAGTTGGTTTGCAAGGTGACCGAAATTGGTCGGTGAGTTGACCGATGCCGGTTACTATGTAAACCTGAAAGTTGTAAATAAGCTATTTGTGAAGCAATTCAGCTCCACATATCAACAATCTCCATTATAAAATTCTCCATTCTTCTCATGCATCATCCAACCTTGATTCAAATCCAACATGGCTTCATCTTAGCCATTGAATCCTCCACCCACAAACTATAAATACATCTCTCCTCCTTCGTGAGAGCTAGCTTAGAACAATCTTAAGAATCTATAGCCAAACTCTACCATTTTTAACACTCAATCATCCATATTCAATCCAATCTAGCATCATTCATACTTCATCCTTCATCAAGAAATCATCAAGAAATCCAAGGGAGGTGCTGCCCAAGTGACTCCATGAAAATGTGAAACAACAATCAAGCATCCAACATCTTGAGCACATCCAAAGAAATAATGAAGGAAGACTTCAACTTTTAGGTAAGTGTAGGTATATTTTCTTCCCTCCTTCCATCTAGCTCAATCTGAGGTAGTAATTAGAAGTGTTAGTTTGAGATTTAAATCTATTTATTTCTTGGTTTGCATTTTATACTAACACCTCTTTTTGCTTATGATACTATGCCTTTACCCATCATAGGAACTTTATTGTTTGTTCCCATCTTCACTTCAAATATGATTGCTTCATCTATATTATTAAACATTTATTTATTTCCACACATATGGTTGTTGCATGTGATATCCAAATACCATACTTGTTTGTTTCCTTGCTCAGCTACATTGCAAGTTAGAAAGAAACTTCCATTATTTTCATTCTTCTCAGGTTCAAATTATTTTGCATTAGAGAAGCTTGTATTATGATTATGATTTCTCAAATCATATGCTTTCTTCCTACACTCACTGGCATAATGTCCAAATTTTTACAGTAATAACATTGCACATTTGATTTATCATACCTTTGTGAAGAACCATGTCTGGAAGTGTTGTTTTCCTTCCTCTACCTCTTCCTCTTGCATGTGGCTCTTGATAGTGGTTGTGACTTCCACCTTCTTGCTAGTTGCTAAATCTTCATCTTCCTCTGTTGTATGCTCCTCTCCCTACCTCTAACATTTGTATTTGTTTTAAAGCTTGTTCATTGGAGGAGCTGGCTGATCTACTCATCCTCTGTTCATGGGTTTGCAAAGAACCCATCAGCTCATCAACAATCATTTGTTTTAAGTCCTTAGACTCTTCTATGGCTACCATAACTAGGTCAAATCTGCTGAAAGGCTTCTCAATACCTTCTCTATGATCCTATGATCTTCAACAGTATCACCATTAGTCCTCATCTGATTGACTATGGTCATTGTCCTTGTAAAGAAGTCATTTACAGACTCTAAGTCTTTCATGAGAAGAGTTTCAAACTCTCTCCTTAGCATCTGCAGTCTTACAACTTTTACCTTGTCACTTCCTTGATATGCATTTTGCAAAGTATCCCAAGCTTTCTTAGAGTTTGTAGTTGTTTCTATCCTTGGAAATACTAAATCTTTAATTGTATTTTGTATATATCTCAAATCCCTTACATCCTTTCTTCTATTCTCCTTCCTTGACATTTTTATGTGCTTGTGTCGATGCATTAAATGCACTTGGTATATTACCTTTGTATATCCACCTTCAACTAATTCCCATAGTTATTGAGAGGATAAGAATGTCTTAATTTTAATACACCAGATATCATAGTTATTTCCATCAAATAATGGGGTTTTTTCCAAGAGTTACTTGCTATTAGAAGCCATCACAACTCAACCGGAAAATAAAAATCAAACCCACAAAATAATGAGGTTTTGTTTGCTCTAATACCATTTGTTGGAAAATGTAGTGTTGAATGCAACAAGTAAGGGAAAGGCACTATCGAAACACAAATAAAAAAGCACACACACATATATATATATATATATATATATATATATATTCAAAATTTTCATATAATCACAGTACGTTGCTTTGTTTTCTTTTCTGAAAAAAATTCCTTTATGTTATTGCATAGTTCTATTTGCAAAAACTCCCTTTTCTTGTATTTTCTTTTCTATATTCTTCTTCTTTCTTCCTTGAGTTGCTGCTCTCTTCTCTCTATATTTTTCTCTCCTTTTTGTTTCTATGTTCTTTGCACAAACAATCTTAATTTTTCTAAAAATCCCCTTTTATATCATTTCCGTGTATAAAAATATACTCATTATTAAAAATATGCCCCAAAAATGGACCCAAAACATATCAAACCCCACATATAATAAAATATATATTGGGCCTCCAAACAATAAGTCACGACAAAAAAAAAAAAAATCGGACCCATAAAGAATCCTGGGAATTTCACGTCCGCAAGAAGTTGGAGCATTTTTCTATGGAGACCCGGACCCAAAATATAACCTCGAACATTCACGTCCATCCAAAATGTGATCTTGCAATAAAATGCAATGCTTTCACTTGAAGGGAGGAGAAATAAAAAAATTCCACGAGTTCCACATGGAAAAGAAAAAGCGGGGTAGGTATGAAACAATGAAAGAATTAATAATGCCAAATATATAATGGCATGTCGCAAGGTAGTTGGAAGGGGCATAAAGTTGGGTTTCAAATGATGTGTGTGGCTCAAGATTACCCACGCATTGAATATATGACACCAAATTGTTTCATAGCTTTGTAAAATAGATCAATGTTTTGAATTTGACCATCTTTCTACAAAGTGTCCGGTTCATATAGGTATGATATTTCAATTTGGAAGTGATTTCTTCCACTCTGTGATATCTTCAAAAATAATCTATGTTCATATCATGATGGGAAACATAAGCCTCTGCTCATTAATAACAATATGACTATTTAAAACTTTAACTTAAGGAGAAAAATATCCCCTTCCTCTTCCTCTTTTTTTCGGTCCTTTGTTGGGTTTATTTACATTAGAATTTGAATCCGTCTTCTTGATTGATTGTATCTTGTTCTTTTTCATTTCTTCCTTCTTTTTTTTTGTTATTTCACATTTGCAAGCCGGATTAATGTCGTTAAGATCAACTTTGATGTGTCAATATTACCCTCACCAATATCAAATAGATGTTTTTCTAAATGCCTTATTTGTCTTACGGTGATGGGATAAAACCTCTCTTTGAGGATTCTAAAGCCATGCCACCTACAAAATCTCTTTTCTTTTGTATTTGTAATTTGATTCAATGGTGATAAAACAAACTTATTTGAATGAGTGGAAAATTCTCTCTTTCTTGTCATCATGGGGTGTTTTTTTATGTGATCTTGTTCACAAAACTTGATTGGATCAATATAATGAATATATTTCACTTCCTTCTTATGTCATGGTTGTTGCATGTGATATCCAAATACCATACTTATTTGTTTCCTTGCTCAGCTACATTGCAAGTTAGAAAGAAAGTTCCATTATTTTCATTCTTCTCAGTTCAAATTATTTTGCATTAGAGAAGCTTGCATTATGATTATGATTTCTCAAATCATATTCTTTCTTTCTACATTCACTGGCATAATGTCCAAACTTTTTATAGTAATAACATTGCACATTTGATTTATCATACCTTTGTGAAGAACCACCTCTGGAAGTGTTGTTTCTCCTTCCTCTACCTCTTCCTCTTTCTGTGGCTCTTGATAGTGGTTTTGACTTCCACCTTCTTGCTAGTTGCTAAATCTTCCTCTTCCTCTGTTATATGCTCCTCTCCCCTAGCTCTAACATTTGTATTTGTTTTGAAAGCTTGTTAATTAGAGGAGCTGGATGATCTACTCATCATCTGTTCATGGGTTTACAAAGAACCCATCAGCTCATCAACAATCATTTGTTTTAAGTCCTTAGACTCTTCTATGGCTACCACAACTAGGTCAAATCTGACTGGAAGGCTTCTCAATACCTTCTCTATGATCCTTTGATCTTCAACAATATCACCATTAGTCTACATCTGATTGACTATGGTCATTTTCCTTGTAAAGAATTCATTTACAGACTCTAAGTCTTTCATGAGAAGAGTTTCAAACTCTCTCCTTAGCATCTCTGAGTCTTACAACTTTTACTTTGTCACTTCCTTGATATGCATTTTGCAAAGTATCCCAAGCTTTCTTGGAGTTTGTAGTTGTTTCTATCCTTGGAAATACTAAATCTTTGACTGTATTTTGTATATATCTCAAATCCTTTGCATCCTTTCTTCTATTCTCCTTCAATGCATTTTATGTGCTTGTGTCAATGCATTAAATGCAGCTTGGTATACTACCTTTGTATATCCACCTTCAACTAATTCCCATAGTTCTTGAGAGGATAAGAATGTCTTAATTTTAATACACCAGATATCATAGTTATTTCCATCAAATATTGGGGGTTGTTGCCAAGAGTTACTGCTATTAGAAGCCATTACAACTCAACCCAGAAAATAAAAACTCAAACCCACAAAATAATGAGGTTTTGTTTGCTCTAATACCAGTTTGTTGGAAAAATGTAGTGTTGAATGCAACAAGTAAGGGAAAGGCACTATCGAAACACAAATAAAAAAGCACACACAATATATATATATATATATTCAAAATTTTCATATAATCACAGAGTTGTTGCTCTGTTTTCTTTCCTGAAAAAAATTCCTTTATGTTATTGCATAGTTCTATTTGCAAAACTCCCTTTTCGTGTATTTTCTTTTCTATATTCTTCTTCTTTCTTCCTTGAGTTCTTTGCTCTCTTCTCTCTATATTTTTCTCTCCTTTTTGTTTCTATGTTCTGTTGCATAAACAATCTTAATTTTTCTTCTATAAAATCCCCTTTTATATCATTGCCGTATATAAAAATATACTCATTATTAAAAATATGCCCCAAAAATGGACCCGAAAACATATTCAAACCCCACATATAATAAAATATATATTGGGCCTCCAAACAATAAGTCACGAAAAAAAAAAAAATCAGACCCATAAAGAATCACGGGAATTTCACGCCCTGCAAGAAGTTGGAGCGTTTTTCTATGGAGACCGGAACCAAAATATAACCTCGAACATTCACGTCCATCCAAAATGTGATCTCGCAATAAAATGTAATGCTTTCACTTGAAGGGAGGAGAAAAAAAAATTCCATAGAGTTCCACATGGAAAAGCAAAAGTGGGGGTAGGTATGAAACAATGAAAGAATTAATAATGCCAAATATATAATAACATGTCAAGCCAAGGTAGTTGGAAGGGGCAGAAAGTCGGGTTTCAAATGATGTGTGTGGCTCAAGATTACCCACGCATTGAATATATGACACCAAATTGTTTCATAGCTTTGTAAAATAGATCAATGTTTTGAATTTGACCATCTTTCTACAAAGTGTCCAGTTCATATAGGTATGATATTTCAATTTGGAAGTGATTTCTTCCACTCTATGATATCTTCAAAAATAATCTATGTTCATATCATGATGGGAAACATAAGCCTCTGCTCATTAATAACAATATGACTATTTAAAACTTTAACTTAAGGATAAAAATATCCCTTCCCTTCCTCTTCCTCTGGTCCTTTGTTGGGTTTATTTACATTAGAATTTGAATCCGCTTCAATTGATTGTATCTTGTATTTCTTTTTCATTTCTTCCTTCTTCTCGTTTTTGTTCTTTCACATTTGCAAGCCAGATTAATGTTGTTAAGATCAACTTTGATGTGTCAATATTACCCTCACCAATATCAAATAGATGTTTTTCTAAATGCCTTATTTGTCTTACAATGATGGGAGAAAACCTCTCTTTGAGGATTCTAAAGCCATGCCACCTACAAAATCTCTTTTCTTTTGTATTTGTAATTTGATTCAATGGTGATAAAACAAACTTATTTGAATGAGTGGAAAATTCTCTCTTTCTTGTCATCATGGGGTGTTTTTTTATGTGATCTTGTTCACAAAACTTGATTGGATCAATATAATGAATATATTTCACTTCCTTCTTATGTCATGGATATGTGCTTTAACATGCAATAAATTAAAGAAGAAACCGATTTTTTCCTTCATAAACCATTACCTTTATTAACGGAAAGTGGAGAATTTAATGTGGGGGATGGAGAGAGAGGGAAGGGGAAAGTGGGAAAGCTAAAAGAAAGTTTCCAATTTCCAAATTTAGTACTTGGAAAACTTTCCCGTGATCTACCTTTGGGAGAAATATCTAGTCATTATCATGTGTGGAAAGTGATTTAATTTTTACCCGATCATGAAGTTCTTGAGATGGTGAAGTGGGAGTGGATTCCCACTTTCCCTTCCGTTAAGCGCCAATTTAATAATTAATTAACATTTTTATATAATTGGCATCATCAAATTAATAATTAAAATCAGAATTTAATTAATAACGTCAATTAATTAAAAAATTAAATAACATTAATTAAAAGTTAAATTAAATACAATTAATGATGTTAATTTAATTATTTAATATTAATTAATTAATAACATTAACTAAATAAATATTATCAATTAATTAATTTTAAATAATTAAATTAAAATCATTAATTTAGTGTCATTAATCATTTTATGAAGTCAATAGGGTATGTGAAGCAAGCAAAAGACAATAGTGATGACGGGAATTTGATAATGCAAAAGATTGCAACAATTAGAGACCGAATTATGGGAGATAAATGACATTATGAAGTGATGTTGGATGACTAATTGATGCAACCTATAATCATGAGAAGTTTTGAAATGTTAGCATTTAAAATTTTTGGGACAACACACCTCAACATAGCTAAACCGCCACAAAAATAGTCTCCAAAAAGGTTGAAAAATACGTGAAATGTGAAGTGATCACTCCAAAAATATTTTCCTATATATAGAGATCACCAAGGAGCAAATGGTGATAATAATTGATAAACGGAACACAACTTAGAGGCACCACAATGGGGTGAAACAACATAGTTGAACAATCTATACTATAGCTCAAAGTGGTTCAAATGGCTTCATTAAAAGGATAATAAAAACCCAATGGAATTTTTGACACTTCTAAACCATGCTAACATATAGTGACAATGCAAGGAGATTGATGAAATTAAAATCTAACATGTGGGACTTATTTTGAAGGTACCATTCTAGATGGGATTATAAAAATTAACAATTTATACTTGCACATTGTGTGCCAAAGTAGCTCGAAATGAGCACGAAAGAAGTGCCTCCCAAGAAGTTCTTGTGAAACTAATTTTAGCTTGCATTTCTCAACACAACAAAGAAGGGTTTTAGGTGGTAAAAAGCATTTTCTCGATTTTTGGTTAGTTTTTATAGGCGATTCCAAATCACTTTCACAATAACCTCTCCTATATCGAGATCTTCCACCAGGAGGTTAGAAAGCATATGTCAAATGAATTTCAAAGAAAGAAGTGAGTTTTTTTATTGGTTGAACAATTATTTCATTATCCCGATGAAACATTGTCGAGTTTAATAGCCACCAAGATGAAAGTTAGAAGTGTTTAATACACATTGATTCTAGGACAATTTAAAGCTCTAGGGACTATTTTAAAATGGTTATAATTTATCTATGAGTATTGTTATTATTTTTTTAACGCTAATCCTCATGATTTTATGGTACCATTTTTCTTTGAATATGGGGTATTCCACATTTTAAGTGGCTAGAAAGGGAACATGATAGGAAAAAAATAATTATGAGACCAATCACTATTGTTCAATGTTTGTTTCATCACTACTTATGATTTTTATATCGTTTTACATCCCTATAATAAAGTAAACTTAATTATAACTTTAATAATGTCAAAAAATAGAAATAAAATGGTGTATTATGATGAAGTAGAGAGAGGAAAGGAATTCATGCCTAAAAGTAATCGAGTTGAGTTTGGATGCTCATATCCTTCCAATATACCCATTTATGATTATCATTTTGACAATCACCTTTCGTGTCACAAAATTTCATTTAGGCATATCCTCAAAATTTGAGTCTCCTTAACAATACCATTTGTCCATATTCTACAATCATCATATTACAATAAATAAAACTCTACACAACATTTTGACAAATATTTTCATAGCCTCATCAATATTGTCATAATGTGCATACCCTATAACCATAACAACCTAAGACATTTTACTTAAATTTACATAGTGTTGATCCAAATTTTCATTCTGTTCGAGTTAATGATCTAGTACCAAAGAAATCCAAACAACTCCAAAATTCAAGGGTTTAAAGTACCTTGAAGGAATATGGTGATAGAAGGACAGGGCAAAGTGGGATCCTTGTTGCAAGCTTGATGGATGCACAATAAAGAAAACTAGAAGAAAAATAGATTAGATGGTAGATGGGGATTTCCGATGAAGTCGGTTCCAAGAAGTATTAACTTATTTAATAGATGCCAACCCCTATGTGATAAAAGATAATAAAAGCAAAAATAATAAATAAGATAATATGCGAGAATATGAGGCACAAGAAACAAAAATGCATAAATGTAAGGCACATACAAATCTGATCTAGATTGCTATAAAATAAAGTATACCTGGTTGGGTCGATGACGACTAGGGGACTAGACAGGATGAATCTGAGAAACAAAGTGACGGACAGAGAGATATAAAAATTGGGTGAATAGTGGAACAAAATAACAGGTATCTAAGGATATAGAAAATAGAGGCACAAAGGCATATGGATACAAGGATGGTAGAGACTTGAGTTGGACTGAGTTAAGCTGAGAGTGGATGGACTGAAAAGATAACTTACAAGTATAAGGGATGAAAAGTATGGATGAAGCGAGTTTTTGGAGACAATCTGGTCCTGCAAAATGTTAGATGCAAACAAGACAACGATAATATGATAATAACTGAATAAAAAACAAAAATGATGGTAATCTCACAAAGGATGTTCATAAGTGATGAAAACAAGTTAAAAGGATATCTAAGAGGTTCTGTAACTATTGTAAGGATGCTTGGCGCAAGTCACAAGAAATCTTGGCTATTCGCATGCATCGGGAAGAGGGGTGAATGCAATTTTATAGGGATGACGAAGACCTGGATGGGTAATCACCAATCGTGGAAAATCATTCCTTAAAGTGGTGAATGATTGATTTGTTTGAGATATGAGGCTTTTAGGGGTTGGGATAAGTGCTTTAAAGCATGTAGGTAGGTAAGGGTTTCCAAGGGAAGTGTTATGAGTAGGTAGGAGATAAAGATGGGTTAGATAAAAGCTAGAAAAAGCATAGGGATGTAGGTTTAGGTTGTTAGGGATAAAAGCATCCTAAAAAGAAAGCTAATTAAAGATAATTAGGTAATGGAGATTAAGGTAGTTAATGAAGATTAATTATGAATTAAAATTATTAGGCTAATAGGTGGGAATCTAAAGGAAAGAAATGAATTAAATTAAAATGTGTCTAGATAAGACCATGGTGAAAGATGCACGCGTGGGCGGGTTGAGAGTATCGATACCAAATTTTGTGTCTACATTTTCCCCTTTTTATCGCATGGTTTGCACTAGCAAGCCATGAGACAAAAATGATGAGAGATGAAGAGTAAGATGAAGACTAACAAAAGGTTGATGATGAGCTCCCCCTCAAATGAGGGATTAATAATGCAAAGGGGAATCGATGACAAGTTTGAAAGAGGTAGATGGTGAAGGGTGGTGGGAGAATAAAGATGGGTAAAATGATAAGGCGAGGCAAGATGCCCCAAGAAAGAAGGATTTAAACAATAATAGAACCTATGGTGGTGATTCCGATATCACGTTAGTAGGGAATAAAGGATGGTCTCAATGGAGATGGCGGAAATGTTCTATGAACCAATGAGTGGGTGAAAATCACTACAAAATGGAGGGAATCCAATGGGAAACCACTCAAATGGATGCAAGCCATGGGGACCAATGGGTGATAGGAAGACATCAAACTATGTGCAACCAAATGCGAAAATAATGTGAAATCCTTCGTAGATGAGGAATCGATAAAAGGTATTCATCCACAAAGGATGAAGATGGGAGTAATGGCCTAAAAGGAAAAATAAATATAAAAAGGTATGAAATAAGATGCCTTAAGGGGATTGAAATATAGCCAAAAAGGTGGAATTTGAGAGAAAACAAGGATAAATAGATGATGAAATGGTTCCCTAGCAAAAGAGCACAAATATGGCCACAAGAGTGGACTTAAGATGAGATAGATTGAATAAAGAATACGGTGTATATGAGATGATATAATAGATATTGATCAAACTTAATGTGACCAAAGGGTACAAATGATGCTACATCATATCAAGGAGTGCACATGGAAACAATGCCACCAACCGCATTAGAGGTAAACAAGAAGGGAACCTAAGTAACGCAAGGCACATGACCAAAACAAATGTTAGCATATAACCAACAATAGTTAGTTATACCAAATATCATGAAGAAAATATGGATTGAAGGAACTCATAAACCTAACACCCAACATGTGAAAGAGGGTTATGATGTAACTTGTACGTGGGAAGAGGTTTCTCCATAAGTGGCATTCCCTAAATCTATGCCCCAGCTCTAGGAAGGGGAAAGAGAAAACTGATCAATGTGGGAAGTTTGCTAAAAGAAATTTGATCAATGTGGGAAGTTTTCTTAGGATGCTGATAAAATGAAAGGTCGATCAATGAGAAGCCTTCAATGCCTTGATACAAAAGAGTCACCATCCTTTCAGGGTATGGTCTACTTTATACATATGTGATATAGATGGCAAGAGTGATACACATGATAACCTTCCTTCAAGGATCATTTTTTTACTTGATTTTACTTCATAATAATAATTTTTTTTGACATGAACAATTGTCCTTGAGGAGATCCATTTTTGATAACTTTATTTTTGATAAGCATCCATGAATTTTTATTTTTACATGGGGAAGAGCTGGGAATAACTAGGTATACAACCTAAAAGGGGATAATAAATGTACAAACAACACCCTTATACCCTTAACATGGTTCCAATAGGTAAATAAGAGGGTGATAGATGTAATGATCCCAAAGTTCTCACCGAGAAGGGAGTACCTATCCATAAGGAAAATGCTATGGAAAGAGTCGTGGTGCTCATATTTAAGGTCATGCCAAGGAAAGTAACAGTAGACCACATAGTTCCAAATTATTACAATAATAGATGGAAGAGGCTAATGGTGGAGGAATGATCTAAGGATATGACTAAGTGCTCATTGGTAGACATTCACAAGTGCAATGCGCTAAGCGGTTCCACACTCATTTTACCATCAAGGGAGGCTAAACGATAGGATCCTAACCCATAATTATGTATGGTCTAATCCAGTTAGGGGAAAATTTTCCACGTTGTCTCCTCTCCAGAGTAGTAACGTTTTGATTTAAGGACAAGGTCACTGACATTAAAGTCATGATAGGATAGACATGTGAAGATAAAAGCTATACGCTTACCTTCAAGGAAGCAAAAACAAAATGCATCCCTAATGAGACAAAGAGATGGCCAAAAAGTGGACTTAGGATAAGAAAATGGTGCCCCAAAGAAGGGCACAAATATGGCCACAAATGTGGGCTTAGGATGAAAAAATATGGTGCCCCAAAAGAGGCACAAATATGGCCACAAATGTGGACTTAGGATAAAAATATGGTGCCCTAAAAGAGGCACAAATATGGCCACAAAGGTGGAATTTGATGAAAAAGTAGTTCCTCAAAGAGGCACAAATATGGCCACAAAAGTGGACTTGTGATGAGAGAATGGTGCCCCAGAGAAGGGCACAAATATGACCACAAAGATGGACTTATGATGAAAAAGATACTACCGAAAAGAGGCATAAATAGGCCACAAATATGGACTTAGAATGAAAATATGCTGCCCCAAAAGAGGCATAAATATGGCCAAAAAAGGTTGAATTTGAATTAGATAAATTTAAATAAGATTGGATGAGATAAGTTGGATACAGATCATAAAATATACGCAACACCTCAGAAATGAGGAAGCGATAAATATGTGTGTTTGGAGATGAGAAAAATGGCCACAAAAGTGGGTTTAAGATGAAGATATGGTGCCCTAAGAGAGGAAAAAATATGGCCACAAAGGTGGGATTTTGATGAAACCATGGTGCCTCCATAGGAAGCACAAATATGGCCACAAAAGTGGACTTGGGATTAGATAAGATGGTAGATAGATTGGTTGGCTATAATAAGTTGGATAAGGTCAGATGAGATGGGTTGGGTAAGATAAGACAATGTCAAGGATGAAAAGGAATTATTATTCTGCAAACAACCGATCCTAGAATGAAGTCCCCCATCAGTCAAGGGAATTATTTTATGGATAAGGGGATTAATTTATGTGGATAAGATGTTTGGATGAGGAAGAGGATGTGAAAAGATCAATAACAAGGGGGATGCTCCCCAGCGTAAGAGATTATGTTGGTCAACTAAGATGTAGATGGGCTAGTGGATGTTAAAGGAAATTGGATGGGATCATTGGAAGAATGTCGATGATAACCTTAAAGTTAGATTGGATGGATGATTGGGGATCATAGGGGTGATTTGGCAAGGAAAATGATATTGATGAACAAGGAGGACCCTCTTTAGGAGGAATGATGTGTGAGGGAGAGATGATAATAGAGGATGTGAATGAAGGAGGAGACTTATAAAATTTGATGGATGGAGATGTAGAAACATGATTTGGATTGGTTGTAGATAAAATGGTAGATGGAGAAGGACAATCCTCGAGAAGGTCATCTCTCTCAATAAAATCATGGATGATGGTTTGAAGGGCCTTACAATGCTTGGTGTCATGACCTGGGGTATGATGATAAGTGAAAATGTGATTGGAATCAAACCATGATGGCTTCTTACTATGAGGATCAAAATATTTAATAGGAGGAAGCATGATGGAAGATATTCAAATTAAATATCGAAGGGTATCTACGTAGGACCCAATTGAAGTGTTGGGAGGAAGATAAATCTTGTGGGTTTTGATAGGATATTTTGACTTGGATTTAGGGAAGGAGTGGATGTAGATTAGATGGGTAAATTATATGTCTTAGAAGATGAATAGATTTTGGGATGAGGATTATATTGTTTGGATTTGGATTGATCATTGGGAGATGTCTTAGATGAAGGACCTGGCCCTAAAATAGATGGGGGTGCTCCTAGGATGGATTTTGTAACATTGGATTGCTGAGAAGAGGGAATACCTAACTTCTTATGAGGATGCATAAGAGACCTTTGGGGATGTTTACCAAGATTCTTAGATTTTTACCGAGAAGGTTTACCCTTAGGGAAGATAATAGTCTCAATTAGAGAATCTGAAGGTTGTGTGGTTAGTATTGGTGGAGGAATTGATTTTTATTTGATACTATCTAAAGAGGATGTGGAAGTGTCTGATTGTGAGGATGGGATGGGAGGATCATTTGAAGTCAAGGCGAGTTGGAGTGATTTCACAAACTCTTCAAATGATGAGAAATATGTAGGAGGAGAAGATGAAGTCAATGTAGTCACGATAGTTGATGTGATTGGTGCGGGTAGAAGTGAAGAAAGAGGAATTGGGATTGATTCCATGGATGGTATAATAGGTAAGGGTGGAATAGATGTAGATGAAGTAGTAGGTATGATCAAATTTCGATGAAGTGGATGTGATAAGGGATGAATTAGATGAAGGTGTAGGATCAATGGTGGGTGTAGATATGAATGGAGAAAGAGGTGTTTGTATGATGCGATTGATGAGGTCTATGCGAGATGTGGATTGTGTAGGTTTTGGATTGGTTAATGTGGAAATAGTTGGTTGAATACCCTTTGTGTTTGTCTTAGGTGGGGGTGCTTGTTTTAAAAAAAATTCTTCAAGGGGTATCATTGATATTTTTGGAAATTGAGAAGATGTGATTGGTGTGGTAGTGGGTATATATGTGGAAATGGTAGATGTTGAAGGATTAAGTGTAGAATATTGGGGTAAAATAGGTGATGTGGCCATGGGAAAGGATGTAGGAATGTGTGATGAAGATGTTAAGGTAGATGTAAGTGAGTTTGTTGATGGGGTAGATATAGGGGTAGTTATTATTGATGGAGAGTGGGTTTAATTAGGGCGTTTAGGGATATAAGTGATGTAGATGTATGTGTGTTTGATGTTGATGTGGGTAAGGGTTATATATGGTAGGTTGGGGTATGATAGATGTGGATGAAGTGGTAGGTATAGTCAAAGTCGATGTGGATGTGGTAAAGGTAGGAATAGATATAGATGTAGGACAAGTGGTGGAAGTTAATGTGATAGGTGCGGTAGAAGCTTTAGGCACAATGTCTAAGGTATGAATAAATGATGAGGTAGATGAGATAGGTAAGGATGGTTTGATGTATAATATTGATTACATAAGGATTGGATGTGTAATATGTGGAAGGTAGAAATTGATTTGTCGATGGTGGATTAGGAAAGGATTGTTTGAAGATGTCAAGGGGTTGGCTGCAAGATGAGGCAGGATTGTCTATCTAGAGATCCCCTTGATTTATAAACTGTTGAATGCGATCTTTAAAAGAAAAACTTTTCAATGTCATGACCTATGACTTGATGATATCTACGTATTGTGACCCTCATGATACCAAGTGGGTTTGGGGTGTGAGTTGTCAATAGGTCGGATGGGAGGAAGTATGAGGAGGTGAGTTGTCATCAACTTGTTGAAGATTGAACTGTAAGATTCCCCCAAGGGGGTATAATTAGAAGATGGTCTAAAAGTTTTGTGTGAAGGTTCCACGTAAGAGGTAGATGGTTGTGGTTGCACAACATGAGAAGTGGATGGATAAGGATGTAATGTTTGATAAGAGGGGATATAATTAAAGGGTGGGATTGAATAGAAATGTGATGGGATGGGATAGGTTGTGATAATGACTGTTGTTGAGAGATAGGAATATGATGTGATTGTTGAGGTTGAATATACTGTTGTGAGATATGGATTTTAATTGTTGAGTAGTGGGAGATTGAGATTAATGGATAAGCATTCTAGTGATAATATCGGATGAAGTAGGGATAGTCTTGATATGAGGTGGTAGGGGTGGAATAAAATTCACCAATTGAGTGGATTGATAAGATTGAGAGACTGTGGGAGATCTACGAAATAGGAAGTCATAAATGGGGCTAAAAGGAGGACCATAAGAGTTTAAAGGAGTAGGAGATGGAAGTGTGGTTGGTCGAGGGGAAATAGACGAATGAGAGATAGGAGAACTATTTTGAAAAGGGGATCTATTTGAATGACATGGTCTTTACAAGGTTTAGAGATCCAATGCAAAATATCAAGATCATTAGAGGAGGAAATATCATTGGATATATTATAGTGTTGCATTATTTCATCTTGAGATGGGGTATTAATAGGCATGAAATGGGAAAATATTTTTTTATGAATTTTGTTAACAAACAAATCAAGATTTTTTTTATTATCATGATTAATTAGAATATGCGTTACAGAAGAAAGTGGGTAATGAGGTTACCCAAGAGATGGTCATTTAAGGATGGCTTCATTAAGTTATGACTATGGATCTCTTGATATACCCAAAGGTATGTGAGGCCCGAGTCTGTGCAAGATTTCTAACATGGCGTAACACCGTGACGGTTTTCCTATTGGGTGATCAAATCCCAATTAGGTCTACCTAGTATGGAAGGTTGTGATGTGTAAATTGATTTGTGATTTTTGGTTATGTGTGATGGAATGTGAAATGCAACCAATTAAACCCTTACTTATACTAATGAGAAAGAAAGGATGCAAGACGCTCCTTTTAAACCAAATCCAAATGTGAAAGTTTGATGAGGACAAACAAACAAGAAAGGGAAAATACAATGCAAAAAGGAGAAAATAAGACAAAAATGAGAATACCTAGAGAGCACTTTTCCTTTTTATTTGATCTTTAATAAGATGCAAGAAAAGAGTGATCCAAGAAATAAATCACAACACGAAAATAAAAAGGCAAAGATTTTACCTATAGTGTTAGTATAAGATGGAAAAATATAGAAAATAATAAGAAATGTAAAGAATCACCTAAAATCATGGTCCCATTGAGCGTGCAAAAATTTTGATTCAAATTTCTCTTTCTTGTTCAAGTTAATGAGCTAGTACTAAATAAATCCAAACAACTCCAAAATGCAAGGGTTTAAGGTACCTTGAAGGAAGATGGTGATAGAAGGGGTGAAGCAAAGTGGGTTCTTTACAAAGCAAGCTTGATGGATCTGCACAAATAAGACAACTAGAAGAAAAATATATTAGATGGTAGATGGGGGGTTGCCCAATGAATTCAGTTCCAAGAAGCGTTAACTTCCTTAGTGGATGTCAACCCCTATGTGATAAAAGAAAAAATGATAAATAGGATAATATTAAGAATCTAAGCACACACAAAACCGAAAATCGAAATATAAGGCACACACAAATCTGATCTAGATTGATATAAAATAAAGTATACCTTGTTGGGTTAATGGTGAATGGGGGACTAACAAGATGAATCTGAGAAACAAAGTGATGATAGGGAGATTTGACAACTGGGTGAACACTAGAACAAAATAACAGGGATATGAGGATCTAGAAAATAGAGGCACAAAGGTAGATGGATACATGATCGATGGTGACTTGAGTTGACGAGTTAAGCCGAGAGTGGATGGACTGAAAATTCAACCTGTAAGTATGAGGGATGAAAAGGATGACTGAAATGAGGTCTTTGGAGATGATATGGTCCTAAAAATGTTAGATGCAAACAAGACAATGATAATATGATAATAATTGAATAAAATAACACAAAATGATGGTAATCTCATGAAGGATGTTCATGAGTGATGCAAGCAAGTTAAAAGGAGATCTAAGAGGTCTCTGTAATTGTTTTAGGGATGTTCGGGGTGTAAATCACAAGAAATATCAGATATTCACATGCATGCATTGGGAAGAGGGGGTGAATGTAATTTTATAGGGTTGATGACGGTGACAGGTTGGTTTGTCACCAATTGCAGACAACCATTCCTTAGAGTGGTGAATGATTGATTTGTTTGAGATATGGGGCTTTTAGGGATTGGGATAAGTGCTTTAAAGCATGTAGGTGGGTAAGGGTTTCTAGGAAGTGTTATGAGTAGGTAGGAGATAAAGATGGGTTAGATAAAAGCTAGAAAAAGTGTAGGGATGTGGATTTAGGTGGTTAGGGATAAAAGCATCCTAAAAAGAAAGCTAATTAAAGATAATTAGCTAATGGATATTAATGGAGATTAATGAATATTAATTACGAATTAAAAGTGTTAGGCTAATAGATGGGAATTTAAATAAAAGAAATGAATTAAATTAAAATGGGTCTAGATAGGACCATGGTGAAATATGTGCACATGGGCAATCGAGAGTAGAGATACCAAATTTTGGTGTCTACACATAGTTTGTGAAGGCTTCCATATTTACATGCATATCCACCTAGAGAACATGCATTTACATCACACACTTTTCTGTTCATTTTATTTAAAGAAAAATGATACTCTATTTCAACACATGTTGGGGAGTATATTTCCAAAGGAGAGTGTGGAATTAAGCTTGCCACAATATTTATTATATTTCATGATAATTTAATAGAATAGAAAAATGCATGCATATTAAGATCCATTGATCTCATTTTATTATTTAATAGTAGCACAAAAACTAAAAATAAAACTAGAGAAAAATAAGTTACTATCATAATTAACTTCTAAGTGACCAAACAAAGAGTTTTGGGGTTTATTTTTTCAATGACTTATGCATTTTTAACTAACCCATTGTGCATTTAGCAAATCTAGCACCAAAAATTCTATTCACGTCAATATTCATGCCTATTTATAGAGTAGGTCCTCCAACAATTATGATTCTCACTCCACACTTCCAAAAAAACTCTCACGTGCCTTTGCAAGCTCCCCAATATAGTTATAGGTCCGTATTTTATAGGATCGCCTCATTTGAGATTTTTTTTTCCATCTAGGTTTCCAAATGCCCCTCTACTTCACCTACACATCCTAGGAAGTCAAAACACCTAACTCACCTAACAACCACACACAACTAAAATAGTGTCTAGAATCGTATACAAATCAGTAAGGATGCTGAAATATACATCAATAAAATCCACTTTCCATATTATTTGATGGATTTTTATGCCCTAATTTAAATCTCCCATGGCACAATTGAAGGAAGGTGTTGATATGAGGAAGAAAGGATGAAAAATCATATTCATTTTACCATCCATGAGCTCCTTGCACGTTACTTATGGCAGCCACAACATGCGCACCTCCATTCATTCAAAGCGAGAAAAATAAAACCCCCAAAGAAACCTCATCCACTCACTTTGTTTTGTCTCCTTTTTTACTTTTAATTCTTCTCTTTATTTACTTTTAAAATCATGTATTGTTATTATTATTATTATATTAAATGTTTCCTCTCTATTTTTTAATTAAATTTTTATTTACATTATTAATTCATTTTATTAAATCTCTAAAATATAAACTAATTTACTCTCTCGTATGTAAAGCTACTAGGTTCGATAGGATGGAAATTTGGTTCAAGTTCGCTAACGAATGAATTTTGAACTTCAGACTTTGCTAGGGTTTTTCATGCATTCGCTCGCCATATGATATTGTGCAAACTATGCCTCCTTAGCTTTCTTAGAGTTGTCTTGATGGTTATATCATAGTGAAACTTGACTATTTTCCCACCGCTAAGGTGGTAAGTTGCCTATAAATGGCCGTGTCTCCTTCCATTGCAATGACTATTGCAACTAAAGGTTGAAATGACTCCCAAGTGCATGAGGAAGTTTGTTCTAAAATTTTACGATGAGGTATGAAATCTTAATCCTCCCCAAATGTTGTTATTTATTTTAAAATTTTAGACCTTGTGGTTAAGTGTTATCAAACAATTTGCCTTATTGTTTATTTTTGTGGTCGCATTGCGCCGTAAACCTACTTTGATTTGGATAAAAACCATTGGGAGTCTAGTGGTATAATGGTTTGGTGTATCGTAATCTCACCAAGGGTTTTATATTTTCCCTTTTCGTGAGCCTTCTCGACTTCAAGCCCATCCTTCTTAAGGAGGATTGTTGGGTTTAGGGAATACCTTGTTAGTGCTTTCTCATCTGAACTCCAAATTTAGCCCCACCACCAAGTTTTGTTAAAAATTCCCATTTGGATTAAAGTTCTCAATCTTCCTATTCATCTCTGGTCCCTTTTTATATAGATTATGAAACCCATTGGCAAGTGTGATTTTCCATGAACAAGAGCATTTTTTTCTCATCCTAACAAGCATGTGTTCATTGAATTTAACCTTGCGAAAGATCTGGGACCACCTAGATATTCAAGTTGGGTCCTTGCGTATCTCTCAAAAGGTGGTTTATTTTAACCTCCCCAACACATTTTTTTCGTTGGCAAGCCCTGGACCACCGCATTTGTGATTGTTTGGTAATAGCTCATTCCAAGCTAAGAAGTGATGCAACCCATGGTTTCCAAGCCCAAGGATGACCCTTTGATTGATGGTTGGACTATGGTAGGGAATAAGAAGGGCTGGTGTGAAACCCACTCAAGAGGTTTTGTCTACCCCCTCTCCTTCCCCTCCTCCATCCAAGGATGAGTCATGTTTAGAGCCACCACACCATCGGTTTCCATTCCTTCCAAACCCTCGCAGAGCCGGTTTTTATTTCAAGTTCTAAGAATTATGGGAATCTTTCTTCAACCTCTCTTCCTCAAAAATTATCTCGTCGTCCACCTCGGGAGGAGTCCCACAACATGTGAAGGGATAATGGGGCTAAACACCACTCCATTCAAGTCAAGCTTCCTGATTCAGACCAGATTCCACTTGCCAATAATTTTTCCATTCTCGGCTCGGAGGATGGATTTGAGGACGAGCAGAGGGAGTTTGATATGTTTGATTTTTCATGAATTTCATCTCATGGAATGTTCGAGGTCTGACAGAGCCCTCTCAAAAATTTCTGTTCATTTATCTTGCCAACATATTGACAGTTTAGATATTATTTGTTTATAGGAAATTAATTTTTTTGGTTTTTTACTTCAAAATACTCTAACTTGCATTGCCCCAGATTTCACGCATTTTCATACACAACACATTAATGGTAAAGGTGGTGCTAGCATTTCCATTACGTAAATTGTTTTGGCCTTAATCACTTCCTCGGTCCAAGATCCTACTAATCGGGCGGTGTGGGTGATTATGGCTATTAATGATCTTTCTTTTGGTATTCTTAATGTTTATGCCCCTAATGATAATGACTACTGAAAAGAGCAACTTTATAGAAATTGTTAGGTGATAAATTACCTCTCGCTTATTAGTTGGTGTGTGGAGACTTTAATATGATAGAGCATCTAGATGATAAATGTGGTACCCTTCCTATGCGATGGTGTGTCGGTGAGCATGCAGATTGGAATTATTCAAAATCAGATGGGAATTTCGATTCGTTTTAGACGGCGGTAGGAATTTAAATCCCAAACTTGGTATACTTAGACCAATCTTGAGAAGAATATGATCAAGTTTAAAAAGACTCATTGTGCACTTCTTTTAGAGCATTTTTTTTTAATTTTGACACGCAAGGCCCCTCTGCTTTGTCAATGTGTGGTCGATGTTCTTTTTTCATATCACCACCCAATTAAATTTAAGGTTTTTGGTAGGTTCCCTTTCAAATTTCCCACTAATCAATTCTATCTTTATGTCTCTATGTTGAGTCACCCAGGTGGTACTCTCACTCATTTCAAGGTTTAGAACATGGTGCCACATCCACCGTTTGTTGTTAGCATTTGGATCTCATGGTGGGAAGCGGTGATTTAGTGCACCACCTAGTTTCTCAATGGTTTTGAAAGCAAGAGGCCTAAGTTTGTAAGTAAGCTGATTCAACTTTGCAAAAATAATTTAGATGGATCTCACTGTTATTAGAGGTCAATCCTTTAGATATTCCTCTCTAGATTTAGGTAGCTAAAACTGACATAAGCTCAAGCTCATTGAGTCTTATTTGGCCCGTGGTGCTCAGATCCGGTCAAGGCTCCATTAGCTTAAGGTGGGAAACAAAACCTCTAAAATATTTTCAAATCCCTACATACCAAGCATGCTCATCAACAGACCAAATCTATCTATGATCACATCAGCACCTCACGAGCTACCAGAGGTCACACATGCTTTGTTGAGCACTATCGTTTGGTTTTCAAGCTCAAGAGGTTTCGATTGAGCGAGTTGCTGCCTTGTAGAGATGTATTGATGTGGTTCCTAATAAGATTTCCCTAGAGAGTGGGCCATTGCAATGCTTCTCTCACCTTAGACGAAATCCATGTTGCCTTATTATGCTTTGGTGATGACAAATCATCGGGTCTAGATGGTTTCCCATGTGAATTTTACAAAGTGACTTGGTCTTTTGTGGGACCTGATCTGCTTCGTGTCTATAATGAAGCTCTTCAATGCAATTCTCTTGGGAGTTTCATCAATCAAGGCAACATCAAGTTCATCCCTAAAGTTGGCAACCCTGAGTAGATGAATAATTGGTGACCCATCACCCTGCTAAATGTTTCTTATAAAATTCTTGCCAAGGCTTTGGCTCTTCACATAGCATATTTTTGCCAAAAATTGTTCATCCCGAACAAACTAGTTTTGTTAAAGGTCGGTATATTCTCTATAATCTTATAACTATGTGGGAAGACATGGAATGGGACAAGGTGTCTCTGAAGAGGCCCTCATTTCTCACAATTGACTTTGAGAAGGCTTATGATCATATTGAATGGCCATTCATTTTTTCTATGCTCAAATCCCTTGGCTTTGGTGATTTCTTTAGATTAGAAATCAACACTCTATTTTCTAATGCATTAGCTCACCTTACCATCAATGGTCATTAATCCATTGCTATCATCCTCTTTCGTTCTCTAATCGGATAGAGGTTCTCCATCATCAACCTTGTTTTTAGATTTTGATGCTTTAGGGTAATATATTGCACATCATACACCTCAAGGTCACATTTGGGGATTTTTCTTCCTAATCATGTGAGATAACTCATCAATGGTCACTTTTTTGATGATTCCTTCCTCATCATTGATGAGTTAGAATAGAATTTTTCCAAGGTTTTGAAGCCTTGATACATTTTTTCTTACCTCTGGATTGACATTCAAATGACTAAGACTTTGGGTTACCAAAAGTTGTGTACCTATCCGGAATGGTTGAAATATTACCCACGGAGATGGATTGGGCATGATGAGCAATTCAAAATTTTGGGCATTCCCTTGGTGGCGCAAGTGACTCCACCACACTATGGCAGTATGTTATCAATAGAGTGCAAGATAAGGTTTCCCGGTGGTCTTCCAAACTACTTTCCCTAGCTGGTAAATTCCAATTTTGTACATATATTCTCGTTGCCACCCATGTGTATTACTCTGCATGTTGGTGTCCTTCTCACACCTCGTTCGCCAAACTTGCCAAGTTATTGAGGTAATTTATTTGGTGTAAAAGTTTTGGTTTAGTTGGATTTCACAGAGTAGCCTGGGAGGTTTTTTTTCTCCTTCATGATCAAGGTGGTATGGGAATCATTGATGTCTTCCGACAAAGTGTGGCTTTATTTTCTAAATGGGTGGTTCGTTGTTTGTCGGTAATCCATGTCGCGAAATCTTGCTGCGACATTGCATTGTGTCTGGAGATCTATATGGAAAGAAATTTTGGAATAATATTGGGATGCACACCCTTGTTATCACTAAAGATCCGGTCAAAATTACTGGCACTTTTGTTTCCAAAAGTATCTATAAATCCTTTGATATGGTCAAACCATTGATGCGTTGGATTGGCGATTATTTTGCACAGGGATCTATTTTAGTTCTCATAATCTTTAGTGGTCTCCCATCATCAATGATGATAATCTTACGCTTGCAAAAACTCCAGGAATTAAAGCTCTCTAGATTTCTTGCAAGGGCATTCATACCATTCAGGACTTGGTTACTCGCAAAGATTGGGTGCCTTGTCCCAAGCTCAAGTGGCGAAGGTTTCCCTAGAGTTCACTCATTTAAGGAGCTTCTTGCTCACTGGGAGAGTGCACCCTACACTATGAGTCAGGTCTTGCCAAATCCTCTACTACCACCACCTCGTCCATCGCCACCTCGATGACCACCACCTACTGAGGACCATGCCATAGAAGTTGCTCATGTAGTCAATGTTCGACTCTCCTCGGGACGCCATTCAACTCCATCATTTTATATACTTGGCTGGAACCCACCTCTAAGGGGAAGGGTGTTGATCATTCTCCATGGTGGGACTCTTCATCAATCGGACATATAGACTATAGTTAGTTCTCCTCCCCTAGATGGGGAATTATGGTTCCTTTACAAATGCTAGATGTCAGACCATGATGGTTGGAAGGTGGATCCTCCCTCGGTCGAACCGAATAGTGGGGTGTTTATCCCTCCCGAGATGACCCTCTTCCTCCTAGTCTTTGCGACATGCTTGATTTTCGCATGTGTGATTTTTCTTCTCTATTCATTGCTTGCCCTCTCGGGTGTTTTTATGTATCCCACGTGGTGGTTTTTTTTTTCCTTTTTAGTGTTTAGTTGTTTCCTTCATGGTATTTTGTGGGATCGTGAGTTTTCCGTCGTCCCTGCTATTATAAATCTCTTTATTTTATATTAATATAAAGGGTAGTTCCCATAGTAAAAAAATTCACATTAAAAAGGATAGAATATGAGAAAATAAATCGTTTATTTGTTATTAATATTTCACATTTTGATTTAAAATTGATCACAAGTCTAAAATCCAAAACACACAAGATGACAACCAAGTAACATCCAATGTCCGTCGATGCATTTACAAAATCGCTTATTACCCGATGATAATATTTGTTAAAAGTTAATGGTTAAGTGGGATATCTTAAACCCTTGGTACATTTATGTAATTAATTAATAATATGATTTATTATTCATTAAAATGGGTTGAATACCAAGTGTAAATAAATAAAAACATAATTGTTTATTACTTACTATTTATTCTTGGGTAAATATGGACTTGTTGGTTACAATGGTCACATCCCTTCATCCCCATTATAAATAGGATTTTACCCCTATTGTAAGTTACACTTTGAAAATAATGGGACAACATTTGAGAGAATTATTTTTAAAGGCTTTGGAAGAATTTTTATTAAAGAGGAAGTGAGAAGGAGGAAAGTTATGTATTAGGGTGAATAGTTCTCATATATGAAATCATAATTGTGGGTTTTTTACCTCTCAAGATTTTTCCCACATTAATATTTGTGTATGTGTTAATTTATGCTTTTCTAATCATTTACATTCTATATATCTTGTGTATGTATTGCTTTATATATTCTAACATGGTTTCAAAGCATGAGGTAATGTAGAGGATTAACAATCGAAAAGTAATCTGCATTGATTTTTAGGAAAAATTAAGTTATTTTTCAATCTTGGGTGCCATGGTTCATCCTGGTAATTAGAAATATTGATTTATCCACCAAAAATTCATTTTTAAATCTCTATTCTACTTTCCTTCAAGCTTTCGGGAAGGTTGGCAAAGTTTAGAGGTCTCTGGTGGCTTAGATAAGTTTTATAAGTAATAACATTGTTGCATCTACATGAGTGACATACAAATATACAAGTACATGTATGAATTTTTTTCGTATATAGTTTGGATAAAGTATTTAGAAAACAATAAATTTATTAAATCTTTAGTTTTCATAAGTAGCCTTTGTCTTGTTTTAACTAGAATTTTCCAAAACGTTAGAAAGAGTAATTTGTATATACTTTTATAATATATATATATATATATAATAAAGTTCAAATATAAATTAGCGCATGTAATTTATTAACTAGTCTCCTATAAGGGTTTATGAATCTTATTTTTCTAAAAGCTTGTAACTAGGGTGGTTAAGTGTTCAAAGCCTCCTAAAAAAGTATTTCCATTTGATTTTTAGTTAATTAAATTGAATTTCCTTGTTTTTGGTTTTTGTATGCCAAGTTTCTCACGTGTAAACCTTTCTCTAATGTTGTTTTCTTTTGCAACATTTGACCTAATGAACCTCTTGTCAACCATAGTCATATAACTAGTCATTATTTAGGTTTTAGAACCTTCCAAATGAATTGGTGTGGTCTATTTTTTTGTTTTGAAGCTTCCTTTTATAATTTTTATATGTTTTAATCATAGTGTTTAAATAGTTGTTATGTGTGTGACACTTGTGACACATAAATTTGTGCATTTTGCTCCATTTTTTCACATTGTTTAGAATATATTTTAAAATATATCAATTTTTACACTTATAATTTGATTTAATTTAAACTAAAGTTCAAATTCACATTAAAAAGAGGATTCAAGTTTAAGCATTAGCTAGTGTTATATTTTCATTCTTAAAGGGAAGTAATGGCTTCGCCTAACTTGGTATTAGAAAAATATAAAATACTTAATGGATAAAACTATAATATATGGAAAATTCACACTAAGGCATAATTTATGGCTCAAAATTTATGGAGCATTTTTGTCGAGATTGAAAAACCCCATCTGGATGATATGTCACACCTAATCTTTCAAATACATTTCAACATAAATCGTAGGAAGCAATGTCGATTATATTGTAAAGTGTTAAGGATGAATTCTTACTCCATATTGAAAATCAAGAGTCTCCCAACGATGCTTGGAAAATCCTTGAGTCCATGCATGAGGGCACTCGTCTCTCTAAGATTATTAAGTTGATCCTTTAATTTCTTAAGTTACACCTATGAAGGAAATGAAAAATTGTTAACTTTCTTGCTAAAATTAAGAATATTAAAGCTTAGTTAGATGGTTTCAATTGTAATTTAATTCAAGATCAATTGTTATATTTCATTATTCAGTTAAATATTCATGAAAATTTTCATAATTTTATTTCAATCTTTAATTCAAAGTACCAAACAGAGTAAGATATCCACGAACTTACTACCATGTCCGCTAACTTCCGATCCAAGAAGAGCAAGTGATGTCTAATTTTGATTCTAAAGATAATGCCACTCATGAAATTCTCACTCTCAATCCTAGTTCTGAGAACAATAGAAAATAGAAATATAACCCTATTTTTTCCAATGGTAAATATGGGAATAAGAAATCTGCAATAGGAATCATAAACCTAAGTTTAATGGGAATTGTAATTTGTGTGGTAAATTTGGTCATAGAAAGGAAAATTTCTATAAAAAAATATGGATTTGATAATAAAAATTCTAACAATAAAAAAGGGAAGAAATATAATCAAAACCATCAAAAGAATTAAAACAACAATCAAGAACAAAATTCTAATGTTATTGCATTATATGTTGCCTTGTTTGCTTCTAATGAGAATGAGTGGATTTTAGATAGCGGTGCATCACACCATATGACTTTCTTATCTAACATTTTATCTGATACTAGAGATATTTTTAAAAATATTTATTTAGGAGATAATTCATTTTTAAAAGCAACTAAACAAGGAAATGCTAAATTTGCAAATGTTGTTATTAAAGATGTCTGTTATGTACCTAAACTTAAGAAAAAATTGTTATCTTTTTCTCAACATACTAATGATAATTTATTTGTAAATTTTCTTAAATATAATTGGTCCATTAGAAATCAATTTGGTTCTTTGATTGTTGATGATGTTCAAAAAAATTATACATTTTTTCTCGCTTCTTTTCGCATGTTATCTTTCATCGCATAGTAAAAATGAATCTCAATTATGGCATGAAATATTAGGACATGCTAATTTTATATGTTTACATGATATGTATACTCATAATATTGTTTTTGGTATTCCTTCAATATATTCTCATCATGAAACTTTTGAAGGTTTCTTTTGTGGTAAGCAACATATTAATCCTTGTCACAAGAATCATGATGTGAATTCCTCACATCCTTTAGAGTTAATTCATAGTGATGTTGCAGTAACTCTTGAATTTTTATCTCTTATTGGTATTTTATATTGTGTTACATTTATTCATGATCATACTAGAATGATTTGGTCATATTTCATTAAAAATATATATGAAGTGTTGTCTAAATTCAAAGAGTTCAAATATATTTTTTAAAATGCTGCTAATTTTTCTATTAAGAGATTAAGATAAGATAATGGTGGTGAATATATTAATAAATAATTTGATTCTTTTTCATTAGTTTTTATATTCAAAGGGAACTAACAGTTCCCTATCCCCTCAAAGAAAATTATATTATTGAAAAAAAAAGAATTGAAATGGCTAGAACAATGTTCCATTCTACAAATTTTCATAGTTTCTTATGGGTTGAAGCCATGATTATTGTTGTGCATATTCTAAATAGAGTCCATACTAAAGCTTTAGGTCTTTATAACCCTTTAGAAATGTGGTATAAAAATAAATCTATATGACTCACCTAAAGGTTTCATTGACCCTAGATAAGAACATTATGTGTGAAAGTTTTAAAAACTCTATATGGTTTAAAACAAGCTCCTCGAGCTTGGTATTCTAAAATTACTAGTTATTTTAAAGAACTAGGTTTCTCTAACTATTATTTTGATAATGATCTCTTTGTTAAAGTTGAAAATGGTCATTTAATCTTAATTGTATTATATGTTGATGATCTTTTGATTACTGGCAATCTAATTAGTTTAATTCATAAATATAAGGATAAACTAAGTCAAATGTTTGAAATGATTGATTTAGGTGTTCTACATCAATTTTTAGGAATGGCTATATTTCAAGATAAAAATTCAATTGTTGTATCACAATCTTAGTATGCACATAATCTTCTTATTAAGTTTAATATGTTTGATTGTAAGTCTACATCCACTCCTATTGAAGTTGGTGTTAATCTTGATCCAAAACCTGCATGTGAAAAAGCTAACCCTACTTTGTATAGACAAATTGTTGGTAGTTTAATTTATCTAACCATTACTAGGCCAGATATTTTATATGTTGTTGGTGTTTCTTCTAGATTTATGTAGGATCCATATTTGGATAATTGGAAATTAGCAAAGAGAATACTTTGGTATATCAAAGGAACTATAAATTTTGGTTTATTTTATTCTTCCATTGATAATGCTAATTTATATAATTAATATTATTCTAACCATGTTCGTGATACTATATATCATAAATATACTTTTGGATACGTTTTTAATTTTGGTTCAGTGTTATCACTTGGAGCAATAAAAAGAAACCTACTTTTTCTCAATTATATAGAATCATAGTATAGAAGTTCCATGGAAGATACTAAAGAAAACATGTGGTTATGAAGGTTGTTAAGAGAAATTAATTGGGCTCATAGTACCACCCTTCATTTTGATAACCAAAGTTGTATAGCTTTGACAAAAAAATCTAATACAACACCAACGAACTAAACATATTTAAGTTCATGTACATTTTATCTAAGAGAAAGTCCTCAATGCTGATATTAATCTACGCTTTTTCCTTCCGACGAACATGTGGTAGATATCTCTATAAAACCATTAGTGCTACCAAGTTTTATCATTTTTGTGTAACGTTGGCCTCTCAAAGTTTCCATTAAAGGGAAGTGTGTATGATCATTTCACTTCCTAACGACCTTGTGTTTCTTCTTCTTCTCATTGTAAAGCATTGTAATAAATCATGTTATGTGATGTTAGTAAATTTCGTGTGGAAGTTTTAATTTTGTACCCTAATACTTAAAAGCATATTATAATGGAGGTCCTTATGTTATAAAATTATCCAAAAATGCTTGGATGATTATTCATGAGAAATTGTGAGATGTAGTCTCATGATCATGCTAGCCTAAACCTACTTTAAGTGGTTTATGGATTATAATTCCTTTTGTTTCAAAAGGTGATGTTTGGCATGATGAAGGTTTTTTAAAAAACACTTCAAATTTGTACATAGTATAATTCCTTTATTAATGTGATGATGACATTATATCCCCCACATAGAGTTAAGGGGGAGGTGTTAGAACATATAGTAGCTAAGTGGGATATCTTAGAACATTAGTACATTTAAGTAATTAAATAATAAATGATTTATTATTTATTAACATGGGTTGAAAACCTCGTGTAAATAAATAATAAAACATGGTTTTTATTACTTGTTTTTTTTTATTGTTAGGGAAAGATGGACCTATTGGTTACAATGATCACATACATTCATCTCCATTATAAATAAGGTTTTACAAATATCGTTAATTACACTTTTGACATACTCGAGAAAACATTTTAGAGAATTGATATTTGTGGATGGTAAATATTTTGTAATTTTTTGCGAAGAAGGCTTATCGTAGAGGAAGTGAGGGAGGATGTATTGGGTGAATATTTATCATATATGAATATCATCTTTATGGGTTTTTACTTCTCTCAAGGTTTCCCACGGTAATAATTTTGTATGTGTTCATTTATCTCGTGCTAATATATGCTTTTGAATCATTTAAATTCTAGGTATTATATGTATGTATTTTTATATATTCTAACAATCTTATAATGAGGTATGATACCCAAAACATCCCGAGATACTTGGTAAGGTGTTTGCAACTTAGTTTGCCTCTCTCGAAAAAGGAAGGTATTTTGAGTAGATTGAGTTACAAGAGTAAGTCCACACAACCCAAATTATGGTGTTTGGAAGGACACATCATTTCAAAAAGAACTCATACCTTCATTGACTAGGTGTAATGGAGTGGAACACTACAACTATTGTATCAAATAACACTCAATGAATTGGTGTATGAAATTAGGAAACTGCATTTGAGATCTACGTGATCGTGGGGATATTGAACATGAAGGACATAAAGCCTTAAAATAACATAACACAAATCTTGGGATATACAAATATACCTTTTCTAAACATGGTCAAGCTAATAAAAAATAAGATCAAGGTAAAAATCTCAAGCCAACAATGTCAATTGTGCAAATAAGAAAACTTCACCATCCTATGCTACCCACATTGATTTTATGAACCCCAGTGAACACTATGTTGTCAAATATAAAAGTTAAAAAAGCATATATTTTTTTTTCACAACTAGGCATAATAAGATCATTTTCCGATGGCCTCCTTTTCCTACTCCTAAGGACTAGTACAACCTTCTTGAATAACTTGAGAAGAATCATGTATATATAGATATCCATCTTAAATCTTCTCAAAAGTGTATATTTTTGCAATGACATCTTGTAAAAGGTTCCCAAGATTCTCTAATTACATTAACCCATTCCAATTCTAATACTTGGTTATACATATATCTCCTAACTGAAAAATCATCTTTAGCTAGTCTCGATGCTTCTCATGATAATCCATCTCATCACCTTTCACTCTATATTAAATATTTTGTTACCCACCATAAAATAAAATAGGAACTTATACAAAATAGGTTAGTTTTAAATATTTGTACTTTAAAACTCATCAATCATCTAGGGAATTAAGACACCACATTGGATCTGAACATCAACACCATCAAAGCATATGACAATTTTGAGTGATAATTTATAGGAAATATCTCTCATCCACTTAAATTTGGGTCAGAACCCACCAAACCCAATTTCATGTCATTACTATTGATCTCTCTTATAAAACCCTCATTGAACACCATGCACCCATTCCATTTAATTTTTCCCATCCACCCACCACCAATGCATGAAGTTCTTATTTTAAGGAAAATAACTCACAATCCTTGAAGATCCCCAACCCTTTCAATACTACAAAATTTTGGAAGGATGCTACCTTAGAGCTAATATTTTCTTGAGAAATAACATTACTTCTAACTTATAAACATCATGATCTAATTACTCTTCATCCCACATCCGTTGTGATGCAACTCCATCCTAATCCAATAATCAATTGACATTTTTTTGAATACGAGCTTTGTAATGCCTTTCATGTCACCAATCTCCCCTTCTAACCTAGAAGTCATATAAGGCCCAATATCATAAGAGAAAAGAAATGGAATTTCATCACTTTAGATCTTTTGTAAAAGGAGACTTCCTTTATATGAATATAATGGCATCTCCTCTAGCTTCTAGTTGTATAATGACAAGTTATCTTCATGTTTTTGATCTCCCAAACATCACATCACAAATAAGATATTTTAAATCATGAATTAATAAGGATGAGAACTAGAAATCAATGAGAAATGTATCCATAAACCCACTCTGGTTCACTCAAATCTAGATCACTATAGCATAGAATTGAAATCATTAAGTAAATTACATGATGATTTCAATGACACAATTTCTATTAGTAAAGATTCCTCTTCGACGTCGACACTAGGTCTACTTGTAGTCTTTATGAGGATTTTTATGCCACAAATATTTTCTATGATACTTCTATCCTAACCATGCATTCTCGACCTTCAATACCCCAATGATATTAACTACAACTAACAAGATCACATGACAATCAATTTCTTTAAAAATGAGGAAGATAACAAATGATTTATAGGAGTATGAGATAATATCCCACCGAGGATCATAACAAAGGCTTTAAAATTAACATAGTTGCATCCGCATACTTTGGGGAAGAATTTGAGTTCCTTACTCAAAATATATTTTAAAAAATGGAAAAAACTAGCCTTTATCACATTCGGATGCCAATTAATGACACTTCGTTAGTTATGATCCTCTTCAAATCAATTAATTAATTATTATTAGTTAATTAATCCTTTTAATAATGAATTTAATCAAGTAAACCCTTTTATGGGATAAATTCCGCTTTCAAATGCTTCAAATCATATCAAATTCCTCATAAATCACCTCCAAATAGCCTAAAAATCTTATTCCAACCTATTAATTAATCCTAGTTGATTAATTAAATCATCTCAATTCCCATGAGTTTCTAATCACTCATTAATTCTTCTAAGAACGCTTAAAAAGTATGAAGATACTTTATCCTTTATCCCACATTAATTGGGATTCAAGCTTCTCCCAAATGGAAAGCTATATAAAGGACCAAGCTCCTACCTTCACACCTTACACCATGATTTTGATAATATTTCATATAAAACATATCATTAAGAGCCTTCTCCATTTGATTTGGAATATCTTGCTCATCTTTACATCTATTCTTCATGCTTTATTAGTATAAGAAGATTTAAACATGACCTCTGTAGCCATTTTAGTGAGATCCTTTCATCATCTTGAAGCAACAACACAAATTTGATTGCTTATGATCTTCATAGGTTCATAGTTTTAAAAGCAATCATACATTCTAGTAGGAATAGTTGGAAATTAGATGATGTTCTTCATTTATTAGATAGATTCCATTAAGATTTAATCATGATGTACTTAGTAAATTAATTTAGTTTAGAAGCTACTTGGTGTTAGTTTCTTTTGCTATAGCTTAGTTAATTTAGTATGAACACATTTGGCACGCTCGATGGGACATACTCCATTATCCTTTGCATTCATTTTCAAGATTTGTAGATTAGTTTCAATTTTGGTTACTAACCCTCATTTTAGCATATTTTAGATAAATATAGTGTTTCTTAACTAGATTAGTTGAGTTTGCCTTATTTTGTTGCTCTTTGCAGCTATAAAGGAGGTGAGGTGCTGCCAAATTTGGATCAAATTGCCAAAGTTTTGAGCTTTTGGAAGTTTTTTATTGATAAATTCCATGTTTTTGGTGACCTATAGGAAGTTTTCATTTTTGTTAAAAGGAACATGGTTTTGTTAAAGGGCATGTGGTTTTGATCAAAGGTGTGCGGCTCCATTCGAAGTCACGTGGTTACATTCACAAGCATGTAGTAGTGTTCCTCCTGTGGCATTGGCATTCTATAGGATTTTTTGGTCCTTGTGTACAATGTGTGGTATCGTCATCGTGCCCGCAATGGTGTCTCTCAACCCGTGGTTATGTTGCACTAATTTTTTCCTCCTTGTAACAGCCTTGCAGTTTTGTGTCTACGATTGCCTAGGTGTTACATTATTTATTTCTCTATCACTAGCTCATGGTTTTGTGTATATGCTCACGGTTTTGTGTAGATGCTCGTGGTTTTGTGTAGATTTTTATGTTTTTGTGTATAATCTTTCATTTTTTTACATAGGCACACAATAACATTCTACGTCAATTTTGGTTAGGGTTTCAAAGTTTTAGATTCTGGTTTTTGACATTTTCTGTCATTTTTCAGGGTTTCTAACTTTTGTTCTTGCAGTTTTTTTATTTAGATAAGTTTTTCTAACATGTATAATGCTTTGATGAATTTCATGTTTCCATGCTTTACTTAAGTTAGACTAAAGTTTGTGTATGCTCTTCTCTTGCACCTTAGGGTGATCTTGAGAATCAAAAGTAACTTTAGTTTTCATTTTTCTAACATTGCTTGTTAAATTGGAAACTTAATATTTCATTTTTTTCTTAAGGAAATGAACCTTATTCAAAGCATTTTTATGGTCCTTTGATTTAAATTTTCCATTTATATCTAGTTAGGATAAAGTTTGTGTATGCTCTTCTCTTGCACATTTTGGTGATCTTGAGAATCAAAAACAACTTTAGTTTTCTTTTCTAACATTTGGTTCATTAGAAACTTAATCATTTTAATTGTTTAAAGGAATGAATATTTTATCAAGCATTGTTTAGATTACATTTTATTTAATGTTTTCCTTTGCATTTATCTAGTTGAATCAAATCATTGTGTATGCTCTTCTCTTACGTCCTTGGATGATTTTGAGAATCAAAAGCAAATTTGGTTCACTTTCTATTGGAAACTACTAAATATTTTATACAGGACCTAATCCACTTTTCAAAGACTTGGGATATAAAAACTCTAACTACATGTGTGTTGTATGTTTCAATGGTGTATTAAACCTCATTAAGATCAAAGATAAAAAATACACCACTTTATTCAACACACTATGTATTTGCAAGTTTTGGTTAAGAGCTACGGCTCATCCACTTTAAACTAGGGAAGTATCTTGGCATAATCCATAAAATCATTGTGAGGATTACCCCAAGAACCCCAAAGTAGTCCACACCTTGAGAGAAATGGTGGACAAAATGGGAAGTGCCCCACTACCCAATTGACTAGTACACCTTTGTGAGATTAGTGTCAAAATTATCTTTCACGACCCTAGTGTGATACAACTAAATGTAATTTATTTCTCATTATATCAAAGGGGGTAAATTAAAGTCGAGATACTCCTTAGATATTCCTAACGGGATTTTCTTGGCAAACCATGCTTGCAGAGGTAGTTTGTGACACCTAGAGAGTGAACTAATAGGAAGCTTTTGGCTTGGGGCCAACTTGACTTTATCCAACGTGTTCTATCGAGATCTCACGAAGCAATAACTTATTTTGGATTCAAAACCTTGTTATTTCGAACAAGGAGAGATTTTATTAAAGTTTTGAGCCTAGTGTTATTCATCACAAAATTTACAAAGTGTTACTTTGTCCTAGTTTTTCACTTGTCTTAAGACAAGGTGAAACTCTGCCAAAGTTACACCAAGTATTTTTCATCACCACTTGGTCTACTCCTTTGTTTTCTTGTTTCCCATTTGGGACAAAAGAGAACATACATACATAGTGTTATCAAAGATTGTGTCCACCACTTTTGTACCCGCTTATATCCTTATTATGACTATGATAGTAAGTTGAAAGTGTGTTAGTGCGTCTTTATATCTTGGTAGCCATTATCTTGATACTTGCGTCAATATTATCATTATGTAGTGAGGTTGTCTCATCATTGGCTTCCTTTGAGTTGTTGCACTACTCACATATCAATAAAGTTTTGGTACTTATTTCTTGTTTCCTTTGTGAAACTTGGTCTAATTCTCTAAGTTGTATTGTTATGCTACTCACATAAATAACTTCTTGATATACTTAGACTTAGTTTTCATCCCAGCATTGCCTTGAGTTTTGGAAAGTGTCATCACTACGCTGCTCGCATTTTGGTAACATCATTTTTATACTAAAATCTTACTTTGTCTACAAAGCTTGATTAACGTGTCCAAATAGTGTTGTTGTGTTGCTCACATTTGTAGCCTCCATTTTCAAGACTTGGAATTTTTTTGTTTCTAAACTTGTTTTAGTATACCTTGTTTAGAGATCACGTCAACACTTACTTAGTATTTAGGCCTTGTTTATTCTAAATTTGACCTAAGTGTTGATATTGTTTTGTCATTATTTACACCAAAACTATCTTTGAGAATGTAGGGAGTAGCTATTCTTTTGATTGGATCATATTCTTGTACTTGATTGTTTTGTCCTAGATACTTCTTGCTATACGGTACCTTAATCAGTGTGTCATTCTTTATTCTTTGGTATTCTTGGTTCATATTTCCTTGATCCTTTGGATTGGTTTCATTCATTGTTTGACATTCTTTATGATGATTTGACATGTTACATTGCTTGGTTTGTCCTAGGGTCCATTTTAAATCAACCTTAGTAAAAACTTCTTGTTATGCCTCCTATCAAAAGGATGGGGCATCAAAAATTAGGGTCAAATCCCTTTGTAAATGACAAGATAAACCCAATTTTTGAAGACAACACCATGGTTGATCATAGTGGTGGTGAGGAGAATTCTCCTTGGGTAGAATTTGAATTTAGCCCCGCCCAAATAGATAACTTCTTGTTTCAAAATAGACATGAGGTCCTTATGTGTGTTGTAGAGTTAGGGGACAATTTGTAATCTATAGTTGATCCTATCTCCTTGCCGGCATGGTTCAAGAAGAGGAAGAAGTAGAGCATCCTCTACGTAATGTTGATGAAATCCTAAACCTAGGACATGCTTCTACTTCCGGCCAAAGGAATGAGGAAGAAGTGCCTTCTCAAAATGATGGCGGTTATCACATCCCCATTGTCAAAATTCATTGTGAGGATCATGAAGAACATGCTAATCATGAGCAACCTCCCTCTTGTGAAACTCGTAAAGAGATACCAACCCAAGAGGTTACCTTAGAACAACAAATACAAGCCCTTTCTCACCAATTGGAAAGTTTGGCTTCACATGTTAATAAGGAATCAACGAAGACTCCTAGACAAGAAAAACCTGAATTTCATATCAGGATTTTTATACTAAGACTCCTAGGAAAGAAAAACCTAGGGCTTCACATCAAGAATTTTATACTAATACTCCTTGTCAAGAAAACATAAAGAACAATATGAGGAGTTAGACACAAATAATCATAGTGGGGAAACAACTAGACTTATCCATTTGTATAAACCAACATCACCTACACAAGGGCAAGTCTTTAATCAAGAGTGGTTATCCATGAAGAATGCCATTACTAATTTACAAGAAGGAAACATAGGCAATAGTAAAAAGTATCAGTTTGAGGAGATATGCCCATATCCCTTCAATAGGGCTATATTACAAGTACCTTTTCTGTCGCTACTTTGATTGTCCCAAGTTTGAAAAATATAAGGGCAAAGGTAATCCAAGATACCACATTAAATAATTTTATATGGTATGTCAAGAGGTCATGTTTAGTGATAACTATCTCATTCTATTTTTCCCATGGATTTTAGGGGGTCAAAAACTCGAATGGTTTTTACATATACCTAAAGGGTCCATTTCTACATGGCGAATTAGCAGAACACTTTGTATGTCACTTCTCCTTTAACATGGAAAATGATGTTACCATGATAGATTTATGTAATACAAAATAACAAAACAATGAAATCTTTGTTGGTTTCTTACAAAGATGGCGAGGGCTCGCTAGTCGCTTCCCTTGCTCCATACCTAGAGAAACAACCTGGTTAGTTAGCATATTTGTACCTAACTTACACCCCGAGATTACTTTCCACTTGCAGATGTATTGTGGAAACACATTTGAAGAGGTTATAGAAAAAGGTAGTCAAATTGAAAAAGTGTTGTTAGAAAAAGGGACTTTAAAACCCTCTTCACGTGATAATCACGATTCAAATCCTAACAACAAATCAAATTTCGTTCCAAAAAGAACAAGAACATCATAGGTCATGGTATAACGGACTCCAAATGAGTACATGAAGTTCAAAACCATGCTCCTTTGAAACTTTCTAAGGGACCTTTGGCCCCTGAGTACAAACGTCATGCTTTCACCCCTCTATTTGACTCTATGTCGTTCGATATTAAAATAGTTAGAGGTGGTCAACATGGTTAAATACCCAAAAACTATACCCTATGAGATGACACACCTAATCCATCGTGGTTTAGAGAAAATTAATATTATGTGTTTCATCATGTCAAGGGTCACAAAACTGATAAATGTTTGAATTTGAAACACTTCATATAAGAATTAATTGATAGTGGTGATGTGGAAATGGATTCCTCTACCCCTAGTAAATCTGCCAATGCAAACTTGGGAATTTACAAAGAACCTTTCCCCAAGCATAACAAAGGAAAGGAAAATTTGGATCAAGGACAGTCGTCCCAAACCAAAAATGCCAACTATGTTGCAAAAATGAATAATCCTTTTGATGCCCTAATTAGTTGTGTTAACCCACCTTTTAAGCATATCAACACCATTAAGATTAAAACAAAGGATTGTGTCATGGAAACGCAATGTGCTTGCCTTGTTATTTCAAAACCTCCTCCGTCTACCACTTAGGAAAGTCATTATGATGTTTTAAAGAAACTTGAGAAAACTACTACTAAGATTTTGATCTTAGATATTCTTAAAATCTCTAATTTTCAAAAGGAAATCCTCTGTAAAACATTATAGGGGTCAAGAGTGTCAATTAATATTGACCCTAAACGCTTCCAAGCCATGATCACGCAAATTTCTCCAATAGAGCACATAACCTTTAGTCATGAAGAGATTATGAAGAGGATCCTATCCATAACTTAACCTTACACATAGAGGTCATTATCAATCTTAAGAAGATAAAAAGGGTGCTTGTGGATGGCAGAATGGGTTTGAATATTTACACTATGAAACTAGTTTAGCAACTATGTTACACTGAAATTGATCTAGAAACTAACATCATTACCATCAAGGCATATGACAATGAGGAACGAAAATCAGCCGACATGATCACTTTCTCGCTAGGAGTAGGGCCTACTACTCATGATACTAAGTTCCATATTTTAGACTTGGAGCTTCCTTACAACATACTACTCGGTTGCCCATGGATTCACGCCATGCAGGCCATACCTTCTACGTATCATTAGTGTTTGAAGTTATTTCATGAAGGAAAAATTATCACTATTCAAGGGGGATCCTCAACCCTTTTCTCATTGTAGAGCATTGTCAGGTTATTTCCCACCACTTATGAATGTCCTTCTATAGATATGGCCATTCCAATTCAATCGAAGGTGCTCGCCTCACAAGTTGATCTAGATACCTTATCTACCAATGATAACGGTGCTTCTACATCAGATTCTCCTTTTGCTTCATGGGATATGAAATTTGTTACAAATGGTTATGGAGAATATGATCTCCAATAAGCCCTTTTAGTTTCCAAGCTCCCCTTATCACCCAAAGCACGTGGTAGGCCTTTCCATAAATATCAATGGTCCAGAGAAAATTGTAGCATAGACACTTTTACTCCTAGTGGTTTATTAGCAGATGAAAAGATTCTTAACAATATCATCTCCCAACCTTTGGATGATGAGATGGCTCCATGTTACCAATCACCCAATTACCCAAATAAAATTATGTATGTTATGGGATTAAAAGGATATGGGTGCAGCATAAATGAACAAGGTATGCGGGAAGCTCTTCCAACACCACTATTATCCAAAATTCACCCCCAAGGTAATTTTGATAACTTGCACAATTTCTTCAGGCTTGAGCAAGAAGAAATGGTTTGAGGCCCAAAATCAAGTTTTGAGGGATCACTTGGATTTTCTCTAACTTCCCTATCCAAAGAAAAATCCAAGGAGTTAGTGAAAATTACAAAAATTTAAAAAAATGAAGTCAAGGGCCTATTTTAGTGCAAATTGGGTCTGAGGGCTATGGATGGAACCAATGCAGATCATACTGTGGTTTTTGTACCAATTTTTGGGCCTAGAAATGCTAAAGAGGCAACCAAATGTGGAAAAATTAGATAAAAATGTCCCTGTGTGGTCCACGAGACAACTAGGACAAAAGTACCCGAAATGCCTAAAAATATGATTTGGTCACAGCTAGTTCATTGTATAAAAGGTGGAAAAATTTGTTTCACGCATGGTCCGTGGGACAACTGGGACAAAAGTACGCATGGGAACCGAAAAAGCTGAAATCACCACGCCAAAGCGTTGCGGATATGGTGGGAGTCAATGACCCACCTGGCCCGATCAACGATGGATGAGTGGGGATAGAAAATCCCGGATCGGGTGATGTGGAGAAAAGAGGTATGCACGTCCAAGTGCCACAAGGGCATGAGTTCCTAAAAACCCGCAATCCGGGCAATCCAAAGGGAAAGTCAATGCCCGACCCCCAAACTTAAAATGGTCATAACTTTTGACCCAAAGCTCTGATTTTCACAAAATTTTACTTTTCAAAAAGGGCATGATGGGTAGATGGGTTAAAAAATAAACATCTCTAGCTCCAAAAAGGTTAAATGCTCAGTCCTTCAAATGCAATAAATCCATGGAAAACCCAAAATAGCTGCTCACACTTAGAAGACCATAACTTTTGTAATTCTCAGTGGATTTACGCAAAATTGGTCTAGTTGGAATCATAATTCCAAGACCAACACACATAAATCAAGAAATGTAGAAATTGATGAATTTTTTGATGCTGATTTTTCTAAAAACGTGTCCAGGTTCAGAATAGTGATTTTATTGGTGGTTGTGAGAACATTTAATGAAGCATGGGCATACATTTTTCACTGCTACAAGTTATGGGACAATATGGGGAGCCTTTTACAAGAAACATACCATCATTTCACTTAATTGATTACCTCTTGAAAGTTGTGGGAAGTAAAATTTTGGGATTTTCATTTCTCCCTCTCTCTCTCCTCTCAAAATTCTATAAATTAGAGTGTTGGGCTCATTGTAAGAGGATGGTTTTGAGTAGCAAAACTCTGTTATTTTTTTTTGTGAAGCCAATGTGTTACATGCCTTTATATTAGACTTCTTTCATGTTGATCCAGGCCTTTATCTTGCTTTGTAAATGAATTGTGCATGTCAATGAAGCAGTAGATGCAAATTTATGGATATTCTCTTCCCTTGTCTGTGTTTATTGCATTCTTCTTGCCTCTTTATTTCACTTCGTAGGTGTATTGTGCCTACCTTATGCTCTTGCAGGGATTCATTACTATTGTACACACATGGAAATGTCATTGTGAATGTTGTCATTAGACTATGGAGAATTGTCATCACCCTCTCTAATCTGCATCTTGCTTCCATTTCCACACATTAGAAACTATTCTCATACCCTCTCTTTTGGTGCATTGCCATTTGTTAGTGTAGGATTTAATTTCATGCACACTCTCTCCTGTGGGTCCCTTAGAAAGTTAGATTAGGATAAGATAGTTTTTCCTGCATTAGAGTAGATTCTGCTAGGTAGTTTAGGAATAAGAACCATATTTCTCAGAGGTCTATCTCAAGTAGCAAGTCCCATAACCTAGATAGATAACACCCATGTTACCCACCACACTTTGTGAGCTCAAGCACACACACTTGTGAAAATCTAAGGGTGTTGTGTTTTGGTGATAACAACCACATCACAAGGTTTGTAAGTATGGTATTGGAATTTGGTTGTATGGGTCTCATCCCCTGGAATTTGAGACTTCCTCTTCGAGCATGAAGATAGTTTGTTTAAATACGAAAGTGAAATAGATTCTTAGTGTAGTCTTTTACTAAGAAATTACCTTCATGAACCTATTTTCGACATGGATATCTTAACTATAACCCCTATCATATCCCCTACCATTCCAAAATTATACCTTATCTACCCATCACTTGTTAATTGGGACCAACAACAACACATACCAATCGACATCTTTGAAAATGATGAAGTTATTGGTGAGTTTATGGGTCTTTGTGACATGAATTCTAGTTGGTGATCATAAGAATGGCTTTGCCATTAACCTCGACACTGCATATATTTTGGGGAGGAGGATGAGTTTTGTGGTCATCAAAGTAAAAATAAGTAAGGGAAAGATTTCCACAGAGAATCCTTGCAACAAGAATAGGTCTAATTCCTATAGTGAAAACATTTTTTGAGGCATTGGCAGAAAAATAAAAATAAAAATCAAAGGAAAAAGAAGAAGACTAGCTAATGGTGAAAATATCATTGAGATGCCCTTAGAAGAAGAAGACCTCAATCTCCCCCGATCCTATGTGCATGAGGAAGAATCCAAGTTGCTTGTGGAGGAGACCATAGATGTAAACATTGGTACAAAGGAAATACCTAGAATGGTCAAGTTGGGAGCTTTGCTCTCAACCCAAGAACATAAAAACTTTATACTACTTTTGTGTGAATTTTTAGATATATTTGCTTGGTCCTACTTGGGGACATGTCGTGAAAGATCCCTCATTAGTAGTGCATAACCTAGTTGTGCACGAAGAGGCAAAGCCTATAAAACAAAATCTCATAAAGATGCATCCTTGCAGTCACCTTATTGGTAAAAGAAGAGCTAGAGAAATTATTGGTAGTAGGCTTCATCAAGGACCTATTGATTATTAGAGTGGATTTCAAACATAGTCCCTATATAAAAGAAACCCATTGGTATTAGAATTTATACATATTTCAAAGATATAAATAAAGCTTTTCCTAAGGATGACTTCCCTCTTCCTAACATCAACATGATTGTCAATTCAACAACTGGTTATGAAATGTTATCACTCATGGATGGATTTTCAAGGTATAATCAAATTAAAATTGTTGAGGAAGATCAACATAAGATAACTTTTACAACCCCATGGGAATATTCTTCTATCAAGTCATGCCCTTTGGCCTCAAAATGCAGGCACAACATATCAACACATATGATGACTGTAATATTTCACGACATGATAAATGCCATAATGGAAGATTATGGGGATGACATCTTGGGTAATTCTAGGATTAGAGAATATCACCCAACTATCGTGTGGCGTATCTTTCAACGTTTTAGAGATTATAAGGTTTGACTCAACCCAAAGAAATGTGTCTTCGGTGTGCTATTAGGAAAATTGCTAGGATTCATTGTATCACGAGAGAGGAATTGAAGTAGATCCTGCAAAGGTTACTGCCATAATAGAAATACCTCCTCCAAAGAACATCAAGAAAATGCATAGTCTACATGGGAAAATTAAATCAATCAAAAGATTCATCTCCCAACTCGTAGATAAGTGCCACTCATTCACACATCTTTTGAAGAAAGATGTTGATTTTCATTGGGGTCTAGAGAATAACAACAAGTGTTTGCTTTGCTTAAGGAATATATGTCTAAACCCCCTATTCTAATGTCGCCTATGGTAGGAGAACCACTACTATTGTACATTTATACTACTCAATTTGTAATTGGTGCACTATTGGCCCAATATGATATAGATCAGAAAGAAAATTTTGTTTACTATCTTAGTTGTATGTTGATTTCTTACGATCTCAACTACCCGCATATTGAGAAGGCTTGCTTGGCCATCATTTTTGCTTTTCAAAAACTTCGTCATTATTTGCTGAATAATAAGACCAAGCTCATATCAAAAGTGGACCCATTGAAATACTTTTTATCAAATCTTGTGCTTATAGGAAGGATGGCCAATTGGATCATCCTACTTAGTGAATTTGATATTGAGTACATCCATCAGAAATCAATTAAAGGGAAGGTGTTGGAAGATCAACTAGCTGAAGCTCCTTTTCTAGGTACTAAACCATTGAGTCTAGAACTTCCAAATGCTTCTACAATGTACCTTGAGGAATCTATTACATGGTAGTTATACTTTGATGGCCCTTTACATTTCTCGGTTTAGGTGCAGGAGTTGTGTTGATCACTCCTTTAGGAGATTTGATCCTCAAGAATTTAGACTCGGGTTCCCATGTACAAATAATATAGCAGAATATGAAGCCCTTATTGTAGGGATGAAACTAGCTATCAAGTGGGACATTAGACAAGTGAATGTAATAGGTGATTCCATGTTGATCATCAAACAAGTAATTGATGAGTACAAATTTAAGGATGAAAAACTTCTTCCTTACAAAAAATGGTTGACACTCTAAAGGATTTCTTTGAGAAAATTACATTTGAACATATCCTAAGAGGACATAATCAAGTAATGGATGCTATGGCTATAGTTGGGTCTATGTTACACATCCCACTTGGGAACAACAACATGTCACTCTTCGTTGAAAATTTATGAATATATGCATATGATATACTAGAGTCCTATTTGGTATGTAAATTTGTTGGCCCCTTTTCCCTTGGTACCTTGACATATTCAACTACCTTCATGATGGAACCTTCCCTCTCAGAAATTTCCCATTCTAACAAAAGAAACCTTATCCAAAGTGCATAGCCGCTACACCTTACTTGGGAGCACTCTATCATATAGGCTATGATGGGAATCTTTTGTGTTATCTAAACCCGTATGAATCTATCTTAATAGTTAAGGAGGTGCACAAAGGCATCTATGGAGCCCATACAAGTGGGATATTCCTAGCTAAAAAGATCCTGAGGGTAGGCTATTATTGGCCTACCATGGAGACTGATTGTTGCAAGTACGTAAAGAAATGTTTGCTATGTCAGAAATATGGAAACTTGATACATGTGCCGATGCAATCATTGCAACCTATCACTACACCATGGCCTTTTTCAAAGTGGGGACTCGATCTCATTGGTAATCTTACCCCTAAATTATTGGCCATGCTTCATGAGTACTTCACAAAGTGTTTAGAGGTTTTTCCTCTCATCTATGTCACTGGTGTGTAGATATCCAAGTTTATAATGAGCCATATCATTTTCCAATACAACATCCCCTTTGTCATTGTAGCTGAAAATGGTAAGTCATTCAAGAACAAAATTATGAAGGTGTTATGTCAACACTTCTAAATCGACTCAAGTATTCAACCCCTATTATCCTCAAGGTAATGGGCAAGTTGAAGCCTCAAATAAAACCCTTGTTCATATTATGGAGAAGATGGTGAACAAAGCTAGGCCATAATTGGAATTTTCAGATTCATCCCACCCTTTGGGCTTACAAAACATCCATCCATACCCCTATGGATGCTAGTCCATATTCCTTAGTTTTGGCATAGAATTCATATTACCCCTTGAGATTGAGCTCCCTCTTTTCACATAGAGCTAAGAGATTACTTGGATAAAGAGGAGGACTACAAATTGGCTCACCTAGCAAGAGCTAGAGCTATTGGATGAGAAGTGCCTTCATACCCTTGATCATCTCAAAGTGTATCAGAATCGTGCGTGTTGAGGTTACAATAAAAGAATCGTACCTCACCAATTTGATTTAAGATACCTTTTTCTAAAGGAAAATTAGTTCAATACCACTAAGGACCATGAAAAGAAAGGTAAATTTGAGCCTCAATCAAGCTAGGCCCATATGTTGTTGTCACTAAATTTGGTTTAGGTGCATATAAGTTTTCTCATTTTGATGGTGATGAAATTAGGGAACCCATGAACGCCATGCATATCAAGCATTTCTATGAATAAATATGGGTCCTCAAAAATAGAAAAAAATCAACAAAAAAATATAAAATCATAAAAAATAAAAAGAAATCAATACATCCAAGTGTGAAAACCATGCTATTGTGGCACTTTGGACAAGTCCTTTTGTGAAAACCGGTTTTGGTGCCATTGGAGGGCCCATTGTTTGCAAGCATCTCATATCTAGGATTATAATGGCTTTATCATAAGCTAGTCTTTTTCCGTGTCTCGAGATACTTTTGATCCTATCACTCTTAGCCTTGATCGACCGATACTACTTCGTATGAGAAGAGTTTGCTTTTGTATATTTCTATCTAAACGTCAAGGGAAACTTTGCATTTCACTTTTTTATTCACTTTTTAACATACTCGTGGCATTCTACCCATGTACATCCCATCTATCATTGGGGGCATCCAATTTTCTTCATTTTATTGCACATAACTTTGGAAAACTTCTAGAAAATCGTAAAAACATTCATATAACTTTTGAAAATAGAAAAAACATTCAAATTTGTTTCATTGAAAAATCAAAACATTCAAATGTGTTTCATTGGAAAAATCAAAACATTCAAATATGTCTCATAGAAAACTAAAAAAATAGAACATCATCTGAGATAATACTAAAAACAGTGCAAAACATTTCAAAAAAAATCCCATGCAAAAACAAAGTAGTAGTTTACTTACTTTAGTCGTTTGATTGTACATAGTGTTATTGGTTTGCCTTTGTCATATCTGTGTGCTTTAAATTAGATTCATTTTCTTGCTTATATTAAGGATCACTTTAATATATTGTCAATTTTATGTGTTTCATTTTTTATCTCACATGCTTGTATATAGTTGTGTTGTTTTGATTAGATTTGATTAACTTGTGCTTGTCTTGTTTGCTTGTACATTTTGTTATCATTTCATCATCAGTATCATCTATCATCACATCTAAACATCATCACATATCAATAAATTTAAGCTACATCATCATACAAATGAAAATTACACATGTATGCTAAGCTAACATCATATCATATCATCAAAAGAGGGGCAAGAGGGATTATATTTATCCCCCTGCTATAGACCATAATAAAAACATGGGCTAAACATGTTATCTCATAAACACAATATGTGATAAAATAAAAATTCCATCATCATCATATATCCATATAAATACAAATTTCCATGTACAAAACAATGTTTCTCGATATACATTAGATACAATAAGCCATCATGGGCATGGATCAAAAAAATGTGCCTTCATCATGAGGCATAATAAAAAATAATACATAGTACATCCATACAAAAAATTTCCGTCATCATGAGGCATACATCAAAAATAAATAGTACATAAATAATCCGAGTCAACCATGACTCTCGCCCATACCCAGATTACCTAGCCTAGAGCTAGGTGGCAACATCTGCAGATCTACACACCATGTTGTGTGGAAGCTCCCTACTAAATGGATGGCATCTTCATTGACCTCATTGAATGAGATGGCCTATGTGATCTTAACCTATGATCCGATTCCGTAAGATGACCAAGACTAAAAGGGTATGTCTCTCTATCCCTTTGGAATTGTGGCATGATATAGAGCTTTGTAGTGAGCTACCTCACTGATGATGTTGCAAACTCATATACCAAGTATGGAGATTCTACTTGCTAATATTGTGTGATTTAGAGCATCATGCTTTGTTATAAGTCTAGCCACATCTACCTACATCTCGATTCCTAGATCCCCCTGTACCCTCTCAAGATCCAACTAGTTTTGCTCGGATACTAACTAATCCCTCTCGGTTGTGACATGTTGTAATTTCTACCTCAAGGTAGCCTGATCCCCTACACCCTAGTCAACTTGTCTAGGGGTGATCTATGGTGATCTATGTGGTGATCTATGTGGTAATATCCATCCTCCACCTACTACTATGTGGTGGAGACCCCCAACAATCACATCCATCCAATCCATCCCATCCATCCCCACCTATTGCAATGTGAGGAATAATTACTTTGGGTGGTGAGTTTGGACCCTGTATAAAAGGAACCTGATGTGTTTGCACTCGAATACACCTATTGTGGTGACTACTATAGAGGAACATGTGGAAGTGGACCCTATGGTTGTGGTTGTACGGCCCCTGTCCCGGTCCCCTAATCATCATCTACCTCCTCCTCCGCCTCGGCCTCAACCTTCCCGAGTCGTAACCTCTATCTCATTCCCAACCCGCTCTCCCTGATGTAATTGTTACTATACATGCATCTATATAATAGCTTGTGGGATGGTAAGTCACCAAGGAACTATTGTTGCGCATATCATACATAGTATGGAGTAGTGTCGGGATCTACTATTTGGTTCTCTCGATCCCATCGTTGTGGGACCACAATGTCAAAGCTCTGTATTTGCCCTCCGTGGTCCTAATGTGGGGTCCAAAGTCAAATACCTCCCGAGCTCGGGCTACGTGCATACAACATGTCATCCCCAGAATTCCCGAATGACACCTAGCTATCACGCTGCACTCTATCAACACATTACCACTCCAGAATATGTTTGTGACTACCAATCAAGAAGTGCTCTACCTCAATAATACTAAGCTTTGTTGCATCTCTGTCGCCAATGATATGGAGTTGTATATCATCGAAGGCATGTCTATAATAAAATGTGTCCCCCATATGATCTTTTTTTCATCACCTATGGGATCCCATCCCCTACATGAGGGCTCCTCACCTCCTCTAGCATGAAGGTCTCCAAGTGGGTCCTCGATCGCAATATGGTCCCATGACCAAATCTATGTAGTAGTGTGGCAGGGCCCACACTCCTTATCCCTCTATAAGCTATCAAATGCAGATCCCATTATAAGTGAGCCACTATACACTGACCCCACATGAATACCTCTCCATCCATAATTTGTATATCACTCCTATCAATCCAAGTGAAAATTTCTTCCTAGACTTGTTCGGTAGTAGGTAGCTACTAAAAAGTGCCATCAAATATATACAGGTAGGTGAGAAATATCTCCTATTATCAAAACAAATATATAAATGGACTGCCATTCTTGAGCGCAGAATGTCATCTAACTGAAAAAATCCCATATGTGGTCCAAGATCTAGCTACGACGTCCGTCGTAGGTCACTATGCCCCGAATAGGAACTCAAAGGATCCGATACATGTCCTCTAGTGTAACTATCATCTCATCAGTTGGAAGTCTAAAGGTCTAGCTCTCACTACGCCATCTCTCTATTAAGGTTGTAAGAAGGGAATGATCCATCATAATCTGAGGCATCTCTGCAATATGGGCTAATCATGTCACCTCTAGTATAGCCACTAGTCTATGTTACTCCCGACGAGAGAAGGTCTACTCATAAGCCCAAAGGCATCCATGTCACTCGCACACATCCAAGTTGCACAATCTCACCTACAAAATTACCCAACATGATTAATTACACAATTAATTAACATCATTACTTCTCAAAATACCTTCCTAAGGTATCCTAATTCCTCTCACATTCTTCTAGACATTTTTACATTCTTCTAGGACTTCTTAACAGACACCACTTTGTGTATGCACAAGCCTTTTCACATATGTGTGTGCACTTGTGTGGCACTACAAGTGCAAATTGTAACATATGCCTGTGTGGATTTTGATGCACATGTGCTCATTTTTACATATACACATGCCTTGTAGTACTACCACGCACATCAGTAACGTATGCACATGGTTTTCGACACCCATGTGCTCATTTTCACATACACGCAAACCTAACCCTATGCCTAAAAATAAGTGTAATGCCCGTGCACCTATTTTAATGGTAAAGTGGGCCCTTAACGCTATCATGCACATTATAACGTTGTCATGCTCAAAGGCTTACACAAGTGTTAAACACCATTTTTTCTTCCTCAGAAAATGCATTAAATGAACTCAAAAATTATGTACTATAGGACCATCTATAGGCTACATCCGTACTCTCAAAATCGATCGGTGTGGTGCCTACACCTCACTATTCATGCCATCTTTCTCATTGGTCGATAAAAATCACTCTTAAAAGTCAGTAAAGGGTCAATAGCAAATAACTCGTTGTGATGGATTTTTACCCTCCCACCTTGCTATTTATAGTCTTTTTACCCTAATTCATCATGTCTCTCACCCCGAGGCATTAAGTGACCACCTGTGATTATTCTCTATTCTTATAGCACTCATGATGATTATTTTTATTAAGAGAGTCATTTTTCTCCATGTTTTCGCTACGTTGGGGCATGTTTTTGCTTCCTAACGGCCCTTTCTACTACCTAGGGCATATTTTTGCTTTCCAAAGCATTTTTGGCAACATCCCACAATATTTTAATTCTTCTAGATAATTTTCTTCCTCAACATTTTTAAAATCCAAAAAAAAAATTGGTAAAATTCAAAAATTCCAAAAAAACTTGTTAAAAATTCAAAAAAATCCAAAAATTGTAAAATTAAAAAAATTCATTAAAAAAAAAAAGGTAAACAAAATGCACACAACTGAAGCCTATATCAAATGTATTGTCCTCAAACATCAAAATTTTTCCTATAAAACATCTTTCTTATGTTTTCACTTGTTCTCACACAATGACTGTGAATCATCTCGATCTACCTCCATTAACAAAGTTGATTTGCTTACTATATTGTACTATCTTGGCACAACAAATTACCTCGTACTATTTCATAGCACACAAATGATTTTTCATAGGACTACTTATGTCCTCCATTTATTCCCCTCACATGTATCCTTGCTTGGGGAACCATTTTTAACCCTTTTCATTAACACGGACATTTGGGAGTTGAAGCTTGATAACAAAAACATTGGTACAACTGTCTTGAATGGTGTTGTTTGAATATGTGTGTTTGTACTTGTTTCCCTACTAGGTTAGCTTTTTAATTTCTCGTATTGCATTACGTTATGTATGTTGCATTGAGTTAGTGTTTTAGCAATGAACAAGTGTTAGTATTATAACTTTTCATGTTATTTTACACTTTTGTTGTATGCGTATATTTTAATAAGACCCGATGATGTAGATCATATGAGCAATGTGATGAAACAAAGTTTTTATTGAAACACGCTGGATGTAAAATATTTCCATATTCTTCACTATCATGTCTTATCACTATCAATTTTTCTTCCAAAACACTGGGGCAATAGGGATCATTTTTATCTCTCCCTCCCCACCTTGTTTCTTCTATCTGTTTCCTTCATATTTTTGATCATCAATCGACCTCTTCTATCACCCCATCGACACTCGAGGGGGCATCCTTCATTCTACTAATTTCTCTTCAAAATTTACTTGTTTATACTTGTCTACTATCTTTGAAGTGGCATCGCTTACGCCACCCCAAAGAGGGGAAAATGTAGACACCTAAAATCCGCTTACGCAATTTTATTGATAAAATTGTACTAACTATCCTCTTTCTTATCATTTCCATTATAATTAGTGATTTCCGCTAATTAACTAATAGTTCCTCTATTTTGGTTAAATAACAACACTTTTAATTAATTAACTAGCCTTTATCACATTTCAATGCCAATTAATGACACTTCGTTAGTTATAATCCTCTTCAAATCAATTAATTAACTATTATTAGTTAATTAATTTTTTAACAATGCATTTAATCAATAAACCCTTTTATTGGCTAAATCCCTCTTTCAAATGATTCAAATAATATCAAATTCCTCCTAAATCACCTCAAATAGCCTAAAAAGCTTATTCTAGCCTATTAATTAATCCTAGTTGATTAATTAAATCATCTCCAACTCCATGAGTTGTTAATCACTTGTTAATTCTTCTAAGCATGCTTAACAAGTCTAAATCTACTTTATCCTTTATCCCACATTCATTGGGATTCAAGCTTCTCCCAAATGGAAAGCTATATAAAGGACCAAGCTCCTTCCTTCACACCTTACACCATACTTTTGATAGTATTTCATATAAAACATATGATTAAGAGCATTCTCCATTGATTTGGAATATCTTTCTCATATTTACATCTATTTTTCATGCTTGATTAGTAAAGAAATATCCAAACATGACCTTATATCCATTTTAGTGAGATCCTTTCATCATCTTGAAGCAACAACACAAATTTGATTCCTTATTATCTTCATAGGTTCATAGTTTTAATCATACATTCTAGTAGGAATAGTTGGCAATTAGATAATGTTCTTCATTTATTAGCTAGATTACATTAAGCTTTAATCATGATGTACTTAGTAAATTAATTTAGTTTAGAAGCTACTTGGTGTTAGTTTCTTTTGTTATAGCTTAGTTAATTTAGTATGAACACACATAACAAAGGCTTCAAAATTAACCTAGATGCATCAACATACTTTGGGGAAGAATCTAATTTTCTTACTCAAAATATATCAAAAAATGGAAAAATATCTATATACCATATTAAAAGCCTCTTTGAGGCACTATCAAATGTAAATAATAAAAAACAAAATATAAAATCAATGATTTTATTGGTGAGAACCTTCCTAAGGATTTAATAGATGAGGAAACTTATCTCTCTCCACTTCTGAGAAACTAGAAGATGGGTCAAAACTACTTTGTGAAGAAACGTTCAATATAAAAATTTGTACAAAGGAACAACCTAAGAGTTTTAATCACGGGGCCACTCTTAATCAACAAGAGCAAAAATATTTTGTCACCCTATTATGGGAATTATTAGATATATTTTCTTGGTCATATGAAAATATTCTTGGGTTAGATCCCTCCCTTATTATCCGTCACTTGGTCATCCATGAAGCGAGAAAAACTAGTACAACAAAAATTAAGAAAAATGCATCCACAAATTCCCCTTCCCATAAAATAAGAACTTCAAAAATATTGGATGTAGAGTGTATATTATATATCAACTAATCGAGTGTATATCCAACATTTTCCTATTCCTAAGAATCCAATAGGTATCATAGTGTGCACCGAATTCTAGAATATCAAGAAACCATGTCTAAAATATAATTTCCCTTTACCTAATATTGACATGATTATCAACTCTGCTTTGGGGCATGAAATTTATCATCTTATGGATGATTTTTCAAGGTATAATCAAAAAAATATTTGAACTTAAGATCAACATAAAATTATGTTTACTACACCCTAAGGAACCTTTTGTGATCAAGTCATGTCATTTATATTCTCCATGGAATTATTGAGGATTATATTAATTATATATTGAGAAAATAAATAACTCATGAACAACATCTAGCCATCTTGATATTTACATTTGAATGGCTAAGAGAATAGAAGGTCACTTGAATCCTAAAATTTGTGTGTTCGACATCATGTCAAGAAAACTATTGGGATTTATGTTTTCCATAAGAGGTATTTAATTTGATCCTTCCAAAGTTACGACTATCACCAATACGCCTCCTCTTATAACTATTAAACATCTTGAGTTTCCAAGTTAAAATCAAGTAATCTTGAGGTTCATACCATAACTTGCAAAAACATTTCATGCTTCCATACATCTAATGAAGAAGGGTATTGTTTTTCACTAGGTCCCTCACTTCTAGTGGGCCTTTGATCATCTCAAGCACCATCTATCTAAACCACTTGTATTGGTTCCAACTACTCTAGGAGAACATTTACTACTCTACATATCGGTGACATAATTTTCTTTGGGATCCCTTTTTGCTCAACATAATCCATATGGGAAAGAAAGAGTTATGTATTATGTTAGTAATATTTTAATAGCATATGAACTCAATTATGCTCAATTTGTTGATACATGTCTATCTATCATCTTTAGTTTATAAAAGTTAAGACACTAATTTCTCAATAATAAAACAAAACTCATCTCCAAAATCAACCATCACAGTACCTTTCTATCCAAACCAAATCTCATTGGAAGAATGGAATAATGGATTGTATTATTGAGTGAGTTCACATATTGAATATGTAAATCATAAGGTTGTTACAAGGATGATCATTTCTAATTATATTTTGAAAAACCCTTACAAGAAACTCATATTTTAAACATGGATTTCCCCAATGACACCATCATGTTATTAAGGAACCATTTGTATGGAAAATTTTCTTCAACAATTCCTTCACAAATCATGTCTCAGGGGTAGGAATCCTCCTTATCACATCAAATGATGATCTCATCCAAAGGTCTGTTAGAATTAATTTCTCTTATATAAATAATATTACAAAATATGAAGAATTATTACATGTATCAAGGATGTTGTTTAGTGGAACATTCAATGATTCAAAGTCACTAGGATTCACAACTAATCATTAAATAGGTTACTACTAAACATAATTTCAAGGATGATAAATTGATCTTGTATAAACACAAGGTTGACAACTTACAATAATATTTTACGATATCATCTTTGATAAATTTCTCCATATTCACAATAGATCAACATATTCCATGGACACCATCATCTATCTCCTCAAAATACCAATAAATAACACATAACATCAATTCTTTCTAGGATACCTAAGTGTTCCTTCATATGACATACTAGAATCTTGTATGTTATGTGAGATTATTGGTTCCTTTTCTCCTTAATATCACACCATTTATAAGTATCTCTTTGATAACATTATCCCACTAAGCATTTAATGGAACTAATGTAAATCCCTCATCTAACACGCCTCTCATTACACCCTTCTTAGTAACCCTTTATCATAGGGGATATGATGGGACTATGTCATGAAATTTACATTTAGAAGATGTGACACAATGACATAGGTTCCTGAATGCATTTACAAATCACATGCCATAACCGTAGTCATTTCAAATAAGTTCCTTCGACTCGGATATAATTATCCTACCATAAAAACTAACTATTTTCAATATTTTCATAAATGTGTTTCTTTTTAGAAGTATGGAAGCCTCATACATATGTCATCCAAATCACTACTCCATGGCCTTTCTCTACATGGGGACTCAATATCACCAATAATATAACCTTACCTTTTATGTTGGCCATGAAATCATATAATTACTTTGTAATTGATTACTTCATTAAGTGTTTTAAATATGTTTCCCCCACTTATGTTACTAGTAAGAAAATATCCAAATTCATCTTAAACCACCTCATTTTTCATTATGGCATAACATCTACCATCGTATCTAAAATTTGTAAGTCATTTAAGAAAAAATAATTTAAATCCCTTCACACCCAATTTCATATCAAATAGAAATTTTCCATACGCTATTAACCCCAAGGTAATGTTAAAGTCGAGGTTTCCAAATAAAATCATATCAAACTCATGGAAAAAATCATCAATACCTATGGCAAGAATTGGACACCTCTAGATCTATCTATATATGCCTAATTTTTCACTTTTCATCTTTCATACATGTTACTAACAATTTCCTTTGTGCAAATAAGGTTCATTGATGCATATATTTCTAGAGAGGGTGCCTTAATGGGCCTACTAGGAATGGGGAATGGTTATTCGTGTAACCATTAAGGGTTAAAGACATTACATGAAGAAAGTGTCGCTATTTGGTCTTGGCCTTAGTTTTCCTTACAACAAGTATCCTTGTCTTCCTAGGTATCATACACTTGCATTCATAGTTTATTTCTTTTATCTCATCACTCTATACTTTTCTCATCCATATCCATTATCTATAACATTAATCTTTCTCTTTTCATGACACCTCACCTCTTTTAAGCTTTTATGGATGACACCATCACTCATGGGCGATGGTGTCGGTGTTTTATTTCTCATGGACGACACCATCTCCCACGAGAGATGGCATCCTATATATACCCTCACCCCATTTTCCACTCATAAGAAAGAAAATGAATCTAGAATCATTCATACTTCCATTATCTTTGCTCTTTCATACCATCTTTGCATCTTCTCACCTAGATTTTGGTTCATCTTGCATCTTAATTGGATTAGATTGGATACTCTTCTTCTTGGATGGTTGTTTGCACTATTAGGTCACCTATAGTGAATTTAGGACAAGAATGGTGTTCCCCTTCTCCACCTAATAGTGAATCTCTGTATGTGTTTCTTCTTAGGAGAGATAGATTCATCGATGGACATCCTATAGGTACAAGGTGAGTTCTCTAGCCATTTTTGTAATTTTTCATAGGTAAGTTCATTTCTTTCTTCATTATGCAATGTTAGCTTAGTATTATACATGTTTAATGCTAGTTAGCATAGTACTCTTATCAAATATCAACTCCTTAGTTATCATTTACTTTCATTTTAATAATTTCATGCATGTTTATTATTGATCCATACCTCTCCACATCCAACTACCGATATCTCGGTTGGTTTTTTTCCTCTATCTTGATCGTGGGCCTTGAAACCCTAGGTTTACCCGGTGTAGGGATTACTTCCTCTAGTTATGTGATTTTACGGATGAAAATTGACATGTGACCTTCAACCACACTCGACCCCCCGAGGTCATGCCATAGCAGTTGATGTTGAATGTGTGTAGCTAACTATAGGAGGATCAATGACTAAGATCTGGTAGTGTGATCTCCTGGTAGCTGATTTGACAAAGGGTAGATTTAGAGGCTATGAACGGGTAGCATAAATTCCCTATGGTTTATTTGCCTAACTTGGATCTAAGTGTTGATCTAGTTTGAAGTGTCCAAATTAACTAAGCTAAAACTAAACAATCTATGCTACTGCTATAAAGGAAACTAATCTAAACAAACCACAAAACTAAAATATTACAATCACAAACAACAATTTACTTCTTTTCTAAATATTTAAAATATTTTTACACTAAAACTAAACAAGCAAAATAACCTTATGTGGTTATTCACATATGCTAAGTGTATTGAAACTAAACTAACTTAAAACAAGAACATTTCCAAATGATCTATGATGTGTAGACAACCTCCTACATATATTCTCTCCTTTAGATCCACTGGGAAGAAGAGGATCAATCATCAGGGGTTGCTATGAAAGATTCAACCCCTCTTGGAAATTAACTGATTACTTGAAAAGAAAGGAAATTGATTTCTACTCTATTTGATATGATGTAACAATGATAAATTATATCAATGAAGGAAATCAAACAACTCCAACTTGGAATTCACATAATAGATGTAAATCCAGTTGTATGATGACTTGTCCCCTCATTTTATCTTTTCTTTTTGTGTGTCCATATGAGTCTAAGGAATTGGGAATGTAAAGGCAACAACATGAGAAGGCGCTTGAGCAATGACAGCTTAAAGGAAAATCTTTTTGCAATACAAGTAGAAGAGAGATAGCACAAGTGAACAGATTTTGGCTATGTAATTTTTAGTAGGATTATTACTGAAAGAGTACTATGTAAGATACACAAAATTCTCGGGCTCTTTGATTGAATACAAGCATGAAATATATAGGAATTGGCTTAGATGTGCCTTCATGCACAAGGTAGCCTTGGAGTGCCAAATAATTGGGTGAAGAGGTAGTTAAAGTAATTAAATCTATTTAAAAATAGAAGAGGGAAGGAATATCATGCAAAAAAACTATTTGTAGGTAGTTTGGTTTACAAACACACCCTATAAGTCAAGTTAAGTGAAATCACGCGTGTTAAAATCACGCATGAAGAGTTCGGAAAAATTACGAAGGAACATCACCCCGGACAAGGAGGTGGTTCCATGATTGTTGCCCTACATAGGAGGCGGTCCCGGGACCACCACCTCCCCGCATAGGAAGGTAGTCCCATGACCGCCGCCTTGTTCGGGAGGCGGTCCCATGACCTCCACCTTGCTCAGGAGGTGGTTCGACACTAAAGGCCAAAACATGCACAAAATGAAGTGGGAAGTTTGAAAGAAAGTGTGGAAAAGCTAAGTAAGGATGTCTAAGCTACAAATATACACTATGAATGGGTTTAGGAACTCAAACACCTTCTGAAAGGACATGAATCATCATTGGGGACTTTTGTAACTGTTTTTTGACAATGTAGCACATGCAATTTTGGGTGTGTACAAGTGACCCTAACAATCACTATATCCCCTTTAAGTTTATCCTCCTTGTAAGTCAAGTACATGTGTATCTTCTACTCGATGCCTCTATACCCTTTTCGAATGGATGATTTAGGATTGCATGTTATTGAGACACATTTTTACCCGCATACATGCTCGGTGAACCCAACGTGAATCTTACATGCCTTCGATCGATCACATCTCATTAAAAGCATCCATATCCAAAAAGATTAATGAAAAGGATCTTATATTATATTAAATGCAATAAGATACAAGATAGTTTTCAACAAAAAGTGAGTGGTATGAGATCATGCCCAAAACCACAAACAAACTAGGCCAAGCCTAGGAGAACAATGAAAACACTAGGCAAATACTTGGAATACATCAAAATAAAAGAAACATATTCAAGTTGTTATAACAAAGATCCCAAAAGAAGGAGGATCATGATCATCGAGGTCATCTGGACTAGGGAGGTCTTGTCAATGTCCTGGAATGTCCCATCCCAAACTAGGGAGCCTCCTCTTCATTTTTATCCACCACCCACGTGGGAGAGATGGAAAGAGAATCCAGGGAAATTTTTCAAGGCGATAGGGAAGAGGTGGCATGTTCTAGCCATCATTGGTGCATGGCTCGGGATAAATCAATGAGCCCCATTTGAGCATCGAGCAGGGGGTCCCCAACACTTTTGGAAAACTAGTGAGTAAGCACTCCTCCACCGATGGTTACATGAAAGCGGTGAGCACAATTGAATGAATGTCACTATAAGTGGCTCCAACGACCACCAAAGGGACAGCCACCACACACCATAGAATACCGAGAAGGTGAATGTGGTTCCTAAGAGACATTACATGAGGCATCACCCCAATTCTACATAAGAGTTTGTAAATTTTCCACCTCCAAGGCAACTTTATTAGCCTAGACTTGAATCTTTAGAAACACATTGGAGATAATCATAAATTTGTTATACATTAAAAATTTTTGATCAACTTCAGAATTAGCAAAGAAAAAATCATTTCATTCTTTCCATATTAAAAAAAAACACTTTTGAAAACATGCCAAAATTGGGAAAACATATGTGGAATTATGGGGCTATCTCCTAAGAGAACGTGCTACCAGGTAAAACACTTGGGTTTGAGAGGGAAGAAAAAATAATGAATCCAATTCTAAGCATGTTGTGCTTTGGGTCGAACTAAGAGGTGCATCAAGGTTTCTAAGTGGCCACAAAATGGGCACTTGGGAGCCATAACCTAACTCAAACCAGGTGAGAACCAATTGGAAGACCTTGATGTAGAATACACCATAGAAATTGTGTAATTTTTGGTTCCACATGCATGAGACCAAACAATGTCAAATATCCTTGTGAAACATGACGGGAAATAATGCACCCCCCATCGAGTGTTAATTTTTTCAACCATGGGAAAATGTGGGGAGAAAATGGTAAGCTTTACTAGATAGAAAATTGTGAAACGATGTGTCAATATACCACTTCCAGTCCATCCACCAAGGGCAAGAGGGATGCACAAAATTTTATGCAGCATATGGTTGGGGACCAATTTTATGATATCGGTAATGCTAACACAATCCTCGGTGGAGAACCAAAATTGATCTTTAATATCAGTGCCAAGAATACCAAAATTGAGAGTGCTTGTAGAAAAAATCTTGGATGGTACAAATTTTGTGCTTGAAAATCTTGAGCAAAGGAATTCTAGGGACTTCTACAAGACACCAATCATGAGCTTGAATAATAGGTGATCACCATAGGTATTGATGATTGATGGAAATATCATTACGGAATCCATTTCTTTTCCATTTAGCCATGGTTTGATGCATTATCATGCTTTCCTAGTACTTTTGAGCATGAAAGTGTCAACAACTTTAATAGGAATAGGATCATTGAGAATATTGAAAAACCTAAAACATTTCCATGTGGGGCGGACATAGGGTTAGCCCTCCTTAATGTCATGGCATAGAAGTACTTTATATGCTTCAGGACCCTCAATGCATTAAATTATCCATTTCGCGCAGAGTTCCTACCCTTGTTGTTGAATGTCAATAAGTCCCAACCCCCTGCAATTATGAGAAGGCAACAAATCTCCTATCCAACTATGTGAAAGCCTTTTCCAATGGCCCAGAGGAATTATTTTAAGAGCTTCACCATTTTTTAAATGGAAGCTTTGGAAGGAACCTAACATGAGGATTAGTAAACATGGGTGGTCATGAGGACTTTGGAAAAATCTAGAATTTGCCAATGAAAATGGTCTAGAAATCTAGTACTCTAATTTTTTGGTCACCTGTTGAATCACATATTCCAAAATTTCTGCAAGTGATGCTTAAAAGGCAAAAGGGAATACCAATGAATTTAAACATCTCACCATGGGCAAGAAACTTCCACTCAAATGAGTCCAGCCAAGGAGGCACATGGAGGAAATATTTCCTGTAACATTGCATTTTCACCATTGAATGGAAGAACTAGAAGCTAAATAGAAAATATCGAGGCAATGCATGACATTGTGGATATTGGTCTCTTCCTCAATGAGAGTAAGGAAAGAGTCATCTACAAAGTGACCATTAAGCAATTGAGAATTGTTCATAGAAGACAACATAATTCCCCTGATGAGCCCTTGGGATTTTCTGAGCCAGAAGATACCCAAAGCCTTTAGCAATGAGCACATAAAGTGTGAGTGCTAATGGGCACCCTTTTTGAATGGATCAAAACAAACCGAAAGACTCTAACTATGGCCATTAATGGTGATCGGGAAGAAGCATTGGCAAAAAGAATTTAGATAGATTGAATAAAGATGGGGCCAAAGCCAAGGGCTTAAAGCATGGTAAGAATAAATGGCCATTCAATCGATCATATTATTTTTCAAATTCAATTTTAATGAACATAGCAGATTGATTAGATTTGTGTGCCCATTCCATTCCTTCCCAAACAACAATGATGTTGTCTAGAATATACGCCCTAAATGAACCCATTTTATTTCAGTTGGATGACAACAAGAAGGATATGACACAACTGAATAGCCAGAGCCTTAGCAATAATCTTGTAAGAGACATTCAATAAGGTAATAGGCCGCCAGTTAGTAATTTTCTTTGGATCTCCAAGTTTAGGGATAAATTTGATGTTCCCTTTGTTGATACGCGGACCAACGACTAGTTCTAAAACCCTCTAGATAAATCATAAGAAGGTTTGGGCCGACAATGTCCCATAAGGACTTATAAAAATCACATGGGAAACCATCACAACCTTGGGCCTTATGATTATCCATTTACATGACCGCTTCATGCAAGTCATCATTGGTAAGCATGCGGTCACAAGCCACCTTTCGAGCGAGGAGAGAGATTACACATGGAACAAACAACCGGACATTGGTTGAGAGTTGTTTATCACTCATCAAAGGGTAGATTGAGCTTGAAACACCAACTTATAATGTTGAACAGATGCATGAAGCATGAGCTTGGGATCGGTAACCCTAATTCCACCATCATTGATGGCACAAATTTGTTGACAAGGTTTTTTGGCTCTAAGGGAAAGAAATAATTATTTTGACACCCGATCACCAATTTTAATCTAGTGCATGCAAGCACGTATTTGAGCTCCTCGATCATTGAATCAGCGCCACCAATTTTATTTTTTGGAAAAGATATACCATGTGAAGTTGCAAAGATTCAGAGAAGGGTTTCCTTAGAGTTCCACCACCACTCAGCTAAGAGCAGAGGTGGTAGCAGAGTATGAACGACACCTAATTTTAGCCAACTATTGGCCATAGATTTTGAGGAATCTAGTTATCGATTCATAGCATCCTCCCACCATTGAGTCCAGCTGGCATGTATATGTGGATGATAGCGCTGAAAATGAATTGGCCAAGGGGACAGATTCCACACCCGCTTAATGTGGTTGAGATTGGGCCCATGTTGCATCAAGGTAGTATTAAGAAAGAATTGGCCTTTATGACAAAAGTGTGCCTATCATGCCAAGTGATGTGAAATCGAATGGGGGAATGGTCTGAAAGGAAAAAGTTAGGCATGACCTCCACAGGTAAGGAATAAATGTTTTCAAACTCAAAAAAATATTGAGTTGATAGCATAGCTCTATCGAGTTGTTTAAGAACTCAATGTGATCCTCCTGAAGATTGGACCAAGTGAATGAAGCTTCAGAAATGGGATTGTGAGAGGCATTAGGTTCATAAAACCCAAACTTATTGCGCATGAAAAACCACACCTCTCTTTCACTAGTTGTCCATCGCATAGGCAAGTTCCCACACTTATCAGTGGGAAACTCAACCATATTAAAATCACCACTTATAACCCAATAAGCATTGGTAATTATGCATGTTATCCACCAAAAAGATCAATCCTTTCACTACATCATTAGAGGTGTAAATATTAATGAGGCCAAAAGGGCAGCCATTAATATTAAATAGGACCCATATGGCATGATTAGTGGGGTGACACCATGATCCATCAAAAAGGCCGCCATTTGGGAGCAAAAAGGGAAATTAAACCCCCACACCCCCATCATGATACTTTGAATGTCGGGTTATTATGCCGATGGATTTAAAACCATCTCAGAATCGAAAACTCTATTTCCCATGAACTTTCCATATCCAAATATGACTTCATCTAAATACCCAAAACCCACAAAACTTGACGAAACCCATCTATATGCAGCCTTCATCACCCCTATGTAAGCTTATTTTTTCTATTTTCTTATATCTAAATGCCTTCAGCCCTTGTCAGACAAACTTTTTTGCATGGACGATTATGTTTATTCTCCCAAATATTCTTCTAGACGCATTCCTTTTTAGACCTTAGCCAGATCAACACTCCATCATGGATTATATGGGCCTAGGGTCTTCGACTTTGTTGTGAAGACTTTTCCTAAGACATATCCTTCTGATGTTGAATTCCCCTTTTATGGACTATTTCATTATAGGAGCACCTAGAAAGAATCCTTCTACCTCCGCAATGGCCCACCTAAGGATGAGAAAGAAAAAATCTAGAATGATGATGTCTTTGACAATTCTCTTAAGATTTAGAAATTTCTATCTCATTTTTCTAAATACAAGGGAGAATCACAAGAGATTTTCATGCAGCACCTTCCTAAATTTGTCTTTGAAAACTTGACCATAGGTCATAAAAGGGGAAATATACTAAAATAAGATCATCTGAAAATGCTTCTAATTCTAAACCTACCAACCTCATTCTTCTACTCATTGAAAAATAAGCCAATAATAATCTGTATAATGGCTCAATTTATCCAAATTCAAACCAACATGGCTCAATTAGTTATCCACCCTCCAACTAACTCTTGGGGCACCACCCCCTCCTTTTTTAAATGGGCCTAATGGGGTGCCCATCACTTAATCCCCATTCAAAAAAATTCTTGTGAGTAGTCCAACAAGAGCCATTAGCACCCTATATTGTTAGTATGGATATTGGTGGCATTACTCCATCTATCTCTTACAATGGGTCTATAGATCCACCCTTCATATCAAGGCCTTTGTAAATATTTATGAAGAATAGATCAAGACTATTTCATACACTAGCACAAAACTTATACCAAAGAGGCTTACAAGAGATGTATTATATTGGTACCATACTTTACCTCCTAATTCTATAGTTAAGCTAGATTCCTAGTGAAAACCCTAGTAAATAAATTCCCATATCACGATCCACCTAGAAACAACATCAATACCTTCATCAATTGTCAGCAATTTGAGAATGAATAAAGCAAAAGCCTTTATCAAGCATTGGAAGACTATATCCACACAGTAGAACATAACATGCCTAATGATATCCTCTTTCAAATTTTCTTACGAGCTCTTGAGCCTCACCTTCAATACAAGGTGAGGTCATTTTCTCCCACTTCCTAGAAGATGCCTTTGAATAATCCAAAATTCAAGACTATCTCATGAGGGAATTTGATAAAGCTCCTCCCAAGACACAAGCTAGAAAACAAGTCCAAATTCTTTAACATTGTAAGAAAAAGAATGTGAAAGATGATAGAGTCTCGATAATATTCCTCTCATCGCTTCTTTAAATAGGAATATTTTTAATATTGACTAATAAATAAACAACAACAAAAACCAACCTAAATTTCATCAACCGTTGAGTAAGAAAGAGTTAAAGCATTGGTTTCCTAAACCATTTACCGCAATCCTATATCCTTCTCAACCTATTCCTCATTGGCATGATGAGAGTAATTTTTGTTGGTGGCACACTAATTGGGTCACTCACATGATAATTTTCATGAACTCTACTTGGCTTCCATTAACTTCTTCTTAGGACCCAACTTTGATTATGACACCATCACTCACAAGTGTTTGAGGGAAGTGGTTAAAGCTCATGACATTTCTCAAAAGAAGGATCGTCATAAAGCCATCTACCGGGATAATGGAAGCTAAAAATATTCTCTAATCCTATGCCCAATCATGATATCGTTAAAATTTCTAAGAAGAAAGAGAATACTACAACCAATGTATTTGACATGGATTACCCTCCTAAAAATACGGTTGTAATTAATGATGTAAAACATGTCATAGCTTACGTAGAACTAGAGTATCCTGTAGCATTCCAACCTCAAACTCACATGGTCATTTATCCATCTACGCCTCATAATCAAGATCCTCAAGGAAAAACTCTACCTCCCCAAATGCCATCAACCCCTGTAAATTATCCTATGGGGTTGATTGTGTCTGGATCTACATCTCTATTTACTGACACCATCAGCCCCTTGTACAAAGAAAACTTAAAGGGTCGATGGCATAAAAACTAAGAAAAAATAGTTTTAGAAATCTCTCTAGCTACTCCTACTCCTTCTGGATTTGTTTATGAGGACTCCCAGCACTCTCACTTATTAGACCATCCATTAATGATGAGTGGGATCCTCTCAAAGCACTTGCACAAATTCCTAGTCCAATTCTCTTCTTGGAGCTTATGTGTATGTCACCTAACCATTGCAGAGTATCTAATGATTGTGTTTTTGAGATGAAAATCCATTTTCCTCCCTCTTTAGGGAAGATTCCTACATTGCATGTCTTAGAAGAAAGTTTCAACTGATAATGTGAGAAAATATCCATTCATATTGATCTCACTACGGATGCTCATTCATACAAATCATTTTCCCATCACTTCCATTATCTCAGATGATATCTTAATTCATGTAGACGATCCGCCGGTCTTCATTTAAGTTCACATCAGTCACACTTCATTTAATTGTTCTCTTATTGATGAGGGGGTAGGCACATGTGTGGCCTCATTAGATTTCATCAAGGCTCTTGATTATTCTATCAATAACCTAAAATCCACATGAACTACTTTCCAAGGATACAATTAGTGATAGATGGCTCGATGGGGTGTAATTGGTTAACCATCACCATTTACCCTAGTATTTTCCATGTCAAGGACATGGTTTTTAATTTTCCCTTATCTTATAATATCCTCTTAGGGGTGACCTTGGATGTATGATAATTCTTCATGTGCTCCATCGCTTCTTCCACTTATCAATGTGTGAAGTTTTATCACTAACACGATATATTTATAAAATTGAAATAAGGGGACATACAAGCTCACCCTAAACTCCACCAATTATGAACTATCACCAATACACCTCTTAATGGCTTCGATAATATTAGTGTTTTAAATACCCTATTTCTACTAAACTCTATTAAATGAGGGGGTTATCTATTTATAGAACTTCAGTGCTTATCCGGAGTTAAGATAGGATGTATCCACCTCCCAATCTCTTATGGAATTAAATCGATGATGAGCTCGATGAAGTCACACTTTGAATCGATACTTTTGACCTTCCTATACTCTTCATATCTTATCTTCCTCCTTCACTTACCCCAACCTCACAAAATGGAGCCTTTGATTTTACTTTTTACCACAACATTCCTATTGGAGCACATCACCAACTCAAAACCATAATAGACTCTACTAATGCATTGGATACTTCTATATCATATTATGATGATGGTTACGTGACCTTGGACGTATTGTATGTCCCCATCTAACGAGATACACCTAGATTCACAATTGAGAAGTCTTACACTAACCAAAAAACATTTTAACACACACTAAAATAACTCAACACGTGAATGTCATCTTCAAGAAAAAGCTCATGAATACATGAAGTCAAACTTTGAATCGATACTAACGAATCTTACCCACTAGTTCATAAAATGGAGCCTTTGAGGCTTGAATTACTCCAATGATCACACTCTCACATACCAACATCAAATTAGATTTGGAACCATCCCCATCTCACAATTGAGAAGTCTTACAAAACCAAAACCCCTACGCACTAAAATAACTCAAGATGTGAATTTCATCTTCAAGAAGATCAAGTTGAGGTCATGGTCATTTTACCAACATTGAATTAGAATTCTCCTTGATGATCAAGTTGTCATTTTGACCGTGAATCCAATGATCTCATGGGTGACGATCCTATTTATCATGCCTCAAAGATTGGGTTACACACTACCCAATTAGCACCATCCTCACCCATCACATAAGATCCCTCATTAGATACTCTCACTATACCTTTGTATCCTACGAGACCTCTTCCCTTACCTCTTTCCCTTATGGACCCTCAGTCTTTCATGAATGAGTCATATTACACATGGCACAATGCTCTGGGGCATGATGATTCTAACTATAAAGCCTATAGACACCACATGAAGAATATTGAAGTTGAGGTCAAATGTGACCAAACCAAAAATGTTATACATCCTTCTACTTCACCCTCTTTATCTTTCTCTCATCATGGGAATTATTTACACATCGCTTATTGTCGGGTTCTACATAACAATCATCCCATTCTCGTAGCCTTCTCTCGAACTCGAAGCATGGAGTTGGTTACTCTAGAAATGATCAACTTCCCTAGACTAGCTAGACCACAACCTACCTATGGACCTCCACCTCATTACGATCCTTGTCCCACTATGGATGTCATTTGGCATGATGTTCTCACTCGATTGGAGGATAAAATCAACAATACCTTATTTGACATGTTATCTAAAGTCCATCAAGCAAGTGACTATTACATAACACACCATCGAGGACCTCATGACCCGTTCCCCAAGTGATATTCTCGTGGCAAGTTTACAATATTATCATTGATTCATGTTGATAATTTTCCCCTAGTGGATAGTTCCTTAGAAATACCTTGATTACATCTTACTTTTTTTATTTTGGTGTAACCTTTGTTTATCCACTCAACAACTATGTGCATTGGCACCTCATCCAAACAAATCTGAATGCTCACTTGAAGTGTGTGAAGCCACCAGGTCCCTCCTTTATTATGCCTATCAGAAGGTTAATATGCTTGTTTTCCATACTTATAATCATGATATTCATTTATACATAATAATCCTCATAAACATGGCAATTAGAAACACATATAATAATGAAAATGATTAATCCAAGTAAACAATCACAAGGGTCAATTGTATTGTCCAAACACCATCATTAGATACATCAATAGTCATTATCCAACCAAAATTATCCATTATAAACCAAAATCAATTACATAGCATGAATTTGATACATGCCTACTATATGATGCATTGGATCATCCGCGTGCTCACAAAACCCTTGTTCAAAATCCTTCTAGCATAACTTTTCTCACTTATATATGATCCCCTTCTAACAAATACACTCATCACCTATATATGATCCTTCTAACAAATACACTCATCACCTATATATATAGGGGTGGGGACTTTCCCTTCACCACCCATGCACATTCCTAATAATAGGCGTGCTCACAAAATAACTTGCATGCTTTTACATTCTATGTTAATAATAGATTATCCTAAATATAAGACTTTCTTTAATCTATTATTATCTTGGCCCATGCAGTTCTCTTCTTTCTCGTGCATGTTTTTTTCCACTTATGTCCCTTGCTTGACCGCCAAGTCATCTTACTTTTACACTTTTCTTGGTCAACACTCAAGCCTGGTTTTTTCTATTTTTAGTGTTACTACTGGATTGGGCTAAGTCCTTAATATTTTCCACTTGTGTGTGTAGTCTCATATGCCAACCTATTTCTAAAGCGCACATGCTTCCTTGAGTGTTATTCCATTCCTTAAGCACATGTTCCTTGTGTGTTGCCTCTATGCTCATTAGTTAGCAAATTTCTCGACCAACATTACCCCACACCGGGGATGTTGTATGTTCTCTCAACAAAATTGAATCAAATAATATCCCTCCATGAATGAAAGAATAATAATATGGTTTTTACGCTAAAAGAATTAAAGGAATCAATGCATCATGTCTTCTTGGGTGGAAGGATCTCTAGAAATTCCTTATCTAAGTTAGATCATAGTCATATGGAATTTTCTTGTAACAAAAATTTTCTCAAGGAATATACTTGGTGATCTCTCTTCATCACAGTGATATTCAATCACTATCTTCTGCAACATCAAATCTCTAGAACGCATATCTCTCCCCTCTTGGGTGTTTTTATTTTCTTCAATCTCTCAATGTACATGAGATTTCAAGACCTCATGATTTTTTTCTCAATCTTTGGAGGCCATCTAAATGGCCAAGGGTTAGTTTAGTAATCCTCTTATATCAAACATCTTCTTCCTCCCAAGGCATTTGAACATCCAAGAATCAAGTCGATCTTTTGACATCTTTAGCCTTCTTCTCTGGGTATTACCCCTTCTCATCCCTTTATATCAGCTAGAATTAGGTAAGTACCTCATTTCTATATTATTTTCTTAATAATTCATCAGTTATTAGTCTTTATCAATTGTGTCCCATCCTTTACCAAATTGCATATATTTTATGGTAATCGCTTGGTGATTTTGCCAATCATCGATCGATGATCGCCCCCAATCACTAGTGATTTAGTAAATTGCCGTAATTCATGTCTATTAGATCATTTATCTCTGTAGCCTTCCTTTTTGATATTCGGACTCAATCTTGACTAAAAATCTTCCCTTGCAGTGTCCATCAATTCCCATCAAGTTCCTTTGATCCACCCTTACCATTTTATCAATTTCTTAATTAAACACATCATTCAAAGCATGTTTTGTGAGCATATCAACCATTTGTATCCTTTCTCCTTTGAGACATTTTTACGTTCCTAGAATTCATTTGGATCAGGTATCACCATCGGACCAACATATAGCCATGGGCCACGTCAGTGTCTTTGACCTTGCATTGTTTGTTATATCATCGGTTTTATCATTTTACATTATCATTATCAGATTAATTTCTTGAATGTGGATTGACATCCTTGTAAGGAAGCTCACTAACTTCCTGGGACTAGAATTTTCTAGGTAATCCACCATATATCTATCTAATCCCATATTTTTTTGAGTTTCTTTGATCACAGGTTTCTCTACAAGAAAGGATCTTATACACATCTTTCACGAAGCGCAACATCGAGCAACATCATCAACATCTATGGGTATCACTAAACCCCACATCTTCCAAGGTCAATATATTTCTATTTTCTTGCTTAGTTAATTCAAGTTGAAGGAGTAGGAATATTTCTGAACATTCTAGCATGCCCAGTGGGACCCTAAGTCCCTTATTTCATTATTTCATTTATTCAAAATATCATTTTTTTCATTTTTTAAAATCTGGTTTTTTGTTCGATGAATCGCTAGTGATTTGGTCAATCGCCGCGGTGATCGGGTGAATCATCAATGATTCAGTTAATCACCAACTATTTTTCTGAGATACTTTTGATTACTTTATAGTTTTCCTTCTAATCATTATTTTCTATTGTGTTTTTTGTTTCTGCTAACCTAGTTTTGCAGGTTGTTATCTCTGGAGGCTTTACTTGCTGGATTACCTATTGCTAAATTAAAAATTACAAAATTACAAAAAATTAAAAAGGAATCTTTATTAGAGGTGAGTTCTAATCCTTCTTTTTGTTTTCTATACTACATTTTTGCTTGTTTGCTCTCATCAAAATCAATATGTCATTTTGGGCTTAAAATGAATAATTGCATTCTTCTTGATCACATAGTTTTAATTAGGAAATTTAATTGATTGCATTCACTTTATATTTCCCCACACATAACCAAATCACTCAAAACATCAAACACACATTTAAAAAAATTCTTCCCAGGTGATAACTATTGGGATTTCATCACCTAATAGGGAAATTGACTTGATGTTCTAGTTGGGTATAAATAATTTTCTATCGGTATATTGACCAAGCACCTCAATCCCTTATCGTTGTGGGACTATGAAGTGAGGGGGTAGGCCCCAATACTAAGCCTCATACTAGAAACATCATATATTTGGGCTCACGTACCTTTGGGTATATCGAGGACTCTAACCTTAAACATCACTGAAACCAGCCTTAGAAGGGCCATATCATTAGGTTCCATTTGAGCCTCTTCCTCCACATCTAAATTTTAATCAAGATAATTAAAATTTTCTTCTTGACTTATATGTTACATTTGTAGCTCTCTTAGGACTTTGTTGTATCATTTTCAGTTGATTATCATTTAATATGGAGAAATCCTCTACATCAGTATATTATTTTCCCCTTATGCTTCATTTTTACAATCATCTTTCATTGCTTCATCCATAGAATCTAATCCTTCCCAATCTTATCAGCCTATCATGACCCACTCAACTCCGTTTAGTTTTGGTATGCTCCCTGAGCCATCTACACCATATTTTGTTCCTTATGGAGTTTCTACCTTTCAACCAATCATACAATCCTATAACAACCCTATAATTATTCTTCACAACCAAGTTACTTCCAAACTATCACTCCTCATCCCATGTCAAGTGCATCCCATCAAGCGGTCTTTTCCACATCCCTTCCTTCATCACAAACTCAGCAAAATCTTAACATCCCTCATCTTTTATCCAATCAACCTATCTCAACTTCAATATCTCTCTCTACCTCAGACATCCCAAACTCATACACACATACCTACTCAAGCCCAATCAACCTCTCTCATCATAAAACAACAACATATTCAACATTTTTCCACATCTCCACATCCCTTTATCAAAAACTATGTTACAAACAATATCCTCTCAAGCTATCCCTTATCAACCTCCATATCAAGTCTATCCACAAAAAACCATCCTACTCCAAATTTTATCAATAAAATCAATCACATGTTAATTCCTTCACATCTAATCCTACAAATGATCCCTTGTAAGATATGTTAAAAAATTAGATAATTTGGAAGCCGCTACTAAGGGATCTAAACACGTCCTCACTTATGATGAGGTTTGTAATGAACCCATTCATCCATATGTACCATACAAATCATATCCTCCACATTGGGAATTACCTAAGTTTACTATGTTCCATGGTACGGAGGACCCTCAACAACACATACTATCTTTCAGACACTCGTGTTATCTCATCATCCACAATCAAGATCTCATGCTTAGAACCTTTCCTATGTCACTAGCGGGACTTGCCTTGGACTGGTATAACTCCCTCCCTCGACACTCTTTTCTCTCTTTCACTCAGCTAGCCTTGTTATTCCTCGATCATTTTCTATAAACATTACTCATAAAATCACTATCTCTAACCTTTCTACCATCAAACAATCTGAAAATGAATCCCTTGTTGAATTTGTCACTAGATGGAAAAGCATTATCAATCAATTGACCTTCTCACTGCCACAATCAGAATTGATTGAGTTGTTTACTCGATCGTGTTCTCATCACATTTCATCCATTCTCCAGATCCACACATTCCAAACCTTTGATGAAGCCTTCACCATGGCCAAGAAATTATAAATCCAATCCTTCGAAGATGCCCATCCTAGTCCTCAATTTATGCATGATCCATCTGATTCCCTAAGTCTTCTTATGAGTAAGAAAAATACCATGCATGATTCTATTACTTGTCTTCCGACCTAACACCTTTGATAGATTCATTCCATATAAATATTGTGCATCCCTCGAGTCACTTCATCAATTCTATTACACAGGATTTTCCCATGAGGATCCCCTTTCATCACCAGTGCTTCCTCTTGAAAGCTCAAAACTCATGGACCCTCCTTTCGATGGTCCTCGCACCTCAATATCGCCAGTATCCAATCTCTAATCATCTGTTACCTACTTGCAACCCTTAGACTCTACCTTGGAGACCATTACTAAGGATGCATTCATAATAAAATATCTTGACATCCAACCACTTTTAAAACTAATCAAAGAGTTGGAAATTTCACATAACCAACCTCGATCATGTCTAGAAACAACATATCCATCATCGAATCAGACCCAATCCTATCCCCAGATACTCACTTGTCACCTAGTCTAGAACCATATCCTGAATCAAACACTATACTATCAAATACCATCACATCCATGACCTCATCATCTTTGTCATCTCACATGAGACCCTCTACTCTATCTAAATCAAACATTATTAAAACAAAACCTATCATATATACTGCCCCATCCTCATCATCTATCATAAAACCCCCTCCTTTACCTAAAATAAACATTACAAAATCAAAACAAACATCATCTAACACCTCAAATTTACCATCCATTTTAGGACCCCATCCTTTATCACAATCTAAAACTATCAAATCTATGGTTCCACCCTCATCATCTATTTTGGGCCCCCATCCTTTATCTCAATATCATATCACACATTTTTACCCCTTCTCATCCATAACCGGTCCATCCTTGTCCATTTTGGGACCTCATCCTTCATCTAATTTTTTCAATCCCTTTCTTGGGTCACATCCTCCCTCTTATCAACCTCACAATACCCCTATGATGTTTCAACACCATATGACATCCACGTATCAACCTCATCCAAAAGTAAGACATGTTCGACCAAGTCGTTTTGTAAATCAAAATAAAAATTCATTAATCCAAACCCTCCAAAAGGGACTTACATCAACATCCTTTGAGAGGCTATATGCAAGCTTCTCTTATCACATTACCACCAATCAAAAATCCCAATCCACATTCTCATAAACTTGTCTGGTACGATCAAGATAAAACATGTGCCTACCATAGAAGCCCAAGTCATAACACAAAGATTTGTAAAGCACTTAAATCCATAATCCAATGAATCTTCCTCGTTGATGATATTCTTCCCAGAAGAAGAACATTCTAATCCACCATCGATATCACCTACACCTCCACCCTTGTCGGTGTCCTCACGACATCTATAGGATAAGGGGACATCCTCAACCTCGTATTATAAGACATCTCATCATCACCTTCCATTGAAAGGTATTTCAATCTCAAAACATCTACACCCAAGTCATTGACGTGGTGTCTTCACCAACATATTTAGGACTAAAGTGGATCACTCTTGATCAAATATCAATAAGTATTTTTCATATGTCTTCTCATCACCTTCTATTAAAAAAATGCTTGTATCAAATAAATATAGTTCACCCACCTATACGAACACAAAATCATCAACACAAAGAAAAGATAAAATTAAAGCTTCGTCATCTACCCCTCCTCATCAATCATCCTCTCATATCCCATCCAAATTTTCAATGGCTCCTTTGTCAAAGGCTCCATATCCTCCCTTTTTACCATATACTCAATCAATCAAGATCAAAACTTCCATCATCCTAATCTGAAAGTTGTCGTCCCTTTCAACACATGTCATCTCTATCCACAAAGTCATGCTAATGGGACTCCTCTCTACTGAGACTTTGAAATTATTACCTTACACACCTCCCCCTAGCACATCTTCACCAAACCTATCCTATCAATCCAATCAGAATGTCACTACTCTGGAAAGGAGTAAACATGGAAATTTTTCCCCTAATTGGATTAGTCCATATAATATGGGTCAACCTTTGAATGCCTTGCACTTACGGCCTTTCTACTATTAACACATCGACCTATCATGAAATCAGTCACATACAAAATCTTATTCCACCATCAACTATAATTTTATCATCACAATGATTTGAAAGCATGTGGTCTTCCGTCACTATCCTAAAAAAACTTAAAGATGAGCACCACGGATTTTTCATCACATCTTTCATATGGAAAAGTTCCTCCTTAGTAGGAACCCCACAATCATTACATCCATCTACCTTATATACAACCAAAATACATGTCTTGGGGCACACATGTGTAGTCTATGTTCACATTTCTTTTCCCCTCCTTGAAATGATCTATTAGGGTCTTCCCTCAACTCAAATTAAAAGTAAAAAATATCAAGGATACATCATTATAAAAAAATAATAGACTATTCCCTCAAAGGACAGTTATTTCAGAATATCAAAAATTATATTTTCAAAAAAAAAAAACTAATCCCTCGAAGGAAAGCTACCAGTAAAAAATCATAGACCGATCCTCAAAGGACAGTCTTGTAGAGTCAAAAATAAAAATGTAGACCATACCCTTGAAGGATGGATACTTATGTAAAAAGGCTTCCCACATCAATCAACCTTAAAAATTCAAATATCAAAGCATCATAGGAAATCTTCCCACATCGATCATCTTTCCCATCAAAGCAAACTTCTCGCATCGATCAATTTGTGTCAAAAGGTATAGCTAGGGCATTTCCCTATGAAACCATTGAAAGGAGAACCTACTCTCCCACACAACCTACATATGTCAACCCTTCTCATGTTCTAGGAAGGTATACATTTCATTTCCATTTATATCCAAGATCCTACATGTGACTACTCATTGTTATTCATTTGTTAACATTCATTGTAAAGGCCAGAAAGTGCAAGAGATTTCACTCTATTGTTTCTCATCACATATGTATCAAATCCAGCATAAAGCAATCATTCCATGTCTTATTCATGTCCATGATTAAGGCACATTTTTATAAACATTAAGTCACTTTAAAATCACTGACACATCACATCAAAAACATCCATCATCTATCAGACAAAAAATCAACATTTGTATAATCATGATCACATCTCAATATATATCATCATAATACAATCAATAATCATAAATCAATCATATCAGAGTCTCAAGAACCTTGTGTATCACAAGCCTACATCAAAACACTACATCTACTCAGTAAAATCAATTTGTTAATTGGCTTCCTCCTCGAGTGCATTACTTCCCTGACCACCTTCAGGACCCCCATCTAGTCCTCAAAAGCCCACCCTTGTGGCAACATCAATTTTTTTCCTTTGACTCCATCAAACCATCATCGTTTTCATCATTAAAGTCATATGTCTATAGGACACAAACCCTTGATTCCCCTATCACTTGACTTTCCGGTCTTGCAAACCCACCTTTGTGGTAACATCAATCATTGGTCCTTTGACTCCATCAAACCATCATATCTTACGTCATTAAAGTCATATTTCTATAGGAAACGAACCCTTTAGTTCCCCTATCACTTGACTTCTCGGTCTTGTAAGTCCACCTTTGTGGTAACATAATTCATCGGTCCTTTGACCTCGTCAAAACATCCATTTTTGTCATTAGGTCATATGTCTATAGGAAACAAACCCTTTGGTTCCCCTATCACTTGATTTTATGATGACATTTATCTTATTTCTCTACCTTGTCTTGGGGCATTATTCCATCATCCCTCATCACTCCTCATCTTTGTATCTTTTCATCTTTCTCTTCCAAACTAGTGATCGATTCCCTTTTAGGTCATCAATCCCTAGTTTGAGGGGGAGCACCTCATCACATAATTCTACATCCTTCACTTCCATCACATCTCATTTTTGTCTCATGGATTGTCTAAAACCACTCAACAAAAAGGGGGAAAATGTAGACACTCAAAATTGTACACTCATTTCTTTGCTATAATATTATTTCTTACATAAATCCATACACTCACCACATCATTCTTACGAAAATCATACACACCATTTAATCACACCACATTATTTATCAAAATTATTTATCCTAAGTCTAATATTCCATGATATTTTACCTTCATGTAAATCCCTTATCACATCACTTTTACACATGTAAAATCCTATTTTTCCCCTATCCTAAATAATACCTAACCACCTAGATTAACTTAACCATTTTCTAAACCACCTAAATTTATTTCCTAAAATCCATCTAAAACTATTTTTAACCTATTTCTAACTCCCTTACCTGACAAAACAAACTTATCATTATCATTCACCTACATATCAAAACCATTTGCAAACCTAAATTAGATAAATCCAAAACAAAATCAAGTCAAATCTAGCCTATTTTGTCACCCCTCAACAAACTCAACACGTCCCCAATAGCCTAACAAATTAGTTCCCTAAAACCCAAAAAAATAGCCCTATTTTAGAAGTTGTTTCAACTATTTTCCAAACAAAACTCGAACAACCGAAATCGCCAACGATTATATAAGTTAGTTTTCCATCTTCTCATGGGGATCCTCAACTTCAATTCATGAGTTTCAAGTCTTCAATCTAGGTTAGATCATAGTCATCTGGACTTGTCTTGTAATAAAATTTTCTCAAGGCATATACGTGGTGATCTCTCTTCATCACAATGATATTCAATCACTATATTCTGTAACATCAAATCTATAGAACTTGTATCTATCCCCTCTTGGGTGTTTGTCTTTTCTTCAATCTCTCAGTGTATGTGAGCTTTCAACACATCAAGAATTCCTTCTCGATCTCTTGAGGCCATCCAAATGCCCATGATTCAGTTTAGTAGTGCTCTAGTATCACCATCTTCTTCCTCCTAAGGTATTTTAACATCCAGTAATCAAGTCCGATCTTGACATCTTTAGCCTTCTTCTCTAGGTATTACCCTCTTCTTAGCCATGTGTATCAACCGGAATAGGTAAGTACCTTGTTTCTACATTATTTTCTTAATCATTCATCAGTTATTAGTATTTATCAATTATGTCCAGGCCTTTACCAAATTTCATACAATCTATAGTAATCATTGCAATTTCCCTAATTGATGATGATCGCCCCCAATCGTTAGTGATTTAGTCAATCATTGGTGATACCTATTAGTCATATCATTTATCTCTATAGCCTACCTTTTTATATCAGGACCTCAATCCTTACCAACACTATGTCCTTGCAAGTGTCCATCAAGTCCCATCAAGTTCCTTTGAGCCATCCTTAGCATTTTATCGATTGTCTTAATGAAACACTTGTAGACACTCAAAATTCTAAGGGTATCACACATTAGTGCACAAGAAATATGTGTACACTTGGAAGATGACATATGTGGAGATGATTGAATCATATGATATCAACATTAACTCTTAGACCACTGGTGAAAGGTATTGAAGAAACATCAAAAGTATATATCTACTTAAAGCCTACGTTGGATAATGGAAAGTATGTTGATGAAGAAGATATCACACTCCCAAGACCACCTAAGGGAAAAAAAGATGGTGGGAATAAAGAGGGAGCACAAGAAGACCCTCTCCCGCCGAGTATATAATAATAAGAAGAGGGTATTGAAGAAGAGGAGCTACATAGGGAGGTAGGACAAGGTGCGTGTACTTCAAGAGAAACCAAGAATTCACCAAAGAAGAAAAGTACCAAAAAGAAGACACGGTAGAAAAAAGAAACCCCAAGTGGTTTCAAGTGAGGAAACATAGGACATAGAGAAGTCGGTAGAGAAGAGATACCTTTCGGCATGCCACTACTTTTGGGCCATAGACATCCTCGCATGCACTTCCCTACGCCACAATACATCTTTCTTTGTTTCATATACCAAGTAGCTCGCCTTACATTGTGTGGCTTCTTCCTCACGTGGTCTTCAATCAAGAAATTCCTTTTAGGCATCGTCATCCTTAGCGCCTATAACACATTTTTCTTTTTCTTACACATACCTTTAACTAGCATCCTCCCTTTATATCGGCATGTGCACATCGCACCATTTTCATAATAATTTCGAATATCATATGAATTCCTTTTCGCATGCTCATACCTCGTTCACCCCAAACTAAAAGTATGCATGGTCCTCTATGCATCATCTTAATTAATAGTAATCATCTTATGTGTGCGGAACATGCTTATTAAAAAAATAAGCAAAGGAAAAACAAAACATGAAATAAAATCTAATCTAACTAGCATTACTTCCTTATTACAAAGCATGAAAGAAGCTTATTTATAATAGGGCTTTAGCCTACTCCCATTGAAGTAACTGGGCAACATTGTGCCATCCAGCACTCCTGAATTGACATGTGCACGACTCAAGTATCGTGGTCATTACAAAGGGTCCCAACCAGTGAACTTTCAACCTCCTTAGGTGGTGCACAAACTTGGAGTCATACAGAAGTACCATCTTTCCAACTGTAAAATACTTTTTCTTGATGTGCATGTAATAACAAGTGATCTATCATTCCTTCTCTATCTTCTGACTCCAACATGCAATGGTGTGCCACTCATCTAATTGCATCAATTTCTCAATGCACTCTTCCATATACTTTTCATCAGATAATTCTCATGTGTGCATGATACGTGGGGATAGTAACAAAAACTCCAAAGGTAGTACAAATTTTGTGCCAAACACCAAATGGAAAGGTGTGGCCTTATTCAACCGTTTATAGGTTATTCTATATGCCCAAAGAACAATTGATACCTTATCATCCTAATCCTTTCTTCCAACATCATATATCTTTTCAGTTTTGTCCTAGTATCTTGTTGAAAGATTCAGCAGTTTCATTTATTTGAGGGTGATAAGGAGTAGTCTTATGGTGTGCCACCATAAACTCTTCCAATAAAATTCTAATTATCTCATTTAAGAAATGAGTGCTTATATCACTAGTCAAGCTCAAATGGCGTCCTTACTCGTTGATAATATTCTCCCAAAGGAGCCTTTTTCATAGTTGCTATATAATATTTTGTAGGTGTGGTATCTACCCACCTTGTTAGGTAATTAGTACACATGTTGATGTATCTCTACTCGGTCACGCGTGCGGGTGGTGCAATAGGTCCTAAAAAATCAACAACCCACTTCTATAAATATTTTGCGCTTGTTATAGGTCTCAAGGGAATTTTGTATCTATTCCATGACTTACAATCCTCGACAACAATCACATGTTTTGAAAAAATAATTGGTATCCTTGTTGATGAGGCCAAAATATGCCCAATTAATGTATAATATATGATCTCATCTTACTCTCCTTTTTATTAAGTTTGATTGCATTTTGTGACTTTTATTTGATCTGATATGAGTTAGGATGTAATTGTCTATCTTTTGATTGATTGTGATTCTAATGTTAACAACTCTAAAATTCCTGACGAAGTGTGTGTTTGAAATTCAGTTTTGTAATAAAGCAAGGTCTAATCAAGTGACAAAATGAAGTATGTAGCATTTAGTATGTTTTTGTTATCATCTATTCCAACAAAACTTAGTTCCGAACTTCCAAGCTAGTTCTGGAACTCCATTACACAGTCATCATCTAGTTCGAAACTTTCGGACTTAGTTCCGAAACTCCAGTATTTAGTTAGAATTTTCAGACTTAGTTCAGGAACTCCTAGGTATAGCTCGGAACTCTCACGGTTTTGATCCTTAACGATTTCCTATGGTTCTGGAACTTCTCTAAAGTTCCATAACTAATGTAATTTTATCTATTTTAACCACATCCAGGAGATTTTGCAGCAACAACTCTTTTAATCGGAAAGGATGAGAAGATATCGAACGCAGATCCGAGGATAGTTATCTTACAGCTATCTGATCAGCCCTAATCTAACTCAGCATCTATTCTGGGCATGATTCAATTTCATCATAATCGTAGAGACAACTATGATTGTAAATGTATATATAAGCAGACCTATAGTAGATTGAAAAAGATAAAATAGAGATAGAACAGAGAAAGAGATATAGACTAAGTACACAGATCCAGTACATTTTGTAATACTGAATGTTTATCAATAAAATAGCCATTCTTGTTTGAGAGAATTTTGAGTTGTTAAATCTTGATTCAAGGAGGAGCAAGGGCCCACTCCCCCAAGGACCAGGATATTTGTTTATTTGGTATTTATATTTCTTAAGCAAATAGTTTAGATCTGTTAATTTTGTATTGCTTTAATTCTTCTAGTTAAACTCTGTTGTATACTTGTTCCTGCAAGTGTCTAGATAGATTCTTATTTTCTCTTGCAATCGTTTCTAAGCATTCTAAGTTGTGTGTTTATTTCCAACAACAAGTGTTTTTACTTTCAGAAGCAAGTGTGTTTATTTCCAAAAGCAAGTGTGTTTATTTCCATTCTGTAAAGCACATTTCCTTTCACAAATCTTTAGTGTGTTTACTTTCAACAAGGTTTTCATAGTATGATTTAAATAAGGTTTTACCAAGAAGTCCTTAAGACATTGAAAACATCCCCCAAAAAATACAAAAATAATTACAGTCAACTACTAGATCAATAGGATTACTCTTGTTGCATATAGCTTTAGACACACCCCTGGTTTGATATAACATCAATAAGAAGTTGATTAAATGAAGGGAATAACAACACCCATCACTTGTACAATTTCTCTCACCATAAGCCGCCTAGAAGTATCTTACACATAGTTCCATCTTATACATAATGTCCTCTGCATTACACCCATGAGCTTCCTCCATAATCGCTTCATGTTCATGCTCTAGGACACATCTATGCAATACTTCATCACAAACCATTTTATACAAGTCTCCTCCGGTGAGCTATTATGACACGACTCAAATAAAAGTTGCTTCTTCTCCATTATTTTCATTTATTCTAGACAAGTCCCATGCGTAAAAATATTGCTATGTCATCCAAATTGGTAGCTAGTACAATGATTCAACTGACACAACTATGCATCGAGGCATAGTTTCCTTAATACTCTGCACATCCTCTATAGAATTGATCCTTGGTAAGTGATCAGGTCCCGATTTCACTTTCGGCTTTACACCGATTATGAAATTAGACTTTTGAAAAAGAAGTATCTATCGGTAAATGCGCCCTTGCAAAACAAGCTTGTTGACCAAGTAATTTAATATCATATGATATGTATAAAATATGAATGGGGTGGCCAAAATGTATTGTTGAAACTCGTGAACCATGTATATCATATACAATTCCTCACGCTCTGTTATAGTATAATGTTTCTCTATTGGTGTCAACTTCCTACTTGCAAAGCATATAGGATGATCCACATTACCCTCTCTCAGGTGTGCCAAAATAATGCCAATAGTTATGCGAGAGAGGCATCCACATGTACATGGAAGGGTTCATTCCATGAAGGGAAGTACAAGATTAGTGTAGTGGTAAGCTTCTCCTTTAATGTTTCAAACACTTGTTGTTGTGTGTCACCCCAATAAAACTTTCCTTTAGCCTTGATAAATTCTTCCATGGGTGCAAAAATCTTTACATATCCTTTTATAAATTTTCTATAATACCCCATATTTCTTAAATATCCATGCACTTCACTTTGGTTGGTGAGTTCTTCTAATCCCAAAATCACCGATATCTTAGCTGGATCTTCAATAATCCATCCTTGCAAATGATGTGCCCAAGAAAAGTGTCAAAAAGTGTAGCAAAGATATACTTCTTAATGTTAAGAGAGATGTTTAATTGTCTACATCTCTCAAACATGAGCCTTAAATTATCACAATGATCCTTAACCAACCCATAAATAATGTAACCATCTAGAAAAACCTGCAAGAACTTGTGGATGAAGTCATGAAAATCCTATACCACTATATGTGAGAATACCACTGGTGCATTATTCAAACCAAAAGGCATCACAGTATATGTAAAACTTCCCCATTCAGTGGAAAATGTGGTCTTTTCCTACCAGTGATAACACGAGGACCCATCAATGAGGAAGATCTCACGCCCTACAACTCCCTCAAGTATCTTTTATGTGAATGACGTAGGAAAAGGATCTATGACACATGAGGCATTAAGTTACTGTAATCTACATAGATCCTGATCTTCCCATCCTTCTTGATGTTGATCACCATAGGACTAACCCACTCAGATTCCTCAATTGGTTCAATGATTCCTAGACTTAAGCATCTTGTCAATTTATTCTTTCACCTTTACGTGTACATTCTAGTTCATCATGTAAGTAATTTTGGAACCGGATGTGGATCTTCTTTTAGATTAATCTTCATCTTTCGCAATAAAGGGTGCACTCCTTTTAACTCATGGTAACCTCTTGGGAATAGATCCTGTAAGTCGCACAATAGCTCAATGATCTTTTCTACCTCTTTTTCTGACCAATAATCTCCAATAATGGCTTCCTTAGGTGCATCCTCGGTGTCAATATTAACCATATTGGTCTTCATGTGAGCATGGTATGTACGGGCCTTTTCATCTGCATAGTCCATTACCTCACACACCCTCTCTATATGGCTAGTATCCAGGTTCTCTACTTCATCATCAATGAGGTATACCATTTTTCCTTTTTCTTTCTCTTTCCAAGAACTACCCAATTGCATCTCTTTTGTCTTCAATGTATCTTCGCATGCCTCGGGATTAGGTTCTCCAAGTAAATGAAGCATGAGCTCCTCTTCTTTCATGTTATCCCTAGTTTGATGTGCTTCGTGATCTGTAAATCCTCATGTGCTAGAGGTTTATTATAAAAATAATAAAAAGTGTGGGCCATATATTAAGTCATATCTCACCAACTTGCAGTTTCTCACTTGATCTCAGCATGCACATACCACACACACATGCATCCACGTAGGGTGGAGTAGAACCTATGTACCCATAGAGATTCAGTAAGGCCTCTTAGCCGTGTGCCCATTGTCTCTCACATTTATGAACATGTACCAAAGCAGGAGTCTTCCCATCATACTCATGTATAAGTGTAGGCACATTGTTTCAAGTAAACCTTGTTGAAAAGGATATTCTCACTTCTCACCAACCCAATAGGTTATCTCTGTGTGTTTCCCACCAACACGTCGTTGTTCCACTCAACGTGTAAACCAAAATATTCCTTCTATCACCCTCATTCGGCCACTAGTTCTCCATGGTGCACAACAAATATCCAAGCTTTTTTTTCTGTGTAACTAAGTAATTGAGTTTTTCCCATGTGCTTGATCATACAGTATGATCATCATGTGAATCTCCCCTTTATGTCATGCCCGACCATCTCATACGTGTCATGGGCCCAATTATCACAAAAATACTGGTTGTGTCACTAACTGAGTGCACGTGTTCCCACTAAAGTATGTCTTCCTTATAGAGTTCCACATTCTTAAGATCTCGCATTGTATGTGTATATTAGCTCTTATTTTCTCACTTGCTCAATGTAGGGGGAAGCCTTCACATCATCGAGGGGTATGATTATGTGCTCATCCTTGTTCTCAAAATTGATATATCTCTTATTGAAGTGTAGGTAAGCATTGTTCACATAACACCAAGGATGCCTAAGTAGTGCTAGAAAATTATCTTGCCTCAATTAGTTCAATACTTCAAAATCTCTTGTAAACTTGGCTCCTTAAATGGTAATTGAAGCATCCTTCAATACCCCAATAGGCATAGCTCTTATCTTGTTTGCCATATACAACACATTAGAGGATGGTTGCAATGGTGGTCTTCCCATTTGGTTCCATGCATCCAAAGTCAGAAAATTCACCTTAGCGCATGTGTCAATCAAAATATTACTCACCAAAAATAATCAATCACTACATCTAATGTGATTTCTTTGTCATACTCATGGTTATGTGGTAGTAAATTTGCATGTAGGATCTAACACTCACGCTCAACTCCAATGTGTGGTACCTTTTCTCATAGCCACCCCCTAACGGTGGGATGATATTCTCTTGTCTCAACATCTTGCATATCTCCTTTAGATCATCTACATATTTATGTGCGAGCTCAATGTTCTTCATGTTGTCTCTCTCACGTGTTTGTTCCTTCCAACACCTTTGAATCTTGCCTTGCAACTCTTTGATAATTCCCATGGTCTCTTGATAGAGATTCTTTGATGATAAGCATCGGGATACTTGACATGAATAAATTCTTCTCTCCTAATGATTGGTTTGGCCTTAAGAGGCTCATGTGTACGTGTTGTGTTTGCACCACAATAACCAACTGAGTTGTAGTTTTGGATTCAAAGATCTTATTTGTTAGTGTAGGTTATTATTTATCCTTTTATTTATTTATTAGGATAATTCTTACACTTGTGTTAGCCCTAAACTTGTTGGGTTAGCTTGCTTAGGTGTACTAGTTGTGTTGAGTCGGTTTCTTAGTTATGTGGAGTTAACTTAACTACCAGTATTAGTTAGTGGGAGTTCTTCACCACTGATTTAGGTAGTAGTTGCACTTCCCTCCTATATGTACATCTTTCTTATTGAATAATTCAAGTCATTCTATTGTAATGTATTGAGCATTATGGATTATGATGGATTTCCATATATGGTATTTTAGATCTTCTGCTTTTCAAATCTAATGTGGTGTGCTATTATCATCTGAGATCACGGCTTGGAACAATCTTCTTATCGTTCCTTTCATTATTAGGTGTCCACTCTTTAGTATTTGTGCATTGCACCTTAATCATTCTCACATCTTTGTCCTTCTTCTTATTCTTACACGTGCTCATAAATATTTAGAAAATCCTCAACTATATGGGGTTTTCCACAATATGCACATACTTGATTCTATAGACACTCGTGTTGATAATGATTTTGGGACCTATTGGTCTTCAAACTTGCACCCACATCTCAGATATGGAAGAGCTGAGATGTTTGAGATCACAATGGAACCATCTCTAAGATGTTGGATCTTTCACGCTTGAGATGGATCTCCGAGAGAAGGTCGGTTCCTCTATTTATTTCTATTGCTACTGCTACTCCTAGTGCTGAAAGGGTAAACTAAGCTAATAAATGCCAAGGGACCAAGGATAGAAGGATAACATGAAAATAAACTACACTAAAAAGGTGATAAAACTAGAAAAGAGGGATGAACACTATCTATTTATGAGCGGGAATGAAAAGGGGACATGTGAAAGGAGGCTAGGCATGAGTAGCATAGCTGAAAATGTGTTTACCAAATCATTCTCATGGAACACAACTAAATAAGGAACTGCAAGGGACATGAAGTGGCACAACAAACATGTAATGTAAAAGAAAAAAAGGCAAGAAGAAGGAATGCAAACACGTTAGGACAGAGAATAGTCACAAAATGATGTTTCTATTACTTCTAGAAATGCACAGAGTTATTACAATGGTGAAAGAGGCCAATATCCACATGCATGAGCCAGATCTAGAGGTTTGCAACTCAAAATGCATAAAATATGAAGTCCTTAGAAAAACACGTAAGGATTTAGAGTATCCAACATTAATAATGAGCCTAGCTCTTACATTTATAGATGAATTTGTGTAAGGAGAAGAGAAGGAGGGAAAACCTGAATTTGAAATATAACCACCAATAAGAAGCATTCAATGTCTGCAAATCCACCTAAGAATGCACATTGAATGCACTTCCCCAAGTCTATTTGGCATGTTGGAGGTAGATCATATCAATTCGGGTGGTTGAAGCAATCAGATCAACTTCATTAATGCTCAAAAATACATTTTCCCATTCCTCACCTATCAGGTCCACCAAAATTTGAATTTGAATATTTAGCATTATGGTCGATGTTAGAAACTCTCTTAAAAGTCTAGGCAAATGCTGATCGGAGCTCTGTAGCAAAATATATGGTTGTTAGAGGATTTGAGCCATCTCACATACTGCAAGACATGTGGCGTGCGTGAATTGGCTGAAAGGATGGCCAACTGTGCAAAATGTTTGTCATTTCTGCCACGTGTCACTAATTTGTTACAATGATTGGCACCCTATTGGCGCACTTTGACTGGTTGTGTGTGGCACACTCAAGCATGTCAAAAGATGACCTAGCATAGAAAAGGCAAAGGAGGCGTAAGGGATGGGCATGCGGAATAGAACAAAGGAAGACACAAAGGAATCTCGTACGATGCACACGGGGAAATGAGGCAAACTAGTGAGTAGAGAACGCATGGTCAAGGCGCAACCATTACAAGATGATGTGTGGGTGCGTGCGAGGGTGAATGGATGCTAGGAAGAAGGTGAATGCACAAAAGATGCACAAGGAGATGGAACAAAGAAGAAAAGGGGAGGAAGGGAAGAAGGGGAAGCACACAAGGGTGCGCGAGGAAAAGAAAGGAATGTGCTAAGGGAACTTGAGCACGCGTAATCTTGTAATGAAGAACTCAAAGCCAAAAGATGTATACAATTTGTCCAAATAACTAGGAGAGTTATTTGGATAACAATTTTGGTGATTTTCGAGGCCATCTTCCTACTAGATGAAGGAGATCAGTAGCTTGAAGCATTCATTGGGCATGGATTCTACTATGTAATCATTTGAATTTGAAGAACTACCCTTGAAGTCACTTGAAGGATCATTCTTGACTTGATTTTGAATCTTGCAACTGCTAAAAGGAGATCTACATTTTGGAGAATTAAAAGAAGAGAACACGCGCAGGAAGCACGTGAAAGGAAAGAACTATGTACAAAACAAACAATGTGTGCACAACACACTTAGAGGAATTGAAACTACTCTAATATATATGAATGATGCAGTAAACTTAATGGAAGGGTTTGAGATAGATCCCATTGACTGGGATTTACTGCATGCCTCCATCAAGATGAATTAACTCAAAAGAGTTAGCTTCTTTGCATGAATTGATGATGTATGGGCCACTCTAAAGTGCATCAAACTTTGAATGGCACCTAGGTTTAGCTCTGTCAACATCCCATTTTAAGACCAAATCCCCAACTTTGAAAGCTTGAGGCCTAGCCTTTCTATCAAAAATTTCTTTTTGTTTTTTTATGTTGTCCAACTTAATCATAGAGTTTCTTGATTCTTCAAGATTAACCAGCTCTTCCATCTAGATTTCTCTCTGGTTTGCACCTTCAAATTCTAGCTGTTGGGTGAGTGCTAATGAATTCAATTCTAGCATTAAAGGAAGGGTAGCCTCTTTACATAGACAATCTTGTAAGGAAAAGTTCATATTGTCTTTTTACGTGTAATTCTATCCACCAGAGAGTGCGCAAGACCTTTGTATGCCATTGTCTTTGGCTGATATTCATTGTGTGCTTCATGATTTTGATCAGGTTCTTGTTTGTTGACTCTGCCAAACCATTGCCTTGGGGGTAATAGTTGGAAGAAGTCTTTAGATAGATGCTCAGATTCAATTCCCAATCAGTGATTTTAGTACCAAGGAAGGATTTTGCATTATCAGAGATAATGGTTTGAGGAATTCAAACCTTGTGACTATGCCCTTGAGAAAGTCAAGGATGACTGACTCGGTTGATTCCTTGAGTGAGCGCGACAAATTTTGTCCATCTAGTGAAATAGTCCATAGTTGTCAACACCCACTTATGTCCAGTGCTTGAAGGTGGATTGATCATACCTATGAAGTCAAGACCCCATTATGCAAAAGGCTAATCCTCTTAGATTGGTCGGAGGATAAGCGCTACCAATTTTTCTTTCCTACAAAGAAAGTGCATTCCTTGCATTTTGTGACCCACTTGTGTGCATCTAAAAATAGGGTAGGCCAGAATATTCCTACCATTATGATATTCATTGTTGTAGTTTTGGCAAAAAAGTGTCCACCAAAGAATCCATCATGAAATTTTGCTAACACTTTTTTAGTTTACACACCGTTGATACATCTTAATAGCACACCATCAAGATTTTTTTGAAGAGAAGTCCATCAACCAAAACATAAGGGATAGATTGTAACCTCAAATGTCTTCTCTTTTCCTTGTTCAAACTAGGAGGGTATACACCCTCGGAAAGGAATGTGACCATGTCCTTCATCCAATCACGCATGCCAGGATCTATATTCTACTCAAGCTCTACACGTAGAGAGACCTTCATCCAAAAATAATGAAGTCTCATATTCATTTGCGCATCCTCAAAAATCTACCTATAGAGTGCGCTACCTCTTACTAGTTTTGTGGCTTTAATGGTCACATCATATTCCATGATTTTGGTCACCCATCGTGCTCTCTTTTCACTAATATTTTCTCCCATGATGAAGTCTCTAACAGAAGAGTGGGAGACTAACACCTTGATATGATTTGTGGTGAGCATACTTTTGAATTTCTTGAGTGTGTGCATGATGGTGAAGACCTGCTTCTTTGTGTGATTGTATCTTAATTTGTAATCCTTTGATAATACATGAAGAAAGCCACTAGTTGTTCTAGCCCTTTTTCATTTTCTATGTTAGGAAAACAACAACACTAGTATCAGTGCTAAAATCATAAAGGATGAAATCCTTGGAATAATCTAGTTGATGAGTGTTGGCAGTGCAAGCAATTTCCTACTTGATTTTGTTGAAGCTCTCTCTTCCTTCTGTTGTCCATCTGAAATTCGTATACTTCTTGAGCATCAGGGTGATTGGCCTTACTAGTCTGTAAAGTTAGGAATAAACGCCTAACAAATTTGATCTTGCTAAGGAAGGATTGCAAGGCCTTTTTATGTGCATTGGAAGGGAAAGAGCTAAGATGGCTGAAATGCACTCAAGATCAATTGTGATGCCATCCTTTGAAACCACGTGGCCCAAGATTTTCCATGCCACCACAAAATTGCACTTCTTGGGGTTAAGAGACACCCCATACTTTCTACATCTCTCAAATACTTTCTCCAGGTGCGCCATATGATCGCACTCTACTTTGAGAAGATTGTTATGTCATCAAGGTAAACCAAGATGAACTCATTGATGTAACCTTTGAAGGAAATGTCCATGGCACACTTTGGAAAGTTGCGCCTACATTTGATGAATAAAGGGCATTTTTTTATACGCATATGTTCCCCACTTGGTTGTAAACATTGTTTTGAATTGATCCTCTTCCTTCACCAGGATTTGATTGAATCCTAAATATCCATCTAACATTGAAAATATTTGCGCTAGCCATAGTCTGCAAAATCTTCTCCATTGAAGGCAAAGGATAATGATCCTTTAGAGATGCCTTATTCAAATATCTAAAATCAACATAAAGTCTGATTTCATTGTTCTTTTTGCATACTGGAACTAAATTGTGACCCAAGTAGAGTACTTGATGGGAAAAATGATTTTTTCCTCAATGAGTTTAGATAATTCCTTTCTCATGAGGGGCTCTATCTTTGGATTGACTAGTTGTTTTTGTCGACGGGCTTGATACTAGGATCAAGATCAATGGAGTGTTGAGCAAATACTTGGATCAAAACCTTTGAGGTCTTCATACTCCCATGAAAATATGTCACTGTATTTTTGACAAAGAGAGATGAAGGATTGTTTTTCATCATAAGCGCAAGCTTCTTGCTGAGCGTAAAACTCCTTTCCGCGTGCAATAGTAGTCTTGTGAGGGAGATATATTCTTCTTGCGTAGCATGCATATATTTTTCTTCACCCTTGAACTCATCATCAGGGATAAACATTTGTTCTAAGGTGACCAGCCCTTTAGGAAACTTGTTTGTCTTTAGTTGTATTACTTGGTCACCATAGTTGTCATGCAAGTTAGCTTGCATGCTTGATGAGAAATCAACTTCATTTTGGATGAACTGGATGATTTGCACATCACTTTATCAAACACACTTGTCCAGCTGGTATAATTGTCTAGAATGGATGATCCTGATTACCATCTTAATGTCTGAGTGTTTCCTTTGACAAAGTCCTCGGCAGGAGAGAACTGAACCAAGAGAGGCCATTTGATCAACTTCCTTGTTCATTTTGCGTGGCACCACTTACATGTTTAGAGCATCAAATCTCTCAAGGAGGAACCAAAATTTGTTTTTATAAGCTTTGAGAAGCTTATTATTTTTTAAGACACTTGTTGGTAACCTGATGGATGACCAACTCTGTATCCCCAAATATTTGTAGCACCTTAATCTTCTTCTTTTCAAGCAATCAATAGACCATGTACCAATGACACCTCATATTCTGCCACATTGTTGGAGCATGCAAATTGTAGCCTATGCACGAAGAATAATTTCTCATCCCTAGGGGAAATGAGAACCACTCCTACTCCCGCATCATTTATGCTTCTAGAACCGTCAAAATATAACTTCCATAGACCAGGTTCAACTTGATCTTTCTTGAGCGCGTGTGCAAACACAATTTCTTCTTCAAGAATGCAGTAAGTACCAAGCCTAGTTTCATAAGCTTCCAGTTCTTCAGTATATGGATCAAATTTATGGTGCCTCTCCACCCATTCATCAAGTACTAGGTCAGGAATAAGAGGGTGGAAGAGGTTGCTCTTCAGGAACTAAAGCTTGTTCTTAGATTAGACAATTGGCTTAGAGAGGGGATGGGACATATGGATCTACATGATAGGAAAATATAGGCTCAACTTGTATGGTAAACTGGGTACCATACCTTGTCTTGAGTAACATATGAGACCAATCAGAAGACAAGTAACCACCCACTTGAGCAATGAAATCTCTTGACAGACATAGGGAAAACAAAGGAGGTAAGTCAATGATTGACACATCTTGAGTAATTGTTAAACTTGGACATGCATGAAGGGTCAACTCAAGATCCTTAATGACTCCTAAGGTGGTGACAAGTTGATTCGTCGAGTTGTAGGACTCCTTTAGAAAAGGGCTATACCTAAGACCTAGGACATCAGCTATTCTCTTGGGCATAACAGAGGTACTAGCGCCTGAGTCTATCATGCAATTATGGACAAGATGTTTACCTACGATCAAGGACATATAGAAGGGTGGGGTTTTGACAACCTTACTTACTTCTTCTCGTTTTCTTGGAAGATGTTGATAGAAGAGCGTGGCTTACGTATGGTGGATCGGTGCATGGAGTTGTGTCGAGCTTCATGCAACAAATCTCATTGAGATGGAATAGTCAGGGCATCCCACATTGTGACATTTATATTTGTCTTCTTCATCTAGTCAACAATGCTAAATGGAAGACCCATTGACTTGTGCATTTGAGGAACAACATCCCTTTTTGAATTCAGGTGTGGAAGCAAGAGTTTTAGCTGAAGCAGGAGCTTGACCTACCAAAGGAGGGTGCATGCCACTTCAGAGCCTTGTGGGGCCTCTTGTGTAGGGACTTGAGCACTCTTACTACTAGATGCCTTGGCTGCTTCTTTCTGCTTTTGAGGGTCGGTTTGCGTTGTTGGGAGTGTGACCTGCGCACTTGACTCCAACATTCTCTTCTTATATCTTGTGTTGTCCATGCAACTTGGGCGTGCAGTCTACTTGTATCATCTGCTGCTTGGTTGATTGCATAGAAGTCCTCAGCGCCAAAGAACATAAAATTTTCCTCTGGAGGAGCTTCTGGTCTTCTTGGTTTTCTACTTCAGAGGCACTTGTTAAAGGCTCACAAGTTGAAGCATTCTGGATCATGTAGGCTTGGGCACACATCATTAACACAATGATATTGACTATGAGGCATGTTGCAAGGGAAGCACCATTTTGACTCTTGCACCAAATTGTTTTAAACTGGAGCAGCGTCGACTTGTACTAGGTACTTTGGAAGAGAGGGTGTAGGAGGAATAACTTGCAAGGGAAGATGCGTGTTAGCATGCCATCTATCATTTTTTTGGTTGGGTGCATATCTTTGGTTTCCATATTGATTCTACCAAGGTTGATTGTTTTAGCTATGCACTGATTAGAATTGCCTCTATAGGCTTGCACCTTGTTGCTTTTCTAATGATATGACTTTGTTTGATAAATTTATGATCAGAGCCTTTAATTCTTCATCTTCCTTTTGTTGCGTTGGGGAGTAGGATGTAGATGCAACTGGTTGTGTGCTTTTTAGGAATAGGAATAGGGGCCACATAAGGTTGAGGTGCTTGTGACATTTCTGGGAACAAGGGCATAGGTGGTCTAGGATCTATATTTCTGCCTTGAATAAGACTATTTTCTGCCCTTATTGCGATACTATAAGTAGTTGGTAAGGTCATACCTCCCATGGATTGAATCATGAATGAGATATCGATGTTCAATGCCTTTAGATAATACATAAACCCATGTTGGGCTGTAGGTCTTACCACAAGAGGGATTATGTCCCCAAGTCTTCTGAAATCTAATGTTGAAATCAGTCATCTACTCGTTAAGCGCCCTTTTTTTTTGTTAGTTGCTCAATATAGATAAGTGATCGACTTATCTTCAAAGTAATTACAAAGAGTTGTTCCTAACTCATCCCAAGTGGTAATAGATCTAATTCTCAAGCCTCGGTACCATTGAAGCGCTTTACCTTTGAAAGAGGTTGCAGCTAGCCTTACCAGCTTTGCATCATCATGTGTGATCAGGTAGAGAAAACATACGTTTGCTACATCCTGGATATGCTCCTGAGGGGTGACTTGATTCTCACTAGTGAAGTATGGAATACTTTTGAGTGCGCCATTTGGCATGTCATTTTTCATGGCTAGCACCAAGGGACTCCCTCTTGTGAAGTTGGCAAAGTTCCTCAGTGGAGGAGGTGGTGATGTGTGTTCGCAGGGCGTGCAGGTTGTCTTTTATGAGGAGGATTTGAATGGGTAGTGGTGCGCTGGAGATGGAGATACGCATGTGCGGGCCTTCTGGAATGAAATCTTCTTAGGGATAGCTTGGAGGTACTCGAAATAATCTTCAGCTGTTGCACTTCTTCTTGTATGCACTCTTCTCATGAAAGGTGCTCAAGACTGCTAAAATAGAGATCTAGAATTGTTGGGAGTTGTCAAATGTGTTGAAATGATCCTCCAAAGGCTTAAATACTAAGCCCACACACCAAAACTTAGCAATATGAAATTTAAGCTTTCATTGCTAGCCTTAGCGTGCTGAAACTATTGGTCTTTAAACTTGCACCCGTGTCTGGATTTAGAAGATCCAAGTTGTTTGAGATCACAATGGAACCCTCTCTAAGATGTGGGACCTTGCACGCTTGAGATGAATCTCCGAGAGAAGGTCGGTTCCTCTATCTATTTTATCGTTATTGTTACTCCTAGTGTTGAAAGGGGAAACTAAGCTAATAAATGTCAAGAGACCGGGGATAGAAGGATAACATGAAAATAAACTACACTAAAAATAGGGATGAACACTATCTACATTACGAAGCGGGAATGAAAAGGGTACGTGTGAAAGGAGGCTAGGCATGAGTAACACAGCTGAAAACATGTTTACTAGATCATTCTCAAGGAACACAAATAAATAAGGAACTGCAAGGGATGTGAAGTGGCACAAGAAACACACAATGCAAAAGAAAAGGAAAGAAGAGGAATACAAACACGTTAGGACAGAGAATAGTCACAAAATAATGTTTCTATTACTTCCAGAAAATACATGAGATCTATTACAATGGTGAAAGAGGATGATATCCACATGCATGAGCCAGATCTAGAGGTCTGCAACTCATAATGTAGAAAATATGAAGTCCTTAGTAAAACACGTAAGGATTCAGAGTATCCAACATTAATAATGAGCTCAGCTCTTACATTTATAGATGAATTTGTGGAAGGAGAAGAGAAGGAGGGAAAACCTAAATTTGAAATATAACCACCAATAAGAAGCATTCAATGCCTATAAATCTACCTAGGAATCTATCGAATGCACTTCCACATATCTGTTTGGTGTGTTGGAGGTGGATCATATCAAGTCGGGTGGTAAAAACAATCAGATCTACTTCATTAATGCTTAGAAAGACATTTTCCCATTCCTCACCTACCAGTCTACCAAAATTTGAATTTAAATATCTAGCATTGTGGCCGATGCTAGTAGAGCTCTCTGAAAAGTCTAGGTGCGCGTTGATCGAGCTCGTAGAAAAAGATACGGCTATTACGAGGATGTTAGAGTCATTTGTGCATGCAAGACACATGGCCCGCATGAATTGGTTGAAAGGATGGCTAACTATGCAAAATGTTTTTCATTTACGACACGTGTCACTTACTAATTTGTTTCAACAATTTGGTGACTGTATGGTGCTCTTTGTGGTTTGCATGTGGCACATTCAAGCATATCGGAAGATGACTTAGCACAAAAAAGAGCGCAAAGGATGGTGCACGGAAGAGAAGCAGAGAGGAAGATGCATAGGTACACACACGTGACACACGTGGGGAAATGAGGAAAACTAGTGAGTAGAGAATGCATGGTCAAGCTGCAAGCATTACAAGATGATGTTTGGGTGCACACGAGGGTGAACAACTGCCAAGAAGAAGGTAGATGCGTAGAAGATGCATGCAAGGGAGATGAAACAAAGAAGAAAAGGGGAGGAAGGGAACCGAGCAAGGACATGTGAGGAAAAGAAAGGAATGTGCCAAGGGAACTTGAGCTTGCACAAACTTACAATGAAGAACTCAAAGCCAGAAAATGTATACAAGTTATCCAAATAACTAGGAGAGTTATTTGGATAAATGGAACCACAAGTGTAACATGTCCCACATGTAAATCGACATCTATTAACACGGCATATGCTCCTATATCCTCCTCAGAATCCACCTTCGTTACCATGACATTCAATACGCTAAGCTTCCTACACGAAAACTACTTGCCACGGTGGTTTTCCACAACCCGATCTTGCATGCCTCATAGATATGGTCTATCAACCGGTAATCATTCATATTATGAGTGTGTGCATTATGATCTTGCATTACATGGATACATTCTTCATAGTTGTACACTTTGTAAGAGAGGTCGATTCGGACATCATGATTCTTGTGGAAAATCTCACAAGATTGTGTGCAGTGTGTGTATAGTCCTACGCGGACAACTATCCTTAGTATGCCCTCAATGTCACAATCAGTGCACCATAACCCACTGCACTCCTCATGTATTGAATTAGCAAAAATCTTATCCAATTGCTTATCCATTGTTGTTATTTGCGCCTCCAAAAATGACTCACTCTAGTATTTGCACTCTCAAGTGATTTGGTGTGAAAAGTTGCTTCTCCAAAGCCTCACGCGTATCTGCATAGGTCTTGTGTGATAAATCCCTTAGAAACGAAGTCAACAAACCTCCAACAAACCACTATGCGTGTTGACTTGGATGAATATCATATGATAATTTGGATAATAGAGTCTTAAACCACGCATCATACTCCCTCACACTTTCAAATAGACCCTACTTAATTTCCTTGAGTACACTAATACTCTACTTCTCAAACTCTGGAATGTGGAACTTAGCCAAAAACATCGTGTTCAAAGCATCATAATCCACCGCAGTCTAGTGTGGGTCATACTTTCTATAGAAACGTGTGTGCGCCCTTAAAGTGTGGTGGAAAATTGACTTTCCTTTCTATTAGGGGTTGTAATACCCTTTGTTCTCCATAGCAATTCACACTTGTGTACATGCTCAGCAACATCCTCCACACCTTTATACTCTGGTAAGTGAAGTGACATCTCAAAATAGACTTGGAGTGTCTGTTATTGAGGTTGTTAAGGTGGTGTCTATTTAGGATGACTTAGAGGTGGTTACTGAGACTTGCCTAGGGTTGGGACCAGACCCCGATCCAGGACCTCCACTTGGATTTCTATTGTGAGGTGGCTAACATGAACCTCCTAAGCCTCCCACGCCACCTAGTACGGATTACTGACCCTTTAAAAGAACTCCTTGTGTCCCATTTGTGTTCTTGAACTAACGCCTACTATATGCTCTATACTTGAACACCTATAGGGTTACTTTCAAAAGTTTGTGCAACAACACTCGTCCTAAAGACACACTGTAAAAATCTCCAAAATTACTTCCAAAAGTGGCATTTGTTGTATTGTAATGTGTGTGTCCTTAGTTTGATGTACTTCTTGAGTTATAACTAAATTATATCTACCTCTATCTCATTTCCCAAGTGGAAATGTTGTCTGATTTCCTTCACTACAATGCCCTTTAACAACTACCTCTAGAGCTAGAACACTTTGCGCAAGGGCTAGGTATCCAGGCTGGGTCAGATGCATGCCCATGGTCCTCATTCTCTCTTCTGATGCACTCTCATCAAAATTGATGGGTTCTCTCTATTGTTCTTTCCCGTGTCAGGAGGACATGATACTGTGGCTCCTCATCTTCCACGGGGATCTCAAAACCTTCGTTATTCATCATTCTTATTGACAATAGTGTTGCATCAACTACCTTATGTCACGCTTCATTATACTTGAGTCTTATTTCCTCTATTTTTTATTTTCTCGGTCAGGGCTTATATCATCCTTCTCCATGCGTGCTCATGCCCTTGCGTGCAGTGGAGATTTAAATATCCATAGGTAATCTCTCCAGTCCTAGTTATATCATCGGGATCTTGATACCTAAGGGTATCACGCACAAATAGGATCCTTTGGGATCACGCAATAACTTGAACTTTGCTTCCTCTAGACAAGAATATGTGGAAATTATGTACTCAAAGTATAGTTGCGAAACATACCTTACCACCAACGATCCACAAATCTAGTCCACATCTTAGTTGAATCAAAAAGATTATGATAATCTTCTTGTGTCCAAACTCTCTTCCTTGGAAAAAAATTGTGTTTGATGCGTGTCGCCAACCATTGGTACAAATCTACTGGGAAAAAATTGAAGAATGTCTCATACAGGAAGTCATAAAGATTATCTTCCACCCAATTTTGTGTATTAAAATCATGGCTAGTGGTACATCTTTGTGAAAATGCATCTTTGTCATTTTCTACCCATCTTTCAATACTCTCCAAAGACAATTGATACGCCACGCAATCTACATGCAGCGTCCTAGCAGACAAATGAAAAGAGGTCCCAGAAACGGAACCAAAATGTAGCCTTTTTTATCCACTCAATAGCCATCCAAACTAGCACCTCATCTAGATAAATCGAATGTTCACCTAAAGTACACACAACCACCAAGTCCCTCCTTTGTTATGCCTATCAGAAGGTTAGCATGTTTTTTACCATATTCATAATCAAGATATTCATTCATGCATTAATATCCTCATAAACATAGTAATTGGAAACATGTATATTAAGGAAAATGATTAATCCACGTAAATAATCACAAAGGTCAAGTGTATTGTCCAAACACCTTCATCAGGATACATCAATAGTTATTATCCAACCACAATTATCCATTATAAACTAAAAGCAATTACATAACATGAAGTTGAGACATGACTACTACTATAATAGTGCATTGGATCATGCACGTGCTCATAAAACTCTAGTTCGAGAATCCTTCCAACATAACTCTTCTCACTTATCTATGATCCCATTCTAACAAAGACATTCATCACCTATATATAGGGGTGGGGACTTTCCCTTCACCGCCCATGCACATTCATAATAATAGGCGTGCTCACAAAATAACTTGCATGCTTTTACATTCTATGCTAATAATATATTAGCCTAAATATAAGACTTTCTTTAATCTTATTATTAGCTTGGCCCATGCATGGTTCTCTTCTTTCTCTGCATGTGATTTTTCCACTTATAGCCCTTGTTTGGCCCCAAGTCATCTTTCTTTTATCCTTTGCTTGGTCGACACTCAAACCTTGTTTTTCCTATTTTTAGCCCTAATCTAGAAATGGCTAAGTCCTTATTCTTTTCCACTTATGTGTGTAGTCCCATGCACCAACCTATTTCCCAACCGCACATGCTTCCTTGTGCGCTATTCCATTCCTTGTGTGTGTGTTCCCCTGAGTGTTTCCTCTGTGCTTTACCATTACTTAGCAAATTTTCCAAACAAATTTTTTTGATCCTCCGTGTTTACTTGGGCTCTCGGCCCCCACTTGGGTTTTACACAAACATCCTCTATCTTCACTTGGGCTCTTGGTCCTCATTGCTTTTATCACACAATATCAAAAATCTCATTACGTCCTTGCTTGGGATGTTTGCTCCACTTGGATTCATCACCAAAATCATATCTATTTTCCGTTGTAGTTTGGGCCTATGTATCATATGCATGGCTATATGAACCCCAAATGGTGTTAAGAATCCTCTTAGGGTCATCATATCTTATGCTCTCTAATTTATGGTGTTAGTTGTCTAAATCTCCCCTATAGTTCTAGATCCTTCTCCACCATGTGGCCCCTATATCTGTGGATCCTCATCGGATCCCTCCTCTAAACCACTAACACTTTTGACTTAAGGTGGGCCCGAGAATCCCCACCGCTGCGCCTCCGCTACCTCGACTAGGTGCACCTATTGCCCATATCCTATGGGCACAAAGTGCTAGTACTCAAATATCTATTCCTACTGACCTCTCTAGCATATGATGATGATCATAAGGTAGAAATGGTGGTATCACCGCTAGTGCTAGTTGTCTAAACGCCTCGGGACGGCTCACTACATGGGTCTCCACACAATAAACATAATGCACTATCACCTCTATCATAATATCAATAAATTTTCTCTAGGATAACTCGATCATTGATCTACATTACTTTTGTAGAGGGCTGAGATCATGCCACCTAGACCCACTGTGCTAGTGGCAAGTATACCGAAGTGCTCTCACTTTGTCGGCCCTGCGCCCTATTGAAGTACTCTTGCAGCATCTTCCTCTACTTCTGTGGTGTCCCTGTCATTACGTACATATGTAACCTCTCATATACATAGGATATCATTATTATGACAGTTCCCACAACCCTATGTCCTCTTTGCATCACTTTATATAAATCATGTACCAAATGCACCCATATGGTGGTGCCCTAGGTAAATAGCACTCCATGATTGAATACATTTATACACGCTGCAACCAAAAACAACGGGATGGATCCATATGCCTTATGGCACACTATCTATGCTACCACGATCCCCATAACCACCTTCCGAATATTTGGAATCCCTGTGACCTTCACTCCCCGAGTTGAGTGCACAACATTCGTTCGTCATATGTATTGCTCCTATAGCCCACGTTGCCAATGCTCTCTACTCTATAGTATCATGTGTCAAATTGCAATACATGTGAGTGCCTCCAATCAGTAACCCCAAAATCCCATGTACATCCTCCAATGTCAAGGCCATCTCCATCATCTCCTATCCTATCCACCACCAAAAGGTGTTGGACTGGGTCTCCCATGCGGTCAAAAACATTTGTAGCAAATCCATGTCCAATGGTATCTTGGGCATCTACATGATGCCCCCAAATCCCCAACCTTGAAAATGGACAACATCTGCCTGTGGCAATCTAGAAATCATCCCACTAAGCCATGCCACATCTACACTTTCGCCATAGGAATATATTTCTCTCAACCTACATCCACAAAATGACATCATGAAAACATTAGAACTCGTAAAAATCAATTTTTGGAGTGAAAAAGAAAGCATATCGCTCATTCTAACAACCTCCCTATGCCATCAACTCCACGACAAATGTCATTCTTCCTTGGAAAAGATTCCCCTACATCATCGGTGCTCGGCTCCCTCTTCCCCCATCCCGATGCCATCGACATTCGTGTTCCAAAGGGTTTGATGGCGTCAAGCCAAATCATGGCCGTGAATTTCAAAATTTTGACTTTAAAAATCTACAAAATGATAAAATAAAAATTAAATCCCTCCCAAACCCACTTGTATTTTCTCTTACCTACATGATGACGTAAATTTTACTAATTTTAAGGCACTAACAACTCCAAAAAAATAAAAATAACTAAATTTCAACTAATTTACTCAATGAAATTAAATACAACGACTTACCCGTGGTCGAGCCCCTCCATGTGCTTCTGCCTCGTCATCATCCATCACCACCTCGAACATGTACCATGATGTTGAAATGTATCTCAAATTTGGAATTCAGAGCTCGTTTCTCTCAATTCCAAAAATAGTAATAAGTAAATCAAAATAAAAATCACTATATAAACTCAATTCCTATTCAAAATTGGTCGTGATCAGCCTCAATCTTCAAATGACCATCATTTTCGCTCCCAAACTCTGCAACACATGTCGTTTGTTGTGTTATGACCATAATCACATGCTATTTATTTTTCCCTATTACACAACTATGTTCGACAATCTTTGATTTTGACCTATTTTTGACACCATATCATCACAACATCTCAAACATCATGATATCACAACATATGTCCCATGGGCCCCTAGCTAGGTGATTTATGTCTTATTTTACTAATGATCCTCTATTGTTTCTTTTTATTTTTGCTTCTTCAGGGTTCTTATAGCATTGCGCCCGCACATTGTAGGACAAGTGACACTATCAAGTATGTAATGGTGGTATATTTCATTTTAGCTAGTCCTTTCAACATTTCATTCAATAATTACTTTTATTATCGGTGTTAGGGATTATCTTTTTCGTTGACCAGCTCATGTTACGTTATTGCAACATGTGGTGATCAACAACGAGGGCATATGTATACACCTAAATTTTCATTTTTCATCTTTCATACCTATTACTAACACTTTCCTTTGTGCATAAAAGGGTCACTAATGCATTTATTTCTAGAGCGGGTACCTTAAGGGGACTGTTGGGAATGGGGAATTCCTATTCACATAACCATTATGGGATACGAGATAGGACATGGAGAGAGTGTCTTTATTTGGTCTTGACCTTAGTTTTACTTGCACTAGGTATCCTTTTCTTCCTATGTCTCATACACATTGCATTCATAGTTTCTTGTTTGCATCTCATCACTCTACACTTTTCTCATCCATATACATGATCCATGACACTATTCTTTCACTTTTCATGAAACCTCGCCTCTTTTCAAGCATCATGGCCGACACCATCGTCCATGGGCGATGGTGTCATTTTATATTTCTCATGTGAATCCATCGCCCATAGGTTAATGATGGTGTCGGTATTGTATTTCTCATGGTGACACCATCACAAATAGGTGATGGTGTCCTATATATACCTCGCCTCATTTTTAAACTTAAAAGAAAGAAAAGGAATCCAAAATCATTCAAACTATCATTAGCTCTTCTCTTTTGCACCATCTTCACATCTACTCACCTAGATTTTGGTTCATCTTGCATCTTGCTTGGATTGGATTGGATACTCTTATTCTTGGATGGTTTCTTACACTATTAGGTCACCTATAGTGAGTCTAAGATAGAAATGGTGTTCCCCTTATCCACTTAATAGCGACTCTCTCTCTCTCTCTCTCTTTGTTGCTTTTCAGGAGAGATAGATGCATTAGTGACCACCTTACATGTACAAGGTGAGTGTTTTAACCATTTCTTGTCGTTTTTCATATGTAAGTTCATTTCCTTCTTCATTGTGCTATGTTAGCTTAGTATTATACATGTTTGATGCTAGTTAACATGGTACTCTTATCAAATATCATCTCCTTTGTTATCATTTACTTTCATTTCAAATATTTCATGCATGTCTATTTTTGATCCATACCTCTCCACATCCAACTATCGATATCTTAGTAGGGTTCCTTCCTCTATCTTGATTGTGGGCCTTGGAAACCCTAGGTTGACCTAGTGTAGGGATTAGTACCCTTTAGATATGAGACCTTAGCGTTCACTTTGTAGCCCCTTTAAGTCTATCCCCTTACATGTATGTACATGTGTGTCTCCTACTCATTGCCTCAATACCCTTGTCAAATGGATGATTTAGGAGTGCATGTTATTGAGACACATTTTGGCCCGCATACACTATCCTCTTTATGGGCTTACCCTACTACCATATTCACTCCCATAGGAGAAACCTCTTAATCCCTTATTTTTGGAGTTGAGGACATCATTTCCCTTGAGATCTAGGTGCCCTCTTTGTGCATCTCCTGTATGAATTGATTGATGATGATGAATACATGTTGACAATTTTTGTCATCATTGGAAGGGCGTACAAAATTATTTTTGGTTACTCAATTTTGATGGATGAGTGGACAAACATACATGTAATCAACAGTGGTGTGCGGTTTTAGGATGCAATTATTCACATATTAGGCCATTCCGGTGGTCATCTTCACCAATACCATGCATCAGTCATGAAATATTGTTGTGGGGCCTTGAGCGAGAGGCGGAATGGCATCACACATTAAAAATTGCATGTTAGAACAATAAGCAATCAAGTTAAAGATTTAGGATTATCAAAGGAAGCACAATTATTACGGGGTTTATTCTTTCATTCTTGGTTTCAAATGAGTAAGTACAAGTCATTATTATTAAAATCTTTATGGTTGCGTATGCAAGTGTGTAAGAAATTAAGTTTTCATATGTTCATTTAATCATATGCAATGAAGAGCAATGTAAAATAAATAGAGGACAACTCATTACTTATAACATTTGTATATTCATAAAGAAATTGTACTTTTTCCCACACAAATTATGGGATATGGCTAAAAAAGTAAAGAATGCGAGATAAATGCAAAGTTGGAAAGGTAAATAGGAAAAAACTCGTCATTTCCTAGAGGACAAACTTCTTCCTTCAAGTTATTGGTCCATTTTTATCCACTTGCGCTCTAGTTGTACCTAAAAGAAGAAAATGAATTTTGTTAGAGCTTGGGGTTGTTTTTCCTTGTTATCTTTTCAACTTCAAATGTATATGCATTAGAAATTAAAGTGAAAAAAGAAAAACAAGTTTTCATAAAAGGCTTCAAGAAATGCATCTTCAGCATATGAGATCAAGAATAAAAACTTTAAGTGTTCATCATATTTCAAGTTTAGATTTTGAGAGTTAGGAATGATTAGTTAAAGTTTACAAAGTTACACAAGTGTCATCAAGCTTTCACGATATACATTGTAGTATGCATAATCAAAAAAAGTTGCAACCATCATTTTAAAAAATCTGGATATCAGAAGGTAGGAAAACATTCTTTAAGAAGCAAAGCTGGAAAGGTACAATATAGATCTTCAATTCCAAAGTAAGGTTTTCAGGATGGTTTGCACAAAATGAATGTTAATCTACATTAATGAACCTCATTATGAGCCATACTTCTCTGAAAGCTACAAATTCTTAGAGCCACTTACTACCACAACAAATTCTTAGAGTCCCTTACACAATGCCCACAAAATGAGTTGAGCACCTCGGCACAAATCATGGCGAGTTGGTTGAGCATGAGTCAAGTGAATTAAAACCAAACTTTAAGTTGCAAACCAAGCTATTAAAGTCTCAAACCGATCCATACGGGAATGCAAATCAACAAAATGTCAAGCTACTCAAACTAGGTCAAACAGAGCTCAAAAGCTTAAATATGTAGGAAAATAGAGCAAAGAGCATTTTCCAATATCACAAACATTTCAAATGTCAAAATAAAGCATTTTATTAAGACAACTATAGCCATGATACAAGTTTTAAATTAAGATTCGGGCCATACTTAACAAAATCCCTCAATCGGTTTCAGGATCTTTAACAAGTTAGGACATAAGCTGGAAATTCAATTCAAGGCTTACCTCAACAAGCATGTTGAGATGTAATGAACATGAGCTTGGTGGAAAGGAACATCAAGTTACTGAGGTTTGCACGATGAGCTCACAATCGACCTTACACATGACCTAATTAACCCACATGAGAAAGTGCAGAGCTGAAATAACAAGATATGCAAACCAAAGTCGAGTTGAGTAGTGTTTGAGCTCAATAAATGAAACCCCAAGCAGATCTAAAGAACAACATTAAGATCCACCCATGCATGAGAAAAATAATGAGATGTGAAATGTGGTGAAGTTGAAGATCAATGAGCTCGGAAAAACAATACATAGCTACGATCATAATAAGATCAACTCATAGGTACAAGGAAATAAACAATGAGTTTGGAAAACTGGAAACAAAGAACACAATAGCAAAGCATCAAGAGGTGATCTACTTACCACAAGGCACAACCCAATCGATTCAATACAAAGTGAGATGGGTAGTTATCAAATGCTTTGAGAAAAACTAATAGTTAACCACACAATAGCTCAAACAAAGTCAAAACACGGCTCAGAGCACACAAACCTAACTCATGCAATAAACAACAGGGTCGGACCCAACTCGAAGGGCGAGCCCTTCACATTGATGATAAGTTGAATTGTCTACGAGAGATCACAAGTTGGCTCAAAATCCATAAAGAACCAAGATACGGCCACGAGAATAAAATGGCGAGTTGGTTGGTGCAGCCCTCAACTTGAACCCCAACACAAGCCCACGAGCAAGTGAAAACACAACCATGCTCGAGAAAATCCAACAAAAGTTCACCTAGAAGGAAGCACAATGCAAAATAGAGATCGATAAACCAAGTCACATAGGATAATGTAAACCCATCTCAAAAGACAAATCTTCAACAACAAAAATGGTGGCACTATTGGGAAATGTGAGCATAGAAGCAACAAAGAGAGCAAAACCACCGAGTTGAGGTGAACATACTAAGCCAAACCATAGATATGGTCATTCACGGTTGAACCCAAGCTGATGTGATCCATGAGGGAAATAAACAAAGCTCATGAGACATAAAGTAACAAAATCTCACCCATATTTTGTATGGATTTGTCTCAAATTATATATGGATTTTGTATGGATTTTTCGTTATTCCCTTCATTTAATCAACTCTTAGTTGATGTCATATTCAAACCAGGGGTGTGTTTGAAGTTATATGCAACAAGAAGAATCTTAGTGATCTAGTAATTGATTGTAGGTATTTATTATTTTTATATTTTCTGGGGGTTTTTTTTGTGTCTTTAGGATTCCCTAGCCAAATCCTTATTAAAACTATACTACAAAAACTTGTTGAAATAAACACTCATTGCTGAAATAAATAAATCTTCATAATTAAACGTGCTACTAGAAATGAAACACACTTTTGCAAAATGAAACAAATTACTGGAAGTAAACACACTCTTGCAGAATGAAACAAATTACTAGAAGTAAACACACTCTTGAAAATGTTGTTGAAAATGCTTGCAAGGAAATAAGTGTCTAACCTATAACACTGCGTAGGGACAAGTACGTGATAGAATTCAATTGAAGAATTAAAGCATTTATAGAATTAACACCTAACAGATTTACACGAATTGCTTAGAAATATAAATACCAATAAAACAAAGATTCATCCTTGGAGGAGTGGGCCCTTGCTCCACCTTGAATCGGGAGTTGACAAAGTATGATTCTCTCAAAATGAAATGGTTATCTTATTATTGAAATGTTTTGTCTTACAAACTTCATTGTATGTCTATCATATATCTAATCTATTATATATAATCTATCTGGAGTCCCTATATATATTTCATCATCGAAGATCATTTACGATCACAAGTGCCCTGTCCATCTATCAATAGGTTCCCATGAAACAAAATAGTGCTCAAAGTAGATATGGAATCTAGGAACCTTGCTAGACACACAACTATTTGATCCTACATACGTATTTTTGGGGTATGAAGAATTGACAACTGCTGAACTCGATTTGAAGGCCCATTGATTGCTCTATCACGGATGTTGTCAAAATTGACTTCCCATTGATTCCGGAACTTTGGAGAAGTTAGGAACCAAAGGGAACTATTTTGAAACTAACTACGAAAGTTCTGGAGCTAAGTGTTAGAGTTCCGGAACTAAGTCTGAAGGTTCCGGAACTAAGCGATAGAGTTCCTTTGCTGTGTGATGGAGTTCGGAACTAATCCTAGAGGTTTGGATCTAAGCCATATTGAAGCCAATGTTCCCAAAAACATGTTGGTTGCTTCATAATTTTTTCTTCTGACTGATTGTGACATGTTTTATTACAAAAACTGAATTTCCACACACTTTGTTAGGAGTTGCAGATTTTTTAGACGTTAAAATAAATCAAAAAAATATGGACAATTACATCTTAACTTATACTAGATCAAACAAAAGTCACAAAATGTAGTCAAACTTGATAAAAATGAGAGTAAAATAAGATCATTTATTACACATTGATGTGACATATTTTGGCCTTATCATCTCCCCACACTTACATTTTTGTAAGTCCTCTTACAAACTTTACTCTTCAAATCTTGGGTTGTGAATTATGCATTCTATTGACTACTCAAGTCAAATGGTTGAAGCTGGATATCCGGTGCTTTAGTTGAAGTATTATACCCCGATCCTTCTTCTATCTTTCTTTGCCACTCCTCAAAGTGAGTGGGATCTTGAGGCTCTTTTTTCCATGGAGACATGGGAGTGAGAAGGAGAGGATGCCTTGTTCTCATTCCCATCCATATTCCCTGCATTTTCATTGACCTGGAGAATTAGTGTACACAAAGCTCTAGCTCTTTCCAAACTCCATATTAAGTTCGTGGGAGATATCACTTCTCTTCTTCTTAATGCAACTGTGAGAAAATTCCATCTCTTCAAGCATCCATCATAAATATCTTCAAAAAAATTCTCCTCATAAGAGGTGAAGGCATCAATACTTTTCTGTAGACTAGCAAGATAATGTGCCTTGAATCGACTATCAAAGGCATGGGATCTGAAATGTATAACAAAGGAAAATGGTTTTCCATAGTGAGCTCTCATGCAGATGCTAGATGAACTAGCCTTTAATAAATGTTCAGAATCCATCTCTTTCCATGCTATATGATTTTGAAGTACATAAACAAATGCATTCATATGGCTTTCCCCTACATACAAATTGATCATGAAGCTTGTATTCTTTTCAGCATAAAATTGCAAAGATAGAATTCGCAGAGAATATTTTTCTGCTCTGCATTGGTTGAGGAATATGTTGTCATGAACTTTGATTCATCTTTTATTTCATGTGGAAGGCCACATGCAATCCTCGGACGACTTGTCACAATGAATAAATTGCTCTTCTAGAAATACACTGTATGTAGGAAAGGTCTCCTGCATGTGAGTAATATTTCACTCATTATGCAAACCATTTGTATCTTTACCAGACATTTAAATTTGTCTTCTTCCATTTTGTAAAAAATTTCTTCCCATTCCTTCCTTGCCTTCTTCTCCTCTTCCATCTTGCTTCTTAGTTCCTCATTTGATGTTTTAAATTCATTAAGCTTTCGTAGGTATCATCCCACAACTACTTAAGTGGCCAATAAGTCAATTCAGTTTGTACAACCTGATTCATTGAAGATATCTTTGACATAGCACTCTGTTTACTAGCCAATTGACATTCTTTCTCTTTTTCTACCATTTTTTGTTTGACCAATGTCAATTCTTCAGTCTTATCTGTGAGTTGAGTTTTTAGTTGCTCAATGAGCATTTCCCTATGCTCCAATTTGTTCTTGAGGAAGTTTAATTCCTCATCCTTTTCCCTAATGATAATTTCTGCTTTAGACAAAAATAGAGCATGTTTAACTTGTTTCTCCTCTTTTTCTGAAAGTTCCTTGGGAAATGAGCATTCCTCTTCCACCAAAGGGGATTTCCCTTTTCGTTTCCAAGATGTCAATTCCTCTTCTTCATGTGACAATGTTGTTGATTCACCCATCTCCTAAAAATCTTGTTCTTCAAATCTTTCATCTTCTTTCTCCACCTCAGTTTGACTTGGTCGAGGAGGAGACATTTCCATGCTACCCAAAATATCAGTAGCTTCTTTCTCCAAACCATCATGTTCTTCAATATCCACTGGAGTTTCCCTAGACCTCTTATGAACTCTTCTTCTTTGAGGAGCTTCAAAATGTCCTAAAGTGGGCTTCCTCCTAGAGCTTCTTCTAATTTTCACTTCATGATCCAACTTAGGTGAATTGTCACTATCAGAGACATATATTAGTTCTAGTATTGCTGCAGAGGAAGGAGTTTCTTTTGAAGGCACAATAGGTTTTGCAGCTTTGATCATTCTTTCAGATCTCCTCCTCTTTAGTACATTAACCCCACCTATTTCCTTCTTTTTCTCTCTGGGGGATCAATCTCCAAATTACTTTTATGGGAGAAAGGGGTTGGTATTCCCCTTCTGATAATATCAGGGCTTTGTTTGAATTTGTTAAGGAACTTTTCCCATGCTTCTTCTCCATTTTTCTTTGAGAGAAAATGGTCTTTAACAGAACTAGATGCACTAATCGATGATGTCTAATTGTCCCAACTCCCCAAAATACCTCACGAGCCATTTTACGGATGGAGTCAAAAAGGAACCCTAGAAGGTTTACTATATATTCTCGTTTTTGCAACCCCATACCTAAGATATATTAGCATCTTAAGGACCTCTCTTCCCACAATCCCAAATTGGCCATCGCAAGTTAGGTACTTAACTACCCAAAATGTTACTATGTCAAAGGGTTTGGGCAAGTTGGCTCTTCTGACCCCCTTGATGATTTTATTAGTGTTATAAATATATTGGGGTTCAGATTCCCCCTCTTGTATCAAGGTTTCCACCAGTTCTTTTAGGGTCCCCTTGACAGGATTTGGGACATGTACAATTGGTACCCCAGATACATTTCTCATTGTATTTACAGTAAAGGGAATTACAATGCTTTTAACCTTAGTTATGGATTCTTCTAAATTTACAAAAAATTTCTTACCAATTCATCATTATACTTTGAGAATTTCTTTAGGAACTCCAGCCACCCTGCTTGTTCAAAAATGGCTGCTACTTCTCCATCTGCAAGAAGTTGTGTATCATCCTTTGGCTCTGACTTCTTTTTGATCCCCATGGAAAAGAGGATGATTCAAATTCTTCCTTCTTTTAAATCCTTACTCTGTCAGGAGATAGCTACAAAACTATTGGATTTAGCTACGGAACTATTGGATTTGGTGCGGAACTATTGGGTTTAGTTGCGGAATTCAAATATAATTCTACTGTTTCTTCCTTGAATTTTTTCTGCAACTTCTTCTCAATTTCATTTATTCCACCCAAATGATAGCTCATTATTAATATGCTACCACTTTTACTTGTTCAATCGACATCACCCTCATGATTACTTATTTTTAATCATAATGTACAATAAATGACTCATCATACCAACTACTTAAATCAAGTCTAATCACACATGTGAACTTTTAATTTAACCTTTAATAAGATCAAGACATAATTACCATTCTTGTTGATGCAATTCCTCCGCTTTGATGACTCATCATTCCAAAAAAAAGTGAAAAGGAAAAACGGTTAGAAAAGACAGTTGGAATTCCAAAGAAGTTCCTTTTATTTTGAATTAGTCATTTATTGAGGAGACCAACCGCCATTCTGGTTTTCAATTGGTCTCTAAGAATTTTTTTAGGAAGGGAACGTCATTTCTTGGTTTTCATTCCCTCACCTTTATTTGTTGGTTTTTATTCTCTTCCCTTTATTTTGGATCCATGCATCGATTATTTAATCATTTTGGAAGAATTAGTTCTTCCATATGATCAAATTATTTGTCTACTTCAATCTGCTTTAAGAACTCATCCTTGGTGGAGGCTTACTATAAAGTTTCAACATGTGTCCATTGACCGAGAAATGTCCTTCTGTTATTATCAATGGGAAGTAATGAATAGAGTCATTGTCAAATATTTTCCCAATCTGATAAGGTCCCAACCACTTGGTTCTCAATTTACCTTTGAATTGATGGTACTTGGAATCAAACAGTAATGCCCAATCTCCTATCTCGAATTATCTTTCCTTGATATGTGTATTATGTCACTGCTTCCTTTGGTCTTGGATTATCTTTGTCTATTGAAGTGCTTCCAATCTCAGCTCATCCAATTCATTGAGTTGTAGAATTCTTTCCTTTTGTGTTGCATCAAATTCAATACCCAATTTAGTTGTTGTTCTCAATGTTTGTAGTTCAAATTCAATAGTAACAAGGTTTTTCTCATAGACTAACTCATATGGTGAGAACCATGTTGTAGTCTTCCAAGTTGTATTATAAGCCCTAGAAAGCTTCAGGTAACCTCTTTACCCAATCTCTTCTACCTGCTTCAACTTTTTTGGTAAGGATGTTTTCCAATTCTTTGTTTTTCGTTTATGCTTTGCCCATTTGATTGTGGGTGATAGGAGATGACTTCTATGATTGATCGATAGTATATTGTGAAGGCCTAGATCATATTGGACATGAATTGTGGACCTTGGTCTGAACCTATGCTTCTTAGTGCACCAAAATTCATCATAACTTTGTGTCGAATAAAATCAGCAATGCGTATCTTCATTAGCATTTGTTAAAGCATGAACATTTGCCCACTTTGTCAAATAATTAGCACATATAAGAATGTGCTCCTTTCCTTGTGAAGGAGGACTAAAAGGGCCAACAAAATTTAGCCCCCACATTTCAAATGGTTCAATCACTACTTAAGGTTGCAGAGGCATTTCTTGGTGAAAGTTGGTTGTCTATCCTTTGACTAGGATCACTGCTTGCTTGATGTATTTCTTCACATCTTTATAGAGATGACCAATAATAGTCAAGTGCAAGTATTTTGTGTGTTATTCTTTTCTTTGAAAAATGTCCTCCACTTGTTTCATCATGACATGCCCTAAGTATGTCAAAGATTTCATTTCTCTCACACACTGCATAGAACTAAATCATGACCACATTTAAATAACATTCCATTAACCATTTAAATTATGCATTGGTTTTGATTAATCTTTTCATTTGTTTCTTAGTAAAATAAGGGGGAAACTTCCTTGTTGCAAGATAATTTGTCATATCAACAAACCATGGTGTATCAGCTAAAATAACAAATAATTGTTCATTTGGAAAGTTGTCCTTAACTAGATCTTGCTCCCCTATAGTGGTTAATCTTGACAAGAAATCAGCTACCACATTAGATTTTCCTGGATTATCCACAATGGTAATATCAAATTCTTGTAAAAGTAATAACCACCTAATTATCTACCTCCAACCATTGGTTTGTTCATTAAGTATTTAATTGCTGAGTGATTTGTATGTACAAATATTTTGTAACCTATAATATAATGCCTGAATTTATTAATTGCATAAATCATAGTAAGAAATTATTTTTCAGTGGTGGTATAATTTCTTTCAATAGAAGTAAGATTTTTACTAAGGTAGTAAATAACAAACATTTTCCTTTTTCCTCATCCCGAACCACACCAATTGAGTTATTTGAGGCATCTGTTTGGATATGAAAATGTTTCTCCTAATTAGGTCCTCTTAATATTGGAGAGTGATTAATTTTTCTTGAATTTCTTCAAAAGCATGTTGACACTTTTCATCCCAACGAAATTCACAATCCTTGGTAAGTAAACCAAACATGGGGGCAACAATTTTAGTAAAATATTTAATAAAACACCTATAGTATCCAACATGCCCTAAGAATGACTTGATATCCGTGGGGTTTGAGGAACATGTAAGTCTGAAATAATTCTGATTTTGTTTTGGTTAACTTGAATACTTCTTTTTAAAATGTGGTATCTTAGTACAATCCCCTCATCAACTATCATCAAACATTTATTAGGACTAAGAGACAAATGGTGTTGTTCACATCTTGTTAATATTCTATCTAGATTTTTCAAGGCATCATCAAATGTTTCTCCATGCATAGTGAAATCATCCATGTATACTTCCACATAATCATTGGTTAGATCTATAAATATTGCTAGTACAACCCTTTGGAAGGTTGTTGGAGCATTACATAGTCCAAATGAAAATACCTTATAGGCAAAGGTACCCCATGGACAAGTAAAAGTAGTTTTGTCCGATCCTCAGCAGCCACCCTGATTTGATTATATCCACTAAAACCATCTAGGAAGGAAAAATATTGTTTACCTGAGAGGTTATCTAAAACTTGATCTATGAATGGTAATGGAAAATAATCTCTAAGTGTAGCTTTGTTCAATTCCCTATAATCGACACAAATTCTCCATTTTCCATTCTTTTTGGCATAATCACAAGAGGAGACACCCATTGACTATCCGAGATGGGGTATAAAAATCCTACTTGCAATAACTTTTCAATTTCTGCTTGACTATGTCCTCAAGGTGGGTTGATCTTTCTCGAGGTTCTGATTGGTTTGACATTTTCAAGTATAAATGTGATGGGTACAAATACTTGGATGAATTCCTTTCATGTTTGTATAGTCCCAAGCAAAATCTTTAGTATGATTTTTTAAAAACATCAAACAATTTAGCTTCTTGATCATTTTCCAACAAACTATTAATGTTCAAAATTTTACCTAGTTGAATCTCAATTTGTTTGGTTCAGTGTGTGATGAACTGATTTGTTGAAAAGGTTCCATTAGGGTGTTTAGTGGACATGAATGTGGTAACAACATATGATATGTAGCAACATCTCTAAAATTTCCTTGAGAAAGAATATTCGACAAAGGACAGTAAGCAGAGTTATGATACTTATCTTTTGGTCAAACTCCTCGTCACTGTTGCTTTTCAAAAATTTCTCATTGTTCCCTAATATCTTTGAGACTGAAGCTACTGATTCCATAGCTATTTCTTCCCCTCCCCAAGAGAAATCTCGTTCCTCCGGAGTGAAATTATTTACATCTGCCTGGAATTGTTGTGGTTCCAGAGATAAGTATGCATGTTAAGAACTAAGTTCAAACGCGTTCGAAACTAAGTTCGACAGTTACGGAACTAAGTTCTGAACTATCCCCAAATTTTCCCAGAGATAACCTGGTTATCATTTAATGGATGATTAATCATATTCTCCACCTCTCCTACATTATCTTACAATGTTATTATAGCCAAAGTAGACAAATTTTGTTTATTAGTATCGGGGTCATCAACCCATAATTGTTCTTGATTATCGATAAAAGGTCATGCGAAGGATATAAGGAAATTTTCTAATAATTCTTACCATTTGAAATAGTCATATCACACGATCCGCAATCAATTAAGGCAACAATTGTAGCTAACCATGGTCTACGCCCAAAATAATGCGATAACCGAATGTTTTACCTTTTGGTTGTAATATAAGGAAGTCCACCTGGATACTCCCATGACTCCACCATAAGCGCCACATCTTTAATGATTCCTTTTGGTTTTGCTCTTGGTGATTTGCCATCTCGCAATATGGTGCTAGTAGGTTGTATACTTGTTAATGGTAATGTTTTCAAAGTGTCTACTGTCATCACATTTATAGTTGCTCCCAAATCAACCAAAACATTATGTATATGTTTATTTCCTATAGAGATAGAAATAACAGGGCTTCCAAGATCCCCATATTTGGGAAGTAAGATTTTTCTTGCCAATAAATCAGCAAGTTTCTCATCTACCTTAATAATCCTAGGGTATTGCTTCTTCCTTTCAGGTCTTTTCAAACATAACATTTTGATTAATTTATTTAATTCAAGAATGTCCTTGATTGCTTGCAATAATGGTATTTCAATATTTAGTTTCCTTAATTCTGCACTAATTCAAATTCCTTGGTCTCAATAACTTCTTTAAATCTTTCTGGAAATGGAGTTTCAGTAGAGTTTCTATCTGGCTCCTTCTCTTTTTCTTTTTCATCCTCCTTAGGAACAACTAAACTAGGGGTTCAGTTTCTTTTGTCATCTCAGTAATTATAACAGGTGGACTATTAATTATTTTGCTAGATCTTGTTTGAATATCCTTACAGTCCATGGCATTAAGATCAATTGGTTTTTCTTGCTCTGTTCCGTAGATAGGGGTTGTTTGTTTGTTTTGGGATTAGAATCGTGGTTGTGTTGACATTTGTGTTTGAACCACATTTTTAGTTTGTGAACCTTGTGTTGGAGAACCCATTATGGCATGTTGATGTTGGTTGGGATATGTTCTTCCTCGAGCATAGTGATTAGGGTTCCACTTAGATTGTGACTAAGTATAAGGGTTGTTTCGCCGGACCATGGTTTTGGTGTCCCGAGCATCCCAAGCTTGTCTGCCCAATCCTGGGAATTTCATGTTGGTTGAGGGGTCCAAGGTTGTTGTCCCCAATTTTGTGGCATTGTTTGAGCTACCCATGGCATCATCTAGGGATTAGGAATAGATCTTGGTATGAACTGTCATTGGCTAGGTTGTCTCTGGACAAAGTTTACTTCTTCTGTAGTGGATGAAGTGCTAGTTTGTTTAAGCTGATTTTTTATGAATGGAAGAAGAGAACAAACATTAGCTTCATGTTCCCTAGATTCACAAATAAGACACATTTATGTTTTATCCAAAGGACAATCTCTTAGTGCATGCTTCTTTCTGCATCTAGGACAATACATAGCTAATGGTTCAGTATTAGCATTTGTTTTGGCTTGTAATCCATCCATGGTGGAAGTTAATTGAACTAGGATGTATGTTTTAAAGTTTGCTAGTTCATCCATAAGTTTGTTTATGTCCCGATTTGCAGTTTTCACATTTTTTCCTTTCCTAGGTCCACCCCTTGTTCTTGAATAACTTTTACAAAGGTCTTTAATATCATTCATTCTTATTTGATTGATGTTTCCACCTCCCATTAAGTTAAGGGCTTCCCTAGATTCATCATCCAGACCTTTAAGAAAAATAGTTTTGCTTAGCTCTTCTTGAAGTACAAATCCACACCTTTTACTTACAAAGAGGAATCTATCTAAATAATCTTTCATATTTTCATCATCTTCATATTTGATCCTAAAAAATTCTTCCTTCATATTTCTTCCTCAACATTAGTCTTGGTATTTGTCTAGGAAGGTAGTTTCCATTTGTGCCTGGTGGTAATAGAATTAGATGTTAATCCCATAAACCACCTCATTGTTGCATCTTTCAGAGTGGATGGAAACAACTTGAGTTTTTGATTTTCTATTTTGTAATCATAGGTCTAACACAATACTTTAAATTCAAATAAGAATTGGTTAGGATCCTCAGATGACATCCCTCTAAATGTAGGCAAGTGTGCAAGTGAAATATTCTTCATAGGTGTATCATCATCCTCCAACTGAATTGGATAGGTAAAAGTCCTATCAGGTTCTCTTTCAACTTCTCGTGTCATATCTACAGTATCTTCTAGATCTTTTCCCAATCAATGTAGTATGTGATCCACTTTGGTGTAGGTGAAAAGTCAAGAGTAGGAGGTTGACTACTCAATTGAGAGTCAAAACTTGCTCTAAGCGGGTCTTGGGATATAATCCTTCTCCTAAAAGTTCCACTTCCTTCTGGTGATTGATCCAAAATTTCAAAGGTGGAAGTTATGTTTCTTGTCTAACAGGAGACAATGGTGCTTCTAATTCTTGCTCAACCTCCTTATTTGAACCAGAGGATGCTAATAGTTCTTGTTGAGATATTTTTGGGAGAAATCTACCCTTTGAGTCTCTTGGTCTACTCATAAATTTTATGATAATGTAGGGAAGATTTTTCAATTACTAGATGTATGATTGTTGCTCTTGTTGACACCTAATTAGACAATTCTAACTAGTGGGTTCAAAGACAATAGCGCCAAAAATGATGGGTATCATTATTCCCTTCATTTAATCAACTCTTAGTTGATGTCATATTAAACCAGGTGTGTCTGAAGCTATATGCAACAAGAAGAATCTTAGTGATCTAGTAATTGATTGTAGGTATTTATTATTTTTATATTTTATGGGGTTTTGCAGTGTCTAAGGATTCCTTGGCCAAAGCCTTATTAAAACTATACTACAAGAAACTTGTTGAAATAAACACTCATTGATGAAATAAATAAATCTTCAAAATTAAACATCTTACGCTAGAAATGAAACACACTTTTGCAAAATAAAACAAATTACGGAAATAAACACATTCTTGCGAGAATGAAACAAATTATTGAAATAAACACTCTTGAAAATCTTGTTGAAAATGCTTGCAAAGAAATAAGTGTCTAACCTATAACACTTGCGAGGGACAAGTACGTGACATGATTCAACTGAAGAATCAAAGCATTTACAGAATTAACACCTAACTGATTTATACAAGAATTGCTTAGAAATATAAATACCAATAAAACAAAGAATCCTGCTTCTTGGAGGAGTGGGCCCTTGCTCCACCTTGAATCAGGAGTTGACAAAGTATGATTCTCTCAAAACGAAATGGTTATCTTATTACTAAAATGTTTTGTCTTACAAACTTCATTGTATGTCTATCATATATATAATCTATTATATCTAATCTATCTACAGGTCCTTATATATATTTCATCATCCGAAGATGCATTTACAATCACAAGTGCTTAATAGTTGTCCATCTATCAATAGGTTTTATGAAACAAAATAGTGCTCAAAATAGATGTAGAATCTAGGAACTTTCTTTGGACACATAGTTGTTCGATCCTACATACATATTTCAGGGTATGAAGAATCGCAACTGTTGATTTGCTCTTGATTAGAAGGCCGTCGATTGTTCTATCACCGGATGTTGTCAAAGTAACAGATTCCCATTAATTCCGAAACTTTGGAGAAGTTAGGAAACCAAAGGAACTATTAGAAACTAAGTGCGAAAGTTTTGGAGCTAAGCGCAGGAGTTCCAAAACTAAGTGTCGGAGTTCGGAACTAAGTCAAGAAGGTTAGGAACTAAGCGATAGAGTTCCTTTGCTATGTGATGGAGTTCGAACTAAACCCGGAGGTTTGGAGCTAAGTGTATTGAAGCCAATGTTTCCCAAAAACATGTTGGTTGCTTCATACTTTGTTCTTCCGATCGATTCGACTATTTTATTACAAAAATTGAATTTTCACACACTTTGTTAGGAGTTACGGAGGTTCCGAGCTAAGGCATATTGAAGCCAATGTTCCCAAAAATGTGTTGGTTGCTTCATACTTTGTTCTTCTGACTGATTGTGACTTGTTTTATTACAAAAACTAAATTTCACACTTTGTTAGGAGTTACGAGTTTTTAGACGTTAGCATTAAATCCAACAAAATATGGATAGTTACATCCTAATTTATATTAGATCAAACAAAAGTCACAAAATGCGGTCAAACTTGATAAAAATGAGAGTAAAATAAGATCATTTATTGCACATTGATGAGGCATATTTTGGCCTTATCATGCTCGAGTTTACAAGTGGATTGTTTTCATCAATAAAGATTGTCAACTAATAAGAGGTACATAAGCAGAGGTGGAGACAAAGGCGGAGGCAAGCAAGCTCCACAGAAGAAGGATTCCTCAAAGCTTCGTTTCTCCTCTCCTTTCTAATTTCCTCCTAATTTTAACTACGTTTTGCCCAACTCACAATCTACACGTTTTATTTTATTTTTTTAATATTGCTAAAAAGTTTGATGAATTCCCTTCAACGTTTCCATCGTACATTTTTGCATGTGTGATGGTCCTCCACTATGACAACTCAACAACCCCCGTCAATGGGGCATTATCAACTTGACCAAACAAATATCATCATGATTTCTCGTTGATGAATTTCCAAAACTGAACAAACAAGTTATAGGTGGTGACTTAGTGACCCCTCCAAACATGATTCACGATATTATTTTTTTAAGTGGATATCTACATGTTACTCTATACTTAAGAAGACCTAGGTATATATCAAAACATCTTCCCAAATATGTGAAATCTCAAAAATAAAATAAAATTAATTACTCAAGTTTAAATTGGAGGCACTAAATTAACAATGATTGTTCCTATATCATGTTTTCCCATAATTAATTGTGCTTAAATTTGAAAATGGAGACTATAAAATGCTACAAGAAACAAACATTGGAGTTTGTTTTGAACTTAGAACTTATTGGATTTCTAGAATTTTTATGTTAGTGCATTTAAGTACAAACATTGGAGTTGGTTTTGAACTTGGAGCTTATTAGATTTCTAGAATTTTTATGTTTACCCCATTTCAGTACAAATTGCACTCGTGTGAATACAACCGAGATCAAGACGATACAATGGACCATAGATAGTAGATGTTATTTAGGTTGAAACAATGAGGTGTGGAATAGATGTGGGACATGCAAGGTTTTAAATCTCAACTTTTTATTTCCACCTTTCTATTCATGTCTCTACCTTATCTAACAAATTAAACACAATCCGATACCGAGTTAAATTAAAAAATAACAAAGCTCAATTGGCAAATAAGATCTTATTTTTACTCATAAGTCCATCTTTTGAAGGGGCACAATTACAATGATTGTTCCTACATCCATGATTTCCTATACTTACTCAAGCTTAAAATTGAAAAGTGGACCTACAATATGCCACAAGAAACAAGAAGTGGTTTAGTTTCAAACTTGGAACTGTTTGAATTTTCATAACTGTTCATTTCAAGTTTCCATTCATGTCTTTGTTTTATCTAACAAACTAAATGTCACTCAAAAGAAAGCCTTGACATTGTACAAGAATAAAAACAAAAAGATAGATAGCAATTGGCAAAAATGGGAAGTGGTTGTAGCAAACAAATGTTTTGCACATATTACTCGCAACATTTTCCCCACCCTTCAACTACTCTTCCTTAAAACATCTTCATTTTTGTTGTTTCCACCCTCAATCTGACTTCTTTGATGCATCCCCTCAACATTTCCATCGCAAATTTTGTGAGCTTGCTAGTATACAACTTTTCAATCCAATTTAATTTCAAACCTTCACATTCATTACATCCTTAAATAGCATGATTGGAACAACCGGAAATGTCTCCCTTACATTTATTTTCAACAACTACACAAAAATGAAGATACACATTCCCCAACATCTTCCTCTCTATTTATAATAAATATTATATTTAAAACATATTTATAAAATAGTTCTCTTTGCCAAGTTAATCTTAGGTTTAGAAACTTTGCTTTCAAATATGTCTCCCTCCCATGCAAGAGTATGGAACTACAAACATAACTCGGACAAAAAAATCTACACAATTAGTCCCAAAAATCATTGTTTAGAAACCTCATTTAAAGGCATGGTCCCATGGGAGGGGTTTGGGCTCCTTTTTCATTCCCATGCTTATTTTTAAAGCATGGCTAAGAAATAATAGAATCTAGACCTAAAAATAGGAGCTCCATTTTTTTAGCCCAATATACTTCAGAGGTGAGGTCATTATTTTTTTTTTTGGTGATTTTAGAAAAATATGATTTTATTTACTTACAAATAACCATAAAAATTCAATGGGATATTATAATATCTCCTAATAAAAAATCATGGACCTTAAAACTGATAAAATGTTTCTAAATTTTCTCAACAACACTCACTGAGATATTTATGGAGCTCCCTTCCATAAGACCATGTTGTTAGGAGACATTTTCTAATCTTATTAACAGTGGAAAAAACAAAAATCTCAAATATATCAATGTGAGCACTAAATCCAAAATCCAGAGAGGCTCAAAATTTTTTCCAAGGCGTATATTTTTCAAAAATAAAAATCTGTGAAGGACGGTCTCGTGTTAAACCGAAATTTACACACAGACGAGTACCATAAAATATTTGCAAGCTTTGCTCAGTGTTTGGTGTAAATGAAGGAACCGTTTCATGTTATGGGGAAACCCTATGCAACAGTAATGGCCCACAAATTTCATCAAAACAAATCGTAATAACCAAAACATAGCTAAATAAATAAGACCCTGATTTTCAATAAGGCACTCGATATGAAAAGGACATTTTTTTCACTAACCAGTAGGTCTAATTATTTGAAATTCCTTAGTGTCCAAGGCTGTGGAATTTCTTCGCTGAACACATTTTTCTCAGATAAAAAAGCATCATATAGCGCAGATCTGAAATAAATTAAAGCGAAAGATTGGGCATTCAGAATGAGTAGGAGGATATGTTTTGGTCATCAAAGAGAAAACCCTCAGATAAAAAATTCCTCACTATGCCAAAAAAATTTATAGAACAATCGAATACGAGAAGGATAGAGAACAACCAGTTACACATAAAACCTAAATAGAAATGGTATAGCAAAATTAACAGAGATACCGTCCATTTAAATCGACAGAAGAACTCGGAATTAAAGTAAACCTGTAAAGTGTAAACTAAGAACCAGGTAGTTCAAAATGTGGAGGATGAAAGTGAAACCCTGTGGAAGGTTGCCATTCCGATTTGTTTTTCTTTCGCCGCGTTATATAGGCCGGCAAAAGGGAAACCCTAACGATATAGCCCGAAAGTAAACCCTAAGTGTGAGTTATATACTCCATAAAAATTGTAATGGTACCTAGATAGATTTTGAAAACTAAACATTTAAAAAAATGATTTAATAATAAATGATGAGATGGGGTTTGAAGAGATATATAATTTTTCATGGATTTGATGAGTGTCATAAGACTAACAATCGTATGTGAATTGTATGATGGAAATGTCGAAGGAGATGCATTGAAAAAGTGAAATGGAGGGGACAAAATAGCGGCAAAGGAAGAGGCTCGATGAAGAAGGGATTCACTTGGAAGAGAAGTCGAAGTCGGGAAAACGTTTTGGAGAAATAATGTGAAACTCTTATTTCTACAACCACATGATAGCTTTTTTCAATCATTAGGAGGAAGGGGTGCGATGTGAAAGACATTGAGGTAACATATTTTCAAGATATCTTAGAAGGAAAAGAGTAGTCAATCAATATTGCCAATGTCAATAGTTGATGTTTAGGGCTTGTGTTTTTTGGGTATTAAGAAGACTATCACGGTAACGAATAATTTGTACTCCACATTATCATCTCCATCTCGCTTGCATTTTTCACATGAGTGCAATTTAAACTTAAAGGGGTCAAAATAAAATATGGGAAAATTCTAATATGTTCCTGGTTTGAAACCCAATCGCTCAAATACAACAAACCCTGCTCCTTTTTGTGGTTTGGGAAGAAATGGTGCCCATGTCCTTCATCCATGGAAGTTATTTATACTGTAATTGGAAGTGAGGACAACTATTTTTTACGTGTGTCGAGTGTTACCAAACGGTGGTAGCATAACGACTACCATAAAATGGGCTTTGCTTTTTTTTATTGGTGGCAAAGTTGTTTATTGGATGGAGCTTAAATGTTAGATAAGATGAATAAATGAATGTAAAGATGGAAATAAAAAGGTGGAAATTAGATTCCTACATGTCCCCCAAAAATTGTTGTTTGTGCTTCATGTTACCATCTCAATCTCATAGGGATTATTCACATGAGTGCAAGATGCAATAAAGGGGCCAAAAGAAATAGGGGATAATCTAATAGGTTCGATGGTTTGAATCCCAAACACACTACTTACTTTTTGTATCAATTTGTAGGCCCCTTTTCAGTGTTAACCTCAAATTACTATAAGGAAATAGGGGATACACGAACAATCATAGGTAATATAGCCCCTCCAATGGTTGGATGAATGATGACAAGTAGAATTTTTTTGTCGATCTTGTTTATACATGTGGACATAAGTCATGCTTCAAGGGGCCAAAATAAAACAATGGGGAAATCCAATAGGATCAAACCCAATACTTGCTTGTTGTAGCACTTTGTAGACCTCGTTTTTTATTTCAAGCATGATTAATTTCCAAAACCAATTAAAGTGTAAAAATCATCAATAATTGAGCTCCTCCATTAGCATTGGTCATATGAGCATGAAATAGATTACTGTTTGCATCGAAGTTCTAAAGCGAGACTCATATGATTTATAGTGTTGTCAAGACCAAATTTCTCTCTGATTTAAGGAGATATATTTACTAATAAAACCATCAAACACAAGTATATAATAGATTTCTTATGCAGCTGATAATTTATGATCTTTAGTTGTAAATGTAATGCTATCCCTTAGTGAAGCTCGCCATTTTGGGGTTTAAATGATGTAAATTTTACTTACGAGGGTCATAAAAACAACTTTGTGAAGTGTACGATGGCATGTGATTTCTTCTTGATAAGAAATATTATATCTCCTCTTCAGTGCCCCATGTTTGGTGAGTTCGCTCATGTGTATGATTTCCTTTGTCTGTTGAGCCCATAAACTTTCTATGGGAAGCAGTTTATAATCTTCTTAGAAAGTATGATCCTCATATGCATCTAATACTCGTACTTGCAGTTGTAGGAATGGTAAATTCTTGTCAAAAGAACAAAAAATGCATTCAAGTTATAATATTTCAAGCTTCTATTCTTAAAAATTGCTGAAGATACTTATTGATATGCTCTTGCCTAAAAATGTCTTGACTTGCTAGCATTGAGTAGGACAAAAACAATGTCACGACCGACTCTCTAAAAGCACCACAAAACTATTAATGTTTTTCCAACTATATAGATAAGGCGTTAAAAAAAAAGAAACAATTTAATAGAATCAACGCCAACGATAAAGTTGTCAATAGGGTAAGTGCACGAAGTTGGTGGACAATTCCATGGACATAAAAACCCGAAATAAAGGAACTGCGATCGCGGTTTACATACTGCGATCATGGTTTTAAAACCGCGATCGCGGGTCCCGAATTGTAGGTTCGGTAATTCTTGAACCTAAAACCGCGATCGCGGTTTCCTCATTTTTCATTTCAAACCGTGATTTTTCCTAAACGTTTTTCACTCGCGCTTTCAATACCACCTCAAAATTGCTCATCAGACTTCTGGATAGCGATAGATTCAACCATGCCGCCAAGACGAGGAGGTAAGTCCCCGATTGTAATCATTTTTTTACATTTTAGGTTTTTTTTTGCATTTTCATGGGTTTTTTGAAATGTTTGTTTATGTATACAATTTTCTTGTTTTATCAGTTGGTCGCAAGCTCAAAATCGTGCAAACCGTCAAAACATTCCTCAAAACCCACCGAACATTCCTCAAAACCCTCCGAACATTCCTCAAAACCCTCCGAACATTCCTCAAAACCCTCCTCCAAACATAGATCCGCCTCTTGTGGCTCCTTCTGTCCCCACTGAGCCAGCAGGAACGCAAGATAATATCATTGGAAGAATATGAGAAAATAAAATTGTCATTGAGAACCTAATTCAAACTATAAGACAAAATCATGCTACAAATCCATCCCGCATGACTTTAGCCAATACATTGCAAACATTGATTGGTGAAGTTGAGTCTCTGCAACAAGCAAATACATAGATGGAACACCTTTAGAAGTGACCGTAGGTGGTGGTATGCAGATAAACTATCCCATGCGGTCATCAAAGACCAAAAAATTGGAAAAGACCTCATTTTTGCATTATTTACTGACCACAGAACCAATGCCCTTGCGATTACTTGCAAAACGGTTCCCAATCCATTGGTGCCATGATATGAGAATCAAAAACAATTTTTGGGACCGATGGTGGATGGTTTTTATTATCCACCATGCAACAACAATGAGGTTCCTCTTTTATTTTTGAAGAAATTATATTGTGAGTTCGTGCTCATGAGGTCCTAGAATTATTTTTGTTAGGAAATAAGAGATAAAATATGCGGAATAATCCCTTACAATCGCAACAAGTAGAAACTAATATGTATAAAATATTAAAGATCTCAAATAAAAGTGCAGAATAAATAACACAACACGAGAGAGACAAGATTTAACATGGTTCACCCAATTTGGGCTACATCCACCAAGAATCACTTGCTCGATTTTATTACAAGCCTACACTCTCTCAATACAATACCGAGATCCGTTTGGAGTTATGCTCAACAAACTCTACAAAATTCACACACGAATTCAAAACACATCTAAATACATTTGCTTGTATCTATCATATGCATAAGACTATATAAATAGACAAATCGCTAAACAGCTTTTACAAAAATGTGGGTATCAAACAATGGGCAAAAACAAAACCGTCCCATAAACTTATGGGTAGCCGAAGAGGCGGTTTACAAAACAATGGGTACGAGAAAAAACCATGGGCCCAAAATAAGCCCTTAATGGTTACCCATTACCCATGGGTTAATAAACCACCCATGAAAATTTGCTTTGGGGCTTCGCGAATCGCCCCGAACCCCCGACCGCCACCGGCGAGCGAGACCGCCGTAAAAATACCCGAGTGTAAAACATAGAAGGTGTACCATACTCTAACATGAAAATAGGCTCCACAAACATAACAATCTCCCACTTGGAGACTGATTTCCACTGAGCAAGCTTCTCAACCCTTCACTGTCATCCGTGAAGGCCAACCAAAGCTAAACATAGCTTTAGTTTATCCCTTGTGACCACCTTGGTCATCATGTCTGTGCAGGATTCTGACTGGTATGAATCTTCTCCAACTTCAACTTATCTTCCTCCAAAGTTGTCCTGATGAAGTGATATCTCAATTGTATATGCTTCATCCTAGAGTGGAAAGCAGAGTTCTTAGCTAGGTGTATAGCACTCTGACTATCACTATGCAGCTTACATTCCTCCTGCTTATGCCCCAACTCCTCAAGTAATTGTTATAACCAAATCATCTCTTTGCTTGCCTCTGTGGCAACAACATACTCAACCTTCGTGGTTGATAAAGCCACTAGCTTCTGTAGTCGTGAAATCCAGCTCACTGTCGTCCCACCTACAAAGTGTAAATATAACTGTCGTGCTCCTCCGCTGTCTACATCTCCGGCCATGTCTCGAATCTACATAACCATGTAAAGTGGTGTTCGATCCATTGTAGCACAAAACTGTCCCCATGGTCCCTCTCAAATACCGAAGGATCCACTTTCTCGCTTTCAATGCTCTTTACTCGGATCACTCATAAATCTACTCATAGCTCCCACTGCATGGGCAATATCGTGCCTAGTGCACACCATAGCATACATCAAATCTGCCAATCGCTGATGAGTAAGGTACCTTAGACATCTGGTTTCTTTCTGCTCTTTCTGAGGACACTTGCTCCTTTGATAACTTGAAGTGGCTCACAAAGGAGTCCAAACCGGTTTAGCATCTTGCATATTAAACCTCTCCAAGACCTTCTTAATGTACTCTTCTTGAGATAAAGTCAGCCTTCCGTTCCTTCCTATCCCGAGTTATCCTCATACCAAGGATTTGTCTAAGAAAGCCCCCAAATCCTTCATATCAAAGGATTCACTTAGTTATTTCTTGAGTACTTTTATTTCTGCATGTTTTTACTTGCAACCAATATGTCATCAACATACAAACATAGGATAATATAACTTCCATCCTCAAATTTCTTTGTATACACACAATGGTCATAATGACATCTGATATAACCTTGCTCCATCATGAAGCTATCAAACTTCTTATACCATTGACGTGGAGCTTGTTTTAGGCCATACAAGTTCTTCTTCAGTTTGCACACCATCTCCTCTTTACCTTTGACCTCATAGCCCTCTCAGTTCTGCATATATAGTTCCTCCTCCAAATCACCATGGAGAAATGCAGTCTTTACATCTAACTGTTCTAAGTGCAAGTCTTCTGCTGCCACTATTCCAAGAACAGTTCTAATAGAAGTCATTTTTACTACAGGAGAAAAGATCTCATCAAAATCTATACCTTGTTTTTCTGTGCAAACCCCTTGACCACCAACCGGGCCTTATATCTTTTCTTTCCTCCTTCTTCTTCTTTAACTTTGTACACCCACTTGTTCTGCAATGCTCTTTTTTCTTAGGTAGCTTCACCAAATCCCAAGTCGGTTCTCCATGAGAGACTTATGCTCCTCATCCATGGCTTGCTCCCACTTCTTATTGGCGCTACGCATTGCTTCACCAAAGCTCTACGGCTCTCCACTATCGGTGAGTAATAAATAATAAAGAGAAGGAGAAAAACGTTCGGAGTTCTTTTCTTACCCTAGAAGACCTCCTCACCGTAGGAGTTTGGGGTTCTGTTGAGTAGGTTCTGAACCCGATTCATGGGTCACCGTCCCATCTCGGAAGATCCTCTACCACCGCATATTATTTCTTAGATTCTTCCTGTTTTCTCACAATGTTTCTTATACATGGCTTTCTCATTAAAGACCACATCCCTAGACCGAATGATTTCTTGTCTTTAATACTCCAACATTTAAATCCAAAGTCATCACCACCATAACCAATAAAAGTGCATTTTTTTAATTTAGCCTATAGCTTGGTCCTATCATCCTTGTCAATATGAACAAACACCTCACATCCAAAGACTCTAAGAAATGAGTAATCAAATTTCTTACCATACCAAGCCTCCTCAGGTATGCCTCCATCCAAGGCACTTGAGGGTCCTCTGTTTATCAAGTACACAGTTGTGCTCACCACTTCTGCCCAAAAAGAAAGAGGCAGTCTTGCATGTAACCTCATGCTCCTAGCACGTTCCATTATTATTTTGTTCATCCTTTCTGATACCCCATTCTGTTACGGAGTTCCTGGAACCGTCTTTTTCCTGCGGATTCCATTCTTAGAACAATAATCATTAAATTCATTGCTGCAATACTCCCCTCCATTATCTGACCTGAGACATTTTAGTTTAAGACCTGTTTCATTCTCTACCAAGGCTTTCCATTTAACAAAAGTGTCAAATACATCAGATTTGTTTATAATACAATAAACCCAAACTTTCCTTGTTGCATCATCAATAAAAGTAACATAATAACTTGAACCCCCAAGAGATGATACCTGAGCCGGCCCCCACACATCAGAATGTACCAGCTCTAACTTACTCTCTTTCTTCGTAGGTCCAACCTTGAGAAACCTTACTCGCTTTGTTTCCCATATATGCAGTCTTCACATAAATCCAAACTTGTTTCTGTATATCCAGCAAATTCTTCTTTATGATGTTCATGCCCTTATGGCTCATATGACCGAGCCTATAGTGCCATAATGTTGTATCTACATCTGAAGCCACAAGATTACAATCATTAGTACTATCAGTGGTTAAATACAAGGTTCCAACCTTCTTACCTCTTGCCACCACAAGAGCACCCTTGGTAACCTTCCAAGAGTTAGCTGTAAATATCACAGTACAACCATCACTTCCCAATTGCCCCGCCGATATCAAATTTCTCCTTAATGTAGGCACATGTCTAACATCCTTCAATAGCCATGTATTCCCATTCTGCATCTTAACCTGAACAAAACCTTTTCCAACTATATTGCAAGGCTCATCATCACCAAGAAAAACATGCCCAAAATCCCTTGAACATAATCAACAAAATAATGCCTATGTGGAGTAAAGCATGAAAAAAACCCCGAATCTAAAACCCAAGATTCGGTAATATTATGCAAAGAAAGAATCAAAGCATCTGGCATACATTACCCGATGCCACATTTACCTCCTTGTTTTCTTCCCGTTGTTTCTTCTTATCCGAAGCTCCCAACATCCTTCTTTGCATGCCCAAAGCTTTCCACAATTCAAAGATACAATCTTGTTCTTGGATTTTGACCTTGCCCGATCTTTTGATTTTCCACGGTTTCCTCTATTCTTTTGTCTCCCTCTAGTTTCCCTTTGTCAAAGCATTCCTTGAAGTAGAAGATTCCCGGAGCTTTTCTTCGCATTTCCTCGCTTAGAATCACCCCTACAACATCCTCAAACTTCAACTTGAGTTAGCCTGGAACCGAGTTACTTACCACCATTACGAGTGCTATTCCAACTCTCAAGTAAAAGAGCATGAATTAATAAAGCCCTAACTTCTTCATCAAATTCTATTAGAACCGAAGCTAGCATATTCACAAACCAGTATTGAAATCATTTAAATGATCTCTCATCGAACTATTCTCAGACATATTCATATTAAACAACTTTTTCATTAAAAATATCTTGTTAGAGGCAGAGGGTTTTTCATACAACTTCCCTAATGCATCCATTAGATCTTTTGTAGTCTTTTCCTTTGAAACATTAAATAATACCGAAGATGCAAGACACAATCGGATTGTCCCAAGTGCCTTCCTATCTAGCAAATCCCATTCCGCATCTGTCATACTCGAGGGTTTGTTCACCTTCTCAGACAACGGAGTATAAAGATCCTTTTGATAAAGGTAATCTTCCATCTACATCTTCCAAAGACTGAAATTCTGCCCGTTGAATTTATCAACCCTAGATCTTCCTTCATCTGCCATAGCTCCCACTCAAGCTAAAAACTTTCCTTGCGATTCAACACTTCAACAAACCAAACCAGGCTCTGATACCAATTGTTAGGAAATAAGAGATAAAATATGCGGAATAATCCCTTACATAATCGCAACAGTAGAAACTAATATGTATAAAATATTACAGATCTCAAATAAAAGTGCAGAATAAATAACACAACACAGAGAGACAAGATTTAATGTGGTTCACTCAATTTGGGCTACGTCCACCAAGAATCACTTGCTCAGATTTTATTACAAGCCTCCACTCTCTCTCAATACAATACCGAGATCCGTTTGGAGTTATGTTCAACAAACTCTGAGAATTCACACCCGAATTCAAAACACATCTACAATACATTTGCTTGTATCTATCATATGCATAAGACTATATAAATAGACATTTGCTTAAACAATTTTACAAAGCTGTGGGTATCAAACATTGGGCAAAAAACAAAATCGTCCCATAAACCTATGGGTAGCCGAAGAGGCGGTTTTACAAAACAATGCGTACGGAAAAACCATGGGCTCAAAAACAGCCCATAGGTTACCCATTACCCATGGTTTAATAAACCACCCATGAAAATTTGCTTCGAGGGCTTCGCTCCCGAACCCCCGACTTCTGCTCACCGCGGCAGGGACCGCCGTAAAAATACCCGAGTGTAAAACATAGAAGGTGTACCACACTCTAACATGAAAATAGGCTCCACAAACATAACAATTTTGACTTTTCTAACTTTTTTTGGTCAAGGAGGTGGCTCTGCATTGCAGAAGCGGACACAGTGCACGCGTAGTCACCCTAGGATCCCCATGCCCCAAAACCCCACTTTCGCCTTGATTATCCCTCCTACAGTGAAGGAGGTTGTGAAGATTGATACATTGCATGCATTGAGGGAGCTCACTGACACTCTCACCTAGCATAGTGACCAGATTGCATCTGGTGATGTTGGTGGAGGCGTCAGTTCTAGTGCACCACACCATTGTGGATCATGTGGTGCCGTATGCCTACCGCAGCGAGACATCATTTCTTGGTTCACAAGATTTCTTTTCTATAGATGAGATCTTTGGGAATGTTTTTGAACTCGAGCCACTTGATATTGGTCTTTCACAGTAAATTTCAAATAAATTATATATATATATATATAAAATAGTTTAATTCACATGTTTGAGATATATATATATATATATATATATATATATATATATATATATATATATATATATATATATATATATATATGATTGTACGTCATACATACATACATGTAAAAACTAATTTTTATTTTATTTTAAATAGCAAGAGCCAGTGAAGGAAACATCCAGGCGTTGACATGCTAAGCTACTTTGTGGTTGGGCGTGTTTCAAATGTAAGTTTCAAGTTGTACAAACTTACATTTTTAATAAATCATTTGATTGCACTAGATTATTATTATAATTTGTTTCACGTGTATGTTGTACATGTATTAATATTTTCTCTTTTATACACGAGGCTGGCGGGTCATCATCTGCTCAGGAGGCGAGGCTCTTGACATGCCTCACATGAGTTTTATGCGGAGTTAGTAAATCTCTTTACACTTTGTTTCTAATACTCTTGGAAGTTCACGTGGATTACATGCTTTGGACCTCTGTCATGTAGATTTTAATATTGATTTGTACATGTTTTTTGTATAGCTTATGACTGCTAGAGAGACTCCTCCATATATGCAGACTGTGGAGGCTGCTGTAGATACTGCCATAGCATTTGCAGATCCACTAACTGAGGTACACAATTTTTTAAATTTGTTAAATTTTGGAGGTTCATTATTTCTTATTATTTACTTAAATCTACAATATCAAATTTTGTAGGTATATGTGAAATATTTAATTTGAAAATTAATTATTTGTATGTAGCTTACCCCTCATGAGTCTATTGTTGTCCCTGCTGACGCGTCAACAACAAATTGATAGGGATCATGACATTGCGGTAAGATTTCACATGTATTTTAACTAAATTGTACAAGTTTCTAAATTTTGAATGTATTTTAAAATTTTGGGTGTTAAAAACTTGTTGTTTATGAATGTGCGGAGTTAGGTTGCGGGCATGCTTAGAGACACTAGGACCACACGGATGAAATCCGTAGTGGCATCTCCCTCCACTACATCCCCGGTGTCGTGGACGTGCTACTTCTAGCGAGGCGAAGAGAGGGAAGATGTTTCATGAGGAGATTTATAGTCCACCTGGATGTACATATGTGGTCATGAGTAGATTCACATGTAGTCCATTGTATATATATAGCCTTTTGCGACCGCATGTGGTTCCATATGTACATTATGACACGTGCTTAGTTCGAGATGTACACATACATTATGAACTTATGTACATAGATATTTTCGAGAGATGTGCATCCGGAGCACACTTTGTTTGATTCTTATATATGTGTGTGTGTGTGTGTGTGTGTGTGTGTGTGTGTGTGTGTGTGTGTGTGTGTTGGTTAAATCATATTTATGAATTTTTCGGTTCTTCTTTAACAAAAGGTAACGTGGTTAATCATCATCTTTGAATGGGTATATACCAATTTTTCTATGTGTTCTTTAAATGTCTTGTTTGTTTACTAATGACTGAAAAGAGGATTTCACTATTCAAGACTTATATGTTTGTTTTTCTTGCACTTGGATTTTCGAAGTAGTCTTGATTTTTCTTATACTCTTTTTATTCAAGTGTTCACACATGTTTGTACTTTTATCCAAAGTATGCACAATCATCTACGTGGCATGTCTAGGTGGCCGAGGTGAATGCTAGAGGAGGCGGTGTTTCGGTGCGCGAAAAAGTCGTCGCTTGCTGCTACTATTGTTCGGGCGTAGTCCCTTAAGAGCCCCGAGACAAAAATATCGTTCAACTTCGACGGTGACTACTCGGACTCCGTGGCACCTAGAGAGGCCTCGTACGATCTCGACACCTCGGCGTAGGGACCCTCTCACAATAGCCTCTCTCGCTTTTTTTTCCTTCTCATTTCGGTGCTCTCGCTGTCCCTCTTGTTTTGTAAACGCGAAATAGTGCGGTTGGAGCAAAGTGTAAGGTTGTCAAACAAGTATATTTTGCAAAGTGGGTCGTGGCACCCAACCGATCAGCTAACGCACGGACGTCGTCGGGTGGCTAGGTGAATGCTATAGGAGGTGGTGTTTCGGTGCGCGCAAGGGTCGTTGCTTCCGAGATACTTCATCCGGGCGTAGTCCCTTAAGAGCCCCGAGACCAAAATATCGCTCAACTTCAACGGGTGACTACTCGGAAAAGTGGCACCCTAGAGAGGCCTCATTTGATCCGACACCTCGGTGTAGGGACCCTCTACAATAGCCTCTCTCGGTTTTTTCCTTCTCATTTCGGTGCACACGCGTAAGTATGGTCTTGTAAACACTTGGGGAGGAGTCGTTTTCAAAATTTACAACTTTTTCAAAATTTACAACTTTTTCAAAATTTACAACATTTTCAAAATTTACTTGACTTTTTCAAAATTTACAACTTTTTCAAAATTTACAACTTTTTCAAACAATGAAAGCTTCTCTTAGCTTCGAGAATTTAAAATTCTCTACTAACAGTGCCAACCACGTGAAGGTGGAAGCTTTTCTGGCACCACTAACCTAAACATAAAAGTGTTAGTCAAAGAAATTTAAGTTTCAAATCAAAACCATATACTAGATCTATATATATGTACGTGCAAAATACACAAATTTAAAATAAAATATATTCAAACTTAAATCTAGATCTTTAAACTAAAATCTTATATATATATATATATATATATATATATATATATATATATATATATATATATATAAATTGAAAAGAAATTATATATACTGTGACATGCTCGCATTGTAAATTCATTCCAATGAACCATCGAGGATCGGATCTACTCGAATAGCAGACAAGATTGCTTCATGATCTTACTCTCGAACCTTCCAAAGAATATTGTTATTAGGCCTTCCTCGATATCTATACAATGAATATTTGTCACTAGAACCAGATGTGAATATAAGAGTATTTTCCTGTGTGTCTCAAAGTCTTCAAACACCCAAACAGAGGAGTTTTTTAATGGATACCGTCGAATCCAGGTTCCAAAGAACTACCACCGACCGACCTGTAGGATACTCAATATCTTCGCCATCTATAATAGGAGAAGTCAACTTCTTTCTTTCCTCAATGTAACGACATAAGAAATAGTCTGTCCTTCTTCATTGTCTTTGCCGCAATTACGCAAACACATGTCCTACAAAAAATAACCAAGGAAAGTGAACAACTCAAATTCAAATTACATATTAAAATTTCAATGGACAGAACTCAATACAAAAATTAAATAAATAACCATAAATACCTTGTCGCACCAAAATCAAAATTTCGTCAAAGTCCTTGGATGTTGTAATTTCATCTGCGAAACAAGTCGTAATGCTTGTGGAGGTTGATAACTAAGAAGCGGATTTAGAGGCCTACAAATCCATCCTTCCACCCATTCTTGTAAATCACACTCAGCAGCGGTGAAAAATTCGATACAAGATGCACAAAATCATGTCAACTTTCTTGTCCATACGGCCCATGAAGTAGCGTATGAGCTACAAATGAGTGCATATCCAACTGGACCCAGTGAGTGTCATATAATCCTCGTAGTTAGCAATATGTTTTCCTCTATCAACCAAAAATATCGCAAAGCTGTGGAATTTTCTTGAGAACTTTGGGCCATGTTGTCGGTACACCATTCCACTATGCTCTTTGCATCTTTTAATTTAGCACCATCTTCATACTTGACTCTTCTCTTGCAAGAGCTCTTTTCACACATGCCCCGCACCGTCATGCTCTCCTTTTCCATGTCCAGCCTCGGTGAAACTCCAAATATGTTTCACACCCATCTTGACGTGTATTCTTCGCTCATCCAATAAAACATTCGTGCATTCTTAAACTAAGGCGTGCAATTATCGGACCATATATAATGTTGTTTGAAGTGGATGTCCCTATCGGACAAGTTTCCATAAAATAAGCGGAAACACCCTTGCACAAATTAGAGTGTAAGAGAATGAGTACGATCATCAACGATATAAAAGTGGTACTCTCTTAAAAATTTTCAATCATTCTTTGTCTTATCAGGAGAATGTAGAAATGCTATATGCACAAAAATGACAACTTGTATTGAGTTGTAATATTGCGATTGAACCTCCATTTGTGGTTCGATGTGTAATTCTCTACAAAATTGACCACTTTGAAACAATAGTACCAATAGGAAATGTATCTTTGCATAGCTTGAATTGTTCATCCAACCATCGAGCTCTATGTGTATGCCTCACATACTCATAAACAATTTCATCCTTAAATTTTCTCATAAATTGAAAAATGGGCATTTGTTCTGTAACTAGCTCACACCGTTTCAACTCTTTTCCATCTTTCAATTGGTATGCGGCTGATTTATATTTATCAAATTCAACTAAATTATGTCCTATTGTACCTTGATTTTCTCATGGATGCAACTTTCCAATTTAGGTAATCCGCGCATGTACTACAACTTCCATCTAAACAATCGACTATAAAAAAATTGTCCAACTTCTTTTTCACAAAATATAGTAGGAATGAAATCCTGGAAGATATTGGTGGAACTTGAACACCACATTCCGATAACATAGTTTCAGAATGAAAATTAGAACGAATACGTAAAAATTTAGCATAATGCATCACAAATTCAACATGTTGCCTACAACAACAAGTGGTGCGAGCATGGTTGATTTTCACATAGAATGGTTTCAACATTTCAAAAAAATGTTGACTAATTTTAATTTCCAGATTCTCTTGTTCAAACTTACGAAAAAATTGAGTTTGAGTCATATCTAAGAAATGCTTTGGATGTGGTTCACGATTAGTAGAACCAACTCTCCGTTTATAACATCTCTTGTATTAGGTGAAACTACGGTGTTATCATGTCAAAATTTAATAACTTCTCTTATAGCATCAAAATTATTTTTGTCCTTACGCGAGTGCTCTAGTAGAAAATACCCAAAAATCGACATTATTGAGTGATTGAAGGATATTACGTCTTTCAATTGCTTTCATTAGAGTTTTTCGATTAACTTGCAACATTTGACTTGTTTGAGTAGTCAAACGTTATTTTTATTGATTCACTTACAACACTAGTAGCAAGTACACGACACACAATATTACTATCCCTAGTGTGTCTCTTGACACCAACAGTGTGATATGCATCATGAAGGTTTTCAACAATTGTAGATGTTTGACCACGTATATTAGATGTTGTCAATCCTAAGGTGTTTAATGTAGGTCTCATTTTAATCAATTTCATCAAACTAACCAACAATGACATCTTTGGGAATCATTTAAAATTTCAAAATGATTATCCCAAATTCAAAGATGGCTTTTCTTCGATTTGTCGTTCGAAAGTTTGTCGGACATTGGTTTCAAAATGTTTTCATCAATTTCAATAAAAAAATTAGGTTTCTTATGTAAAATCCTAGGAGGTGTTTTTGTCAAATTTTGCTTGTCTACGAGTTTCAACATTAATTTCCTTATTCACATTTTCATTGTCTCCTTGATTTCAACATTTGCTACATCATGAGTATTTAATTATTCTTCGACATTGTGATAAAACTTCTTCATCACGAGTATTTAATTCACTTCAACATTGTGAGTAGAAACATTACCTAGTTCTTCATTGCTTACAATAGTTAGGATTGAAGATGAACCTCTTCTAGATTCACAAAGTTTCGCGTTCGCTCAGCATTTTGAATTTTGTTGGCCTCTAATTCGTTTGGTGTTTTTTACTTAACGACTTCCTTTTTGACTTCGTTTTTGTCTCCCATGATGTTTTGCTTCCCGGTGATAAGAAAAATATGCGAAAAAAGACATAATTTCATGTGATAATTAAATGCGGTAAGGTCGAGAGAGTAAAAATTGCATGGTAATTCAGACATTGGGATGTGTGTAAATATGATTTATGAAGCTGCGAGCGCGCTTTATAAACCGCGATCGCGGTTTATGTTTAAAAACCGCGATCGCGGATCTATCGCCAAACCGAGGCTCGGAAAATCTTTGTTTTTCCCAACCAAAGCTATGGAAGGTCATTATGAAGTGTAAAAGGTCAAAAACCTCAAATCTGCTTCTTTCAAAGACTTGAATCGTCTAAAAAAATGAAAACATTTCACAAAAATGGTGCCATCGCAGTAGGGGAGACTCTTAGCTTCGTAGAAATATTGTTTTTAAAGTGAATAGAATAAGATAAATATCATTTTATAATTTTTACTAACAATAGGTCTTTAAGACATTTTTTCCGTGAATGTTCATGTCTACGTTTAAGACCGTAACTTTTGCTTCGCTTATCAAAATATGATAAAACTTATACCATCCCAAGTGTGGACAAATTCTATACACGTTAAAAAAAAATTGATTTCGATATTTTTTGATATAGTTATGGCGGGCAAATGGAAAGCGCTCCGTTTTCTAAATATTTTCAGACCACTTTCGGAAAAAATCATAAAAAAAAATATTGCTAAAAAAAATACAAAATAAAATCCATCCCAAGATAGACAACTACATCTAACGTTTCACCAAAGGAAAAAAAAAAACAAGATTTGGTCATCCAAAATGTGGGCAAACGGACTACAATCTTATAAGTTTTTTCAAAAAAAAAAAAACTAAGTCATATAATTTTAAGTGTTTAATATAGCTAAACTTGTCCATTTTTTACAAAAATTAGTATTTTAGAAACTAGATTCGAATGCTACGATTCATATTCATATAATTTTTCTAATTTAGAGTGCGTGTATAGCTAATAATCCCTACAAGTTGAGATTTTGTTGTTTTTTGCAATATGATGTCCACGGATGACCCCATATTTGTCCATCAACTTCCTGCACTTACCCCATACCCATACGAATAAACGAGGCCAACAACAAACAAAAATGGAAAGGAAAGTTTCATGAAACCTTTCTGTTGGGAGAGAAAAGTAGGTTTATTGTTAATGGGTGATGCCCTTCGCTTACTGATGGCAGTCAGTTCTAGACCATAATTGTTTATCCTTTCATGAGGGCCTCTAACAACTTTCACAACAAGTAAGAGCAGCAGAAGCCATCAACGATGACCCTTTCCACACAAAATATAGCATAAAGATCTACTCTGTTCTATAGCAGCGATAAGAGAAAAGCATAAAAATATAAGATTGACATTTCACATTGTTAGTTTGTAGCGTCTAATGTTACTAACTTGTGGTTAGCATGGTCTCATTGTTAATGTTTCATATTGATAGGAGGGTCTACTATAAGTAGGGTATATATAAGAGGTAGTAATTAGTGATTAATGATGGTGTTGCCCATTTAGTTCTTATTATAAAGGTTTGCCTCATAAAGTAACTATCATATATAATTGAATATTATGTTCTTATAATCCCCTTAATGCTTCATATTGGTAGTATGGGTCTAACATAAGTAGAGTATATATAAGAGGTAGTAGCTAGTAATTAATGATCATATTTTGCATTTGGTTCTTACTCTAAGGTTGCATAGGTTGCCCCCTCAAAGTGGTTGTCATATATTTTGCTCCTATTTCTATTATTTGGGTTTTATTTAAACTATTCTACTTACATGTCCAAGTTATTTTAATACAAGTGGTATTATAGTTTCGATTTATGTAAAACTTGGGTTGAAACCCTAATTTTGATGAATTGCCGTATCTCTCAATTTGTTGCAATTTTTTTGTAATTTTGTTTACAAAAGTTCCAAAATTATTGGAATCTAAAATATGAAATCCAATTTTCTACGATCCATTTTGAGGGAGTTATTACGGTTTTAGGGTTTTTCACAAATTCACTTTATAAGCCACAATTTTTTAAAAATGATTTCTTTACATTTTAAAGAAACTCACAATTTAGTCAGGTGTTATTCTCTATGTTCTATGGTTTAAGGCTAACAATGTTTCAAAAACATCTAGTCAAAGTATGGTCAAAGATAAAAATCAAATTCTACACAGTTGAGCATCAACATGATTGAAACACACACAAGAGGTTGAGGCAAGGGTCCCATGACCTTAGGAAAAACTTTACAAAAAGTATGTGGAATTAGAGGTGGGACTTGGGCAATCTTTTATTCTAGTTTTTTTTTTTGACAAAGCACAAAGTGAACCAACTTGAGTAGAATGTGCAAAACATACATTATGGTATGGTTGGTAAAAGAGATGTGACAACATCAATGGAGAATTTAGCGCTTTGAAATGAAAAGTAAGTATAGTGAATGTATTTGAGCATATTGCACGGATATGTGAACATGTAATGAAAAGTGATCCGAGCATCATCAAGGCACAATTGGGAATGTTTATCTTGCAAAGCAATAAAAAAAAACCACCCCTTTGGTCACCAATTTCCATCCTAACCGGATGAGATGTCCCAACTAGAACAATGCAAGTCTAAATTTGATGCAGCCCTCAAGTCATGAATTACTCCAATTCAAATCCCGAAACATGCTACCAAAAGTGGGAATGATCAAATTTGATGGGAAGGATTTGATCACATCTCAACCAAATGGAGAATTTATTTGAGCTACATCAAACACCATGTGCATGGAAGTTTTTCATGGCATCCTTTTACTATTACTTGGTCGTAAGTATTTATAGTTGAATTACAAATGACTATCACAACAATGTGATAAATAATTATTTGAGCCAATTAGTCAAACTATGAAAAACAAGTCTTATAAGGAAAATTATAGAAATTATTGTTGCATGTGGAGAATCACAAAGGAAAACTTAAATGAATTGTTTTTGGGTGGGCTCAAAGATAGCATCCAATTTGATGCTCACATGTTTATTCCAATTTTGGTATATGAGCCCATTATCTTTTCACACAAGGGAGGCGAAAGAGAAATGGTCAACACCAATGGACACACATTCACTAGCATAAGAGATAATAGATCATATGTGTTTTCACTCTGCACTGACCTACTAGATTAATGTGTTAATAAATTAAAGAGGAGGAGGAAAAAGGGCTATGTTTTAATTGTGACTAGTACACTCGAGGACATAAATTTGTTGAAAAGAAAATGTTCTACATTAAGGGTATCAATGAAGAATAAGTGAATGAAGAAAAGGTACCATAGTGGTTCTTAAGTATATCAAATCATGAGAATCCCAACCAACCATCTCTTGTCGTGCACTTTCGGTGTTAGCACCCCACAAAAGGTAGTGGGTTTCTTGAAAACAAAAGGTATTGAATGACTTGAGAAGTACTCACAATTTCATCAATGATAAGTCGGCCTTGAGCTAAAACTACATTTTTATCCAACACAAGATTTTGGGGCTTGGTTACAAATAGGAGTACCATTAAGTGTTTAAGAAAATGCCACAATTTTAAACTCGTTAAAGGGGATTACTTGTTGAATAACCCCATGTTTGATATTTAAGTGGGAGGAATCAATATTGTATTGGGAATTCAATGGTTCACAACCTTGGGCGTGATTGATATGAACTTCCAATAATTGGTCATACATTTTCATATGGAAGGCAAGAGGTATGAGTTGAGAGGGTTGCACACAAAGTCACTGAATATGGTAAGCTCTCATCAAATGTAAATGATTCTCAAAAAGGGATAAATAGGTCTATAGCAAAATTGTTTGCTAGGAAATAAAAATCATCACACGTGCATATTTCATACCATCAGGAAGCGGTGAAAAAATAATCAATAGTAGTTGAGGATATGCCATTTACAAGAGACACTTCTTCCAAAGTGTCTAAATCTAGGGCATTTTATTATTACTAGTACCATCTATCACCTCCTCTTTGAAGGTGCAAAAAAAAATCAAGCAGTCAAGGAACACATGTAACACCAATAGGAGTTGTCTCAAACAACAAAAATATACCTAGTCTTTCATGTTTTTAATTTGGCCAAAAGATTCTCATCCAAACAGAGTTATCGGATCCTAATTAAGAAAGACGAATCATCTTGGAAGCAAAAGCAATTTTTCTAGACTCAATTCAAGAGGATGCAAAAAGATGATCACCAAGTAGAAGAACATGCTAAGAGAGAATGTGACATGGGAAGATGATGAATTCATTCAAAAGCATCTAAGAATGATCAACATTGAAGACAATGTTTATTTAAAGAGGGGTACATGCTATGCCCTATGCTTATAACATGTATTGGGATATATATGGTCTACTTGTGGCTAGCATAACCTTTAATTAAGTTATATATTCATTTCTAATGCTTCATATTGGAGTAGGGTCAGTTGAGATGGTTTCATGTCATAAACAAGGTATATTTCAAGTAGTACTTAATAATTAGTAATCATTAGTATGCATTTGCTTCTTAATGTAAGATTGTGGAGGTTTCAAAGGCATCATGCAATTTCAAAAAGATTCTTAGAATTCATATTTTTAACATGATTAGCATCTATTAAACACAATCAAATATGTTTTTAAGTGTAGCTACATGATAGTTGATTAATTGTAGGATGAGTATTTTTTTATAAAATTACCTCTAAATATGTCTTAATACCCAAATCAAATATGCCTCAGCTTCTTCGATGTTTCAATTAAGAAACTAAAACAAAATATTTATATGCTCTACGTAGTAGACATGAAATGTCAATACAACAATATTAAATCAGCTCCATTGCCGGCTCTCTTGAAATGATACTCTGTCCAGTCAAGAGAATATGGTAAGAGAGGCATACCGACACAAAACTTTCCAATTGCTATGGCCAGCAAATGCTTATACTAATTTAAAACCAAGATATGTTTGTATCAATATGAAGGTATCGTTTAATAGCCTGAATTCAAAGCCTGTGCCAAAAACAAGTTTGACTATATATATGTATTTTCTGTTTGTCCCTCAATCTCTAACAATTTTAGAAATTTGGAATTGTTATTTATTAACAACTGCAGATGTTTAAGATTTAGTATTATAAAAATGGATCAAATAAATGTATGGTGGCCCATAATATGAATATTTCTATGTTTAAGGGCTATACTTTTATCTGGGTTTGAATGCCGTACCATTCACTTTACAAGACACTTGTAATAGCTTCTCATTTACATTTTTACATGGTTATGACATAATAATTCCTATTGTGAAGCACCCAAAACAAATTCTATACACACAATTTTTTATCTTCATCTGCCTTGTCTGAGACCACTAAAGACTTGACTTCCTCCTGCAAGAGTAGCATCCCATTCAATGGATTCTAACAAAATATGGGATAAAATGAAGACTACATCTCTCATGTTAGGCCTCATGAGAGGATTTTCTTCTAAACATCTCTGTGCAATCTCAGCTGTCTGCAAAAATCTCAGCATACATAAGCTTAGGAATCAGTAACATTATGTGCATGGAAGTGCATTATATTATACCCCATAAGCCATGTTTGAAGGAGATTAGCCATACCTTACAGAAGAGATGTTCTGGATAAGCAGAGACGAGATTTGGATCTACCCATTTTGTTATTTGGATAATCTTCAAAGGTCTTGGAGAATCCTTAAGAATTCTCAGAGTCTAATATTGATCGTTATCAAACAGAAAGGATAAAAATTTAGAAAAGAGAAAAAATAAAAATCTCAAGCATTTTTCCCTGAAAATTTGGTTCAGAAAGAGGACTAGAAATGTATTTTAAATTCTCACATGAGCATCCCAAAAACACACCATGAGAAAAGAGAACACTATTGAAAGATTTGAAGAAGCATTAATCAAGAGTGCTTGAAACACTAAAGCTCTTCTTTGAATCATTGAAGGTGTCTGAAGATAAGTTAGATAACTAGCTTAAACTCTTACCATTGGAGGTACAGCTGATCTTTGAGGTGTTTCTTTACCAATAATATTTTCACTATCTATAGTGGCTCTCTGGCCAGTTAGAAGTTCAAATAGAACTACCCCAAAGGAATATACATTAGTTTTGAATGTGGATCTTCCTTCATTTAAGAACCTGTACCAATTAAGCAAGGTGATTACATAATAGATTTTCATCATTTGGTTTGAATAATAAATGATACAATTGTTTAAGCTGTAGAAATGAAGCAAAATGTGCGGTCACAGTAAGATAAAAAACCAAAGAGATCCTACAATCTAGGTGTTTTGAATGACACTGCATATGTATTGTCAACTCTAAAACTTAACATAGCAACAAACAAATAAGGTGGTCCTCCACCAACTATATATATGGTTGATATGACTGATGCACTTACCTATATAAGTAGAGGGCTCAATAGATAGGGGGAAAGAAAATAGTGTATCTGCATGCCAGATTTATTGGGGAGCAAATTTTGTGACTCAAACCTGTGACCCAACTTTAGTAAGCCATGTTGTCTACAACTGAGTCACTACCCTATGTGATTATAGCTCAATGTTGATCAATATAATCAGAAATGCTAGTCAGACTATCAATTAGAAGAATAACTCTAATAAAGAACCTAAAAAATGTTGACTCTAAGAAAGAGCCTTAAAATAATCAAAGGAGAATGATGTGGGCTAAGAGGAACCAGAGAGGACATGATGGCTTTAGGAAATCAACCGATAGGTTGAGTGGGGAATTTATGTCCCTCAACGGATAGGATGATGGCTAAGGTGGAATTATGCCATTGGACAGATTAAAGGGATAGGAGATGGACTTTCCTTGACCGACCTAGTGCATTGTTCACTGCATCTCCAACAAGTTGATGGCGAAGGAGGAATTTATACCACTGGACATATTAAAGGGATAGGAGATGGACTTTCCTCGACCGACCTAGTGCATTGTTAACTCCATCTCCAACGGGTTGATGGCTAAGGAGGAATTTATGTCACTGGATAGATTAAAGGAATAGGAGACGGACTTTCCTCGACCGACCTAGTGCATTGTTCACTGCATCTCGGATGAGCTACAAAAGTAGAAACATAACCATGCACAACATTAGAGTATGTGTGAAAATGGCTATCCGATATATAGTTTGCTAAAAAAGCAACTTTTATTATACTAGTAGCATCAGTCACATGATCAATTTGAAAATTTCCACCAGATATTATTTCAAGAATATCATGGAATAAGGGGAGACCCCTCATATTACTGGGAGAAAGATATTGCCATGTTTGTCCTTCAACACCCAAAGCAGAGAGGAATACCCAAAGAAAATAGGTGATGGGATCCAGTGTGTGTGGGGGTAGGGGCTACTCAATGGCCACTAACACCCAAAACAGAGAGGAGCACCCACAAAAGATGGGTGATGGGATCCAGTATGTGAGAAGGTAAAGGTTGATCTATGTCAATTATTGGCCAGAGATGTTTTGAATTAAGAAGTCACTTATATTAATTACTCGTTAATTTGAGGTAATTCTGATTAATTTTGGTGGTCTGTTATATTGCGGTGCCTCAATTCCATTTGTCAGATAATTTTATATCTAATAACACAAAATGTAATATTATTTTACAGAGAATTTAAAATGTGACATACTCGGGAGCCATAAATGCAAGCTTTGTGGTATCTTTTGTCACACAAGCAGCACTCCCTATTGTTTCCAAAAGCTTTGATAGACCGAATTCTCCAACCTGTGATGGTAACATGTAGGATGTTTAATAACATATCTAACACCAAATGCGTTCTAGATAAAAGAAAAGAAAAGAAATCTTTAGATTATACCTTTCCCTGTACATCTGCATCTCGAAGCATACTGCTAGTATTGATACCACAGTGGACATAATGAAATTGACTATCATCATGTATATATTCCAGGCCTCTTGCAATATCTATAGCAATTTGTAATCTGGCATTCCAGGTCAAAGGAGCCAAGCCTGAGGATGACATCAAAATTTCAAATGTGTTTCTACTTTCAGTAGAATGGCCTATGAAAATAATTAACAAGATCTAAGAAAGCAAAATGGAGAAGTTAGGAAACCCCTCAAAAGAAGGTATACGAGCCCATGAAATTAACATGTTCTAATCAGTCATCCTCTGGTTTATTGGCTCTAAAATTCTAGAACTGCAACTCAAGTTCAAAAACAGCAATACCCCATCTTTAAGCATTTGGAGAATCAAGAAGACATCCATGATTTTTTTTTCAGTCCATCTCTTATGAACAGAAATTTACAATAACCCATCTCTCATGAGCGCCCTGAGTTTACATGCAACTCATTGCATCACGGGATGCTTACTTGTACAAAGAGGGGGATTGAAGCTAGCTAAATAACCATTCCATAAAATAAATATTCAGTCTGGGGACTTACAACCAATAACCTTTACAAATACTACAAGACTTGGTAAAGAGGTGGGATTGAAGTTAGCTAAATAACCATTATATAACATAAATATTCAGGGGACTTGCATCTTATAACCCCGAACTGCTACAAGGCTCGGTAAAGTCCATGTTGGATTAACGCTAGCTAAATAATTAATAACCATTCCCCACCTTAATATTCAAGGTGGGGGACTTGCACCCAATATCCCCACACCCCTATAAGACTGGTAAAGAAGTGGGATTGAAGGTAGCTAAATAACCATTTCCTATTATAAATATCCGAGGCAGGTACTTGCACCCAATAACCTTTTGAGAGTAGTACAACTGCCTGCAACTTGATGTCAAGAATACTATGTATGATACAGTTACTGTTTATGTTTTTCACAGAAAAACTCTTTATGCTGCTAAGGGAGAAGAAAATTTAATAGATTGAGACCATAGGAGATACCTTTTGCAGTAGGATTATGAAGGTGATTGTCCAATGGCCCATGTTCAGAAGATTCATATATTAAAAGCAGCTCAACTTCATTGGAAGCATAACCTATCAGGGAAGCCTGTTGAATATTATTTCAACAAGTAAGAAGAAAGAAAGAAAATACATTAATATCAAAAACATGACCACATAAGTTAAAGGGACTGTAAAGGTACAGCTGTCTCAGAATAGACAAGTGGAGCACTCCACACATTAAAACCCCACTATTTCATAGAGTTTAAATTTCAATGTTTTCAGACAATAATTGAGATGCTTACCAGATTTGTATGATGCAGTTTGCGAAGGTTCTTCACTTCCTTCAAGAACTCTGAAGTTAACTTATTTGGTGCCAATTGTATTTTCTTTATATCAAATTGCTGCACTCAAAGCAATATGTCATCTTCCCATGGAATTGTTTTTCTATTATGACTTTTTTTTTTCTGAAAACCTTTTTGGAAAGGGAGGTTTACCTGGCCCCTTAAGCATGCAGTGTAGCTAGAACCATACCAGCTATGTGAGACAAAATTCTTCTGTGAAAAGCTAGAAGTGCCAGTTACCACTTCCTCAAACCTGAAGGATATCACTTTCCCTGGATCTATCATATTGTTTGTCTCTGTTTTCACAAAGCTAGGCATATATTAAAATTTTACAGAGTGGGTGGGGATGTGTGTGGGGATTGATAATTGATGTATAAAATCGACAATCTATGTATTCAGCCAAATACCTTTGGATAGTGAGATCTGTATATCACTATTGCTATTGCTAATGTTGATTCTTTTCGGTCCAGGTCTTCTATTTAAATACATCCAATGATTTTTGTGTCTCCAAGGCAAGCGGCCCCTGAGAATGAATCCAGCGATTATCGCAATCATAAGAATTAATCCAGCGCCCGTAACTCCCATGATTGTCAAAACTTTTGACCAGCTTCGCTTGTTTCGTTCCTTCACTGAAAAATATGTGATAATGTGAAATTTTTCATGTTAATTATAGATGTGACATAGCTAATATGAAATTTTCAATGTCAATTTTACTCTAAAAAGGTTTGTGCAACGATTTATCATATTTATTTTAAGTCTGTTTGTTCACAGTGCAATAATGAGTGAAATTCTTCTGAACTCTTAACTGTGAAAGATTGATTTTCTCAGATGTTTTTATCTTATTACTGGATCCATCTTCACTGGATTACGGAATGAAGCCAACTACTGAATACATCTTCACCGGAATTAGGCATTGGCTTCATTTCTTAATCCCCTGAAGATGGTGAGATCCTAAACGTTGGATAGAATCAATCTTATTGAATCCAGAAGAATTTCACTCATTCTTCATATTGTAAGCTGTTTTTAAAGCAGTTTCAATCCTAGAAACTAATGAAGACAATAGGCCTTACCCATTCTGGGGATCGTCATTGATGAATTGAGGAGGACTCCATTAACTGCACATTACAAGAATTGCAATATCATGTATCAGACTCCACAAGCACATTTAAAAACTCTAATATTATCCTGCAGAGGAGAATATTAGTAGTAATTCATTGAGATCAAATGTTTTTCAAGTTTTTCTATAAAATGGAAACAGGGTCTCTATATCCACTGTTTGATATAGTCATTTAGTTTTGTTCTATACATGCACTGCTTCCAATCTGCTTATTTAGTGTGTTTAAAATGGGGAAGAAGTTATGTGAAATTGGTATGGTCAACTAGGGATGTCACTAGTAGACCACATGGTTTGGTTCATTGAGGGAGAGAAGTGAGCATTAGCAAACCTCTCAGACGATAGGAAGAAGAGGTTGGGCGAAGCCCCACAAGTTAGTTCACTGTTCAAGTTCCCTCTTTTCCTAGGTTTCTATTGAATGAAGCATTCTTACCTATTGCTAAATGAAGTTTTGGAGGGGGCATGGAATGATGCCCATCCCTATGTGTAAAATGGGGAAGAAGTTATGAGAAATTGGTGTGGCCAACAATGGATGTCACTAGTAGACCACAAGGTTTGGTTCATTGAAAGGGAGAGGAATGAGCAGTAGCAAACCTCTCAGGTGATAGGAAGAAGAGGGTTGGTGAAGCCCCAGAAGTTAGTTCGCTATACAAGCACCCTCTTCTTCCCAGGTTCCTATTGAACAAAGCATTCTTACTTATTGCTAAATGAAGTTCTGGAGGGGGAACACAGAATGATCTCCATCACAACCTTAACGTCGTGAGGTGAATAGGACTCAACCACCAGTAGACCACTAAGTGCTGAAAAGAGAACTCAGCACCAGGGCATATCATACCATGGTAGAAATTAGGCCTATATGTGCATGATTAGACATAATTGTTAATGACATGTAAAACCTTCAAATCAGGTTAGAGGTTATATTCCCTATTCAAAGGTTGGCCTAATGTTTTTGAGGCACTTATAAAGGGAAGAACTTAAACAGCAAGTGAGTTGATGTTGACTGGCTGTTAATGAATGGTATGTTTAGTACTTTTTGGTATTTTTGAGTTTTAAAACTGGTAAATTCAACATGAGTTGTTTATGTGAGGCCCTTGTAAAGTGCTGCTCCTGGTTTTATATTTCAGTACTAGGTTGAAAACAATATTCATATCAGAAATTTTCACATGCTCTTAAAGATGTTATCCAAGTTTTAGAAAGTTTAGAATTCTTAAATCTAAAAGTTTGAATGAATTCCTTTTCCCCAAACTAGAGGAAGAGTAAGATTGCACAAAGGGGAAAACCAAACCAATAATGTAAATAAGCTTGTTATTGAAAATTTCCAGACACTTGATCTGGCAAAAATTAAAAAAATAAAGGCATTGATTGAACATCCTAAAGAAATTCAAAGGGATGATTGAATATTAGATTGTCATACAATCTGGAAATATCCTGTTTCAAAGAGTGCCAATCATAAAAGTAAAACATGATGCTGACACAATTTTTTGTACTATTGATCACTGCGCTGTCTCTTCTTCAAGTTAGTGAAAAGAACTACAATTTCCATCACTGCAGCATGACAGCCCATAACTCTAACAGAATGAGAGGATATTTTGATGCAATTACTATGAAACTTCGTATATTTGAATTTCACCCTTGTTTGCAAATCTTAAAAATGAGATCCAAGTTATACTAATCCTCACAATTATTAAAACCAGCCTATAACCTTATCCAGAAATAACTACAAATTTCTTACTTAAAGTTAAGCAACATACAACTTCATTCAAGAATTTGCAACTAGAATAAACTAATACAAACTTGAAAGTAACTTAGAAATGTATGCACCCAATGAAAAGTTATGAAAAATGATGTGAAAATTCAAACTAACCTTGTTGAATGGGAATATAATACAGTGTGTCATCCATAAGGATAGCATTTTCAGAACTGAAGTTATTTGCATCCATGAAAGCAGTGAGATTTGAATCAAATTGTACAACAAGACTACTAATAGTATCTTCAGACTGAGGTATATATGATAAGTACTTCCAATCATCATCATCACACTTGCAAGGAAGCCTAATAGTAACTGTCGAATTCCCTTGATAGCTATCTGAGTCTGAAGGCATCCATGCCAGCCCTTTATACATTGATTCAATATCATCTGAACTCGTATTAGAATTGTTTCCTGTATGATATTTTGTATAGGCAAGAAATATATTATCTTCTGTGCAAGAACAATTCACACCAACAAAGAGGGAACTATCTGTTCCATTTACGTAAATAGCGTTCGCATTCATTTGATCTGAGAACAGAATTTTTGCTTTGTCTGCTGCAGAATCAGTTGCATAAAGATGGTAGCCAAGATAAGCTTGGCATGTTTTTACAACTGTGCTATTCTTGCATGAAACTGGGTCGTTGCGGAATACAGCTCCTAAAGAGGTCTCACATAAAAGTACCAAGAAAATCAACCATTTATGTGGCCCAAATTGAGCTACTTTGAAAATTAAAGGATTTGAGGAGGCCATAATATTTTGGCTCAAATACCAAGTTAAAAGCACAATTCTCATTCCACATACCCAGAGCCTATTTAACATAGCATTTCAAAAAGATACCCTGAAAACCCTTAATCTTCATATCAAAAGCCTATTTAACCCTGCACTCAAACAAGGCTGCACTGAAAATCTCCTCCTCCTTATCAAGTGCCTATTTTAACACTGTGCCCACATGGCTTTTAGAAACAATCCACCGAGCATCCTCGTATCCAAATCCTTCAGAGCACCTTGAAGAGAAGGCCATGATATTTAGTCTTAAATACCAAGCTAAAAGCACCATCCTTGTTCCACATATCCAGAGCCTATTTAAAACTGTACTCAAAATAGCAATTCAAAACAACACACTGAAAATCCTCATTCCACGTATCGAAATCCTATTTACCACTGCACTCAAACAACAGTAACTGAAAATCCACTTACATATCAGGTTCTTATTTAATGCCAAACTCAAACAAGCTTTTGAAACAATCCACCGAACTTCCTCTTCCTCTTATTCAAATCCTTTAGAGCACCTTGAAGAAAAGGCCACTATATTTCATCTCAAATACCAAGCTAAAAGCACTATCTTCATTCCACATACCCTATTTAACACTACTCAAACAAAGCATTTCAATACAATACACTGAAAATCCTTGTTCCACATATAGAAATCCTATTTAACATTACAGTCAAACAAGGTTGCACTGAAAATCCTGATGTCAAAGGAACAACTGATATTAAAATTACTCTGAAAGATCTAGATGTTTCCCTTTCAATCAAAAATCTCCTCCACATTTATCCAAATCCTATTTAACAAGACTTTTGGAAACAGTGGACATAACCATCCTATTTTCAAACCAGTAAATTTAAAAACATCTCCCAGTAACTTAAATCCTATTCAGCATTATCCTTAAACAATGAACTGCAATCTTTTTAACAACATATCTAAATCCTATTTTACCCTAAACAATGAACTGAAAATCATGACAGCCATCTCCAATCCTTGTGAAATAAGTATCAAAGTAGCCCAAGAAAATTAGTTTTATAATCAATTGTGTAGAGATTTTTTTGGTGGGAAAAGGATTGAAACCTGCTTAGCAAAGCTCTTAGATTATTTTATTCAAATTTAACTATTCACCATTAATTTAGTGCCAAACATAAACTACAATTGAATTTTGTTTTGTTTTGTTTATATGCTTCTGTTCATAAAAACTAAGTATATACATTCTATAACAATTCCGCGTTAATCTTGTTGGCTGACAAAGTTTGTGACAAATGCAAGATATATAAAATCAATTATAGAATATTTTATTCTATTTAAATTTATATTTAGTCAGATTGAAATTTTCTAAGTCGTTGTTTGCAAGGCTCAGTAAACATCATTGCTTAGATAAGCGCGTCCTTGAAAAAAAAATAAAGACAATGATTTGTTTTATCCTTGAGACACCATCAAAGCCCATCACCCCAATTGTTTATGTATATCTCTCTGTGTGTGGTGTAAATGAATAGTTATGATTGTTCAGGAAGTTATTAATCTCCGTATTATATGTATTTATATGTATATATATACAAATTATATTAATAGTTAAAATATATATATATTTAAATTAATAGAATGTATTAATTTGTTTGTTATCATAGAGTTGAATTCATAAATACTTGTGTTAATTAAAAAAAAAAAATCTAAATTAATATATTTTCATATATTTTTGGCATAAATAAGTACATTTAATTGTTATAATTAAAAGTTTAATCCAATTTTAATAAGTCCTATTACTAAACCATAACCTATAACACTATTTTACATTGACACTCAATATTAAGAAGGTCTCACCTTCACATAGGAAATGCCAACAAATATATTTGAATAAATTGATTAACACAAATAAATAATTATACTAACACCTCCCATAGTTTTCAACCTTGATTATTGTTATAGCTCAAAGTATTTTATCTCAATAGATAAAACCAAAAGCAAAGAGTCATATTGACCTTGGTCTTTGTTTTTGGTAGGTTGTTTAGAGTATTTTGTATTTATGTTTGTTTGAATAAATAAAAATATATAGACACCTCTCATAGTTTTTATTGGAAAGTGTTATTATATTCATTCGTTGGTATACACAAGTCTAATGTTTTTGTTGGAAAAATACGGTTTAAAAGCTAACAAAATGCTATGAGTGACAATTATATATTACCGAGTGTCTAAAAAATGCTTTGAAACACAAACAATATTAATGTCATACACAACAACACTAGGGGATAGATCCTCTAAACATATGAATGATAGAAAGAAACTAATGAGGGATAAATCCTCTAGACACACGAATTATAGAAGGAGGCTAATGATCTAATGTTCAAATTAATAATGGTAATAGGATCATCGAAAGTATCCACATCGTCATTAGAAAGAAGAGAAGAACAATCATCATTAACGGGAACATCAAGGAGATGTGTGTAGGATTATGTAAAAAAAAAATCTCAAGAAATACAACTATAAAACGCAATTCTAGCCACCTTTGAGTTAACATTTCTAGCTTCATATATTTATTAGTAATAATAACGTGTGCATCCAAGGAACCATGAGAATCGACATAAACATTCTCACTTGTATAATCAATAGAACAACATAAGAATCATGGTCATCTACATCATTAGATTTATCCACATAAAAATGAGAAGTGGGCGACAAATTGGAGGAGACAAGGTCACTCTTATCATTAAGAAACATGGTAATCTACATCATTAGATTTATCCACAAAAATGAGAAGTGGGCCACACAATGGAAGAGACGAGGTCACTCTTATCATTGTAATTAGAAGTATGTGTGTGTGTGTGTGTGTGTACACACACACACATGTATATGCACATGTATGTGTACACACACATGTGCATGTGTGCATGTGTGTGTGTGTGTGTGTGTGTGTGTGTGTGTGTGTGTGTGTGTGTGTGTGTGTGTGTGTGTGTGTGTGTGTGTGTGTGATAAACATGTAAACACACACACACAAACATGTTAAGAATGAAAAGTATTATCATCATGTCTTACAAGTAATAGTAGAATTGATACTAGATATCATCATCATAATTGTAACAAGTATTAGGATGTGTATCATGTATATAAGCTCTTGACTAGGTACACTTACTCGATCACAAGGAGGGGAAGATAATTAGCTATCTTGGTGAAAAAAATAGAAGGAACAAATAATAAACAAGAGATCGCAAATAATCTAGGGGTAGAGGAGGTGAGACCTTTATTTGGGTTAGTAAGTCTAGGAAATCATCTTTTATTATGAAATATTGTTTGATTTCCTTAAGGAGAGAGATCTTTGTCTCAATAGTTTACATGGTTAGATCCAATGCCCCTTAGAGTACATCTTTTCAAATAGTAATATACTCTTAATCATGTCAAGCAAGGATATCTTTAGTGGAGAAGAAAGATGGACAATATAAGATGACGATTGAGGACAACCACATGGATTTGATTATGTTCAGAAAGCGTTCTCATGAAATAGAATTATAAAAGGTAATTCTAGTCACCTTAGAGTTAAGATGTATATCTTCATTTATTTTACTAGCAATAACAACATGTGCATCTACAAAATCATGAGAATCAACATAATCATGCTCATTTGTATTATCAATAGGAACAACATAAGAAACATGGTCATCTACATCATTTGATTTATCCATAGAAAAATGAGAAGCGGGTGGTATGTTAAGGGAGACAATTTCCTTCTTATCATTGTGAATATATGTATATAGGGAACACATGTATAATCATTCTAATATAAACATGTAAAGTATCAAAAGCAATATCATCATGTCTTGTAATAGTAGAATTCTGCTACGAACATCATCATCAAAATTTGTAACTAGTAGTAGGATGTGTATCCAATGTAAGCTTTTGACTAGGTATACTTACTATATCAAGAGGAGGAGAAGATAAGTTTGCTATCTTGGTGAAAAATAAAAGGCATAAAACATCAAGAAGAGATCACAAATAATCCAACGCTAGAGGAGGTGAGAACTTTGTTTGGGTTAGTAAGTCTAGGCCACGAGGAGTTCATTAGCTAGGCAATATCCTAGCACGTGGGTTCATATTGAGGTAATTAATAGGGGTAGGTTAGAGAGGTGGGCCAAAGGAAAGGGAGGTTTGATTTTAATATAAAACTAAAACATTTGAACCCTAGTTTTTAAAATTAAATACCTTAAAATTGCAAAAGGAGTGTGTTCATAAAGTTAAATTATAATCTCTTTTTGAATAAAGAAATATCAATTAAGAGATTCTTAACCAAGAAATAATAAGATGGTAGAAAACTAGGATTGAGTATGTTTTTCAACACAAGTGATATTATTTCACAATCTTAATTATTTGAAGAACTATTAATAAATGATTAAAGCTTAACATTTATAAGGTGATTTGTAATAGGTCTTCAATGAGGAAATGCTTATTAAAAAAATTGAACAAGAAATATGATATATTTTTGTTTAATATATTAGGTAGAAATAAAAAGGGGTATATAAAATTATAATTGAAAAATGGGTAAGTAAGGTACATGGAAAAAAATGGGGGTATTTTCATTCTAATAATATAATGAAGGGGTATTATCAATTGAATAATTAGAGGTAAAAACTAAAATTAATGGAATTCTTTAATACCCTTCAAACGCACGTGTTATACCATACTTTTACTAAGTGAACCCCCGTGTTCTAGGTAATAATATTTTATTATGAAATATTGTTTGATTTACTTGTGGAGAGAGATTCGCACCTCAATGGGAAACATGGTTCATTTTAATTCCCCCTAGAAAACATATTTGTAGATATTAAAACTCTTATTCATGTTATGTAATGAGATATTTAGAGGAGAATACAAATGAACAAAAGAAGATGATGGACGATGAAAATCACTTTGATAATCAAGGGGGTTTCTCCCTTATATCTAACATGCGCATGGACCTAGCTAGAGGGATAGTAGCCCATACCAACCAGAGCGGATAGAACCTTAGGTGTAGCATCATACAAAAAAAGGAACTTGGAATAAGCTATAATTATACCACACAAAAAGAAGCCAAGGTTTGCAAGTAGAAGGAACATGGTTGGAAAGTGTGAGTGAAACCCTAGGGCAACGAGGGTTTAGACACAAAGTAATTTCACCAAATGATTTAACTTAAATTTTAATTTTAATAAGGTTATTCATATTTATTAATTAAAAACATATATATATATATATATATCATATATTATATATATATATATATATATATATATATATATATATATATATGTATATGAGAAACACATGGGGGAACCAAGACTAAGGTTATTGAAAGATGAATTGGGACGAGGTGCTCATGATTCCCCAAGGAAATCAAGAATGGTCCTCTTGGAGGCACATGTGATTGTGAAGGAGGCTCAGAAAGAATAGACCCACTAAACACACTAATGGTAGGAAGAGGCTCATGAGGAATAGACCCTCTAAATGCACCCATGGTAGGAGAAGACTCATGAGGGATAGATCCTCTAAATGTACCAATAATAGGAGAATACTCATGAGGGATAGATCCTTTAGATGTATGAATGATATAAGGGAACTTGTGAGGGAAAAAAAACACATGAATGAAACACTAATGAGGGAATGATGATAGAAGGGTGATCAAATCCAAACTTCAATTAATAATGGGAATAGGACCATTAAGAGTATCCATATCATCATTATAAATAAGAGAAGAACAATCACCATCAATAGGAACATCAAAGTGAGGGTGTTTCTAGGGTTATGTTCAGAAAACGTTATCGTGTAATATAATTATAGCAATTGTGGGAACCTTAGAGTTAATATTTCAAGATAAATATATATTATTAACCATAATAATATGTGCATGCAAGGAATTAAGAGAATTAACATAAACATGCTCATTTGTATTATCAATAAGATCATTATAAGAAATATGGTCATCTACATCATTAGATGTATCCACAAAAAATGAGAAGTGGGTGGCACATTCAAGGAGACAAAGATCATTGTAAGTATATATGTATAAGTATACATGTATATGAACATGTAACTTGTATGAAAATTAACCTATCGTTATGTCTTGTAATAGTAGAATTGCTACTAGCATCATCATCATAATTATCGAGCAAGAGAGGATGTGTATCCTAGATAAGCTATTGAATAGGTACACTTATTAGATCATGAGGGGAAGATAAGTTAGCTATCTTGATGAAAAATAGAAGGCACAATAAATAAATAATAGATAAATAATAATCTAGGGCTAGAGGAGGTGAGACCTTTGTTTGGGTTAGTAAGTCTAGAAAATCATCTTTTATTATGAAAGATTGTTTTATTTCCTTGAGGAGAGAAATCTTTGGCTCAACGATAAACACGGTTCATTCCAATGCCCCCTAGAATACATCTTTTTAAAAATTAACACTCTTAATCATGTCAAGCAAGGATATATTTAGAGGAGAATGCATATGAACAATATAAGATGAATAATGAGGACAACCACATGGATAGGATTATGTTCAAGAAAACTTCCCAAGCAATAAACTTATAAAAGGAAATTCTAGCCACCTTAGAGTTCGGACTCCTTTTGCAGTGAATGAGGCACTACTATTCCGAGTGGCACTCCTTTTGTTATTAGAAAAGTTTTTATGGTGTGTGCCCTCACATCACTAAGAAACCCAAGCCTGTGTATGCGTAAGGTTTAAGTAAAGATAAAAGTTTGATGTATGGGGATTTGAAAAGGAATTCTATGTTCACACATGTGAAGAGTTAGGGTTACACCATTAGGGTATGAGCGCAAGAATTCATTGGGAAATAAACTTAAAGGAGAGAAAATAGGGTTAACTCCATGTGTTTGAACCAGTTTGAACCTTTCGCATGTAAATCAAGGATTGGTGGCACTGAAAGCAATGCAAGTGTAGTTCACTAGTGGAGTAGAGTCCTCAAGGAGTTAGGATCATCATGTAGAGCCCAAGGACAAGGAATTTCTCCATCTCGCATGCACATTGCCATCTTGACTTCTTAACTCTATTTAAACTCGGTTCAAGGGTCAATGTAACTTCTATTAGTTTAACAAAGGCCAACACCCCATTAGTATATATACCCTTGAGGGATTAGTGTAAAAAATTTGGCATAGTTTGAGAGTTAGAGAATTGTTTATGTATGAATGCTTAAGAGGATATCATTGTTGATATTTCATTATAATTGAGAACATTCTTTCTAACTATTATGTGTTACTTCACGTGAGTGATATGTCAACATGATGACTAGCTATGTTTTCGCACACTAGTGTTTTTGAATGCACCGACTTAATTGATAATAGAGTAGGTAAAATCTTTTAACACACTTCATAATGCAACCAAACCTAATAGGAACTAGTTTTCTCTCAAAGCTTGGTGTGATATGCAAGCACGATACATTACAATATCTCGCAAGCATATAATGATAGTATAAGGTCGCCTTCATTGGGACGAAACTTAAGGGGTAGAAATTTAGGTGCATAACAGTAATCATCATGTCCATATTACAAGAAACTCCATTAACAAGCAATAACAAGTTATCATCTCAAAACTCTAATCTCAAGAATATCAATCCACCTTTTCATTCCAATCCTCAAGCTAAGCATAGATTTATCAAATATCAATCCCCTATCCTCCTTTTTCTCTTAGCCAAGGGGGTTTACTTATATCTTTATCCACATTCTAGTCCTTACAATATGCATCTAGTTGGATATCTTCTAAAAGATTTTGTTTCCCTATCCATGTGCTCCTCAAATAAGATATCTCTTGATAATCTATGATGCCTTTTGAATAGCTACACATCAATACCAAATCAAGATCCTCGTTATTGGTGCAGTACAATATGGATAAAATGAGCTTCCTTCATGTCATACACACTTCTTTACTATAAACTATTTTTTATGCACATGTTCCTTTTACAAGTACAATACTTAACCAAATATTAAAATTTATCCTAATACAAACGACCATAATGTCAACACAAATTTGCAACAATCACACAATTGAATATAGTCACAATGAGAAATGTTTCCCTATATAGATGGAGACATCAAATTATACCCCAACAACATTGGATAAGGGATAGAATGTCATGGAGTCGAAGCCAAATACCCACCAAAATTACCTCCTCATAGAATGTAAACCGAGTGTTATGACCTAGGTATTGCCTTCATTACATCCTAGTCCAATTTAGATTGATATCATCACATCAGACATATATATTATTTGATCTAGTTCCAAGACAACCTGTACCTAATGCCTCTCTATCCCACCAATCATTTTTTCAGATTGAGAAACATTCAAAGAAAACTTTAATTTCAAATCATAACTTACAAGTCTAAAATTACTAGGAAGATCTATTTGAAACTTATCAAGGGAAACTGAATTTGCTTAACAAACAAAAATAAATATTATAAATATTTAATAATACATTTCAAACAAACGGCCATATTAAAGTTGTGAAACTGGTTGAAGATTTTTAAATATAAAAATGTAGAAGTATCTTGCTCTTATAATATTCAAAGATTAGTTAAGTAAACCCCACCATGACTAAAGATATTTCCTTCAACATCACATTAAACACCAAAAGAAAGCACACAAGTCCTTTGACACCCACGCCTCCACACACCTTCCTTAATGTCATAAACCACAATTGATAATCTGTCTTTCGCAGTATCCCCATTGTCTGACAATTCTATTCCATTTCTTCTTACCCTACAAACAATGGCCATATTCCATTCACTGCTATTATCTTTTCCTGTAATTTCCATGGCATACACTCTTCCTCCTCCTGCACTTTCTGCTTCTAAAATAATGTCTGTAATTGCAAAACAACCAAGAAAAGAAAAAGCCTCAGAACACCAACATAAGGAAAATATTTTTGGAATAATTTACATGAATGATTTATTTACTTACCAATGGCATGAAATGCAGAACTCATGGTATCAAATGAAGCAATGAGAACTTCTCCTGCAGGCAAGATTGAGAAGAGCATATTGCTTGCCTCTGACCCAAGTACATATCCATTCACAACTGCTGTAGCTATAAGCACTCCTTTGAGATTATTTGCTCTCATCCTTTCTACCATTTTTGAAAGCTCTAAAGCCCTGAAAAATCAATCAGCATATATTAGAAAAAATAATCATGGTTGTAAAAGTGAAAAACAACAGAAAATTCAGGAATGGATTCAATCATATATATATATAGTAATATCTTTTTTTAATTGAATTTGAAGATTGTATGGGTTAGGTGCATAAAATTCTTACGCCTAACTGTCAAGAACTGGAGGGTTTTCAATAGGCTAAATTTACTCAGAGGATTTAATATTTTGATGAATGGTCAGGCAACACCTTTTACACCATCATGTGTATCATTGGACTACAACCCACTTTAAATAAATATAACAAAAACAACATTTTATGTAACAAGAACTGAAGAATTTTTATTAGACTAAATTTACACAAAATGAAGTTACGGCCTCATCTTAATAAATAGATAAACAACTTCTTTTACACTATCATATGCAACGTTAAACTACAACCCACTTTAAATAAATATAACAAAACATATTACCTATCAATGTTTTCCTTGAAGAATCCCTTAATTCTACTCTTTCTTTTTGCCCTTTTCCAATTTATGTTTTCCTTTCACCTTGCTTCTTTTCCTAATAACCTTTCCAGCCTTTTGAACCCTGAACAAGTAAAGGTAACTACAAAAGAACATTCCCTGGATAATTTCTCCTGAACCAGCAGCAATAGCAGACCCCAAAATAAAATTATATCTTTTCACACAGGGAGCTAACCTTGTCCAATACTCTTCTATATCATCTCTCAAATTAGGCTTGAAACAAATACATGGAAAGCTATAGTCACCATTTTTACGGCTAGATAAACACCCATGCTTTCCAAGCCACTTCTGCAACAACTTTAATTCATCTTCTATTTCATTTTCTCCTGTAAATGTGACACCATAATTCAATATCTCAAACTGAGACTGGGAGCTCTCATTTCCTTTTACAGCTGATGGAACAAGAACAAAGAATAGATAGTTCAGGGAGTTTAATTTTATAATGGGACCATCTTTGGTAATTGGCCAGCTTAGATCATTGCCAACTTTAGCAAAGACTGCCAATCCTGTACTTCCCTGAACTATTCTAACTAAAGAGAGATCTCCTCTAGCTAATCTCACACTTCCCTCTAAATCCAGCAGATGCACAACTGCTCCATTAATTTTAACGAGTGTTTCTTGAATGGAAGGAACAGTGTCATCTTCAAATAAATTTAATGGGTGCTCCTTCTCAGTTGTAGCAGGTTGTTTCTTACTGTCTTGCACCAATTCTGCCTCTAAATTTGTCAAATTAGTATTACCAGTAACGAACTTAACTGGATCACCATTTCTGCCTTTTCTTCCATTAGATTTTAAAATGCTTTTTCTCATAGAGACCTTAAATAGATTTCTTATAACCACATCCATGCTTGATCTATTAATCTATTTGGACTCGGAATAAAATATCTAATTTGAGGGAAAATATATATTTGGGGTTCTACATTGCGCATTGTTAACTTCTTTTTATAAATGTTTCCAATATATTCTGCTGGCATGTCGGCTTCATAGATACTTCGACGTCAGTAGTGTAGGGGAAAAACATAGAAGTTTAAAGGTAATTATTTTATTTTATGTTTTAAATAGAATTCAACATTATAAAAAGATTGAATGATTACTATTGAAAGTGGAGCCACATATATTGGCTACCGTATGTTTATTTTATTTTTAAAATAAGTACTAAGTTTGAATGGTTATTATTGAAAGTGAGGTCACATTTGTATGGGGTATGTTTAATTTTTAATTATTATTTTTGTTGTTTTTGTGGAGTGTGTGTTTGTGAATTCTTATTTCAATCGATTTGGGTGGGTGCTCAATCTATTTAGTAGATGTAGGTCTTTGTTTCTTGTGTGGTTATAGTGGGTTTTGAACATGGGTGAAGAGGTTTGAATGCTCTCATTATGAACTAGACTACTTTTTTTTTTTTTTTTGATCTCTGCGGTATACCTATTTTTGATAAAGAGAATAATGAAAAATATTGTATACACATATTTGACACCAAATGAATGATTTTGCCACCGTTAGAAGCCCCAACTAACGAATGAATGGTTCTGACCAGGGTAGAGATTTGATGCCTTTCAGGGTTTTTCGGGTTTATAGACGTATTTGTGCTTGTTGGTAATGTCACACACGTCACTTGTTGACATGGAGGCATTTGTAGAAGACGTCAATTTTTTAAACATCGATCTGGTATACTTATTAGGCGTATGGTATTATGATCTTATACAAAATTAGTTTTATTTTAAGTATAAGTTAATAGTTATCAAATATTCTACAAAACCCGGTGCAAATAAACATTTTAAGTTTCACTTAATTTTAAAAATGAATGTCAACCAAAATATGTAAACGTCCTTGAAAATTTCCTTGAAAGGTAACACAACCATCCAATCTCATCCCAGAATCCTGATGCGGAGCCAAAGTTAAATAATTGATGAACTGTACATGAACACACAGTGCCGGGTGGAAGAACAAAAATAGTTGCGCAGAACAATCAGTTTATAGGAAGGTCGGTACGTTTCCAGTTAAATAAGTTTGCATAATTTTAATTGCGCTGCTAAAAACTATTTTCCATTAGTTACTATTAGTTGCGTTATATTAACAAAACAGATTAATTTTATATCAAATTTTCGTTGCATATTTTTGAAAGCTTTAATCTCCTAATTAAAAAAATGTTGTTCACAATAATTTTTGAAAAAAGTACATAAACAACATTATTTATTTATTTATTTTTAAAAGTTAAATTATGGGTTTGAAAAATGGGTCGGCCATCGTACATCTAATAGGTAGTGCATAGAAATTTCGTGCCAACTTCATTTCATTCTCTAAGCGTGGCGTGACATGCATTACCACAATTTAGTAGCCCAAGAAACAAATATATATGCCGAAGACGTTCCTTACAATGATGGGAAGGTGAGAGGGGCTCGGCGTCTGCATCTTTGGAGAGTAGTAATCTTGACCATCCACTTTGCAGGCCGTATCGACGACCTCTAGCTAATCATGGTCGTCCACATGTTTTGCTAGAAATTCGCAAATGTGCAAGCATCCACCAAACTTCCGCATTTTCCAAACATGTTGATATGAAACAACTTGGCATCCATATGGAAAAACTAACTTCTAAACACATACAAATATAATAATGGATATTTATGCTCCTCTTTTACATAATAACTCTACATAACACATTCAACAAAACCGTAGTTCTGCAAATGTGTGCCTCAAACCAATGCCAAATAAATAAACTAAGATGTTCAAATAAGCCAAAGCGAGCCAAAAAATGCTTCCCAAAGAGAGGGTGAGAGAATCGAAACACGGACCACCCAGAAGCAAAAATATAAGCTCAGAATCGATGCACAAAAATTCACGACATACTCGCAACATATTAACATAGGGTTTTGTAAGTAGAGGGGACTATATTACAAGGTGGAAACGGTTTTCATAAGGGTAAAAGGGTGGTAGCGGGCGGTGAGCATCTATGTCGATTAACCCATTAAGACATGCATTGAGATTTGAATGCTCGTGTTGGAGTGCAGATTAACCTATTATTAATCTTTTCTTTTATTTAACTGAATTATTAGTGATGTGATGAAATAAAAAAGTATCGTCTTTGTGCATGCCTGGTCATAAAGTGGATGTTTATTCCCCGCACAATATTTTAATCTTTTACTATTTGTAGACACCTAAATTCCGCTTTGCAATTTTATTGCCAAACACACACAAATCACTCTCATTCTGTCACAAATCCATTATAATTAGTGGTTGTCACTAATTAACTAACATTCCTTACCAAATTAGTCAATTAACACCACGTTGTTGATTGTGTAACCCTTTCGCATTCGGGGATGTCACTTTTTACGACGAATCGTAAGCCAAAATTCTCTTCAAAACATACAATTAGTGATTATAGGCTAACTAAGCCTATTTGCCCTTGATTTGGTCAATATGCCCTAGTATTGACTCAAACCCTCTTCCAGCCACTCAAAATCACCCCATTCACCTCCACAATGTCTCAGCAAGCTTCAAAAGCTTATCCTAGCCTTCTAGTTGACCCTAAGCGGTCGATTGAGGCTACATACCTCTTAATCACTTGTAATTCATTAATTGTGATTCAAGGCCTAATCATGATTAACAATTTTAATCTAATTTGAGGCTTTTAGTCCCACATGCACCAAAATATAAGTTTCTCCCAAAAGGAAAACTATAAAAAGAGTGCACTCATTCCTTAATACTTTAGACCATGCTTTAATTTGCATCTCATATAATAAATATGATATATCGCCAAGTTCAATCCTTGTCTAAAGCCTCCAAAGGGGTTAGTAGATGAATAATCTAAAGTGACTTAACAAGTCATTTGGAGAGGTCATTTCACCATTGTTTGGAGTATCAACCATAACCATTTGATTGCCCTCTTAGGTCTATTTAGGCCCATGTTAGGTAATTAAAGCATATTAGTAGGCATGTTTAGTTAGATTTCACATTGGTTTCATACTAGTTAAGCATTCTTTTAAGCTTCTATCTTAATGTTACATTCCTAAACTTAAAACCTTGGCTAGATAGATGGCAATAGTGTTAGCCTTCCTTAGTTAGTCATGCGATTTGCTTTGTAAACTTTAGGGTGCTTGCAATTTTAATCCAGTCATGCCTATATTCGCACAACAAAATAATGAGGAAGTACCTTTTTAAAATGACGGAGATTATCATTTACCTCCTATTAAAATTTGTTGCGAAGACCATGAAGAACATGTTCATCATGCACAACCTCCCCCTAATGAAGATCGTAACGAAATACCCATTCAAGAAGTGACATTAGAACTGTTGGTGCCATTTTTGAGCTTGCACCATTTTGCCCTAAATTTTTCCTTCATTTTGCGTGCTTTGAAATGTTTTCTCTCAAATTGGTGGTCTGTAACTTTTCCCTCTAGTCGAATGCCTTGAAATGCTCACAAACTTGTTGTTTTGCCCCAATTTGAAAGAAATCTGCATGTGTGCCCTCTTTTTGTGCCCTAATTTTTCCAAAATCTATGGGCTCTGTCATTTTTCCTTTTGCTGATCATGGAAGTTTAAAATTGATCGATTTGCACTTGTATGCCATTGAAAATCCAATTCCATGATCAAAAATTCTTTAAAAACATGTTTCAGTTGGTTCAATTTCGAGAAATTTTTCATCCTTAGCGAAAAAATCGAATTCTAGGGCATCCCTAGCATTTTCTGTGTTTTGACAAATCGAGACAGGCATCATTTTCCTGTCAATTTCTTCTTTAGCATTCATCGACAACGTGGCTTGTTCTAATTGGCCGAGGGACAAATGGAAAATTGTTTTAACTTATCACTTTTTGCTTTTTTGGCAAAAGGGTGAATTTGGTCCCATGGCTCCGCTTTACTCTGATTGGTCCTAATGTGCTTACGTGGCGTGTTTTGATTGGAGGAGGAGTGGCGGGTCTTTTTGTGCCTTAAGGAATTTTGGAAAAAGAGTTAAAGAGCAAAGAAAATGCCTAGGGCCCGTAATGAATCGAATGGAACACGTGGCGGCTTCAGAGCCAAGGATGGAATTGCGGGTGGTCGTTCTTTTGAAGTTTTTTGACTTTATTTGGTTAAAAGATTAAAGTCACAAAACAATCCAGAACTCCATAAATAATCACGAGGGACACGTGGCAAGGTCAGAGGTGGAACTTTGGGCCTTGGGGAAAATTGAGATTTTTCCCATTTTTGGCATAAAGGTATGAAATTAAAAGGAGGAGCACAAGCCCGCAGGTTTATCGGCCGACACGTGTTTGGGAAAAAATCGAGGTGCTTAGCTCGTGGGGATAATTTGGAAAAAATCCTTTTTCCAAAAAAGGTGGAAATGTGTAGAATCGGTCTACGATTCCAATGGGGCCCACTTTGGGACACGTGTTAAGCCTGATTTTCATGAGGCGGAGGTGCGGGAAAAATATCAATTTTTTCCAATTTTTCTTGAAAAGTTTAAAAGGTAAAATGAAGCTCTTAAGCCCATCTCCAATGGTTTTTCTCCACGTGGAGGGTGTAGATTTAAAGTTGAATGTCAAATCAATGGTAGTTGTGCATCGTTTTTTTGCTCTGCCACCATTTTTGCCCTAGAACACTCCAGGAAGTTTGGAAATGCATTTTTTGCATCAATTTTCATCAATTTTTGACAAATTTGTGTCGTTTGTGCCTATAAGGACCAATGCAATCGGTTTTGAGGATCAATTTGAAGATCAGAGATGTTTTTGAAATGAATTTTTGCCCTAACCCGTCCAAAAATGTGAAATATCAGATCCAAAAGTTGCAGAGTCAAATTTTGGAGGGATAAGGATGAAATAATGAAAGGAAGGGGGTCTGCATGCTTTGAAGATGAAAAACGTGCCTCCACAATGGATAATGATGTGAATTTTGCAATGATTCATCTCTTTTTGAGACAACTGACAACTTTTTGGATGTGTTCTGTTAAACGTCCCTGTCTGCGAATCATGAGGAATTTTTGTAACAAATTTGATCCTTTGGCATATTCTTTTCTTGGGAAAGAAGGCTCGAAGGAGATTGAATGCTATATATTGCATGAATTTGTCATGCAAAGGGTTGGAAGAGTTTAAAAAAGCTTGGAAAACTAAAAATTTCACGGGAAAATCTGGGAAGAAGCCCATTCTCTGAGTGACCACTTGAGAAACTCATGTAACTCTCTCTGTATCAGATTTCAAATCATGTTAAGTTGGTTGCACATGTATAGCCATTAACAAGCTCTGAGATTGTTTTTCAAAACATTCCCCTGTTGATAAATCTGATCATTTTTAGTTATTTTGTGTTGTCTTTGGGAAAAATATGTGAATGCTTACATTTTAGAATGCATTTCAAATTTGTGTTTCTTGTTTCTGTTGCAGTCTTGTGTTTAAAATCTCTTGATCATACATGGTCTCATTTCTTGTGATAGTTTAGTGGAATTTGCAATCTCACATTCAAGAGCTTGATCGATAAAGAGATAAACAAATTTAAAATCACTTTACCTTCCTTGACTTCGAGATTATTTGTAAACCTTTGGGTGCACCTTAGGTCATGATTAAATAGTGATTGTTAAATGCTTCATTGGTTCATTCGACTCAAGCTTTTTTGATAGATGATCAAATATTGTGTGGAAAAGTGTAGATCTAGGCCTCCATTTCATGCACATATCCTCGTCAAGGGATGATTAACCATTTTTATACTTTTTTCTCGTTAAGTTTCTCCATATTTTACTAAATTCCTCAAAGAGTCTCAGCGGACCTTGGTTTGTCTTATCTAAACGTCCACCCAAAAATCATTCAAAACAACTAATCCTACCCTGTTTTACCCCTGTTTTGACTCAGTATACCCACGTAAGATCAAAATCCAGTTGTTAAAGTATGCGAACATATCGGGATTTCAAAATGTCTTCAGTAACCCTTGTCTTGCATTGAAAGTATCTCCATAATCTGGAAGTGACAACTTGTGAAAGTCAAATTTGGAGTGTTGATCATATTTTCCCAAGGCCCCTTCATACTATTTGTACAAATTGAGGGATATCTTCATCTCCTTCACCATTTGAGGGTTACAAAATAGGTTCTCTTACCTTGGTTAAAAGGCACAACCTAAAACAGTTAGGACAAGATCAAGTCCTATTTGAGTGCTATCCATCTCTCCACAAATCTGAGTGCCAGTTAGATCATATCCTTGGCTACAAAATGACACACACCATGATCCATCTGTCTTCAAGCTTCATGCCATATCTTTGATGCTACTCAGACTAAAAAGGAGAACAAATTTGGGTACAACAATAACAATGAGTCCAAGCCCTTACTCGCCAACCAAGAAGTTTGGATTTGCACATACAAAAGGAACAACCCAAAGTTTTGAAACAAGCTATACCAAAAGCCAAACCTAAAGCTTCGTTTCATGAGTTCCCAATAAACACTCCTCGATGGGAGGCACAAAGAGATCCTTATGAAGATATTCTCGCAACAAATAGGGGTGGGAATACACCTAGATTTAATCATATGTATAGACCTATGCCACCCACGCAAAACCAACTCTTCCACCAAGAATGGTCTACTATGAAGAACACCCTTCAAGCATTACAAGAGGGCCAAACTGTAATAATAACAAGAAGTATCAGTTCGATGAGTTATGTCCCTACCCATTCGAAAAAGCCATGTTATAGGTACCTTTCCTAAGACACTTGATTTTCAAAAATTTGACAAATATAAGGGAAAAGGTGACCCTCATGACCATATTAAATATTTTTATATGGCATGCCAAGAGGTTGCGTTAGAGACAATTACCTTATGCACCTCTTTCGAAAAAGTTTAGGAGAAACGACGCTAGATCTGGTTTGTTCACATCCCTAAGGGATCCATATCAACATGGCATGTAACTAGTAAAAAGTTTTTGTACAACATTTCTCTTTTAATATAGAGAATGACATCACCATGTTGGATCTCTGCAATGCCAAACAAAGAAATAATGAAAAATTCACTGTGTTTTTACAATGATGGAGAGGATTAGCTAGCCACTTTCCTTGCTCCATACCCGAAAAGTAGTTAATCAATATATTTGTTCCCAACCTCCATCCAGACATTATGTTCCACTTGCAAATGCATTGTGGCAACACATTTGAAGAGGTCATAAAAAAGGGAGTCAAATTGAAAAATCATTGTTAGCCAAGGGACTCTAAAACCTTTCTCCCGCGATCATAATGATTCTAAATCTAATGACAAAACAAATTTTGTCCCTAATAGGAACAAAAATGTTGTTAGTGATGGGATAGTAGACTCTAAACAAGTACAAGTCATTCAAAACAACACTCCTTTGAAGCTTGCAAAGGGAGCTCTGCCTATGGAGTATAAGCGTCGTACTTTCACTCCTCTATCTGACTCAATGTCATCAATACTAAAAAAATAGAGGCGGTTAATATGGTTAGATATCTTGAAACTATGCCTTATGAGGATGATGCGCCTAAACCATCATGGTTTAGAGATAATGAATATTGCCAATTCCACTGCGTTAAAGGTCACAAAACATGATAAGTGTTTGAAGTTGTAGCACTACATCCAAGACTTAATTGAAAGTGGCGATGTGGAGATGGATTCATCCACTCCTAACAAATCCCCCAATACGAAGACTTTTCCTAAACATAATCAGACAAGAATGCTAATTATGTTTCTAATGAGGAGAATCATTTTGATGCTCTCATTGGTTGTGTAGATACACCTGTTGAACATATCAACACAATAACCCCTGTGATGTTCCCTAGACTATCTATGTCTAGGTATGTACCAACAAAGACTAATTATCAAGTAGTTTTGCATACTTATGACATCGGAGTAAACGTGCATTCTTCATTTGAGTTGTGATTACTCTTGGTTTCATTATTTTTTACTCCTCGTGCAAGTTTTTTGATCATTATATTATGGAAATTTATTGCTAACAAGTTGTTCTTGGAAAGTTTTTTTGTTGTGTTCTTCGTGCATGTGCAGGTTTCTGAAGCTTTCAGGGGTTTTACAGCTACATTTAGCTAACTGCAGCTAAATCTGGTAGATCAGTTAAAATAGAGGTTATTTTCTAGGTTTTTTTAATTTTTTATTAAACTGAAAAAAATTAGATCTCTATTTTTTTGTCTCTCTATGTTTTTTGCATGGTGGTTTTGCAGAATACAAATTTAAAAATCTTTGGTATTTTGGTTGAAGTTTGGTGTTTTTCTCCTCTGCTCTCCATCGAGCTCCTAACCGAGCTACACCTCGTAACGAGCTCCTTCGGACTAAGTTCTTGTTTTTGGTGCATGGTTTTTGCTCGACCAATTTCTTTGGTTGAGTCGTGATCTACCTCGGGCGAGTTTGTTTTACTCTGCGAGTCTTTTTTTCCTGGCCAAGTTTATTGGTTGACCTAGACAATTTGTGCTCCTTTCTCCTGTGTCCTCTGCGTGGCCGAGCTCATTTCCTGGTGTCCTTCCCTTCCCTCGGCCCTGGTTCACATTCCCTGGTGTCCTGGAGTCCTTCCCTATCTTGGCTCTAGTTCTCCCCTGCGTGGCCGAGTCATGCCTTCCCACCTGTTGGAGTCTCCCGCGTGCCTCCTACCGAGCCTCGGCTCAGCCTCGCTCCCAACAACTCCTCCTGTGTTGTTCCCCATTGCGAGCTCCCCGCCCGCCCCATGCTCAATCCCACTCCCCGAGTTGATCCACCCAGATCTCCCTCGCCATAGTCTTCCCACGCTCGAATGGTGTGCTCGAGCCCCAAGCCCATCCTCCCTATCTTTTCTTGCCCGAACGACCTCCACAAAGCTCGGGATCCTCCCACCTTTCCCGCACCGAGATCTCTCCAACTCAAGATCCTCCCATCTTTCCTAGCACCGAAATCCACCCGAACAGTTTCCACCAAGCCACGTTATATTTGGTAAGTTTTTAAATTTCATTTCGGTGGGTTTTTTTATATAATGATGAAGTTTTCAACATTGGTTGTTTTTTTATAAAGTGGGCGTTAAATTTATATAACGTAAGTTTCTAAAATTTCAAATTTGAGGTGTCTTTTTTATAAGGTGGGAATTTATTTTAAAAGGGAAAGTATTTGATTTTTAATTAGGATTTAATATTTTTAATAGATCTTAATTAGTTTTTTGTAATTAATTAGATTTAATTATATTAAATCTATTCCTATTAATTACGAATCTCATTTATGATTAGTAATAATTTAAATCATCTTTTAAATTAACGTTAATTATCATTTTTTAACTCCCATAGCTTTAAAATTAGCTAAATTAGGCGTTTGAGCGATAATTTTTAGGCATTATTGTTGATTTTTTTACTAATCGTGGATCAAGTGTGCAATGACACTTTGAGCACCTATTTGCCTTGCAGCTGCTTTTCGGCGCTCAAGATCGCCGGGACTCATCCCGAGTTCATCTTGAGTAAATGTGAGTTCCATGAAGGGAATGAAGTCATGATTGCACAACCTCATGGAATGAGAGAAAATGAAAGATATGGAAGAAGAAAATGGATGAAATGAGTGGAAATGGATGGAAAAGGTCTCGCAACTCGAGAGAATGGGTTTTGACCAAATGGAGTTGCAGGATGTGCTTGAAAGTGCCTCCAAAGGCTGAAATATTCACCAAGAGCACATCAAACTCCGATGAAGTGAAGTGGTGAGGTGCTTTAGACCTATCCCACCCGGTGTGCCATAACTATTAGTGTGAAATCACAAAGACCCCCAAATGAGTTATGGATCTACTTTTCTAAGGCGGGGTCATTTGGTGTGATTTGCATAACATTGGATCATTCCCAAGTGTGGGACTTGAAAATGGGAATGATCCTCCAAAGAAGGTTGGTTCCTCTTCCTAATCCTAGCACTAAACTACTTATAAGGAAGGAAATGCGACTATCTACTCCTAATCTAACAATTTTAAGGGACCAAGGGGGGAGAGAGAGAGCATGAAAATAAAGAAATCCTACACTACAAAGGTGATAGCATCGAGAAAAGGGAACCGCTGATCACAAACCCAACTTCGAAATGGAGAGAGGTGAGAAATGGAGAGGATGGATAGATGCATCACAGACAAGGATAAAGTTCACACAGTAACACCATGTCAAATCCCTTAAACACAACTTCCAAAACCCAGTAATGGACATCGAGATATGCACAAGTATACCCTACAATGGTGAGAGGCGAGAAGAGACAACAAAATGAGAAAAGGATGGACAAAATGCATCATGAAAAAAATTTATTGCACCCGAGTTCACACAATACACCATTAATGGGCAAGAGGCAAGAAAATGCCATTACAAAGCCAAGGGAGGAGACTTAAACTCCACATTCGACCCTAGAGAAGAAAGAGAGAGGGGGGGGAAGAAGAATGAACAACCCTTTACAATGAATCATGCCCCTGTATTTATAGATTTGATCGGAGAGAAGAAAGAGAGAGGGAAGTAGGAAAAGTGGGTTGAAACTCAACCACTGTTGTTAATGCTTCTAATAAAATATGCCCCAAATCCATCTTTACTGCATGATTCCTTGATTCGGCGCCTTGAAAGAAGAGGAAACGAAGAAACAGATCGAATCCAATTTGGTTGTTGAGACAGATGGATCTTGCATTGAAGGCTCGAAGATGTTTCCTCCATTTTCCTTTACCTAACCTCCTCAAATTAAATTCTCAGACCTCCATGGCATAGGTGAGGTTGAGATCTTTCCAATGGTGTCAAATTTGCAATATTTCGAGCCCTGAGTCGAAAGATATGCCCCTTCAAAGTTTGTATCGGGTCCGTACGAATGGACGGGAAAACAATTTGAAAAATGGGCCCCCTTTTGAGATGGGGCACGTGGCACCCCTTTTAGAGAAAAAATCAGACTCGCGGGTTCACAATTTATCTTTTCCCCTTTGAACGAAAGGCAAATTTTCACCTTTCCTTCCGACTCCCGCTTTCCTCTGGGACATGCGCGCAGCCTAGCGATCGTTTGGAAACCTTTTCTCTATTTGACCCTTGAATCAGCGCCATTAAGACACTTGGCAGCCTCCGCAGGCCTAGCTCATGCATTGACCATTTTCCCCTGCCTCCGTTTCATCCTGAGACACGTGGAGATGCGGCACTTGTTTGAGCTTCTCTTTTTTGGATTCACCTTTGGAGGAGCGTCGTTAGGACACGTGGTTCCCTCTGCTGGCTCTTCTATACTTAGTCGATTCTAGATTCTTTCCTGAATGGTTTTGAGCCCGAGGGCTTCGAATCGTTGTTGTTTCTTCCCCTTCTTGCTCCCGGATTCTCTACGACACTGCTCCTTTGTTTCCGACCCTGTTGTAACCTATTTGTCATCTTGGAATGTGAGCTTGCAAGTCTGAGTTGTTTCCTTCATAATTTCTCTATGTGTAGGGTTTTCTTGACCAAGTTTCTTTGGGGTGAATTTGGGGTAACAGATACTTTGGATATGAGACGTACTCACACATATTTCATTAGACCCCACTCTTTCTTCACCTCTACTTCTAATCCACATTCTTTCCGGAGGCTTCTGGTATTCCTGAGTGGGATTCTACCATGGATGAGGAGTATTCCTCTCTCATGAAGAACGATACTTGGGATCTCACCCCTCTTCCGAAAGGAAGAAAAATTGTTCGGTGTAAGTGGGTGTTCCAAAAAAAGTATGGAGAAGATGGAGACATCAAAAAGTTTAGAGCACGACGATTAGTAGCTAAGGGTTTCTCCCGGATAGTGGGGTTGATTATACAAAACCTTTGCTCCAATTGCGAATATGACTTCTATTCGATCGACCCTTGCCATTTCCGTAGCAAACAGATGGAAAGTCCATCAAATCGACGTTAAGAGTGCCTCCTTCATGGTGACCTAGAGGAAGAGATCTACATAGAACAACCTCCGGTTATGTCCATGATCGCTCCCTCATTTGTGAGTTAAAGAAGTCTCTTTATGGCCTTAAACAAGCCCCTCGGGCCTTGTATGCTAAGATGGACTCCTTTTTACTTACATCGGGGTTTACTAGGTGTCATTCTCGATCCAAATGTTTATATTCTACCTTTGAAAGATGACTCCATACTTATCATTTTTCTCTATGTTGATGACTTGTTGATCACAGAAGCTCTTCCTCTATCATTGATTCTATGAAGATTGCCTTGGCCAATAAATTTTCCATGACTGACTTAGGTCTGCTTCATTACTTTCTTGGGATCAGATTTCACAATCGACTTGGGAATTTTGATTTCACAACCGAGTATGCTCTTGACTTGCTTGTTCATTTTCAGATGTCCGATTGCAAGTATTCTCCTACTCCTTTTCTTTCCAGGTTAAGTTGGTTTCGATTGCTCTACTCCTTGGTTAATGGTACCCTTTATCGACAGGTTGGTGGGGAGCTTGATTTACTTGACTCACACTCGATTGAATTTATCGTATGTTGTTGGGATCATGTCTAGATTCATACAGATCCACATGAGTTGCATTGGAAAGTAGATAAGAAGATCCTTCATTATGTTATTGGCACTTATATTGATGGCATTCACTGTTATGGAGGGGTGGATATTGACTTTATTGGGTTCACATATTCTGATTGGGCGGTGACTTAGATCATCATAAATCTACCTTTGGCTACAATTTCTCTCTTAGTTATGGTCCTGTTAGTTGGTCTAGTAAGAAGCAGAATGTAATTGCGATATCTTCTACAAAGGCATAATACAAAGGAGCGATTTGACACAACCACAGAGGTTGTTTGGCTACAGTGGTATTGACGACAAAGTTTGGCATCCACTTTTGGTGGCCTACCATTATCTATTGTGATAACACAAGCACTATCTCAATTTGCAAAAATCGAGTTTAGCATCGAGACGGAAGCACATTGAGATCCATATGCACTTCATACGAGAGCTTATTCATGATGGTATCATCAACATTCAGTACATTTAGACAAATCTGATCAGATTACATATATATTCACCAAGCCCTTCACTGAAGTGAAGTTTCTTCACTTGCGGTCTCTTCTTGGGGTGAGGTCTTATGCAGCTGCTCATCTTCTTCGGGATATATAGTCCTCTTCTTCTTCTTCTTCTAGGAAGATGTTGTTTGTATATGGGCACCTTATCAGGACTTTAGTTGCCGGGCCCCATTGACACATCTTTCTTAGTTGTTTAGGAGTGTCTTCTTGTTCTGTCTGACTCATCATAGCTGCTACCCAGCTTCAATGAAGGGGGTGTTGGTGTGTGGGATCCTATGTGTCCTCCACTCACATATGGAGGGTCATCTCACATGGGTTAGGTTTAGGGTTTTCTTTGTGTGTCATGCACTAGGGTTACTCAACACCCTATATGTACCCTTTCATTTTTGATTTATGAGTATGCTAAGACACTTCGTTGTCTTTCCTCTATGTGCAAGCTTTGTTTTCGTTATGCCGATTCTTCCATTGATTGATCAATTCTTCCTTGTGATTATCTTTGGAGCCATTTTGATTCCGTTGGAGTATAACTACTTCGTGGTGCATCATTTCGATTTGATTCTTGCAAACTATTTCGCAGGTAGCACTACATCTAGGACTTAATCAAAAGTGGCGATGTGGGAGATGGATTCATCCACTCTGATGAATCCCCCAATACGAAGACTTTTCCTAAACATAATCAGACAAGAATGCTAATTACGTGTCTAACGAGAAGAATCATTTTGATGCTCTCGTTGGTGGTAGATACACCTATTGAACATATCAACACAATAACCCCTGTGATGTCCCCTAGACTATCTATGTCTAGGCATGTGCCGACAAAGAGTAATTATCAAGTAGTTCTACGTACTTATGACGAGTAAGGAACCTAGGTTTCAGCATTATCACAACTAGACCTCATTTGATTCTTCGCGCTAAAGAAACCGGTTAATGACCTCTTCCCCCATCTTCAATTCATGGTAAGTGGTATGATTCTAATTCTTATGACTCTTCTGAAGATTCAAATCCCAATGATTCTAAATCTTCTGGTTATTATGAAGATTCCAATCTAAATTATTCCTCTAATATGACTCCTAAGTCACAGTCCTCCCTGTCTTCGTAGGACCCCATTTCTCAGTCACCTCAATGACCCCTTCTTTTATCGAAGAGATCTCCAACTCAAAGTCCTTCTAATCAATCATCCAATTCGAATCTCATGTCGCATTCATCTAATCAACCTCTTGTGGTAGAATAACTATACACACCAATTGATTCATTTCAAAATGAAGAATCCATTAGAGAATTTATGAGGGTACATGAAGACATTCCTCTATAAGTTTGTGAGCAAGAAACCTCTTTAGACCTCGATACGTTCACGTATTGGGAGGAAGAGATTGATGCCTTTTGTCAGAAAATAGAGGAAGACCCTAAGATCATCAAACATGATCCTTCTCTTATTCTTTCATCTTCACATTCTTCATTGGACAATGAAATGCTTGGGTCTAGCATTGATCCACACCTATCTTCTCATTACCTAATCATTCTTTATTTATCAGGATTCCTCCATCGTAATCTCACCTTGGGTCACCACCTATTAGCCCATCATCTTTTTATATATGTGGACCACATCCAAGTAACCCCACATCATCTATATTTGGCTCACCTTATCCCAGCCGCCTTTTGTCTATAATGGGGCACATCCTAAAACCCCCTCATCTTTGATTCTTGGGCCACATCCTAATAGCCCATCATCTTCTATCTATGGGACGCCACCAAGTAGTCCTTCATCTTCAATCTTAGGGCCACATCCTTGTAGTCCTTTATCTTCAGTCTATGGGACACCTCTGGTAGCCCATCCTCTTCAATTCTTGGACCGTATCCTTCGCGTCCATCATATTTTTATTCTATCAATGATTTTTGCAAACCCACCATCATTTCTCACATAAATTCTATTCATCCACTTTCTTCTCCTACTTCTTGGGATCAGACAAGTCACATAATAGATTACAATAAACTCAAATAGTTCCTTCATCCAACTATGATAAAAATTCCAAGAGCTCCAAAGCTCACAACAATTCAAATGATCTTAAAGTTCAGAATCAAACGTGCTTCAAAAATGCACATCAATGCACCCATAAAGTATGGCATAAAGTGTAGAAACCTTTGGATAGGGACCTCAAGCTTCCCGCATACAACATCTGCATTTCATGATAAAACACAGTCATCTATTGAGTATGAGCTCACCACGATCATTGAGATCGGGGATAATATGACTCTTGATAAGCAAACACGCCTAGTTTTCATTATCAAGGAAATTGCTAACATTGTTGTTGGATCTTATCAAGCCAAGTGACCTTGTTGGTCCAAATTTTCAAAAAAATCAAAAATACAAAAATTAAAAAGAACATTTCAAAAAATCAAAGGTAAAGATCAAACATTACAATCGGTATTGAATACACATGGATGTTCTTTCTTCCCTTTATTTCTCTTCTTCCGCAAGTCTTCCTACCATTTGCATCCCTTCAATGATATTTTGGTTAGTCAATTCACACACATTTTGTGATATTTATCTCTATGTTATATTTTTGGCCTTGGTCTTTTATCACCTTGGTAAATTAAAGAACGATTGACCTCTTAGAGATCCTATCATAATCAACATCTAAAAAATGTGTTACGAAGAAATTTTAGACGTATTTGTTGACACTAGCCAATATCATCATCACAATCATTTCCACCTCCTTCCATGAAGCCATCGGTGGTTCTTAACCCTTATCAAACAAGAGATTTGAAATAAGTTTTCGAAAGCAAAAGAATCAATCAAATCAAAAAGCACAAAGTTGAAAGCCAAAGCTAAAATAAAAAGCAAATTGATATATAACTCTCTCTTGGGGTATTTCTAATAATCTCTACTGGGGCTATGGATGCCTGATTGGCGTAGAGAAATGTTGTGATTAGAATAAAATGCATCTCCGTGGGCTATGGATGCTTGGCTAGCAGTGGAGCAATGTATGGCTCTCCTTTCGCAATCCATTCATAAAAATCAACTTTGAAAAATAAATCATTCCTACACATTGGCTAGGGTGTCTTCACTTGTTGTCTATCAAATCTTCCCTCCAAGAGGTAATAAATTTCCATGTGCACACACTAGATCTCTATGAGAAAACATGATTAGTATGTTACCAAGTGTCTTTTTTTGGACCTTGTTTAGACTCTTACTCTAGTTTGTATCTTGTCTCACGATTCATGCCTTTGGCTAATTGCTTCTTCATCGCAAGGCTTCTAAGCTACATTCACAACATTCACATTGTTCTTCTACTTTGTTCAGAACATCCATGTGTATAAGATTTCCTTTTTCCATGTTTGCGGGCACCTTTTTCCCCTTTCTCAAAAAAATCTTCCACTTCTTTCTATCATGTGCTTCTTGGCCAACTTATGTTAGGGGCATCCTTGCTCCTTCCTAGCACGTCATTGGGTTACGTTCATCATCATGTTGAACCTATCTATATTGGCCCTGATCCAACTTCTGCACATGAAGATTTTTCCTTTGAATATTCCCATCTAATGTTGGGGGCAATTTCACATCTTCACTTTCTTGCGCATGTGTGTGGCATTCTGCCCTTATACATCCCATCTGTCGCTAGGGGCATCCACGTTTCTTTGTTTCCTATACATAGCTTCGGAAAACTTCTAAAAATCAAAAACATTCAAATATGTTTCAAAAACTCCCAAAAAATTCAAATATGTTAGTCGAAAAGTCAAAACATCCAAATAAACATAAAAAACCCAAACAAATTGGTAAAGCAAACTCAAAAACCCAAACAAATTGGTAAAGAAAACTCAAAATCCCAAAAAAATTAGTAAGACAAATTCAAAAACAAAAATTTATCTTACCATTATGTAGTTCACTTCGATACCTTTCCAACACAAAAACCGGAGTCATTTTGATGTCGGGAGCAAAATTTATGGCCTCCGGAAGATAGGTAGTGCATTTATTATTACACAGGCACCCAGGTGCCCATGTTGAACACTTGGCAACACACAGCACCCATGTGCTCATGTTGCATGCAAAAATCCAAAAAATTCAAAAAGGAAGCCAACACAGGCTCTCAAGTGCCCATGTTGTAGTTCAAAATCCAAAAATACAAAAAGTAGGCCAACACAGGCACCCATGCACCCATTGCCTCAAAAATGCAAAAAAACAAAAGTAGGGCCAGCACAGTGCCCATGCTACCTCACAAAATGCAAAAAATCAAAATTAGGGCTAGCATAGACATCTAGGCACCCATGTTGCCTCACAAAATGCAAAAACCACAAACAAGGCCAAAGACAGCACTCGGGTGCTCCCCTGAGCGCATAGGTGCACCCAACATTGCGCAAGCCATAACTTTTGCTCCTAACCTCGAAACAAATCCATTTTTTTGCATTGGAAAGGTATTGAAGCAAGATACACAATGGTAACATTAATTTTGGCTTTAGATTTACCAAAAATTTATGGTTTTTCATTTTTTAAATGGCTTACATATAGTTGAAGCCTGTATCACCTACATTATCCTCAACATCAAAATGGTCCTACAAAACCATCTTTCTGATGTTATTTCTTGTTCTTGTCTCAAACGACATATGGATCATCATGATCTACCTCCATTAACAAATTTAGGTCTACTTATTATGTCGGTACTCCTGTGTAATAGTGAGTTGTCAGGTACTATGTCATAATGCATGAATGCTTTCCATGGGACTACTTGTGTCCTTTATTTTTCCCTCGCATGTGTTATTGCTTGGGGCATCATTTTTAACCCTTGTCATTACAACATGAACATTCAGAAATTGTAGTTTGATAACAAAAACATTGGTGCAACTGTCTTAAACGTTGTTTGTTTGAGTATGTGTGATTGTATTGGTTTCTCTGTTAAGTTATTTGGTTTACTTTCTCGTATTGCATTGCATTGTGTATGTTGCATTTGAGTTAGATATCGTTTTACTTTCTCGTATTGCATTGCATTATGTATGTTGCATGGAGTTACATAGCAATGGAAAAATTTTAAGTAATTTAACTTTTCATGTTATCTTATATTTTTGTTCATTTCAATAAAGGTTGATGATGTAGACCTAGGGGCAAAATGATATAAACAGGTTGCTTATTGAAAGGTTGGATGCAAAGATTGGGCTTGTCCTATATTTCTCCATTAATCATTTCTTCTCCATTATCATTTATTACCATCACTAATTTTTCTTCTAAAAATTCACCCCTGGGTAATAAACAACCACGTTTATTCCTATCCTTATTCCTTCTCAATACCTAAGGGTTTCGCACCGTTCTAACCTATTTTCTTCTATCCATTTCAATCATATTTTCAATTGTTGATTGACTTCTTCTATCACCCACTCGACACTCGAGGGGGCATCCTTCATTCCACTAATTTTTCTTCAAAAATTTACTTGCTTATGTTTGTCTACTATATTTGAAATGAATTCACTAACTTCACCTCAAACAGGGGCAAATGTAGACACCTAAATTCCGCTTTTGTAATCTTATTGCCAAAACACACACAAATCACTCTCATTCTTGCCAAATCCATTATAATTAGTGGTTTTCACTAATTAACTAACATTCCTTACCAAATTAGTCAATTAACACCATGTTGTTGATTGTGTAACCCCTTTCGCATTTAGGATGCCACTTTACGATGAATCGTAAAGCTTATTTTCACAAAAAAAACCCACTCGAAAATGTAAATCCCAAATGAGTAATGAAATAGTGGATTAGCTTACCCTCTGAAAGAACATTCTTAGGAATGCAAGTCTGCAATAGCTGGGAATGGGTGGTGTTATTCGGTCTGCCACAACAAAACACCATCATCATCTTCGTCAAATTCTGATTTCTCAAATGTGGTATAGTGATAATTTATTTTCTTCTGTGATTCAGCCAAGATACTTGGTTTGCCAGTGGTCATATCGATGGGATTTTTTCCTGCAGGTTTCGCCATTGAATTTTACCTTGCAATGTTGAACTTGAATAACATTAGCAAATTGGTTACATGTGCTCCCTGTAATAAAATGGAAATTTTACGCTAAAGGCATTACACAGGCACAAACCCGAGTGCCTTCCAACATCCTGTCAAGTATTCCATTTCATCATGTCTATCCATACTCTAGCCCGTATCAATGACCTTGAATTAATTTTTTTATGCATGTGTTTTCAATTGGGCTTTCTTCAGTCTTGTTCCAAAATTAATCAGAATAACAACACTGCCTCCATGTGGGTATTGCTCAAGTTCACACATCTCCTCCATAATGCCTTGCCCACTTTCTCCAATTTCATTTTCCACAACATTGACCTCCCAAACAATCTCTTCGCTAGGTTTTAAAAAATCCATACTTAGGATGATACTCCATATTGAAATAGAGATCATCAAACAGAGTCCAAGAAGCTTCTATTTCATTGGTTCCTTCGCCACTGGAAGGGATTTGCACTTTGTGCATTTCGCTCTTATAGTGATGGCTACTGCCAACATCTCGTTTGAGGCCATAATCATAAATGAGCATGAAATCAACAACATAATGAACCCTCGATGCATAATAGCAATTTTAAAGATATGTTGACTTTGAGATTGAACAAAAAATGCAAGTTTTCCTTTGAAATATTCATTGAAAACACCTCCCATTCTAAGATATCTCCGACTATATTGCCATGATTCCCTGCACATTGTATCTCCTTTCTCTTTCAAATAATTGACAAAAAAAATACACATGTTACATATGTGCCTCTTCATAAGAAAGATGACTTCTATTAAATTGTTCCACCCAATATTATCCTCTCTCGATTGATTCTCCTCCCTCTAACCCCTTCTTCTACAACTATTTTTCTCCTTTTATTTTTTGTTCCCTCAAAATCAACCTCATCTTAGACTACCCTTCATTTCAACATCGCACACTTCATGTGCGATAGTTAGTATATTCCCTATAATAGTTTATTGTGCAATATTTCCTTTATTTACTCAAAACTTACATTCAAATTCATAGTTATATTCTTCACTCATAATCTTTTGCAATCGTATCTCATCGTACACGTCCCTCATTATTTATTAGATCTAGTGGTGCATTTATGACTCTCACTTTAGATAGTTTGTCACGATTTTTTCATGAAGGATTCACTTGGTTAAAATATTTAGTATCATATAAATACGGAGGGTACTATTTTTGTTTTCCTACCACTCATTGTTTAATTTTTAATATCCCTCTTAGAATATAGTGTTTCAAGTTAAATAATCCTTTAGCATTAGGGGTTCTTTATAAGTACATTTTTCCCACAACATACTCAATATTGCTAGTTATTTCTACCTATCATATATGGGTGGTAAAATACACTTTGCACACAAGTTTTAAAGTAACAACATAATGAAATATATACTTCAAATTAATGAAAAACAACTTAGCTTGTATTATAACAATGACATGAATGACATATAATGTCAAAGAAATTACAAAATTGAAGTCGTAGACATCCATGTTGTTCAAAATTGAGGATTTGGTTTAGCCATTATGGGACCAGATAGCCGTGGGTTTCGTGTATGGTCACTCAAAAGCCTCACAATTTTGAAGTTGAAAACTTATGTTTCTGACTTATTGTTGAGGGGAATGTTTTCTAGTGTTGCTAGATTCACATGCCATAATTAGGGGTTTCAATATAGTCTCCGAGTCAAATAAATTGAAGAAGATAAAGACTACAATGAAGGGGACATGGCAATCTACAATGAAGGAGACAAGGCAATCTACAATCAGACTAATAATAGGATTTTATGTCTCTTATTGTTGTTCTTGCTCGGTGGGTGGTTCTATGGCCCAGAGCTTTTCCAACACTACTTTGCATTCTTGGAGGAGCTTGGAGTGTTTGCACAATGAGGCATTTTTAGTGATCTTGTCTAGAGTGGGGCATATTTTGGGCCTATGTGGGAGGATTCCATAACTAGGGTTTCAGATGTAGCTAATGATGTTTGCAGAGATTTTTCTACTATAGAAGAATTATCAAAAGATATGTGCATTGCTTTCAATTGGAGATATTCTTACACTGGATACTAAACTGCAAAGTGATTGTAAAATATGTGGATAGATCAAACTTACCTTGCTTGTTTTGGTCATTAAGTTTCTCCGTTTTGGCGTATGGGAATTTAATCTTATTAGTAGTTGGGAATTGTTGCAATGCCATTTGAAAGTAGTCACAAGCTAAGTCATATTCTTGTAGTCTGTGCAATTCCTTCTCCTTACAGATAATGGACTTGTGGTGGTGAGGATCAAGTTGCGCAGGTTGTATCAAAATTATCCAAAGGCTTGCATATTCTACATCAATTTCAATCTTATCTCTGCCCAATTAGAATGAGAATATATAATCCCTTCAAGTATCTCTTTATGAGACTTCTCTATAGTTGAAGTAGATGGTTTTTGTTGTGAAAGATCCAAGTCTATGCATTTGGAATAATGTTCTATCACACCTTTCCAATCTTTAACTCAAAATAGTTGATTTCCTTTAGACCATAGTTTAACAATATTTTTCTCGTGTTGTCGCATTTTATTCAAATGAACTCGAGAAAATTTATATGGACAGGGCTATTAACATGCATCATGGTTAGGCACAATGGTAGAACATAGAGTTTACAGTGGAGATCAAAAAATAACAATGCAATTTTTTTAGCTTAAATTATAAGCATATGATTCCAATCACCATTGCTTCAATGTTAATTCAAATAGTCATACTAAGACATATAAGCATTCATGAGGGTATATAATGTAATGTGCGAAGGTTAGTCAATGAAGATGATGGCTCAAGAACAGGTGAAATGACATTATTATATGTGGGCCAAAATGTGTCTCAACAACATGCACTCTTACTCATATGTTCAACTAGGGTATTTGAGGAAATGAGTAGGAGACACACAAGTACCGACATACAAGGGGATAAACTTAAAGGGGCTACAAGTGAGTGTTAGGGTCACATATCTAGAGGGAAGTAACCCTTACACTAGGTCAACCTAAGGTTTCAAGGCTCGCGGTTAAGATAGAGGAAGGAACCCTACTAGGATATCGTGGTTGGGTGTGGAGAGGTATGGATCAAAAATAAAAGAAAGAAGCATGCAATAACTAAAATGAAGGTGACTAAAGAATTGATATGTAATAAGATTGCTAAGCTAACTAGCATCAAGCATGTATAACACTAAGCTAACATAACACAATGAAGAGGAGATGAACTAATCTATGCAAAGTGACAAAGAAGGGTTAGAGCACTTACCTTGTACCTATAGGGTGGTTGTTGATGCATCTATCCCCTTGAGAAGAAATATGCAGAGAGAGAGAGAGAGAGAGATTTACTATTAGGTGGAGTAGGGGAAGACCATTCCTATCCTAGACTCACTATATGTTGACCCAATAGTGCAAGCAATCATCCAAGAAGAGAGGTGTCTAATCCAATCCAAGCATAATGCAATATGAACCAAAAGTTAGGTGAACAAATGTGAAGATGGCTCAAAAGAGAAAATCAAGTCGTAGTTCAAATGTGATAGCTTCCTTTTTCCTTTTGAGTGTCAAGTGAAGTGAAGGCATATATAGGATGCCATCGCCCGCAAGAGATGGTGTTAACCATGAGAAAACATAAAATGAACACAATCTCCCACGGGGAAATTGTGTCACCAAGGATGCAAAAATGAAGTGGTGTTGTGAAAGGTAAAATAAATGTGTTGTGAGTCATGAAAGTGGATGAACAAGGTGCAAAATGGTGGAATGCAAGCAAGAGATCATGAATATGATATGCATGAGACCTAGGAGGATAAGGATACCTAATGCAAACTAAGGCCAAGACCAAATAGTGACACTCTCTCTCGTGTATTGTCTCTAACCCATAATGGTTATGTGAATAACCATTCCCCATTATCGCCAAGCCCTTTAAGGCAACCGCTCAAGAAGTAAATGCATCAACAACCCTTACCTGCACAAGGATGATTTTTGGTAACATGTATGAATTATGAAAGGTAAAAAGTGAAAAATTAGGTGTATACAAAAATAATATACACTTGGTTGGTGGTGATTGATGAAAAATGGACGAGACTTAACATATACTATGGTTATGGAGATAAAAGATGACAATTCACATGAATCAACAATTCAAAATTGTCGAGGTCAATGACCACCTTCAATTGTGATCGTCCATCCACCGACATGTGTCATAAGAAACCACCTTCACTCCCATTTGTAAATGCATTTGAGCTTAATAAAGAATTGAGGAACATTTGGCGAAATTGGGAGGGGTTGACTATATAATATTTTGGTTTCTCTATAAGTTTTTTTGATATCAAATAATGGATTTATTTTCACAACTTGATCTAAATTGATTGTGTGTTTTGTTATTAATTAATTAGTTACAAAGAGTTATAGGTAGTGTACATTCCAAATAATATTCTAGTCGAGATGGTTTGAACTTGTTACCAAAACTCTAGGTTTGCATAATGAATTTAAACAACAATAAATCAAGATTAACACATGAAATTGAAAATACATAAACAAAGAATCAATGTATATAGAATGGAGTAATTTCTATTGAATATTTGAGGGATTTTATACAATTTATTTCTCCTAGAATTATGGATTCAAGTCTTATCACATTATCCCCATATCTCTCCTATATTCCCTAGTCTTACTCCCACACCCCTATCTCTATGAGTTGTGCATACAACTCATTTTACACACTCATATATTATTTAAATATTAAATAATTATGAACTCAAGGTCTTGGGCTATTGGTGAGTTACAAGTAGTTTGTAATCATCAACCCAAGTTCCATTCCCATTGAGTTCATTGGATGCTTTCAATAAGTGGCCATAGGAACACCTTGAGGTAGGGGTCGAACTTCTCCATATGGACCAAGTGGAACATAGCGAGGCACTTCGAATGTGGATCACTCGGTGAACATTAAGGACCCAAGCCCACCCCCATGTCCCACTTAGAGAAAGTGTTCCTCCACCACTCCAATTCATAGCTCTGGTATAATAAAAGTGTTTATCATCTAAAGTTTTTGAACTAGTTGGGAGATGGAGACTAACTCAAGAAATGTGAATTGAACCAGAAACAATGAGTGAGGGAATCCATGGGATATTACATGGAATGAATGCGACTCAAGAGGAGCCCAAGGTGGGAGTTAGACTTTATTAGAGGTGCGAAGACATATGGGGTTAGGAGAAATATGTTCCCTAACTCACCTCTTCACAGGAGAAATCTAAGATGGTGGTGGTGGTGTTTTGAGAGGGTTTCATGGAGTGTGAATGGAAACACAAGGCGAGGAGCTCATGGCGAGAAGGGTCTGGACCCTCTATTTTTTTAAGGATGCCTCGGGAAAAATGGTGGTAGAATCCCAGGTGGTTAGGCATATTTGGTTGATCTTGCAAAATAATACCCATCTCTCGGTCATTATGAACCATTAGGTGGAGGAATATTACCAAACCCTATCTCAGGATGCCATAATTGGCTAATTCAATGGGCTATGGCCTTCCTCTTCCACCTTATACCAGTGGATTTTCTAGAACTCGAATGTGACAGTGTGAAATTTCCTCTCTGCGCTAGAGGTTTTTAATGGTGCTTTTAGAGAGGTATAGTATTACAGCGATGCTTGTTAAGGACTATGGTTTGGGTAATGCGGGCTTATTTTTGACTCCATGGTTCCCAGATTTTGATCCAAACACTCTTTCGATTTCCAAAACACCTGTTTGGGTTAGACTTCCCAACCTTCCTCTGCATCTTTGGTATGCACTGGAGGATATTGGAAATGTCTTGGGCAAGTTTATAAAAGAAGATATGGATAGAACTCATTCAGGTTTGTGCTCCTATGCTCACATATGTGTGGAAGTCAATTTGAGTAAGGGTTTTCTAGATCGAATCAATTTGAAATTTGGAAATTTTCAACATTCCCAACCTTTAGATTATGAAAATACAAAGATTCCAGTTTAGAATTTTCCGAAACCCGAGGCATCTACAAGCATCCTGTCCTTTGAATAAAAACCAACAAAAATGTGGTTTCACCTCTCTGGCAGATGGGGATCTCTATATCCATATTTGGTGTCTACTTTGATGTTCAAGGAAGAGCCTAATAAATCCAATATTAAGGAAAATGTAGAGGTTAGCATGGAAAAATGGAAGATGGATACAACGAAGAAATATCATGGGGCTATTGTTGTAAGCAAAACCAAAAGAGGACACTCCTCCGAAAAAATTAGATTCCGATCGTGAATCCTTACTGCATATCTGTGTGGCTTCAACAAATCCAAGTGATCTCATGCTAGTGGTTTCATCGAAAAATGGCAAGTGGCATGAGGTAAAGAAAAGGAAAGGTAAAAAAGGTCGCATGGGTAATATCGAGGACTATTTCCCACCCCAGGTGGGAAATAGCTTTTCCGTAGTGAGTGGATTTTGAAATATAATCATCTGGGGATTGAAAAGCCCATATGCTTAGTATGCTTAATATATAGTTTTTCTATATATGTATGCATGTGAGATTGTAAATCTGAGGATTTAGCCTCAGCTTCATGTACAGGGTATGGGTCCCTTCAACCCACTTTAATGGTAAAAAATAATAATATTAAATAATTCTCCCACACCTATATGTTCACTATGAACATTATTTCCTATCAAAACTTGCTCTTAAGAATATCTAAATCATTTTTTTGGAACACATGTAAAGTTTTTGTAAAAATGTTTAAGTGTAAACAAAAACATTTTCTGGTTGAACTTTTTAATTTAAATAAATATACTCAATATTTTCACATGGTTTCTTATTAAAAAAATCATCTATTAATAAAAAATATAAAAATAAAACTACATAGACCTCACATAAGCCCAATATTCTCTATTATAGCTCCACTTTTGAGGGGACTACAAAGTATTCCACTTTCATAAAGGATGTAAGCAACCCCTTTGCATTGGGACTTTCTCATTTAGGAGATATGTGTCCTCACTTTGCCTAGGTGAGGAGTCTTAATGTCACTAGTTGTTATGCCAACATGTTATTTTTTTATAAGTGGATGTATCAAACCTCATTTATTACATTTAGTCGACCATCTAATAGTGGATAAATCACAGCAACATACATTGAATGGCCTACCTTCCAACGCCCACCTAGAATAACACTAGCTTTGGTAAAGTTATTTTGACAAATCATGGTTGATTGTCTTGTTTGTAGCATAAAGATCCCTTCTTTTAGGTGAGACGGATTGATTCAAAAAGAAAGAGTGTTTAGGAGATACATAAGAAGTTGGTCTTGAATGTAAAGAGCAAGATCAACGTTGAGCAAGAGAGGAAAGAAGATTGGATGAAGAGCGTGATGAATATTAGGACACCCTTGATATATTCTAGTGCATTGGAGTAAGAAGATTCGTGGGAGATGCAATGGGTAGAAATTGACATAAAAACTTTGGCTCTGAATTATCCCAATTCAATAAGGAAATTGACTTAAATGTTGTTGGATTTCCATTGTTGTTGTTGTTGCTACTTTTGGGATGATGATTTTGATGATATTTTTCAAAGTAGTAATCTGTAATGGTTGAGGAGTACAACGAAATTATACATTATTGTTTCCATACGCATCCTTGTGTTTTACAAGATCTTCAAAATCCATATTTTCTTTAGTCTCCTCCTTGACGGTGAACAAAAAATTGGGTTCTTAAACACACCATGCATATGTAAGTTATCATAGGTGTCACTAACAATGGGATTTGGTCCCTTTGGAAATAACTTTTACAAAAACTCCCTCTGTTGAGGACTCGAGTAGCCCCCAAACAACCCAATCAATGTTACTTCATGGGAAATGTCACCCCTACTAGTGTTTCACCATTTTCTTTAAGTTTTTGAAGAAACAGATAAGGGTGTGGGCCAAGGAGGAATACCTGTAGTGATGGTCGGTTTGAAATTTGTTGCACGCATTCTAATTTCTTGATCCAATGTTGACTGTGAGAGCTTCATTTTGGCTAGGAGGAACTACCTGAAATACACAACAAGACCACAAAAAGTGGATTAAATAATATATGTCAGTGGGCCGCCTAAAGATGTGCTAGATCCAGAAGTGTGATACTTCCTCGGTGGCAGTCAACCTACTACTAAATACAATTTAATGCAAGAAATAATGTAAGTAAATAGAATCCTAATGTAGTTGATATGATTTAGGTATATCATCCAAATACAATAAGAAAATCCGACATAACAAAGGCTAGGTTGTGATCAGATCAAAAATGAAGTAAATAATTAAGGTGCTGTAGAACAAAGTCGTGGTCGATTCTAAGTCACTTAGGTCACTTAAAAAGGGTTATTGGGATCCGGTATTAGCATGAATGCCAAATACAAAGACCGACGCCGATCCTGGTATGACCGACAATGGTTTAGTAAGGACTAATGACTTGCTATATGGGCTGGTAATAACTCAATAGTTCATGGTTTTAGGATTTATCTCGAGACCTGGATCAACGATGGTGAGGAGTTGGTTTAGATCTAGGGGATGTTGGTAATATTCAGAGGTGCTCATGAGTAGATAGAAGTGATTAAAATGGGTAGGAGTGATGGGAATGCTCGGGTTCACAAGAAGGAAATAGTGGTAGGGTGAAAATATAGTTGATGATTGATAAATAAAGGTGAAGAACTTTATAAATTGAATGGAAATGAAGTGGTGCAAGTTAGAGACACACTTATTATTGTGCAGGTTCAATGGTTGGGTGGTGGTGATGGCTGATCAGTGAAATGGAAACCAATGTTGTGGCAGTGCTTCCCGGAGTGCTCTTATGAATGCAAAAACCTCCTTATCAATGGTGATGTTGGTTGTGGCTACATGGATGTGTGAAAGATCCCTAGTTCTTACTTGTATGCATATCTCCTTTGATCCCAAAACTCGAGAATGTGTTTAACCTCTCAAATAAGGTTACCATAATGGTTATATGGTAACCGACGATGGTTTAGGGTTACTGGCGTTGGTTAAGGTGGGATATCCTAGGTTGCCTAAAATAGCAGATCCTAGCTATCTTTTTGCCAGCTTTGTTCATTGGTCCCGGGTCTAAATGGAACGTTGCACTTAGATACATGGGAAATTGGTTAGAGGGAGAATAGGCATGTGCTTTTAGGGTTGTACTAAGTCTTAGTTCATTAAGGTAAGTAGGGCTAAGTCTTAGTTAGTTATGGAAGCATGCTATGAATAGGTATATGGTGAGGTGTCTAGGTGAGGTGGTGAGGTGAGGTGGAAATTGGTTTTAATTGAGGTAATTAAATAATGAATGAAGTGAGGATGAGTATTAATTTAATTGTAAATAATTAAATTAATATTAATGTGGGGTATAAGGGTCATGGTTAGGTGAATGTGTTTAAGTTGGTTATTCAAAAGGGGACCAAGGGGAGTGTGACCCAATTTTGGTGTCTACATTTTTCCCCTTTTTTTGCGTAGCTTGTATTGGTAAGTGACGCTGACAAAAACAAGAAGTGAATGCCCCATGTGTGGGTGAAGGTGATCCCCCTCAAACCGGGCACTGATGAGGTGTAAGATGGAATCGGTGAGTGGTTTGATAAAGGTGTAGGTGGGGAAGATAGGTGGGGAAAGGTTTGAGTATTGAGGGAAAAGGTGACGGTCAACTTGGGTAATGGGTAGTAGGTCGTGGTCAAAATTAGGTCATGGGTAATGGCAATCAAATGCACACACACATATAGATTGCAACACGATACCAGGTTGAAGATCTTACAAACTCTACATCATCCAAGGTCGATAGGTTTATCCAAACAAGGGTGAAGTGATTCAGGTATCCAAGGTATAGGATATGGTCGAGAAACATAACGTAGGTAGGTGCAGGAATGTTTAGGTATGCTCTGTACACCAAAGGTTTGGTCGGGATAAACGACATGGTAATAGGAAAGGTATGGTTGTTAGGATAAAACAACATAGGTAACAACATCACAAGGTATAGTGAGTACATAAGGTCAATGGTCACACCAAGTAGGTCAAGTTCAGAAAACAGGTCATGACATGGGTAAGGCCAAGGTATAGGTAAAATAACAACTCCTAAGATGTAGCAAAGGAAATGTAGGGGTAGGTTGGGTTTGTAGGTATGGTTCAATGGGTGGTCGGAATGATAAAAAGTGGGTGAGCACAAGTGGCGATAGGTGAAAAGGGAGTAGGGTAAGGGCAACTAGTTTGAAGTGTGACCAAATTCAGTTACATGTTGATCGACAACGGTTGACTAGGGCACCAATATGACCGACGTCGGTCATATTGGATTGGGATTAAAAAGGAAAATTCTACTTTTTACATAATCATTTTTCATTTTCCAATAGTAGAAAATGACAAAGGAGCAGTGGAAAAGTGGAAAGTGATGGAGCGAGACGGAGAGAGAGTTGAGTTGGCGAGCCTCAGAGTGGGTAATCGACATTCAATAGGTGGGTCCACGAGATTGGTGTGATCAATTTGATTGGGTGGAGGTGAGGAGGAATTTGGTGATGGCAGAGGTAGGAGAGGGATCGGGTGGACCACCGGTGTAGTGGCCCGACGTGCCACCACGCAGACGGTGTCGCGATGAGGTAGGATTCGATCCCCTTCTACGTGTGGTAGGTAAATTTGTTTGTAGAAATCGGGTTAGGGTAAAATGGGTTTTGGGGGAAATTAAATTTAAATTGGGGAAGAAAATGGATGAAATAGGAATGGGGGAAGGTTGATGTAGGGTAAGAAGGAGTGGGGTTGGGGTGAGGGGAGATTTGAGGAGGGAAGGGTAGGTAGGGAGGGTAGAATATGGGATTTTTTAGAGAAAATGGGTAGGGTTTCATGATTTTATCGCCACGATAGTGACCGACGTCGGTCAAGGGTTGGCCGACATCGATGGGAGTTAGCCGGCATTGGTCACGGATGAGGTGACCAATGCGGCTTTTTTGATCGTTACCGATCAATAAAACCGATGTTGGTCAAATTTAGAGGAAAATGGGCCAGCAAAGGAGAGGAGGTGGGTGGGGGAGATAGGTCATGAGATAGGAAGATATTGTTGATGGAAAATAGCTTGGGTAAGAGGTGTGAATAGGTATGAGTCGAGGGGTGTGAAATTGAGATGGGGGAAAGGTAGTCATCAGGGTTGGGGTGGGGAGATAGGTCACGAGTAGGGGGTGGGGAATAGGTTGGGGTTCAAGGGTGAAGTGGAGCATGGTCAAGGTCTAATGATGTTATGGTTTGTTGGATGTAGGCAAGGGACCATTACGGATGTGTGATAGGGTACCGCCCTTGTTATTAGTGGTACGAGGGAGCACGATAGCTGACGAGTGGTGCCATGTGGCAGAGGTTAGCCTGATTGGGGTTAGACATTACCGGCATGTAGTCCAAGATCCGAGTTTGATGGTCGCCCTCATCGACAGATGGGATTTGGCAACCAACACATTTCATTTTCTCGACAAGTGAGATGACCGTCACCTTAGAGGATGTGTATAGGATCATGCAGCTATCAATAGTAGGGACGCAAGTGTATTCCATTTCCTCATAGGCATCTGAGGAGTTGATGTTGACAATGTTTAGTGAGGGGTTGGTGGAGTTGAGGTTCTATAGTGCCAGCATGAGTTATGGAGATATGTACCAGGCCCATCCAGAGGAGATGAGGTTAGTGGTGCTGATGATGGAGGCATTCTATTGTTTTGTGCTACCAGATGCGGAGGGTGGGAGATTCCCATGGGAATTGATGGGGGTTCTTCACAACATGATGGAGGACAAGACCGGTTTGCATGGGCACCAACATTCTTGGTGCAGCTATACAGAGAGTTATGGGCCTATGGGAGGTTACGGAGGTTGACTTTGTTGTATGTTCCTACTACACTGTTGGGCATATGAGCACATCATGTGTGTGCATCCAATGGGCATGCCCCAACCTGATGCATTCAAGGTGGGCTTGGTTCAGTGGGCTACAAGCGATGGGTACCTATTGTTGGAGAGCACCAAGATGTCAAGGCTACACATGATGTAGCATATTACAAGCGTGCATTAGAGGGGTTGTCCAATGTGGACATCATTTGGAGGCCGTATGTGGGCTTCCCATCATATAGGAAAATGGTTGAGGAGCTACAAGAGCTACAATTGCTCCGATGGATAGAGGGGCATCATGTAGGAGAGCACGAGATGATACCTATTGACAGGGTCAGATGATAGTTGGGTTCAGTTCAAGTTGCAGGATGTACATCCACCATTTCCACAATACAGGAGGGACAACATGGAGAGGCCTATGCCTCTACCACATCCAACGATGCCTACAGGGTAGGAGGAAGGTGGTAGACTGGTGGATTGATGATGTTAGGGTTATAGATAGGTACAGATAGTGGTGGGCAAAGACATACTACGGGCAATACCACTAAGGCCATGAAGCAGCCCTGACTTAGCCACTATCATAGTTCAGAAGGACGCCCTACAAGGGCAGGTGGCTACCCTAGTGACACAGTTGGGGATAGTACAGGGCAATCGACATGGTCAAAGTGCAGGTGGCACACTCTAGACATAGGTAGTAGCCCTACAGGCCCGTGTCGTATAGGGACAAGTACTGCAAAGGGTGGGGATGGAGATGGGGTATAGGTGGCCGCCCTATAGGTGCATGTGTAAGCAACTTTGTAGGGCCATTGGCCACTTCACAAGCACATATTGTGGCCATTCAGGCCCGTGTATAGGCATTGGCTCCTATACAAGCTTAGGGACAGTGGTCCTATTTTACAGGCAGGAGCGAGACAAGGTCCCAAGGTACCCAGTATAGGGCCAGAGGATTATGGCACCACCGTAGCAATACCCATGGCCAAGTTCAGGATGCCCTAGGTGAGGTGAGATATTATCGAATCACTTGATGGCCGCAAGGATAGATGTCCCTACCTATACAAAGTATAGAGCACAACAGCCTCGAGTGAGAGGACTAGGTCTCGCACTCACAGTGTGGAGAGTACATGGGGTGGTGAGCCCCGAGATAGGGTCAGGTGAGGCCACTAGTTCACGGAGGCCAGCTCCAGGTGAGGTACCAGCAGAGGTCAAGCCGAGGCCCATGGAGGGTGGTGAGATGCTAGTGGGATGCCACATGGGAGTAGAGGAGGAGGAGGAGACAGGTGAGACAGGCATGGAGGATATCCGACGGGGGGATGCCTGATAGTTATGCATACTTCCATTTTTGTGTATTTTTGGTATATACCGGCAGCATGCCGAAGAGAGTGAGGTTGTATATGAGAGTTTTGAGATTTTTGATCATATACCGGCTGCGTGTCGAAGATGGTGAGGATGTATCTGAGTGATTTGAGATATTTATATTTATTTGTATTTATGTACATATGTATGTATACACATACTTTCTCATTTATATAGATGATGATATTTATAGTATGGATGGTGTACTTGTTTTAATTTCCATTATTATTTGTGTATGTGATGGAAACTAGGTGAATTAGGCATGATTGAGTTGAGGTCTTGTAGGCATGGTTGAGTCTAGGTCATTTTAGGTATGGTTGGGTTTAGGTCAGTTAGGCATGTTGGAGTCAGGTTGTAGACATGATGGAGTCAAGTCATAGGCATGATGGAGTCAAGTCATAGGCATGATGGAGTCAGGTTATAGGCATGATGGAGTCAGGTTATAATTTTGATTTTAATGTCCAAGTCATTGGTAACATGGGAAATAAATGATGATGTATATGTGTGTTATGGTTTAAGTTTCCAAATATTTTCTATAGTGGAAATGTGAAAATGATAAATGAATGATGTGATGATGTGGTAAAAATGTTCATCAATTGTTGCTTGTTTGGTTTAATTTCCAATTGTTGATATAAAATGGAAACAAACTAAGGTAGGATGTGAATAGGAAATGAAGGGGAAAATAGGTTAGGGTGAAGAGTGGTTGAGCTAACCTTCAAGGGCCCCATGCCCTCGAAGTGTTGCCTACATAGCCCCAATGAAAAGGGGCCTCAAGACGATGTAGTTCTCCATAAGCTAGGGAAGAATATGATGAATTAGGGGGATGGGTTGGTGAATTTTAGGCATGATTGAATGAAATTCATAGGCATGGTTGATTTTAGGTCATAGGCATGGTTGAGTTTAGGTCATAGGCATGGTTGAGTCTAGGTCATAGGCATAGTTGAGTCATTTAAAATTTAGGTGTCGATGATCATGTCTTGTATATGATAATCAATAAGTAATTAGTAAGGAAGATAAGAAGATGTGGTAAAAGAGACATTTAATTGATAAGAACCCTAATGAGTCTACCATACCCAATGGACTTATGAACGTAAGACCCTAAAGGCATTTCATAATGGACTATTATAAAGGTGAAGAAAGTCACATGATCATGAAATGTCGCAGATTTACGGAAAGTCCCTTGAGCAGAGAGAAAACTAGGGCACAAAAGGAAAAGAGGTGAAAGTGGATGGTTGAGCATAACCTAGTATACGACTACATGTTTACTTGGCAAGAGACCCAAGATCAAAATAGGCAAGTCCATGACGAAAAAGTTAATCTTTTCCTTTTTTTTTCTTTTACTCTTTTTTTATGAAGTGATCGATACGAGAAGTCTATGTGGGATGAGTATATTGTCTCCTTGAGGTCTTCATGAAGCTGATCGATGGAAGCTTCAGAACATTTATTATATTTTGGCAATGACTTTATATAGTTGTCCTTCAAGGGAGCAGTCTATTTATAGCAGCTAGATAGAGAGAAGAGATGTCCCTTTTTGAGGGAGTCATTTTTTTTGGAAGTTTGACTCAAGGAGTTAAATCCCATTTTGTTTTTTTGGACATTTAAGTCATGGACAATACTATAGAGGAAGATTAGGTTCTTGTTTAGAAGACAACACCATAGTACACAGGGGTTAACTATGAAAGAGGTGGTTTTAAGTGATGAACGACCATGGGATTCCATCTTTTTAAAAGATGAAAAGTATCCATGAGAATAGTGTTATGAATAGAATCGTGGTACTCATTTTGAAGATAAGGCTGAAAGTCGGGTAGGTAATCACATGATTCTTGTTTAGTCATTGATCCTCAAAAATGGGAATATGGAAGGTGAACGACGCTCAAGGGACGAGCGGGAAAGAGACAAAAGGTGATATAGGACTTGATTTCAACAATAAATTGGTCAAAGATGCAAGGCATTGAGGGGCTTAGGTTTGGGTTTACCTTGAGTGAAGACAAACGATAAGCACCGATCCATAGGCATGGGTAACGATATAGGGTCCAAGCCAATTAGGAGCAAATTTACCCCGTTTACTTTTCTCCTCCTTAGTTACATGTTGATTTTCCTTTAGGACAAGGTCATCGACTTGAAAGGTTCGCTCATGGACACATTTTTCGTAGGCACGTTTGATACATTTTTGTAGATTTGGAGATGGTTAAGAGCATTAAAACAACATTCATCTAATAAATCAAGTTGCACCAAGTGATCCTAGCGAAATTCATCGTCGTTGATCATGTCTTGTAATGAGATACTGAGAGAGATGGAATCTGGACTTCGAGAGGCAAGACATGCCTCTGCACGTAGACCGAGAGAAAAATGTGTGGCCGCTTGATCGAAGTGTGAATACTAGTGTGATAAGCCCACAAGGTGAAAGGAATGTGTAAATGCCAATCATTGCCAGTATCATCAACTACTTTCATAATAATTTTTTTCAAGGTTTTATTGGTCAATTCTTCTTGGCCATTGGTTTGCGAGTAATAAGGTGACGAAACTAAGTTGGATGCCAAAATCATCGCACAATTTACATAGGGTTTTTTTTTTTGAATTACTTTCCGTTATCAATGATGAGATGGTGAGGAACACCAAAGTGAAAAATGATGTGATGGTTGATGAATTCACATATTTTCTCAGATTTTGTAGAAATGAGGGGGACGGCTTCTACCCATTTAGTGTAATATTCAATAGCGGTTATAATCTATTGATGGCATTGTGAAGAATGGGATTGATCTCGCCAAGAAGATATAAGCCCCATTGAGATAAAGGCCAAAGGTCTCGTGTGACCGTAAGGCATACCTAGGTGTGTGATGAAGATTAACATGTTTGCCTGACATTTTATACAACATTTGACATAGTCACAACAATCGCGGTTTAGGGTTGGTCAATAATAGACAAGGTGAAGAATGCATTTGTGACAGCTAAACCACTAAAGTGACCTCCACAAATTCCATCATGAACTTCCTTGATGGTGTAGGGAATTTCAAAACTTGTAAGGCATCGTAAGAGAATACCATCAAAGCCACGCTTATAAAAGCAGACCACCCATGATGACATAGCGAGAAACACTTTTAAGAAAGGAACATTGTCCATTACAAGTGAGATCAGTGGGTAGAATGGAAAGAGAATGATAGTCTATAAACTACTTATACCAAATCTCACATGGGTCGGTGTGTAACGGTTCCGATGGAGTAGACCTCACGAGGTAAGAAAAAGGGTAATTAAAACTTTTGTATTGTGATAAAGATTTTAGATTTAGAGCAGAAGCGAGTATCTAACAAGCCAAGCAAGCCATGGTATCCACATAGAACGTGGGGTGGTTTGAAGTTCATAATGGTCAAAGGTGGTCAAAAGTATGTCTACGTGATGTTTATACTTTTGAAGTATCTCATTACAACACTCGTAGATACCATTGACTTGGTTTGGGACCAGTTTGGGAATCACTAATGATATTGATTGACTTAACATCTAGGGCATAAGTAGCCTAGAGACCACATCCCGAGTGGATGTGTCCACCTGAAACTTCAAAGTGGTCTCTTCTTCTTTACTTAAAGAGACCCAGTCGGCCACTTGCTCTTCGTAAATAGTAGGAGGGCTTTCACAAGTTTCTTCCTATTTGCTGGGTTCTCCCTCTTTATCTTTTCCTTTTCCTTTCAAAGCACTGGGCCATTCTTGAGGCGCTCTACCCAAAGGGAAAGTAGTGAAATCCACCCCGAGGTAGATGAGACAATTGCTTTTTGCACCAATGTTCGATGCGCCTGCAACATGGGCTTCGACCCTTTCCTAAATGGCCTTTGGTGCCTTGGATTTGTTAATCTCTGCGAATGTACCAATCGTCCCCATCCGTGTCAAGGTAAACTTGATCAATTTCTTGATCAGGTTCTTAGAATCCTTTTTGAATGATGGCCATGCCATAGTGTTTGATCTCTTCTAGAGCCAACCTGGAGTGATCCTTTTTCCTGAGATCTATTTTGTGTGTTAGGTTGATGTAGATGTCCTCGATCTCAGGGACATGGACAGGATCAATTTTTACCTTTGGGAGGCAACCCTAGCAATCGAAGGTAGGCTCGACTGGGAAGTCGTAGCTTCGATTTAGCAATTCAAGCTCGGCATACATTTCTGTGCTTTGGCCAAAGGTGTGGTGTGATTGTATCGACCATCAGTAAGGGGAATGGAGTTCCTCCCTTCTTTCTTTTCATGCATCTCTCATGGTATGTGATTAGTTGTCTTGACAACTCCAAGAGAATTAGCTTGGGCCCCGCATACCTTGGTAGCGTGGTCGGTTCACCCTCAAAATTCACTGTGGCCGAGATATGTGAATGTGGGAAATCGAGTGAAAAAAATTTCCCCACTTCTTTGTGGCGGTGACCACATGGGGCTAGTTCGACCATGTCTCATATTCGGCCTCAATAGGCAGATCACCTCATAGAAGAAGGCGTCGTTGTTTTTGAGAACCGAGGATGTTGTTCTCGAGCCTTAGCTCGGGTAGTATTCATATATTTTACCTCGGGGCCATACCCCATTTCATGTCGCCTGCAAAGTCTCTCGCCGATGCTGCAACGTATACAATGTAGGAATTCATATAGAACTTCCCAGTTGTCATGACCTGTTGAAGTTACTGAGAGATGGTGTCACTAATGATTTCTCCCCAGCCAAAATGTTGCTCAGGCACATTCTTGCTCATGGTCTCTAACTATCTCAGCATCCATTTGTGGAAATGATGGGCATCAGGAAGCCCAAACACTTTTCTCAGGAAGGTGATTGTATCACTCAGTTCCTCATTGAAGTCACTGCGGTGGATGGTCTGTGGCCATCTGCTCATCGGATTTTTGTTCTTAAGATATAGCTCGTTCATCATTTGCATACACTTGTCCTCATTTTCGTCCCATGCCTTCTTGCCTTCTAGGCTTATGGCGACTTACTCACTGTGATGAGGAATGCCTGTGGTTATTTCAAAGTGACGAGCGATTAGGTCAATGATCATCTTGCCCTCTTTATCTTCGACACATCTTGTGTCCTTGTTATAAGCATCGAGCTACCAACATGATGAACTCGTTATTTACAAAGCAATTACAGCAACCAAAATACAAAGTGCAATCCACCGCCCACTAGTTTGTTCATCCAGGGGCCATTAGTTGTCTAGTTGGTTCTTTCCCAAAAGTCTTACATATCAATGTGTCCAAGCTCGGATTTTTGATATCGAGATCATTCTCGCATATGAGTCGCAGCATCCGACTTTTTGATATTTGTACTTCATCTCTTTCTCTATCAACTTTGCTTTTCCTTTAGACATGTTTGGATTTTTGCTCGACGAAGACATGTGTGGGCTCGAGGATGGCTATTGTTGTTCTGTAAGGAGAATCAAGGAGGTCTAACACAGAAGAGCCATGTCAAATGTCATGTTATTCATAATGAAATCTTGTAAAAAGAAGAATGAGCAATTATAAGGCTTAGGGTGCAAGGCGCAAGTTCATAGCATCTGTGAAGAAGCTTAAAAAGGATGGGCACACTTTTAGGGATGTCAACATGTAAAAAGGTGCGTTTGTGTTGACAGGAGAAAATTTGTGCCAAAGGGTTATAAAGGGTGCACTTTTGAAGAGTGTCGCATGATAGAAGGTAGCACCAAGGAAAAATCGCGAGGCACGTGTAAGCAACACACAACATGCAGTGTTGGTGTTATAGAAATGGTGCCAGCGCTTTAAGAAGAGTGTTTTAGCGAGGCGCGAGATAATATTGATGTTTCGCATGAGTTCAAGTGCGCCAAGCCACGGGAATGGAAGATGTTGCAATGGGGATTAGTGCACCAAAGGTTTATAAAGGGCGTGGCGCAGATCAAGATCACACAACATATAATGTTGTTGTTCAAAGAAGTGCGCCCACACCTTACAAAATTCGCTAAGTGTTTTTAGTTGTGCACGAGAGAAGCGTGTGTTACACGAGCGTGAAGTGCGCTACGGCGTGGTTGTACACTGCAACATAAAAACTAGTGCGCTAAGGGTTTTCAATAGTTGGGTGATTTTTGGCCACTCACTCTCCTTTTCACATTATTCTCTCTTTTTGATTTTGTAAAATGATAAAGAGAGGGTTTGTGGGATTCGTAAAGAATAAGCAAATGTATAAAGGATGGATTTTTCTGAGGCGAGCCTTCTCGCATTCGTAGATCTAGAAGGAGGGAAAAGGGGTTTCAGTTGGGTAGTTCATTTTAAATGTGTTCTTTTTAGATTTAACCCTTTATACCAATCCTAATACCTAACACAACCAAAAACAAAACCACAAACAACAAGAAGGAGGATAAAAGTCACTTACCCGGTTTAATAAAGGATGAAGGACAACGTTGGGGTCCACAAACTTGAAAAATGGCACGTGGGCGTGACAGGGATAGTTGACAGGTGCAGAGGAATACTTTTCACAATTTTTAATTCGTGAAAATGATAGGTGTTAAGCGCCTATATATAGAAAATTTGGCATTTATTACCCCACCCACTTTCTTTGGCGCACTTTTCAAAGTGTCGACATGGGTTTGGATGCACCTTGGTGCAAGTTGGTTAGCATCGACATAAAAGTTTCAGCGCCTTACTTAAGCGCATATTTGGAGATGTCAACATGAGAATTTTAGCGCCAAAGGGTATAAAGGGGTGCAATTTTCACGATGGCAACATGAAGTTTTCAGCACCTAAGGGAATTTACTTAGCACACATTTTGGTGTTGACATGCCGATTCTCACGCCTTAAGCACATATTTTAGGCGTAGGTTAGAGTATGTTGACATGTTATTTTCGCACCAAAATACTTTCTAAGGGGCACACAAATTATGGTGTCGACACATCATTTCTTGCGCCCAATTCAAAAAGGTGCAATATTTGAAATGTTGACACCCCAAAAACTGTGCCGCCTCTAAAGAAGCTCAAAAAAGGCTAAGTTCTAGAAACTTGATTTCTGGAAGGGAATTTTAGGCCATTTTGAATGTTATCAGACTTCTTTAGGGGACCAAAATGAAATTTTGGTATGGTTACCTGCAAAATTGCCTTTATCAATTTTACAGGATAACAACTGGCTCTGTCTAGGGACTATCTTTAAGTGAAACTTAAGGGTAGAGAATCTTGGGTATCATGTGCCTATCCATTAGGTTACAGAGAGTCAAAAAGGATGACCCAAAGGGGAAGAAAGGAACACACAACAAACAGAAAGAAAACACACGACAAAAGCAAACACATGACGAAAGCAAATTGTACAAAGAAGAGAGCAAGCTCTACTTCCTGAAGATCTTTAGGTGCTACCGCTGCAGGGAAGCGAGAGCTCAGTTTCATCCAAATATGAGAGATAGAAACTATTATCTCCATTAAGTTGCTTGATCTTGTATGGCCCTCTTCAAAGAGAGTCAAACTTTCCGTGCATACCTTTCGGTTCTCTTCGTTTGTCCCACAAAAGGACAAGATCCCCTACCTAGAAATCTTTATGCCTAGCTTTCTTTTTAAACACCTCTTGACTTGGTTCTGATGTTCAGTGATCTTGTCAACCACTTTTACTCACTTTTCTTCAAGTTCTATCAGGTACATAATCCTCTTTTCAAGAGAACTCTGAAAAGTTTCATCTTCGATTGCTCGAGCCAAGCGCAGAGTAGGAAGTTCTGCGCAGAGATAGGGATTTTAGCATCGCATTTGCTACCATACAACACCTAGAAAGGTGACATGCAGAGAGATCTCTTTGGAGTGATACGATCTACCCACAAGGCATCATATAGTGACTTGTGCCAGGATCACTGGTTCTCATCAACTAGCTTCCGTATGATAGTTACCAGCCTCCTTGTTCTAGATTCTCGCCTAACCATTTCCCCGAGAATAATAATCGAAGCATGAGCCAAGGTTATTCTATATCCATAAAAAACCAATAACTTCCCATGAGGAAAAGTTGGAAGTGTTTTCAGCAATGATTTTTGTGGAATGCCAAACATTATGATGATATTCTCTTTGATGAAGTTACAAACTTCAAAAGTGGCATTCTTCGCGGTGTATGGCCTCCACCCATTTCGTGAAGTAATTCGTTGTTGTTAGGATGTAACTATGTCCAGCACTCGATTGAGGATTGAGTACTCCAATGAAATCAATTCCCCATTACCTGAATGGTTCATTGATAATGACGGGCCTGAGGGGAAATGCAACCAGCTTTGGTTTGCCAACAAACTGTTGACAAAGTTCACATTTCGCTACCTGTAAAGTGCATCCTAAAATAACGTCGGCCAATAGTACCTGTCCCGAATGATCTTATGTGCCATAATGGATGAGGAAAAGTGACCACTACATGCGATTCCTGAAAACTTTCCAACAATCTTATCTCATGCGGCTTATCAAAGACATCGTAGAAAAACACCGTGACTTCCACGTTTGTACAATCCATCATCCCATATGACATATATTGCGGCTCTGAGCTTTACCACTCGCTTTTCCTTAGTGGATAGGTGGGATGGGCACTCTCCGTAGGTGAGAAAGAATGTGATGTCGAATACCATTCGTTTTTGGTTGTGATAACAGAACCATGGGTAAAGAATTTGCTTTCTCCAATTCACTTTGTTCTTTATCAACGTGAGCAGCTTGCTCCTCAGGTACCTCTGAGTCTTTATTCTTAGCCATTAGCTGACACATGCCCTTACCCCTTACCAACTTGGTCGGTTTGATGTCTAGATCATATTCTTGGACCTTTACAATACAATTCCTTGTAAGCTCCCTAACTCCTGTTGACTCGGGATAGACTTAACAACCATGTCTAGAACCAGCACTACTGTATGAGAATTGTAATGTAGTAGAGCAGAAAATTTTACCGCTTTTACCACATCAAAGGCATGCTTCTCCAACCTGTGACATATTTAGTTCATTTTGCTTAAGAGGAGAACTCATGAAAGTAATGGGGGATTCAATATCCTCAGAGTTATTTTGCATTAGGATAGCCGATACAGTATGCGCAGACGCATAACTATACATGATGAAGTCTTTGCTGAAATCAAGACACACCAGAATAGGGGCGTGAGCGACAGAAGTCTTTATGTCCTCGAATGATGTCTTTCCTTCCTCACTCCATTGGAATGTTTGGGACCCTTTCATCATATTATAAATATGACGAGTCTTCTCGGCAAAACCAAATGACAAGCATCTTAGAAAATTTACCTTTCCGAAGAAAGAGTGAACACCAGTCTTTCTTGTAGGCAAAGTAAGGCTCTGAATAGTCTTGACTCTTTCGACATCTATCTTATTTCCCTCTCTACCGAGGACATGTCCTAGCAGACTTTCCTTGATGACCCCAAAAGCTGAATTTTTGGGATTTAGTGAAATCTCGTGCTCTCGGCATCTGATCAAGACTTGTTCTAAATGATCGTAGTGATCACTTCGTTTCTTGGAGAACATGGTCAGGTCATCCAGGTAAACTACGATGACTTTTCCCATCATACCTTTGAATGCAAAGTCCATTGCTCATTGGAAGGTGGCACCGGTGTTGATCAAACCGAACGACATTCTGTTGTAGGTGAAGGTACCCCAAGGAGTGGTGAACGTTGTTTTGAACTGATCTTCAAGCGTGACTTGAATTTGATTGTAGCCCAAAACCATCTAGCATGTAGACAACATTTATGAACCGGTTATTTCGTAACACTTGATCCATTATTGGCAGTGGATAGTTATCCTTTAAAGATGACTGTTTCAAGTTGCGAAAGTCTACGCATATGTGTATTTCGCCATTCTTATTCCACACGGGCACAATATTAGCAACCCAGTACTATGATGAATTGGAAAATGATTCATGCATCCAAAGATCTTCTCGAATTTCAGCCTAGATGGTACCTAAGATTTTGGGGTCAGTAATGCCTTTGCTTTTGGAAAAAAGGCTTGACATCGTCCTTGAGTGGAATGTCGTGTTGAATGTCCTTTGGCTTGAAAGACTTGAGATCAGCATAAGACCATGCTAATACATCCATGTAATTTTTTAGTAACTTGACAAATTTTCATTTTTCTTCTAAAGCGTATAACACTTCTCGATGTTCACGTAACAAGGATGTTCGCAGATACCTAGATTGATGATTGGGCTTCCGAGAGAAGAAGAAGGATCATCCTGTCACTTTTTCTTTACAAAACGGTCATGATTATCAAATAGTCATTCTAAGGAAACCAAACCTTTCAGAATCTTGTTTCCTTTGAGCTGTATCACTGTTTCTTTTTCAGATTCATGTGCTTGACCGGTGAGAGACTCACGACATGCAGAAGTTGATCCATCGAAATGAAGATCCTTGAAATTGTCGCCTTTTTCCGAGAAAATCGATAAGTGGTTGTCATCATTAAACACATGCCGGTGTTATGAATTATTTGGCACACTTGGGCGAAAAACCACCCGAATGGTATATGTATCCATTTTTAACCCGGGTTTGGGAGCATGAGGGATGTTGAGACGGCCAAGGAATCAGCCATGTCATTTTGAGCTCATGGGATTGCTTTGATTGAGAAAGCATCAAACTCCTCGATGTTATCCCATACTACATTGTGGTAGTGTCTGAGCCGGTCATTCTTTACTTGATATACCCCTTTTACCTGATTGACAATTAGCTCAACATCTCCTTGCACTTTTAGGTTCTTGATTCCCTTCTCTTTTGCAGCTTGCATGCCAAGTAACAAGGATTCATACTTAGCGGTGTTATTTGTATTGAAGAACTGAAACTTGAAAGAAAAAGGGAATATCTCATCTTCAGAAATATTAGAACGGCCCAAAGATCGCATCCACTCGTTGCACAATTGCCATCAAACTGCAACGTCCACACTTTGTTGAGATCCTCTTCTTGGACGAGAATGTCCATCCTATCTCGAGTCGATGGATAAGAAATAGTTTCCCATCCCGACGATTTGAAAAGAATCGAGCCTTGGGGTCATCGAGTTGGTGACTAGATATTTCTTTTGTGATTTTGGTTCCAATGTCCGCATCACTCCTTTGACTAGATATTTCTTTTGTGATTTTGGTTCCAATGTCCCTAGTAGTATCCCGTATGTTCTTTGGAATATCAACTACGAGGACAGTCATTTTTACCCTCTTCTCAGAAATGCCACGAATGCGAGTGTGCATCCTTGATCTAACCAATCAATGGTACTTGCTTGGTTTCCATGGAGTAGCATCTGCCAAAAGGTTTGGTAAGTGTGAGGCCCAAAGCATGGGCGACCTTTGCTGGCATGACATTGTCAGAAGCTCTAGAATCAATTATACAATTGCTTAGTTTATGACCATTGATTAGGAGGGATAGGTAAAAAGGTTCAATTTTTCCTGACGCGGAAGTCGAGGCAACGTTTACGTGAGATGTAGGAGGCATGGGAAGAATTCCTTTTGGGGAAACGGGAGGAAGGGCGGAAGCCTAGTTTTGGATATACTTGGTTAATCTTACAAGCTGCTCTAGGTTGGACTGAAGGTATTCAACCTTAGACATTTGGATCTTGGTCTTTTTAGCATGATCAATTATATCAAATGCGACCAAGGGTTGCACTAACAAAGGAATGAGTCCTTCATTTCATGTTTGTGGAGGAGGATTATTGGTCTTTATGGAATTGGAGGAAGGCTAGATTGGAGGAGAAACAAGAGGAAAAGATTTCTTTACAAAAGGTTTAACAGGAGGTTGAGTAGGAAGGGGATTACCTCTTTTAGCGATCGTTGGCGGTGGAGCTACCACAACCTTTTCCTTTTGTTTTTCAGCAGCAACATTTGCTTCTTTTCCTTGCGAGTGAGTGAAAACTACGTATGATTGTCCACTCATGTACCCTTGGGTACCCTCTTCTTCATTAGATTCCTCATCTTCAAATTCCATATACCCGATAGTAGAGTCGCCAATCGGTTCACCAACATTTTGATCATCTTCGTCTTGCGACAAAGGTTCTTTGTAATTTGTATCATCTTCTTCGATTTCAACCAAGGCATTAACTAGAGGGGCTTCAATTACTAGCCTTTGCAAGTTGTCAGGCAAACGCGGCCTTTGGGGGCGTTGTTGGAGAAAAATTCCTCCATGGGATATCCCAATACGGAGTAGTAGACGATGCTTGAGCCAATTGCTTCTTCAATGAAAGCAAATCGTTCACCATCTTCTGGAATGCTGGATCTAATGAGGTGACCTGAGAAGAAGTTGAAGCCTTTGATTTTGATGGCTCTCATCTTAACTCGCCGAGATATAAGGAGGTTATCTTCTATTCAAATGGTCGTGACTTGAAGTGTGAATACTAGTGTGATAAGCCCACAAGGTGAAAGGAATGTGTAAATGCCAATCATTTCCAGATCATCAACTACTTTCATAAGAATTTTTTCAAGGTTTTATTGGTCAATTCTTCTTGGCCATTGGTTTCACAGTAATAAGGTGACGAAAAACTAAGTTAGATGCCAAAAGTATCGCACAATTTATATAGGGTTTTTTTTTGAATTACTTTTTGTTATCGGTGATGAGACGGTGATGAACACCAAACCGACAAATGATGTGATGGTTGATGAATTCAAATATTTTCTCATCTTTTGTAGAAATGAGGGGATGGCTTCTACCCATTTAGTGTAATATTGAGTAGCGGTTATAATCTATTAATGGGATTTTGAAGAATGGGGATTGATCTCGCCAACAAGATCTAAGCCCCATTGAGATAAAGGCCAAAGGTCTTGTGCAACCCTTGTAAGGCATAACCGGGTGTGTGACGAAGATTAACATGTTGCTAGCATTTTATACAACGCGTTTGACATAGTCACAAAATCACGGTTTAGGGTTGGTCAATAATAGACAAGGTGAAGAATGCATTTTTTTAAACCACTAAAGTGACCTCCACAAATTCCATCATGAACTTCCTTGATGGTGTAGGGAATTTCAGAACTTATAAGGCATCGTAAGAGAATACCATCAAAGCTACACTTATAAAGGAGACCACCCATGATGACATAGCGAGAGACACTTTTAAGAAAGGCACATTGTCCATTACAAGTGAGATCGGTGGGTAGAATGGAAAGGGAAAGATAGTCTATAAATTGCTTATACCAAAGGTCACATGGGTCAGGTGTAATGGTTCCTGATGGAGTAGACCTCACGAGGTAAGTAAGAGGGTAATTAAAACTTTTTTATTGTGATAAAGATTTTAGAGTCGCGAGCAGCAAAGTGGATATCTAACAAGCCAAGCAAGCCATGGTATCCACAAATTTATTGGTAGAACATGGGGTGGTTTGATGCGTTCTTAATGGTCAAAGGTGGTCAAAAGTATGTCTACGTGATGTTTATACTTTTGAAGTATCTCATTACAACATTGGTAGATACCATTGACTTGGTTTCGGACCAGTGCTAGGAATCACTTTGAAGATATTGATTGATGAACATCTAGGCATAAGCAGCCTAGAGACCCAATACGAGTGCTTCGTATTTGGTGATATTGTTTGTACAATCAAAATCCAGTTTGAAAGATAAAGGCATAGGTTCACCATTAAGAGGAATGAGGATAACACCAACCCCACCTCCTCACCGACACTGGAGTCATCGAAGAAGAGTGTCATTTGGTAAGCGGCCTGTCTAAGGAGAGGGTAGCTATGGATTCGTCTGGGAAATCGAAGTTAGAGGGTTGATTCCTGGAAAGAGGTGCATCTGCTAGTTGGTCAGCGATAGCTTGGCCCTTAATGGACTTTTGATGAATGAATTCAAGGTCGAGGTCGACAAGAAGCATAAGCCAACATGCAACACGTTGATGTTGATAGGGTTTGGTGTACATATAGTGTAGGGGTCAGTATTGGTAAAAATGAAGGTTTTGTGGTTGAGTAGGTAATGGCGAGTTTGGTGGTGATGAAAACTAAGGCTAAGAAGAGTTTTTGGTGTGGGTGTATCTAGTTTTGTAGTCCATAAGGGTACGACTTATGTAATAAACCACTTGCTCTCTATGTTTCTCATCGTGATGAGCAAGCATGACACCTAAAGAATGGTTAGTGGTGGAAATGTATAGGTAAAAGGGGTGGTCATCCTTAGGAGGAATGAGAACTGGTGGTTGAAGAAGGTATTGTTTTAAGGCGTCAAAGGCTTTATGGCATTCATCATCCCATTTGAATGAAACATCCTTCTTGAGAAGATGATGAAATGGTTGACAGTGGTTGGAAAGTTGTAAGATAAAATGACGAATGGATTGCAACTTACCTTGTAGGCTTCAAAGTTGATGAGAGATTAGTAGGTGGAGGCATTTCTAGAATAGCCTTTACTTTAGTAAGATTGACTTCTATGCCACACAAAGAAATGATGAAACCAAGGAGTTTTCCTAAAAGTACCGTAAAGACACACTTCTTTGGTTAAAGATGAACATAATACTTGATGAGGCAGTCAAAGATGACCTTAAGGATGGTCAAGTGTTTGGCTCGATGTTTGGATTTGGAAAGAAGATCATCTACGTAATCTTCCAATATGCGATGCATGATGTCATGGAAGATGTAAGTCATGGCTCGCTGATATGTAGCACCAACGTTTTTAAGGCCAAAAGGCATGAATCGATAGCAGAAGGTCCCCCAAGGAGTGATGAAGGTAGTTTTGTGTTGATCTTCTAGAGCAAGTAATATTTGATTATAACCTAAGAAACCATCCATGAGTGATAACATTTCATGGCCAATAGTGAGATTAACTAGTTGGTCAATGTCTGGTAGGGAAAATCATCTTTGGGACAAGCTAGGTTGAGGTCACGAAATTCCATGCAAATGCGAAGTCCCTCATTCACCTTTTTATAGGAACGATTTTAGAAATCCATTGGGGATAACCAATGGGTAGGATGAAAGAAACTCGAAGAAGGCATCAAGTTTTCTTTGACTAAGAGAAAAAGCAATGCGGGGGATGCATTTTTCGTAGATTTTGTTTGATTGGCTTCGCATTAGGAATGGTTACGATATTACGTGTTGGCTTGAAAATCTATCGGATTTAGCGGGATCGTGGGGAAAAGCAACAAAGTGTGCGATTGCATAGCCCCTCTTTGAGACAAAGAAAGTGAAACCGGTTTATTGTTATTCTATCAAGCAGGAATTTGTGCAAATCTACACTATTCCAACTTCGGGGGTTTGGGATCTCATCCCAGTAGAGGTAGTTCCAACTATGAACAGAAAGTTAAGAGGGAAGGAATGGAGGAAGGTAGATCTGAAGGGAGAAAAGAAATGAATTCCGAGACAAAAATATCGAAGGTTTCATGCTTTGGGCTGGTAGTAAATGTGAGCCAAACTTATTTACATGAACAAACAAAGTAATACTAATGAACATATGATGGTAATAAGAATGAATCCAACAGAATAGAAACATAGATCTAACTTAAGAGAGATCTGATGCAAATAACACATATATTGAGCACAAAGTCTTAACATATATATTAATATCTCTTTTGTTACAAGAAGGCACAACGTCTTTCTCTCCTCACTTCTTTTTTCATACAAAAAAATGTCCACATGAAATACAACAAGTATTCCCGTATTTATAGAAGGAGAAGGATACGAGAAGACAAAAAGAAACCAAACACTATTTACAAAATATCTTACAAGATATTTACAAAATATCTAAAAAGTCAAAACTTAACTTTGGGCAAGTTGGTGGATGGCAACATCCCATGGTACAACATGGATGATGTCATCGTAAATGCCAACATACTTTTTAAATATTTTTACAAAAAGATCAAAGTGTACACAAGAAGAGACACTACTCATCGTCATCTCTTTGCTTAAATAAAGTGTATTGCTTCCGATCGGGAGAGGCGATGTGACATCGAGCTCGATACTCCATAAACTTGAAGATCATCGTCTCGATATTGATTGTGAATAGGACCCTTGAAATGGTCACCAATAACTTCAAAAGTTTCTTTTTCGGCCTTGAGCTCACAAGTGGCTCGGCGTACTCTTCGCATGCCTCAATCAAGTATCCAATGAAATTGCAGAAAGCTAGAAGGTTATTGATAGACTCTCGGTCAAAAGTGACCTCTGGCGCCAAACCTTGGGTTGAGATATCTCGACAAGCTAGATGGTATCATCTGCCTCCCTCAAGGTGAACATTTCACTAAGCATCCCTTGAGACATCTTTGTGACCATCTGCACCATTTGATATTTTGCATCCAGGGCTTCCTCCTTGATTTTATCTATCCTCTCCAGGATAAATTCCATTTGATCAACCGATAGTCTAAAGTGACGAGAGCTTTGTTGTGTGCCCGTGGGTGATCAATGATGCCGACCTTTAATAGGTCATCACCTACAGCGATTGACCATTTCTGAAAAGTTTCATGTTGCGATATGGTATTATCCATTCCTCGAGAGGGATCCTACTACTACCTGTAGCTCCTTGTTTTCCGATCTATACCCGGTAGAGTCTTGTGAATTTCGTGATTATTTCCTCACTATCTCTGAGGATTCGCTCTATCCAGGAGGACACTGCCGCACCTTGTTCACCAATCTTAGCATATTCATTTATCTTATCCTCATTGAGAACTTCAATAGGCTCAGTGGCATTCATAGGAGGTGTGTTGCACATTCCTTGCAACGCTTGGAGAAGATGTTTGTTCTGTTCCTTGAGTATTCTCTTCTCTTCCTTTTCTTCTTGAAGTTTCTTGCAGAGGGCATCTACCGCAGACAAGGCCTCCTCGTGAGGCTCTCGGATGAGGTTCCCATCATGACTTGGGTCACTGTAAAGTATATAGGAGATAGATCTTTCTTCTCTTTTGTGGGATCAAGATATGCAATCTCCATGACCCTTTCTCTGAAACGCTCTTAGAGAAGTGAGTTATAGCTTTTGGCTTCTTAGGTCCCTTCTTTGGGATGACGAGAGAAGTCCATGGGTGCAATGGGAACCTTTTATTGAGTTGACCCATATGGTCGAAATCCGGCTTGGACTTATGGCGAAGGAGTAGATCAAATGGAAAAATAAATGGGAGTGAAAGGGAAGCAATCAAGAGGCCGCAGAGGAAGAACGTTGAGACACTTGGTGGTGGCATCGACAAGTAGTCTAACGCGCTGTTGCTTATAGGGTCTAGAGTTACTACAGGGGAAGAAAAGGACATGGAGGTGGAAGGGATTTGTAATGGGATGGAGGGAACACTAGGTGATAGATCCGCGAGAGAGGAGAAGATGGAAGAGGTGGGAGATGGAAGGGAGGAAGGGAGAGAAGAAACATCCATTGGGATAGATGTTTCAACAAAGGGAGAGGAAAAGGAGCGGAAGAAGGAATGGTGGGTACCTCTCGTGGTCAGAATGTGACCACATCCTGAGTGGATGTGTCCGTCAAAACTTTGGTGGTCTCTTCTTCTTTACCTATAGAGACCAAGTCGACCACTTACTCTTCATAAGCAGTAGGAGGGCTTTCAGGAGTTTCTTCCTATTTGCTTGGTTCTCCTTCTTTATCTTTTCCTTTTCCTTTCAGCACCTGGGCTGTTCTTGGAGGAACTCTACCCAAAGGGAAGTAGTGAAATCTACCCCGAGGTAGATGAGACAATTCTGTTTGCACCAATGTTCGATGCACTGCAACATGGGCTTGACCCTTTCTGAATGGTCTTTGGTGCCTTGGCTCTGTCAATCTCTGTGAACGGCCAATCGTCCCCATCCGTGTCAAGGTAAACTTGATCAATTTATTAATTAGGTTCTTAGAATCCTTTTGGAATGATGGCCATGCCATAGTGTTTGATCTCTTCTAGAGCCAGCCTAGAGTGATCCTTTCGCTTGAGATCTATTTCATGTGTCAGGTTGATGTAGATGTCCTCGATCTTAGGGACATGGATAGGATCAATTTTTGCCTTTGGGAGGCAACCCCGACAATCGAAGGTAGGCCTGGCTGGGAAGTTGTGCTTCAGATTCAGCAATTCAAGCTCGGCATACATTTCCTGTGCTTTGGCCAGTGTGGTGCAGGTGTATCGGCCCACTGTAAGGGGGAATGGAGTTCCTCCCTTCTTTATTTTCATGCATCTCGCATGGTATGTGATTAGTTGTCTTGACAACTCCAAGGGAATTAGCTGGGCCCCACATACCTTGGTAGCTTGATCGGTTCACCCTCAAAATTCACCACCCCGAGATATGTGAATGTGGGAAACCGAGTGAAAAATGCTCCCCACTTTTTTGTGGTGTGACCACACCTGCTTAGGGCTAGTTTGACCATGTCTCATATTGGGCCTCAATAGGTAGATCACTTAATAGAAGAAGGCGTCTTTGATTTTTTGAGAACAAAGGGATGTTGTTCTCGATCCTTAGCTTTGGGTAGTATTCTTATATTTTTACGGGGCCATACCCCATTTCGTGTCGCCTGCGAAGTCTCTCGCCCGATGTTGCAACTTATACAACGTAGGAATTCATATAGAACTTCCCAGTTGTCATGACCTGTTGAAGTTGCTGAGAGATGGTGTCGCTGATGATTTCTCCCCAACCAAAATGTTGCTTAGGCACATTCTTGCTCATGGTCTCTAAGTACCTCAACATCCATTTATGGAAATGATGGGCATCAGGAAGCCCAAACACTCTACTCAGGAAGGTGATTGTATCACTCAATTCCTCATTGAAGTCACTGCGGTGGATGGTCTGTGGCCATCTGCTCACCAGATTTTTATTCTTAAGATATAGCTCTGTTCATCATTTGCATACACTTGTCCTCATTGTCGTCCCATGCCTTCTTGCAGTCTTCTAGGCTTATGGCGACGTACTACCTGTGATGAGGAATGCCCAGGTTATTTCAAAGTGACGAGTAGTTAGGTCGATGATCATCTTTCCCTCTTTATCTTCGACACATCTTGTGTCCTTGTTATAGCATTAAGCCACCAACATGATGAACTCGTTATTTACGGCACTTATTGGTAGCCCAGCTACAAAGTGCAATCCACTGCCCACCAGTTTTTTCATCCAGGGGCCACTAGTTGTTTGGTTGGTTATTTCCCAGAAGTCTTCCATATCAATGTGCCCAAGCTCGAGTCTCGATATCGAGATCATTCTCTGCATATGAGTCGGGCATCCGACTTTTTGATATTTTTACTTCATCTCTTGCTGCTGTCAACTTTACATTTCCATTAGACTTGGTTGGATTTTTGCTCAACGAAGACATGTATGGGCTCGAGGATGGTTGTTGTCATTCTGTAAGGAGAATCAAGGAGGTCCAACACAGAAGAGCCATGTCAACCGTCATGTTATTCATAATGAAAGCTTGCAGAAAGAAGAATGAGCAATTATAAGGCTTAGGGCGCAAGGCGCAAGTTCATAGCATGTTGTAGAGGCTTAAAAAGGCTGGGCACACTTTTGGGGATGTCAACATGTAAAAAGGTGCACCTATGTTGATAGGAGAAAAGCTGCACCAAAGGGTTATAAAGGGTGCACTTTTGAAGAGTGCCGCATGACAAAAGGCAAAGTGCTAAGGAAAAAGCATGGTGCAGTGTAAGCAACACATAACATGCATTATTGGTGTTATAGAAATGGTGCAGGCGCTTTAAGAAGAGTGTTTTGGCAGTATGAGATAATTTTGATGTTTGCATGAGTTCAAGGTGTGCCAGCGCGAGGCATGGAAGATGTTGCGGTGGGGATTAGTGTGCCAAAGGTTTATAAAGGGCGTGGCGCAAATCGGGATCACACAACATATAATGTTGTTGTTGAAGAAGTGCGCCGCGCCTTACAAAATTCGCTAAGTGTTTTTAGTTGTACATAGGAGAAGCATGTGTTACGCGAGTGTGAAGTGTGCTACAACGTGATCATGCGCAGTGTAACATAAAAAAGTCCAGGCGCAAGGGTTTTCAAAAGTTGGGTTATTTTTGGCCGCTCTCTCTCCTTTTCACATGATTTCTCTCTCTTTTTGATTTTGCAAAATGACAAAGAGAGGGTTTGTGGGATTCGTAGCAATAAGCAGATGTATAAAGGATGGCTTTTTCTAAGGTAGAGCCTTCTCAGATTCACAGATCTAGAAGGAGGGAAAAGGGGTTTCAGTTGGGCAGTTCATTTTAAATGTGTTCTCTTTAGATTTAACCCTTTATACCAATCCTAAGACCTAACACAACCAAAAACAAAACCACAAACAACAACAAGGAGGATAAAAGTCACTTACCCGGTTTATAAAAGATGAAGGACAATGTTGGGGTCCACAAACTCAAATAATGGCACGTGGGCATGACAGGATAGCCCCTGACAAGTGCGAGAAGAATACTTTTCACAATTTTTAATTCGTGAAAATGACAGGTGTTAAGCTACCTATATATAGAAAATTTGGCATTTATTACCCCACCCACTTTCTTTGGTGCACTTTTTAAAGTGTCGACATGGGTACAAATGCGCCTTGGTGCAATTTGGTTAGCGTCGACATAAAATTTTCAGCACCTTAAGTGCATATTTGGAGATGTCAACATGAGAATTTCAGCGCCAAAGGGTATAAAGGGGCACAATTTTCATGATGGCAACATGAAGTTTCCAGCACCTAAGGGAATTTACTTAGCACACATTTTGATGTGTTGACATGATGATTCTTGCACCTTAAGCGCATATTTTAGGCGCATGTTAGAGTATGTTGACATGTTATTTTCTGCTTAAAATACTTTCTAAGGGGCGCACATTTTATGGTGTCGACACATCATTTCGCACCGATTCCAAAAAGGCACAATTTTTGGAATGTTGACACCCCAAAAACTATGTCAGTCCTCTAAAGAAGCTCAAAAAAGGCTAAGTTCTAAAAAATTGATTTTCGGAAGGAATTTTAGGCCATTTTGAATGTTATCAGACTTCTTTAGGGGACCAAAATGAAATTTTGGTATGGTTACCTACAAAATTTCCCTTATCAATTTTACAGGATAACAACTAGCTCTTTCTGGGGACTATCTTTAAGTTAAACTTAAGGGTAGAGAATCCTAGGTTTCATGTGCCTATCCATTGGGTTATAGAGAGTCAAAAACAAGGGTGACCCAAAAGGGAAGAAAGGGAACACACAATAAATAGAAAGCAAACACATGACAAAAGCAAACACACGACTGAAAGAAAATTGTACAAAGAAGAGAGAAAGCTCTACTTCCTAAAGATCTTTAGGTGCTACCCACTGTAGGGAAGCGGGAGCTCGATTCCGTCTAGATATGAGAGATAGAAACTATTCTCTCCATTGATTGATCTTGTATGGCCCTCTCCAAAGAGAGTCAAACTTTCCGTGCATACCTTTTGGTTCTCTTCGTTTGTCCCACAGAAGGACAAGATCCCCTACCTAGAAATCTCTCTGCCTAGCTTTCTTGTTGAACAACCTCTTGACTTGATTTTGATGTTCGGTGATCTTGTCAACCACTTTTACTCACTTTTCTTCAAGTTCATCAGGTACATAATTCTCTTTTCTAGAGAACTCTAAAAAGTTTCATCTTTGATTGCTCGAGCCAAGCGCAGAGCAGGAAGTTCTGCGGAGATAGGGATTTCGGCATCGGTCCCATACAACACCTAGAAAGGTGACATGCCGAGAGATCTCTTTGGAGTGATATGATCTGCCCACAAGGCATCGTATAATGACTTGTTCTAGGATCACTGGTTCTCATCGACTATCTTCCGTATGATAGCTACTGAGTTCTTGTTGCTTTAGATTTTGCCTCGACCATTTCCCGAGGATAATAATCATAAGCATGAGCTAAGGTTATTCTATATCCATAGAAAAAACCAATAACGTCCCATGAAGAGAAGTTGGAAGTGTTGTCAAACAGCGATTTTGTGTGGAATTTCAAACCTTACAATGATATTCTCTTTAATGAAGTTGCAAACAACTTCAAAAGTGGCATTCTTGGATGTATGGCCTCCACCCATTTCGTGAAGTAATTCATTATTGTTAGGATGTAACTATGTCCAAAGACTCGATTGAGGATTGAGTACTCCAATGAAATCAATTCCCCATTGCACCGAATGGTTCATCGATAATAGACGGGCCCGAGGGGAAATGCAGCCACTTTGGTTTGCCAACGAACTGTTGACAAAGTTCACATTTCGCTACCTGTGTTGCATCACGAAATAACATCACCAATAGTACTGTCCCGAATGATCTTATGTGCCATCATGGATGAGGAGAAGTGACCACTGCAGTGATTCCCGAAAACTTTCCAACAATCTTATCTACTTTGCGGCTTATCAAGTACATCGTAGAAAACACCGTGAATTCCACATTTGTACAATCCATCATCCCATATGACATATATTGCGGCTCTAAGCTTTACCGCTCGCTTTTCCTTAGTGGTTAGGTGGGTTGGGCACTCTTCATAGGTGAGAAAGAATGTGATGTCGAATACCATTCGTTTTTGGTTGCGATAAATGAGAACCATGGGTAAAGAATCGCTTTCTCCAATTCACTTTGTTCTTTATCAACGTGAGTGACTTGCTCCTCAGGTACCTCTCGAGTCTTTATTCTTAGCCATTAGCTGACACATGCCCTTACCCCTTACCAACTTGGTCGGTTTGATGTCTAGATCATATTCTTGAACCTTACAATCCAATTCCCTCGTAAGCTCCCTAACTCCTATTGACTCAGGATAGACTTAACAACCGTATCCGGAACCCGATACTCCGTATGAGAATTCGGAATGTAGTAATGAAACTTTGACCGCTTTTACCACATCAAAGGCATGCTTCTCCAACTATGACATCTTTAGTTCATGTGGCTTAAGAGGAGAACTCATGAAAGTAATCGGGGATTCAATATCCTCAGAGTTATTTTGCATTAGGATAGCCGATACAGTATGCGCAGACGCATAACTATACATGATGAAGTCTTTGCTGAAATCAAGACACACCAGAATAGGGCGTGAGCGGCAGAAAGTCTTTATGTCTTCGAATGATGTCTTTCCTTCCTCACTCCATTGGAATGTTTGGGACCCTTTCATCATATTATATATATGACGAGTCTTCTCAGCAAAACCAAATGACGAAGCATCTTAGAAAATTTACCTTTCTGAAGAAAGAGTGAACACCAGTCTTGCTTGTAGGCAAAGTAAGGCTCTAAATAGCCTTGACTCTTTCGACATCTATCTTATTTCCCTCTCTGCTGATGACATGTCCTAGCAGCTTTCCTTCGGTGACCCCAAAAACTGAATTTTTGGGATTTAGTGAAATCTCGTGCTCTCGGCATCGATCGGGGACTTGTTCTAAATGATCGCAGTGATCACTTCGTTTCTTGGAGAACATGGTCAGGTCATCCAGGTAAACTACAATGACCTTTCCCATCATACCTTTGAATGCAAAGTCCATTGCTCATTGGAAGGTGGCACCGGTGTTGATCAAACCGAACGACATTCTCGTTGTAGGTGAAGGTACCCCAAGGAGTGGTGAAGCGTTGTTTTGAACTCGATCTTCTAGCATGACTTGAATTTGATTGTAGCCCAAAAACCATCTAGCATAGACAACATTTATGAACGATTCTTACTGTAACACTTGATCCATTATTGGCAGTGGATAGTTATCCTTTAAAGATGACTGGTTCAAGTTGCGAAAGTCTACGCATATGCGTATTTCGCCATTCTTCTTCCACACAAGCACAATATTAGCAACCCAGGTACTATGATGAATTGGAAAAATGATTCTTGCATCTAGCATCTTCTGAATTTCAGCCTAGATGGTACCTAAGATTTTGGGGTTGTAATGCCTTTGCTTTTGGCAAAAAGGCTTGACATCGTCCTTGAGTGGAATGTCATGTTGAATGTCCTTTGGCTTGAAAGACTTGAGATCAGCATAAGACCATGCTAATACATCCATGTAATTTTTAAGTAACTTGACAAATTTTCATTTTTCTTGGGCATAACACTTCTCGATGTTCACAGAACAAGGATGTTCCGTAGTACCTAGATTGACAGATTCAGTTTCCAGAGAAGAAGAAGGATCATCCTGTCACTTTTTCTTTACAAAACGGTCATGATTATCAAATAGTCATTCTAAGGAAACCAAACCTTTCGGAATCTTGTTTCCTTTGAGCTTCACTCGTTTCTTTTTCATATTCATGTGCTTGACCGGTGAGAGACTCACGGCATGTAGAAGTTGATCCCTCGAAATGAAGCTCCTTGAAATTGTCGGCTTTTCCGAGAAAATCGATAAGCTGGTTTTCATCATTAAACACATGCCGGTGTTATGAATTATTTGGCACACTTGGGCAAAAAACCACCTGAATGGTATATGTATCCATTTTTAACCCGGGTGTGGGAGCATGAGGATTACGAGATGGACAAGGAATCAGCCATGTCATTTTGAGCTCATGGGACTGCTTTGATTGAGAAAGCGTCAAACTCCTTGATGTTATCCCATACCGCATTGCGGTAAGTGTCGAGCCGAACATTCTTTACTTGATATACCCCTTTTACCTAATTGACAATTAGCTCGACATCTCGTTGCACTTTTAGGTTCTTGATTCCCTTCTCTTTTACTAAACTTGCATGCCAACTAACAAGGATTCATACTCGGTAGTGTTATTTGTATTGAAGAACCGCAACTTGAAGAGAAAAGGAAAATCTCCTCTTAGGAGATATTAGAACGGCCCCGTGACCGCATCCACTCGTTGCACAACTGCCATCAAAGTGAAATTTCCACACTTTGTTGAGATCCTCTTCTTGGACAAGAATGTCCATCCTATCTGAGTCAGTGGACAAGAAATAGTTTCCCATCCCTGACGATTCGAAAAGAATCTGAGCCTTGGGGTCATCAGAGTTGGTGACTAGATATTTCTTTTGTGATTCTAGTTCCAATGTCTACATCACTCCTTTGACAGGGATCCTAGCTTTGGACCAGTCCATATGAATTTCCCCACCAACTTCTTTATAGAAGCTCCTCCCTAGCAGTATCTCGTATGTTCTTTGGAATATCAACTACGAGAATAGTCATTTTTACCCTTTTCTCAGGAAATGCCGCGAATGCGAACTGTGCATCCTTGATCTGACCAATCAATGGTACTTGTTTGGTTTCCATGGAGTAGCATCTACCAAAAGGTTTGGTAAGTGTGAGGCCCAAAGCATGGGTGACCTTTACTGGCATAACATTGTCAGAAGCTCCAGAATCAATTATACAATTGCTTAGTTTATGACCATTGATTAGGAGAGATAGGTAAAAAGGTTCAATTTTTCCTCACGTGGAAGTTCAATCAACGTTTACGTGAGACGTAGGAGGCATGGGAAGAATTCCTTTTGGGGAAACAAGAGGAAGGGTGGTAGCCTAGTTTTGGATATACTTAGTTAATCTTACAAGCTGCTCTGGGTTGGACTGAAGGTATTCAACCTCAGACATTTGGATCTTGGTCTTTTTAGCATGATCAATTATATCAAATGTGACCAAGGGTTGCGCTAACGAAGGAATGAGTCCTTCGTTTCACATTTGTGGAGGAGGATTACTGGTCTTTATGGAATTGGAGGAAGGCTAGATTGGAGGAGAAATATGAGGAAAAGATTTCTTTACAAAAGGTTTAACCGGAGGTTGAGTAGGAAGGGGATTACCTCTTTTAGCGATCGTTAGAGGTGGAGCTACCACAACCTGTTCATTTTATTTTTCAGCAACAACCTTTGCTTCTTTTCCTTGGGAGTGAGTTAAAATTGTGTATGATTGTCCGCTCGTGTACCCTTTGGTACCCTCTTCTTCATTAGACTCTTCGTCTTCAAATTCCATATACCCAATAATAGAATCGTCATCAAATTCGGGTCACCGACATTTTGATCATCTTCATCTTGTGACAAAGGTTCTTTGTAATGTGTATCATCTTCTTCGATTTCAACCAAGGCATTAACTAGAGGGGCTTTAATTGCTAGCCTTTGGGAGAAGTAGCGAGGAAAATGTGGCCTTTGGGGGCATTGTTGGGAGAAAAATTCCTCCATGGGATATCTGGTATGGAGCAAGAGACAATGCTTGAGCCAATTGTTTCTTCAATGAGAGAAAATCATTCGCCATCTTACGGAATGCTAGATCGATGAGGTGACTCGAGAAGAAGTTGAAGCCTTTGATTTTGATGGCTCTCATCTTAACTCGCCCGAGATATAAGGAGGTTATCTTGATCAAATGGTCATAGCTTGAAGTGTGAATACTAAAGTGATAAGCCCACAAGGTGAAAGGAATGTGTGAATGCCAATCATTGCGTGTATCATCAACTACTTTCATAATAATTTTTTCAAGGTTTTATTGGTTAATTCTTCTGGCCATTGGTTTTGCGGGTAATAAGGTGACGAGAAACTAAGTTAGATGCTAAAATCATCGCACAATTTACATAGGGTTTTGTTTTTGAATTACTTTCCATTATCAATGATGAGACGGTGAAAAACACCAAAGTGACAAATGATGTGATTGTTGATGAATTCACATATTTTCACGGCTTTTGTAGAAATGAGGGGGACGGCTTCTACCCATTTAGTGTAATATTTAGTAGCGGTTATAATCTATTGATGGCATTGTGAAGAATGGGGATTGATCTTGCCAACAAGATCTAAGCAGTTTCGAGATAAAGGCCAAAGGTCTCGTGCGACTGTAAGGCATAACTAGGTGTGTGATGAAGATTAACATGTTGCTAGCATTTTATACAATGTTTTACATAGTCACAACAATCGCGGTTTAAGGTTGGCCAATAATAGCCAAGGTGAATAATGCATTTTGTGACAGCTAAACCACTAAAGTGACCTCCAAAAATTCCATCATGAACTTCCTTGATGGTGTGTAGGAATTTCGAGAACTTGTAAGGCATCGTAAGAGAATACCTTGAAGTTGCGCTTATAAAAGAGACCACCCATGATGACATAGCGAGAGACACTTTTAAGAAAGGCACATTGTCCATTACAAGTGAGATCGGTGGGTAGAATGGAAAGGAAAGATAGTCTATAAATTGCTTATACCAAAGGTCACATGTGTCAAAGTGTAATGGTTCGATGGAGTAGACCTCACGAGGTAAGTAAGAGGGTAATTAAAAAAATTTATTGTGATAAAGATTTTAGAGTCGGCAGCAAAGCGGGTATCTAACAAGCAAGCATGCCATGGTATCCACAAATTTATTGGTAGAACATGGGGTGGTTTGAAGTTCGTAATGGTCAAAGGTGGTCAAAAGTATGTCTACGTGATGTTTATACTTTTGAAGTATCTCATTACAACACTAGTAGATAACATTGACTTGGTTTGGACCAGTGGGAATCATGGCGAAGATATTGATTGACTTAACATCTAGGGCATAAGCAGCCTGGAGACCCAATACGAGTGCTTCAGTATTCAACGATATTGTTTGTACAATCAAAATCCAATTTGAAAGATAAAGGCATAGGTTCACCATTAAGAGGAATGAGGATAACACCAACCCCACCTCCACGTTGACACTTGGAGCCATCGAAGAAGAGTGTCATTTGGTAAGCAGTTTGTCTAAGGAGAGGGTAGCTATGGATTCATCTGGGAAATCAAAGTTAGAGGGTTGATTCCTGGAAAGAGGTGCGTCTGCTAGTTGGTCAGCGATAACTTGGCCCTTGATGGACTTTTGATGAATGAATTTGAGGTCGAGGTCAGCAAGAAGCATAAGCCAACGTGTGACACATTGATGTTGATAGGGTTTGGTGTACATATAGTGTAGGGGGTCAGTATTGGTAAAAACAAAGGTTTTGTGGTTGAGTAGGTAATGGCAGAAGTTTGGTGGTGATGAAAACTAAGGCTAAGCAGAGTTTTTGGTGTGGGTGTATCTAGTTTTGTAGTCCAGAAGGGTACAACTTATGTAATAAACCGCTTGCTCTCTATGTTTCTCATTATGATGAGCAAGCATGACACTAAAGAATGGTCAGTGGCGGAAATGTATAGGTAAAAGGGTTGGTCATCCTTAGGAGGAATGAGCACTGGTGGTTGAAGAAGGTATTGTTTTAAGGCATCAAAGGCTTTATGGCATTCATCATCCCATTTGAATGAAACATCCTTCTTGAGAAGATGATGAAATGGTTGTGCAGTCGGAAAGTTGCAAGATAAAATGATGAATGGATTGCAACTTACCTTGTAGGCTTCAAAGTTGACGAGAGATTAGTAGGCGGAGGCATTTCTAGGATAGCCTTTACTTTAGTAGGATTGACTTCTATGCCACGCAAAGAAATGATGAAACCAAGGAGTTTTCCTAAAAGTACCGTGAAAGACGCACTTCTTTGGTTGAAGACGAACATAATACTTGATGAGGCAATCAAAGATGACCTTATGGATGGTCAAGTGTTCATTTCGATATTTAGATTTGGAAAGAATATCATCTACATAATCTTCCAATATGCGGTGCATGATGTCATGGAAGATGTAAGTCATGGCTCGCTGATATGTAGCACCAACGTTTTTAAGGCCAAAAGGCATGAATCCATAGTAGAAGGTCCCCCAAGGATTGATGAAGGTAGTTTTGTGTTGATCTTCTTGAGCAAGTAGTATTTGATTATAACCCAAGAAACCATCCATGAGTGATAGCATTTCATGGTCAACAATGAGATCAACTAGTTGGTCAATGCGGTAGGGGAAAATCATCTTTGGGACAAGCTATGTTAAGGTGTTAGAGTCCATGCAAATGCGAGTCCCCCCTGTCACCTTTTTATAAGAACAATTTTAGAAATCCATTGGGGATAATAAATGGGTAGGATGAAAGAAACTGAGAGAAGGCACTGAAGTTCTTCTTTGACCAGAAGAGCAATGCAGGGATACATTTTCCATAGCTTTTGTTTGATGGGATTAGCATTAGGAATGGTTATGATATTCGTGTTGGCTTGAAAATATGTCGATTAGGCAGATCATGGGGAAACATGCCAACAGTTTGCGGGGGCATAGCCCTCTTTGATACAGCAAAGTGAAACTAGTTTATTGCTATTCTATCAAGCAGAATCTGTGTAAATCTACACTATTCCAACTTCAGGGGTTTGGGATCTCATCCCAAGTAGAGGTAGTTCAACCGTGAGCGAGAAAGGTAAGAGGGAAGGAATGGAGGAAGGTAGATCGAAGGGAGAAAAGAAATGAATTCCGAGACAGAAAGATCGAAGGGTTCATGCTTTGGGTGGTAGTAAATGTGAGCCAAACTTATTTGCATGAACAAACAAAGTAATCTTGATGAACATATGATGGTAATAAGAATGAATCCATGAGAATAGAAACATATATCTAACTTAAGAGAGATCTAATGCGAGATAACACATATATTGAGCACAAAGTCTTAACATATATATTAATATCTCTTCTGTTACAAGAAGGTACAAAGTCTTTCTCTCCTCACTTCTTTTTCATACAAAAAATGTCCACCTGGAATACAACAAGTATTCCAATATTTATAGAAGGAGAAGGAGAAAGAAGACAAAAAGAAACCAACCACTATTTACAAAATATCTTACAAGATATTTACAAAATATCTAAAAAGTCAAAAGTTGACTTTGGGCAAGTTGGTGGATGGCAACATCCCATGGTGCAACATGGATGATGTCATCGTAAATGCCAACATACTTTTTAAATATTTTTACAAAAAGATCGAAGTGTACACAAGAAGAGAAACTACTCGTCGTCATCTCTTTGTTTGAATGGAGTGTATTACTTCCTATCGGGAGAGGCGATGTAACACTGAGCTCGGTACTCCATAAACTTGCTGATCATCATCTGAAGTTGATTGTGATCAAGATCCTTGAAATGGTCGCCAATAATTTCAGAAGTTTCTTTTTTAGTCTTGAGCTTGTCAGGTAGCCCGAAGATACTCTTCGCATGCCTTAATCAAGTATCCAATGAAATTATGGCAAGCTAGAAGGTTATTAATAGACTCTCGGTCAAAAGTGACCTCTGGCGCCAAACCTTGGGTTGCGATATCCTTAAAAAGTTGGATGGTATCGTCTGCCTCCCTCAAGGTGAACATTTCACTAAGCATCCCTGGAGACATCTTCGTGACCGTCTGCTCCATTTGATGTTTTGCATCCAGGGCTTCCTCCTTGATTTTATCTATCCTCTCTAGGATAAATTCCATTTGATCAACCCGATAGTCTAAAGCGACGAGAGCTTTGTTGTGTGCCCGCGGGTGATCAATGACCGACCTTTAATAGGTCATCCGAGAAGTCGACCATTTCCTGAAAAGTTTCATGTTGCAATCTGGCATTGTCCAACTCCTTGGAGAGGGATCCTGCTACTGCCTGTAGCTCCTTGTTTGCCTGATCTATACCCTGGTAGAGTCCTATGAATTTCTTGATTATTTCCTCACTATCTCTGAGGATTCACTCTATCCAGGAGGACACTGCCGTGCCTTGTTTGCCAATCTTGGCATATTCATTTATCTTATCCTCACTGAGAACTTCAATAGGCTAAGCAACAAGTCATAGGAGGTGCGTTGCCCATTCTTTGCAATGCTTGGAGAAGATGTTTGTTTTGTTCCTTGAGTATTCTCTTCTCCTCCTTTGCTTCTTGAAGTTTCTTGCAGAGGGCATCTACTGTAGACAAGGCCTCTCCTTGCAGGCTCTCAGATGAGGTTCCCATCGTGACTTGGGTCACTGTAAAGTCTGTAGGAGACAGATCTTTCTTCTCTTTGGTGGGATCGGGATATGCAATCTCCATGACCCTCTCTCCTGAAACACTCTTAGAGAAGCGAGTTATAGCTTTTTGCTTCTTTGGTCCCTTCTTTGGAATGACAGAGAAGTCCATGGGTGCTATGGGAACCTTTCTCTTGAGTTGACCCAGATGGTTGGAAATCCAGCTTGGACTTATGGGAGAAGGAGTAGAGGGAATGGAAGAAGAAATGGGAGTGAAAGGGGAAGCAACTAAAGAGGCCGTAGGGAAGAACGTTGAGACACTTGGTGGTGGCATCGACAAGGAGTCTAACGCGCTACTACTTGTAGGGCCTGGAGTTACTACGGGGAAGAAAAGGACATGGAGGTGGAAGGGATCTGTAATGGGATGGAGGGAACACTAGGTGACAGATCTGCGAGAGAGGAGAAGATGGAAGAGGTGGGAGATGGAAGGGAGGAAGGGAGAGAAGAAGAAACATCCATTGGGATAGATGTTTCAACAACGGGGAGGAGAAGGAGCGGAAGAAGGAATGGTGGGTACCTCAGTGGTTGTAGTTGTGACCACATCCTGAGTGGATGTGTCCATCAAAACTTTGGTGGTCTCTTCTTCTTTAACTACGAGATACTGTGTCAACCACTTGCTCTTCAGAAGTAGTAGGAGGGCTTTCAGGAGTTTCTTCCTGTTTGCTTGGTTCTCCCTCTTTATCTTTTCCTTTTCCTTTCAGCACCTGGGCCGTTCTTGGAGGTGCTCTACCCAAAGGGGAAGTAGTGAAATCTACCCCGAGGTAGATGAGACCATTCTATTTGCACCAATGTTCGATGCGCTGCAACGTGGGCTTGACTCTTTCCTGAATGGTCTTTGGTGCCTTGGCTCTGTCAATCTCTGCGAACGGCCAATCGTCCCCATCCGTGTCAAGGTAAACTTGATCAATTTCTTGATCAGGTTCTTGGAATCCTTTTGGAATGATGGCCATGCCATAGTGTTTGATCTCTTCTAGAGCCAGCCTAGAGTGATCCTTTCGCCTGAGATCTATTTCATGTGTCAGGTCGATGTAGATGTCCTCGATCTCAGGGACATGGATAGGATAATTTTTATTTTGGGAGGCAACCACGAAAATTTATGGTAGGCTCGGCGGGAAGTTGTGCTTGATTCAACAATTCAAACTCGGCATACATTTCTTGTGCTTTGGCCAATGTGGTGTAGGTGTATCGGCCCACTGTAAGGGGGAATGGAGTTCCTCCCTTCTTTCTCTTCATGCATCTCTCATGGTATGTGATTAGTTGCCTTGACAACTCCAAGAGAATTAACTTGGGCCCCGCATACCTTGTTAGTTTGGTCAGATCACCCTCAAAATTCACTGCCCTAAGATATGTGAATGTGGGAAACTGAGTGAACAATGCTCCCCACTTCTTTGTGATAGTGACCACACTGGGGCTAGTTCGACCATGTCTCATATTTGGCCTCAATAGGCAGATCACCTCATAGAAGAAGGCATCGTTGATTTTTGAGAACTGAGGGTTGTTGTTATTGAACCTTAGCTCTAGGTAGTATTCATATATTTTTACCTGGGGCCATACCCCATTTCGTGTCGAGCTGCTGAAAGTCTCTCGCCGATGTCTTTGCAGTGTATAAAACATAGGAATTCATATAGAACTTCCTAGTTGTCATGACCTATTAAAGTTGCTGAGAGATGGTGTCACTGATGATTTCTCCCAGCCAAAACATTGCTCAGGAACATTCTTGCTCATGGTCTCTAAGTATCTCAACATCCATTTATGGAAATGATGGGCATCAAGAAGCCCAAACACTCTTCTTCTCAGGAAGGTGATTGCATCACTCAGTTCCTCATTGAAGTCACTGTGGTGGATGGTCTGTGGCCATCTACTCACCGGATTTTTTTCTTAAGATATAGCTCATTCATCATTTGCATACACTTGTCCTCATTGTCATCCCATGCCTTCTTGTAGTCTTCTAGGCTTATGGTGACGTACTACTTGTGATGAGGAATGCCTAGGGTTATTTCAAAGTGACGAGTAATTAGGTCGATGACCATCTTTCCCTCTTTATCTTTGACACATCTTATGTCCTTGTTATAGCATCGAGCCACCAACATGATGAACTTGTTATTTACTGACACTTACCGGCAGCCCGAGTTATAAAGTGCAATCCACTGCCCACCAGTTTGTTCATCCAGGGGCCACTAGTTGTGCGGTTGGTTCTTGCCCAGAAGTCTTCCATATCAATGTGCCCAAGCTTGGAGTCTCTGATATCGAGATCACTCTCTGCATATGTGTCAGACATCCTAACTTTTTGATATTTTTACTTCATCCCTTGCTCTGTCAAATTTTCTTTTCCATTAGACTTGGTTGGCTTTTTGCTCGACAAAGACATGTGTGGGCTGGAGGATGGTTGTTTTTTTTGCGAGGAGAATCAAGGAGTTCCAACACAGAAGAGCCATGTCAATTGTCATGTTTTTCATAATGAAAGCTTGTAGAAAGAAGAAAGAGAAATTATAAGGCTTAGGGCGCAAGGTGCAAGTTCATAGCATGCTGCAGAGGCTTAAAAAGGTTGGGCACACTTTTGGGGATGTCAACATGTAAAAAGGTGTACTGTGTTGACAGGAGAAAAGCTGCACCAAAGGGTTATAAAGGGCACACTTTTGAAGAGTGCCACATGACAGAAGGCAACGCCAAGGAAAAAGCGTGGGCGTGGGTAAGCAACACACAACATGCAGTGTTGGTGTTATAGAAATGGCGCCAGCGCTTTAAGAAGAGTGTTTTAGTGGGCGCAGATAATTTTGATGTTTTCACGAGTTCAAGGTGCACGAGGCACGCAGGCATGGAAGATGTTGCAATGGGGAATAGTGTGCCAAAGGTTTAAGGGCGTGGCACGGATCAGGATCACACAACATATAATGTTGTTGTTCAAAGAAGTGCGCCCGCGCCTCACAAAATTCGCTAAGTGTTTTTAGGTGTGCACGTGGGAGAAGCGTGTGTTACACGAGCATGAAGTGCGCTATGGTGCAATTATGCACGGTGCAATATGAAAAACCCAGTCGCCAAGGGTTTTCAACAGTTGGGTGATTTTTGGCTGCTCTCTCTCCTTTTCACATGATTTATCTCTCTTTTTGATTTTGCAAAATGACAAAGAGAGGGTTTGTGGGATTCGTAGCAATAAGCAGATGTATAAAGGATGGCTTTTACGGCGTGAGCCTTCTCGATTCGTAGATCTAGAAGGAGGGAAAAGGGGTTTCAATTGGGTAGTTCATTTTAAATGTGTTCTCTTTAGATTCAACCCTTTATACCAAGATACCTAACATAACCAAAAACAAAACCACAAACAACAACAGAGGAGGATAAAATTCACTTACCGGTTTATTAAAGATGAAGGACGACGTTGGGGTCTACAAACTCCAAAAATAGCACGCAGGCATGACAAGGATAGCTAAAAAGTGCGAGAAGAATACTTTTCACAATTTTCAATTCGTGAAAATGACAGTGTTAAGCGCTATATATATATATATATATATATATATATATATATATATATATATAATTTGGCATTTATTACCCCACCCACTTTCTTTGGCGCACTTTTTAAAGTGTCAACATGGGTACAAATGTGCCTTGGCACAATTTGGTTAGTGTCAACATAAAATTTTCAGCACCTTAAGCCCATATTTGGAGATGTCAACATGAGAATTTCGGTGTTAAAGGGTATAAAGGGCGCAATTTTAATGATGGCAACATGAAGTTTCAAGCACCTAAGGAATTTACTTATCACACATTTTGATGTGTTGACATGTTGATTCTCACGCCTTAAGCACATATTTCAAGCGTAGGTTAGAGTATGTTGACATGTTATTTTCTTGTGCCAAAAAGGCTTTCTAAGGGGTGCACATTTTATGGTGTCGACACATCATTTCTTGCGCCTAGTTCAAAAAGGCACAATTTTTGGAATGTTGACACCCCAAAAACTGCACCGCCTCTAAAGAAGCTCAAAAAAGGCTAAGTTCTAAAAACTTGATTTTCGGAAGGGAATTTTAGGCCATTTTGAATGTTATCAGACTTCTTTAGCGAGACCAAAATGAAATTTTGGTATGGTTACCTGCAAAATTGCCCTTATCAATTTTACGAGGATAACATTGTGGAACATGATTTTGGAGTCGATACAAGCATATCGGCATATGACCAAGCAAAAGCATTGATATGGTCCGGAGGAAAGAGGTGAAAGCTTCTTGTTCAAAGAACATCTAAAAGACTGACCTATCTTTAGGATGTGCGGGTCACCCCGAGTATTAATGTTGATTTCAATAGTTGATTCGTTCAACATGGTTTCCATCTCGAGGGTAACAACTTGAGCATATAAGAGTTTTTTGCGCACCAAGGTAGGTGAGGATGGACTCATCATCCCGACATTGAAGCGAAATTAATAGAAGGTGTGTTGTCATTGATCATGATATGATATATGAAGGGAAGAGAAGAGGGAGTCTCGCCATCACGTTGATAGGTCAGAGGTCCCAGGGAAATTTTGTTTACGAAAAAAAAGTTAGGAGGAATAGATTCGGGATCTATGGACTTCGTGGGTGAAGATGGTGACATGGGTGAATGAGGTGGAGAAGGTTTGTCTTCCTCAATGAGGTCGGTCACGGGACTTCTTGGGAGGTGGTGTGGAAAATCCAATGCCACTACGGTCATTGTGTTTATGGGTGGTACAGAAATGACAAGTATGGCGACCCTATTCGTAAAAACCGAAGCCAAAGCCTTTCCATGCATGCGGTGGAGGAAAGTGTGAGTGAAGCGGCGGTTAGTAAGGGATTGTAGGTCAGATAAAAATAGTCATGTTTGGGATGGAGGTTTAGGTGAATAAGTGGAAATATCAAGTCCCCCATATGTTAGATTAGTGCGAAGGTGGGGAGGACCATAAGGAAAACCTCACCTACATGGTAGTCATAACTAGGGTGTTGGCGCAGGTTCCCATACTCTTGCGGAGTGAGGAATGTGTCGATATTATATAGGTGTACTCCCAGAGTGAGGAATTAAAAAAACCTTCTAAGGGATCAATAGTTGATATGTGGGTAGTGGGGATAGACGACTCGCTAGATGATTGGGAAGCAGATGAGTCAGTTGTAGAGGTTACGATAATAGTAGGAATAGTAGGGTTAGATGTGGGAGAGGCAATGGTGGCATTGGTGGATGGGCTTGTGGGTGAAGGTGAAGTGGGGGTAGTGGCAGATGCCTTTGAGTACAAGCACATTGTTGGGCTGGTACAACATGTTATAGGTCTTGAATGGCGACGGGTCGGCGGGGATGGTGTAGTTATGTCCCTCATGCTCGAATTTTACATAGTGGTGTAAAGTTGAAGGGACACAACCCATGACGTGAATCCAGGGTCTGTCGAGAAATAGGTTATACTTGGAATTCCCCTCTAAGACGAGAATAGTTTTGGGATAGTGCGAGGGCCTACGTGAACATGAAGGATAATAGTGCCAAGGGTGGAGGTGATGGCATCGTTAAAGGAGTGCAATATAATGGGGTTATTATGCATACAATTAGAAGGAATACACATTTGATTATATGCATGGGAGGAGATGATGTTAATGCTAACACCACCATCAATCATGACACGTCATACACGTATGTTATCGATATAAACAGAAATGAATAGGGTGGATCAGGGTCATCTGATTGGAGAGGTACAATCTCCTCATCAGAGAAGTTGAGGGTGGCGACGTGAGGAGTGGTCATGGGGGTAGAAGGAGGAGTTGATTTGGTTAGCAGTGAGGCCACATGGTGAGGGGTGATAATCAAGGCCACTGGTGTGGGGTCATTGGGTAGAACTTCAATGGATTGTAAAACCTTGATAAGGGCTTATCTGTGGGATTTAGAAGTCTAGACGAGATCATACAAAGACATCTTTAGAGGAGACTGATGTAATTGTTTTATCATTGTGTGATGGGTGACCCCATCAGAGATAGGGTATGTAGGTCCGTGGATGGTGATTTTGGGAGTAGGTGTAGATGGTATATAGGGTACAGGGTTGGTTGATGGGCTAGTTTCTTTTTCTTTGCCTTTGTCTTTCTGAGCATGGGTAGTAACATGAACCATGTTAATCTAAGGGGAGGTGGATGGAGAGGGTGTGTCATGAAAGGTATAATGGCATGAGGGACAAAATCCTAGTGGTGGATAAGATCCTTGTGAAATGAGTAGGGTGCATTGACATTTGGGTGGTGGTTTGGCCAACTCTCTTATACGAACCATGTTGATCTCAAATTTTGGAGGTGGGAAAAATGGTTTTGGGGGTGGAGATATTGGTCACTAAATGGGTAAAGGACGATGATGTATGGTGATAAGTGATGGTGGAGCATGGTCCTCATCAAGAAGGTTGTCATCATCAAAATTTTGTTCAAGAGGACAAAGTTGAAGAAGAATGGTCTTCAAAGCCTTACAATTTTCAACATCATGTCCTAGCACACGATGATAGGCACAAATCTTGGTTTCATCAAACCCTTTTGGTTTGGTTTGAGAGGATCATAAGGTCAAGTGTGGTAATGTGATGATGGAAGTATCCAAGATATTGGTTAAAATGTTGGCATAGGACCCCGCTAACGGATCGCAATGGGAGGTGAGTGTGGGTTTGGGTATAGGTGTGGTTGATTGTGAAGGAAGAGGCTTTATAGGAGGGGGAATGGGTTGGTCTACTAGTTTGGTATGTGGAGTGGTCTTAGGTCTTGCTAGCATCTATTTGGGTAAAGGTGGGGTAGAAGAGCTGGTGATGGAAGGTTTGGTTGGTTTGACTACCTTAGTGGAGGGTAGCGGATTCTTAGCTTTGAGTTACACCTTCTTGGGTAAAGGTGACACGGGAGTACGGGATGAAGAAGAAAAAATAGATGGTGGAAGAGGATGGGTTACCCATGGGGAAACCGAGTTACGGTGGAGGTGGTTGGTAAAGGTTGGGTAGGTGGCATTGGTTGAAGTCATATAGGCAAGGTTGGGGTTATAGTAACTAGTGGAGGTATAGGTGGCAAGAAGTGCATGGGTGAGGGTGAGGGAGCTTGGTTTTTGGGTGAATGAGGTGTAACAAAGGCTTGATGTAGTAGTAGGTTGTTTAGCTTTTGACTAGCTTTGGGTGTGAGATTGTTTGGTCAAGGTTGATGGATGAGGCCCTAGGATGGATGGAAGGGGGAAGGTGACAAAGGTGTGGTAGGCGAGACCGTGTACGCGGCCTAGAGGGTTGGGTTTTCTTTTTAGGTGGGAGGATAATGCTGTTGCGGACTTTGGAAGACATGGCTAGGTCCAATCTAACATGTGGGTGAGTAAGGCTTGATGTCGGCATAACACCCAAAGTAGTGATGGGTCTATACGGGTGGGGGGATAAGTGTGGGTAGGTTTTTAGGTTTGGGAATAGTTGTAGTGATGGGTAGAAGTTTGGATGGAGGTAGGGATGATGAAGAGGAATCATTTCAATCGGCATGGTCAATGTAGTTTTGGTTGCCAAAAATACCTTTGGGTAGATCGTGGAAGTATCTTCAGGAAACATTTTCATTTGGGTCGGAAACGAGGAGCTAAAGATGTCCCCAGAGCATGGAATGATCAACGTAATCCAAATGATCGACCAACCATGAAAATGGGATTATTGAAGAAGATGATGGAATGGGTTGGGTAGCAATCCCTGTAAAATATGTCTATGAGATAGGGAATTGGCTGGCCTCGGATTCTATAGGTAAAGAGAGCCGAGATCATGTCAATAGGGTCTGGATGCTAGGGGAGAACTATCCCCGACATGTAGTGACATGTCTTAAATAATCTCCCATGGGTAGGAGAGATAATAGGTCGGGTGAGGTAGACTTCTCTCTTGGTGGAGGAGAAGGTGATGATGATTCTCTTGTGGATGGGAGAATAACAAGTGTTGATGGTTAAAAGGTTGGGAAGCAGATGATGACACGACATCAGTAGAAGTGTGGGTTCCTCCGTGAGAACAAGGGGAGAAGAGGGGGACTCCTCTGTGGGTGGAGGAGTAGAAGAGGTATGCTCCTCTATGGGTGGAGGATCTCGTGCCAAGATTTCCTCAATAGATGAAGTAGGTAGTTTTGAGGAACAGTTGGCATGATATCAAAAACTGCGTGAACCTCACGGATGTTGTTGTCGCTAGATGAAGGTTCGCTATTTTGATTAGATGATGGTTTATGATTAGGGAATGGATTTTTGAAGATGTGCAAATTTTGATTTGTTGGTGTGTTAGGGTTGTCTATGACAAGGTCTCCATTGTCTATCATCTCTTGAACAATGTTTTTAAAAGTTATGTAGTTACCATCACTATGTCCTTAACGATGATAATTATAAGTAGTCATGTTCTTTATACCATGTAGGCATAGGACGAGCAAGATCAAAACTTGTATGAGGTTTTATGGGAGGAAGTGTAATGGCTCCAACTTTAAGAAGTTTTTCCAAGACCGAAGAATAGGGCTCTCGATCGAAGTGTATTTCCATTATTCCCACCAAAGCTGAAAGGCCTGGATAGGAGAAAGATTGGAAGAAGGTTGGGCTTGATTAGAAGGATGAGGTGGACCTACCTTGAGGACTACCACGTTGGCAGATCCTTTGGGCTTTGAATAGTTATTTTGGGGTTTTGAAGATGAAGAAGAATCATTTGATTTGAATGGGGTGTTCTTGTTCGTAATTGGATTTTTTTTCTTCAATGGCATGAATTTCTAGTTTTCAGGCCATGGTGAATGCTTCATCAAAGGTTCGGAAGGTTTGGACTTGCAGAGTTGGTGAGATGTGTCTGGCACAAGCTCTAGTGAACAACTCAATAAGTTCATTCTAAGGTAGTTGGAACATCAATTGGTTAATAAGACTCTCTAGTGGGAAACGAAATCTACTGATAGATTCATCTTCATACTATCGGGTTGAATAGAGATCGGTCATGGTGACTTTCTTAGTAACATTGATTGAAAAATGATCTAGGAAGGCTTGGGCTACTTGATTAAAGGAATAAATAGAATGTCGAGGTAGTCCACTATACAATCCAATGTTGGTCTGTAGGGACATTGGGAAAGTTTGTAGGAGCAAAGCGTCATCGTGGGTGATTAGATAACACCCATGTTTGAACAACCGCAAGTGTTGTTGCATGGGTCTTCTTTACTATTGAAGTGATTGAATTTAGGCATTTCCCAATGCACTGGGTAAGGACGAATGGGAATAGATGGATGGATAGGCTCATTATAGATTTCATCATATGTTAAAGAATTATTATGGGAGCGTAAATAGATGCTTCTAAGGTTTGCATCTTCTCCATCATCATTTTAATGAGGTCGTTAGTAGGTTGGGATGAATGGGTGCCCCCTGCAGAAAAAGGGGTTGATGTTGAATGTATGAGGTAGGTGGTATGCTAGTGTATGGTGGCACTGAGTATGAGAACTGCACAGGAGGAATAGATGTGGGTGGCACATAGCCAACATAAGTGATAGATGAGGTCGGGGTTATTGGTAGTACGTGTAAGCGGGTGGGGTAGTCGTAACGATTCTAGTGGTGATTAGGGGTAAGGATTGTGGGATAGAAAGGATGAGGTTTTGGAAAGGGGTGTAAGTTCAACGACATTGGAGGTGGTTGCATGATGCAATGGGTATATGGGAAGTGGTGGGTGCAGATGGAGCTATACTCATAGAGGTTGTTGGAGGGACAATCGATGTCACGGTGTGATCGATGACGTAGATGTTGCAGTTATAACGGCTGTGGGATTTAGCTGAGACACCACAGGTGATAAAGTGGATGACGATAGTGTTGAACTAGTGCTAGCTAACGTAGAAGTGGGGGCTAGAATAGGGGGATAGATACGGGCATGTCATATATTAATTGTCCTAAGGAATCTCGAGTGGAAGAATGAGCAAGGTAGTATTGGAGGGCAACGAGATTCTAGTTGAGGAGTCTTGCAAAACTCCTCATCACCGATGGTGATGGGGATAAGCTGAGTCAGATCCATAGGTGACAGAATGGATGTGATGATGGACTAGGTGGGAGATGGCTAGCATGAAACATGAGGGTGTTAGTTTGGCTGCGAGTCAACACCATGTGAATCAACGTAAATCAGGTGAACTGTACTCTGTAAATGACACAGGGGACAACAGAGATGGGAAAAATAGATTTTGAGAGGAAAATTGGGTAAATATTTTGATAAAAATCAAAATAGGGTGACCGATGTTGGTTACAAGAACCGATTTTGGTTAAGGTGTGACCGATGTCGGTCACAAGATGACCGATGACGGTTACTATGAAGAATAACAGTTTCAGCAAATAAAGTAGAAACTGGTGATTGTTAGATAGGAGATTGTATTAGAGGACTATGATCAGAATACAGAGAGTATGGTGACACACAGAAACTTTTAGATAGAAAAGAAGGTGAGATGTGTTGTTCTGGGTAAACTAACCAACATAACAAGGAACCGATGCCGGTTAGGTAAACCGATGTTGGTCATATGTAAACCGATGTCGGTCATGGGACTGTCGCTACTGTGAAATCTGAAGAATGAAGAAAAATGAGGTGTTGTGAATTTAGATTGTATGAAGAATCAACCCAGAAGCCTGGGTATGATAGGATGAGGCCCTGACACACTCAGAGAAAGTCAGAATACTCCAACTATGATGGTAGAGTGTGAAAGGAAAAATAAAGATGAAGAAAACGTATCCTCTCACCTCAAAACACAAGTCAAGCACAAAGCTATGAAAACACGTAGTCCTAAAAGTGAATTTTATATTTGTTGTAGCTTATGCTATTTATGACTGACACATGAATTCAGAACAGATTTTTTTGGTTGGGAAGGCATCCTATGAAAAAGGAAATCTAAAGGGTGAGGTTTCAGGTTATGTTATGGGGGCGGTCCTTCCTCTGATGGGGTACTAGACAGAGATAACCAGCTGGGGATTACCTATCAATCCTCTGATCGTGTGATCATTGACAGGTGTTCCCAAGGTAAGATGTCATTTAAGAAGGTGTGTATATTCAAATTTTTGTGTAGTTTGGCAAGAGAGAGAGAGAGAAGCAAGTGCTTTCTACGGTTCAATTGTGTCAACCATCAGTTGGGCATGACTTCCAGCAGTATAGGTTTCCCTCATTTTTAATGTGAGCTATAATGCACAAAATCATAATGCAATGCAAGTGTTTTAAACCCAAATGAAATATGATATTCGATGTAGAAAATGATGAACAGGAAGAGGGATGCTTTTTCACTAATGCAATGCAAGAAAGAAGAAGTGGTTCATTTTAAGCCCCAAATGACAAATGTCGTTTAGACAATTAGAAGAAAGGAATATTACCAGGGAGAAGATTAAATGTGTAATTTTTGAAATGAAAGAAACACACAAAAATGTTTTCCTATATGAAGAAAATGCAATGAACCCAAGAGAGGGTCCCACTGGGCATGCCAAAATGTTTCACCATTTTCTTTAGTTTTTGATGAAATAGATAAGGGTGTGGGCCAAGGAGGAATACTTGTAGTGATGGTCGGTTTGAAGGTTGTTGTGCACATTTTGACTTCTTGATCCAATGTTGACTGTGAGAGCTTCCTTTTGGCTAGGAGGAACTACCTGAAATACACAACAAGACCACAAAAAGAGGATTAAATAATATATGTCAGTGGGCTACCTAGCATGTGCTAGATCCAGAAGTGTGATACTTCCTCAGTGGCATTCAACCCACTTTTTTAATACAATTTAATGTAAGAAATAACGTAAGTAAATAGAATCCTACTGTAGTTGATATGATTTAGGTATCTCATCCAAATACAATAAGCAAATCTAACATAACAAGTTATTAGGTTATGATCAGATCCGAAATAAGTAAATAATTAAGGTGTTGGAGCAGTCGGGGGTCAGATTATGGGTCACTTAGGTCACTTAAAAAGGGTTATTGGGATATGGTATCGAGCATGAATTCCAAATACAAGAGACCGACGCGATCGATGCAGTATGACCGGACGATGGTTTAGTAAGGGACCGATGGCGATTACTGCATATGGGCTGGTAATAACTCAATAGTTCATGGTTTTGGGGATTTGTCTGAGACTGGATCAGCGATGGTGAGGAGTTGGTTTAGGTCTAGGGGATGTTGGGAATATTCAGAGGTTCTCAGGGGTAGACAAAGGTGATTAAAATGGGTAGGAGTGATGGGAATGGTCGGGTTCACAAGAAGGAAATAGTGGTAGGGTGAAAATATAGCTGATGATTGATAAACAAAGGTGAAGAACTTTATAAACTGAATGGAAATGAAGTGCAAGTTAGAGACACACTTACTACTATGTAGGTTCAATGGATGGGTGGTGGTGATGGCTATGATCGGTGAAATGGCAATGTGCCATGGTAGTGCTCCCGAGTGCTCTTGTGAATGCAAAAACCTCTTGATCAATGGTTGTGTTGGTTATGGCTGCCTGGATGTGTGAAAGAGCTCTGGTTCTTACTTGCATGTAGATCTCATTTGCTCCCAAAACTCAAGAATGTGTCTAACCTCTCAAACAAGGTTACCAAAATGGTTATATGGTAACTGACGATGGTTTAGGTTACCGACATCGGTTTTGGGTTGACCAACGTCAATTAAGGTGGGATATCCTAGGTTGCCTAAAATAGTAGATCCTAGCTATCTTTTTTCCAGCTTTGTTCATTGGTCCCGAGTCTAAATGGAACGTTGCGCTTAGATACATGGAAAGTGGTTAGAGGGAGAATAGGCATGTGCTTTTAGGGTTGTACTAAGTCTTAGTTCATTAAGGTAAGTAGGGCTAAGTCTTAGTTAGTTATGGAAGCATGCTATGAATAGGTCTATGGTGAGGTGTCTAGGTGAGGTGGTGGGGTGAGGTGGAAATTGGTTTTAATTGAGATAATTAAATAATGAATGAAGTGAGGATGAGTATTAATTTAATTGTAAATAATTAAATTAATATTAATGTGGGGTATAAGGGTCATGTTAGGTGAATGTGTTTAAGTTGGTTATTCGTATATGCATATTCACAAGTTATGTTCCTCGATATACCCAACACTTTGAATCTCCTTACATAATCAACCTTTTACATACAATTTCATTATCTTTGTCCTTGCATTACAATGTTAAAACTTTAAAAAAACTCAAGAAACAAGAAACAAATCCAAAGATAATGGCATTATTATTCATAAACACACATGATAAGTCCCTCTTACCATCTTGACCCATGCTTTACTTATACCCAATACTATGAATCTCCCTAGACACCTCACTAACATACACACTTCCATGGTCTCTATCCTTGCATTACAAATTTGAAACTTGTGACATACCCTTCTCTTGAGAGCTCTAAAAAATCAATAAAACGCAACTCCAATTCCTACCATCCCATATAGGGCCGACATGACTAATAACTCTACACCAAAATCCAAAAAATATTACTGGTCACCTCAATACTGAGCATGACTTGAAACACCCATGTAGGCACTAGACTATAAATCTAAAATGCCATTAAATGTCCTCAAAATTGTCTCTTTTCAATTCTTTGGATTCCCAAAGATAACTTGCAAAATCAAGCCAAGTAACCATTGCATGAAATGTAATGCTACCAAAAATACAAAAATAAATAACAAGCATGGACACACAAAAAGCTTAAAACTTACAAATAAATTCCAACCATTGTTTAGCCTTTCCATTCCACAACACTCTAATGTGTTTTCACATAACATATAACAAGCGTACATATCTATTCACTACAAGTAATCACATGGTATATAGAGTCCTTGCCACCTGAAACACACACACACAAGGAGTTGTCATTTTCTTGTTCTCCTCCCTCAATGTTGTCGAGACCACCTAACTTGTCCTCAACAAACAACAATTATAATCCCCAAAACCATTCACATAAACCATTTTTATGAAAAAATACTTGCATGCATGCAACCCAATAAAACTCAAACAAAATATCACTTCTCTACATGCAAAAATAGTCATACATATACTTATGACATGGTGCTTTGGGAACCATGTAGTTTTCTGAAGTAAATATATATGGAGAAATACTTAATGTCCATTCTCAAGAATATATTTATGCCGAAAAGCGTTCTTAAAGTATTTATACTATATTTGTATCCAAAACTATTTTCGCAACATGAATTTTCGAGATAGAGATTTTAGCTTGTCAAAACGAGCACATAAGTGCAATTTCAAGTAGAGGTGGAGAGGATGAGCAATCCCTTTGCATTGGGGACAAAATCGAATTGATGGACAAGCTTCAAATCATAGAAGTTGTAGGCATAAAGCTCATGGTTAAGGGAAACAACGATCTAGTTCAAAGGAGCATAACGGCCCTAACTTGTGCCTTGAAGGAGAGTTCCCGATGCAATAGCCTTGATGGTTATCCCAAATCATCACTTTGTTGGGTGGGTAGCAAGGATTCAAACCCCACCAACGATAGTCAAGATGTTGCAAAAAGAGAAGAGCACCTTGGCGCTTCCTATGTCATCACCATTGTTATACTCCCGGTGCAAGTCTCCTTGAAAGGCTTGCAATTGTGGTTTCCTTGACCTACATAACCAAGAAATGTAGAGCGTCATTGCATGTTCTTATTACCTATTGCGCAATGCAAAACATACAAGATAAAAGACTTCGTTTGACCCGGATGTTTTTGGTTATCAAATTCAACTACTACATCCATCTTACATGGGATGATGAGTCCCTCGACATGTCCTTGTCTTTATACTTTCCTATGACAAGAAGAATCAATTTCTTTTGGTGTGGGTTGTAGCTATCCACAAAACAAAATTGATGGCATTGCAAAAAGCAAATGTTAACATTCGAAGTGTTGAACGATACGGGCTTACTTACACATCACACCCCTTTCTCCTTCAAATGCTTGACAAAATAGACACGTGGTTTATTTGTTGTTTACCAAAAGAAAGAAGAGGTTCACCTACATTCCTTCTAATAGTTTCCATACAAGTTCATCATCTCTCTTCCTCCTATAATGTTTTACTTTTACTCCTTCAAATTGGACTGTTTTGTCGCCTCCCATTAGCATCTCCCTTACACCACTCAGAAGGGATTGTTCGTAAAAAACTAGGAGATGTTTCATCAATGACCCTCATCTACTTTTGAAGGAGCTAAACATCTGGGCTGCCAATCTGCCCAAGGACAATTCGACGTCTTTCCTAGAGGCGATACTGCTTGTGCTTAGTATCTTGTCAATATGAAACGAATTTTTCAGAGTTTTGCCTACTTTTAATAAAAAAATTGAGAGTTTCAAGTGAAAACAATAAACATGTTATTTTTATAAAAACCAATGGAACTTCCAAGCGTCAAAATCAGACAGACCAAGAGGCCATTTTGTGGGCGCGATTTAATACCTTCATTTCTCTTGATACGTTTTTTTAATCCCCTGAACAGTATAAAAACAAATCAGAAAAAAATCTATATATTTTTCCTTTTATAATTTTCTAATATTATAAATTGTCCATATATTTAAACCACTTTGCATAGTTTTCATTAATATAATTTCCAATATACTGGTAAAGGATTTTTACTGATCCAATCCTTTTTCTTTAGCTATACTCAAGTTTAAAATTAATGAATTATACTTTATATGATTATAAAAATAAAATAAAATTAGATGTTATAATTTGCATCAAGATAACAATTAGATCCTATAATTTTAACGGTCATATTTACTTATTTGAATCGACGTCTCGCCTGATTATTTATTCATACCACCTACACCTCTATAACTCTCACAATTTCCATCTTCAACAATCTAAAATTACATAATACATCTGATTTTCTGTCAAAATCTATTGTGAGCATGGAAAAAAATACTTTTGTGTTTGCAGCAACCACAACACTCAATAATAACAAGCCACCAGACACTGCAAGGAAGAAAATTACAGCATCAAGTTCAAATAGAAACCTCCAATCTGCCAAGAAAACAGCCTTTGGAAGAAGTGTACCAATTGCAGTTACACCAGGCAAATCTTCTATGAACAAAACACCACAATCTGTCATGGAAAAATACCTTCAAAAGCACCTCAATCTACCATGGCAAAAATACATTCAAAACCACAACAATCTGTCATGGCAAAAACACCCACAAAATCACCTTCAAAAGCACCACAATCTACCATGGCAAAAAAACACTTAAAACCACCACAATTTATAAAAACACCTTTAAAACTACCACAAACTTCAGTACCAAAACCACATTTGAGGCCACCAGAGTCTATTATGAAGACACCTTCAAGGATACCACAATCTACTAAGAAATGTCAAATGAAAAATATGCCACCATCAGCAAAACCACAATCCAATACCATGGAAACGTCACCATTAACAAAACCACAATCTAATGCCAAATCTACCTCCAAAAAGGTTTTGGTAAAGTTGTATGTTTATCCTCCACAATTTATGAATGAAATGGGTAGCCATTATTAAGCAGACACACCATGTAATTGTTATCATTTGCATTGCAGAGAGTAAGGAATATTGGTGAAGCTTGTTCTTCTTCCAAAAAAATGAGAACACTGTCTCTGAAAGACAATGATATTCTTCATTTAAAAGCCAATTCAAGAACAGTGCCTATGCAAAACAATGGTATTCTTTAATAACCAAGCAACATGCTGATCAGTTTTCTTTCTCTGTCTGCATTAAAACATGGTTGTTAAACACTTTGTCTTTCTTTAGTTGCAGGAGGAGCCTATGAGTCAGAGCATCCAGATTCAAGAACAATTTATGTTACCAATGTTAACACCAATTTCTTTAAGACATTCCCACATTAGCTCTAATTTGCCTCTTTAAAAAATATGAAGTTTGGGCCTAATATTTATGCATTTGTTATTATAGGTTCACTTTGAAGCAACTAAGGAGGAGTTATGTAAGCAATTCCTGCCATGTGGAAAAATTGTGAACATTACAATGCTGAACCAGGTTACATCAGGCATCCCAAGACGGTAAGTATTCATAACATTTATATGACCACCTCTCTTGTTTGTCTATACTATAGTGGAAAAATATTTTCCTTTTTTTTTTAAATAATATTTTGTAAATGCAAGTCCACACCAAACCAGGGTGTTTGGTAAGGCACTTACAATTTTTCTTGACATATGATAGCCTCTCTCAAGGGGAGGATAGACATTAACAGTTATGAGATTTGATTTTGGGTCAATTAACTTGAAAATGTAAGTCCACACTAAACACCAAACCAGGATACTTGGTAAGGCACTTACAAATTCTCTTGACATATAATAGCCTCTCTCAAGGAGAGGTTTTAGACTCATCTATTATTAATATAGAGAGTAAATATTATTCATTATTGTGCTGTTTTAAGTGGGGTTGACTGGTGGGAGTAGCTTTGTATTAGAGTTTTACTCCTTAAAATATTCTCTTTTGAATTACCATATATGCATACACATATATTAAAAGATCATATTTAAAATTTAAGTTACTCATACATTCATTCATTTTAAAAAGTTAATAGATTTGAAATTGTATATTTTATTTCCAAAAAAAAAAAAAAATAGTTAAAAAAACTGTTTAACTGAATTCTTTATTATATTATAGGGGTGCCTATATTGAATTTGTTACCAGAGAAGATGCAGAAAGAGCACTGACTTTGAATGGGACTTCATTTATGGATAGAGATTTAAATATAAGACCGTTGAGTTTAAATGGTGCATCCCTATTGTATAGGTATACTAAGGTATAAATTGTTTCAAACATTTTATTATTGTAGTAAACTATAGTTGTTTTTAATTTATTAAAATAATATTATTGAATTTGTTAAGGGTTCGCCAGCTAAAAATATTTCGAGATATAATTGAGTGCCGGGCAAAGAGGAAAGATCCAGTTCTACCACCTTCTTCAATTCCAAATTTACAGAGGAAATTAGAAGCCCTGGAAAATTCAATTGCTTTCACAATTACTTCTTATGTAACAAGGAGGAGAAAGCTATAACCCTTGGAAAATTCAATGAGAAAAACTTATATTTAAATGGCACGTGATAAGCCATTTCAAGAAACGAATTTTAAAATAAGGTTTTCTTTTTTAATCAATATAAGTGGAAACCCCAAATTTAATTAATTGTGTAATTTAATAAAATCTCAATCAAGAATGTTTTATTATATTAGTACTCAAGATATGCCCCTTGGACATATTACGGAGTTGTTTTCATGGCTTTAAAATCTCTCAATTAAAAATTATTCAATGAAGACTTATTTTAATGAATTCTTAATCCAAATCATGAATATGTGATTTGTTTGATTTGTATGGAAACTCCTCCAATTTATTCTTTGATTCATAATTATGTTTATTAGTACATGACGCCATGCAGATATTAATGTATTCACCTTCTCCTATTAATTTGCATGGATGTTCCAGTAGAGCCAACATATCCTAATGTTTGTATAAATTTTTGTTTTAATAATTGCTTGCCTAATGTTGATGTTTTCAATCTCTCACAATTGGTTGGTTGAGCTTTTTGCCCTCATTGCCCAACTTTATTGTGAGCGCGGCAGATATGACCTGTTTGTATAAAGTTTCCTTTGGTGGAGGTATTTCTTGTTTTTTGCCATTGGTTCTTGCAGCATGACCCCTTTGTTGTTGTGCACACGTGCCTTCCTCCATACAAATGACTTGTTGTGGCGATGGTCAAACACATAAGGGTTTTCCTCCCCACTTGTGTGTTGTGTTTGCTGCGAGGTCATGTGTTTTTGAAGATACGGGTGTTTCCTACCTTTGCTTCTGTATATGTTGTGCAATATTGTTATTCTGTAAGGGGCCTGGAGTCCCCACATGCTCCCTTTTCTTTTCTGAGTTTCATATTTCATAGGGTTCAACTTTTAATAGGATGCTTACTTGCATCTAGTAATTGTTTTAGAAATAGATCTGTTTTCTTTTGCTTGAAGGCTTGTTTAATAGCTGGTATTTTCTTCCGAGTGTTGCTTTTCCCCTTTTTCCCCAAATGTGGTTGAACACCCAGGTCCCAGGCTTTCTAGACCTTACAACATTCATTCAGCTCATCTCCCCCTCAATTTTTATAATATTTTATTATGATTCTTCCATTTTGTTGTCCTCAATATCAACTGATGTTGTTATTTCTTTGAGGCATTCTATGAAACAGTTCATGGGCCTTTTTAACAAATCCATTTTGTGCATATCCTGCAATCATGGCACTCCTTGAGATCATATCTCTTCGAGGCATTCTATCAAACAGTTCATGTGCATTTTCAACAAATTCATATTGTGCATATCCTGCAATCATGGCATCCCATGAGCCCACATTTCTTTGAGGCATTTTATCAAACAGTTCACATGCCTTGTCTATGCTTCCACATCTGGATACTGCACTGTTGTTATGTATCCGAGCTGTATCAAGATACAAGATGAAAATTTTGGTGTATCGATTCTTATCTGTGAATTATTCGCTATGTATCCAAATGTATTGAATACACATACAGATATGACAGGGGTACCTTGGAGTATCTGGTAGCGTAGAAGCCAATAAATAAGAAATGCAAGTCACCAGAAGAGCTCTACTCACTCGAGAAAGTGGAGACACAATTATGTCATAACAGTTAAAATCTGCAATAGGATTGGACGATTGCCTTGAAACTCAAGGGCCAAGGCTATTATTACATTTACCACTGAGTGAAATGGAGTACCCACCAAAGCGGCAGATAGTCAATGGCAATAACAGTGGTTCAGTCCTCACAATGAAACCTGATTTTAGGTCTTCAATATCTAAGATTCTTGAGTTAATTTGTTTTAAAATTGTCACTTAAGAGTAATCTAAATGATACTTGCTCCAAGACCTGATCAATCTATGTCTGATCATAGAACACTTACTACTCTGTCTTCTTTTCTGTTTCAGTCAGAGAATGCTTAGACAACTTTGAAAAAAGATTTTTGTGCATGAATTGCCTTGTGTTTTTGCTTGCATGTCAAATAACACCTTGCATCATTTTGGGCACTTGTCAGTCCTGTTTGGCCACAATTTTCTGGCCATTACATTTGTTTCATGCACCAACGGCAATATCATTGGAGTGCACAGGTTACAGATATCCCATTTAATCACTACTGCAATATGGGTTCCTTAAATACCTTGTATTCTCTCTAGTCAACACCATGGGGAGAATCTATGATTGTTCCTATAGTCTACTTTAAGAAAAATTCCCATATATGAAAACGAACTTTATCTGAAAATCAATAATTATTATTAAGTCCCAATTTACCATCTGGAGTCATATTTGCTTACTGAAATGTGCCTTCTTCATAAGTGGCTCATTGTTGAAGATGTTTCCATTCTAAGTCCTGACCCTCATTTGCCATCTGCCATTGCAAGATTGATCATCATAATAATGCTCCCCTTTTTCTTTACTCAGGCACTCACATGAAGTGTGTGCAACGCATTCACAATCCACATCAGTAGCACTTTATTTTCTCACAATATATACAATGTAAAATTTATCATAATTGCTCACGAGCAACCATCACTTATGCTACCTATCATGCTTTTCCTAACTTTTAATCAATTGTTTGATTGCCTACATAGATTAAAGGGTTCTGGGGAATGTCCCAATATGTGGCATTTGAAAGGTACATGAAAAGTTCGGCATCTTTTAGAAAATACATTGATATGGCAACGTATTTTGAAATCTGTTTGTTTTCTTTTTCCTTTTTCAATAGAAATTTGTTTTTTACATCTTCGTTTGAGGCATTCTATCAAACAGTTCACGTGCATTTTCAACAAATTCATATTGTGCATATCATGCAATCATGGCATTCCATGAGCCCACATTTCTTTGAGGCATTTTATCAAGCTTGATTGGCGTGCCTTGTCTACATGCTTCCACATTTTGCATACATGTCTACCACGCGAACTGCAACTACATCAGTAAAAATTCCTCTATCCATTATGCTTTGATGGATGTCCATACCACTGTGAATGGTTCTAAGCAATTATAACGCATTTTCAACAAATCCATTTTGGGCATATCCTGCGCAATCATTCTGTTATCGACGATACCACATTTTTTTGAGGCATTACGTAGTAACAGTTCACATGCCTTGTCTATGGTTCCACATTTTTCATACATGTCTATGCTTTGATGGATGTCTACACCTGTTCCAAAACTTCGATTTTGGCATAGGCTAGGAGTATGTTGGCAAATGTAAACTGATCGGGTTGAAGATTTGTTTGTTGCGTATGGTGAAATAGAGTGATTGCCCTGTCACGGATAACCATGTCTTATGTATGCAGCAATAATTGTATTCCATGAGAAATCATCAAGTTCTTTCACTTGCTCAAACTCTTTACCGGCATCTATCAAAACTCGCACTTGACATACATTTAAATATGTTTTTATGAAAAGTTGTGTGTAGCAAATGTCATTTAATCACCTGTGAGTAATAAAAGAGTGGACTATTTTCCTCGTGAAACCATGCTCGTGAAAATACAAGCTGCAATAATTGAAGATATGTAATCTTCGGAGGGGTTGTGTGTAGTAAGCGGTGCATTTACATCCATCAAAGTATAATGATTTCTTAGATGTAGTTGCGAAAGTACGCTAGTAGACATCTATATGAAGCTTGTTTGAAAGAATGCACAGAAAAAGATGTGGTATCGGGCATTGCCATGATTATGATTGCAATATATGTACGGATGGATTTTGCGGGGATGCTCCCACTCTTTGACGTACTTAAAACACTTTAGAACATGGACGTGACCATTTAAGCTTTATTTTTGTTTTATTAGCATGCAACCATGCAGGTTTAGGGGATGAGAAATTTGTAGATACTTTTAAATTGAAAATTGCATAAAAACACAATATCAATTCCGTGAACTATAATTTAAAATTTTCATTTGACATGGGAATTGGAAACCTGGCCTAATACCCTGCCTTTCCTCTGTAAAAGATCCAGAATGAGGGAGATCCATAATACTATAAACCGAATGTGAAGAAAAGAAATTCCGAACTAAAAATCATCTCAGATGCTAATTAGTTACCCCTCAACAAAACATAAAATTACGATTGCGTCTAACAAAGTGTGTAATATCTTGAACAAGTGACTCGGTAGTGGGTTCTCTCACCACTAGGTTTACCTACATAGAAAGCACAGTCATCCTCCAAAATCAGCATTCTGAGTTCGTTTCCTGTGGTATCAAAGCTTGGGTATATTTTTTACTCCTGTCACTCCTTGTATTCCGACCACCAAAACCAACAACGTGGGAGGTGATGTTTCCCTGAACAATCTGCGATGCTGTGGGATTACAGAAGGGATAGTCTCTATTGACCCCAAATGGCAATGAGCTATGCTTAACAGGGAAAGTGGTGGGAGAATACATCACGAAAACATACTAGGCTTTTGTAGAAAATATTATATTTAATTCTCTTCACCCCTTTTGTTGCATGCTCTTATATTGACCCCCATGTGTGAATTATTCTCTTGAACCCTATCAATTGGTAGTCTTAGTAGTCTTAGATATGTTTCTAATTGGCCTTGTTGCATCTTCAAATCAGTTGCGTCTAATTCTGTTTGCTGATTTTTATCAGTATATGCTGCTGCTTGTGTGATTTCAGTTTCTTGTTGAATTGTTTCATTAATGACACGCAAAAATGTTGCATTTCTTCCCTTTCATATATGGCCATTGTGAGAATGTTCTCCACATTTGTTTCATCATTTGCTGGTCAACACTCAATGCATCATACAGGCGCATGTCATTCATGAGTGTTTCTTGGTTAAGAGGCCAAATTCAAGTCCTTTTAGATCCAACTTCAATATTTAAACCACAAAGTCTTCCTGATTGTATCCATAATGAACATTCACTTGAATGGCAATATCAGAATGACCCGTTAGAAATTGTACATTTACAGATGGATTCGTGCTTCAATAGTGTAAGTTACAGTAAAAATGGAATACTTGTGTGATAGAATAGCTAGACACAAAGAAATATCCTTTGCCTACAATTTGAGTGTTCCATGACAAAAGATGCATAAAAAGCAGACGTAGCTTACCATTTTATATTTATAGTAAATCCAAAGTTAGGTCACTGTACATAGTGGAAACTAGTTGCAAACTCTTGTTGCGCCAGTGAGTAAAATATCTTACTTTCTGCTTAGCATACATCACTGAAACAATTTAAAATTAAAAATAAACCGAATGGCAATAGTAGAATGAACTGTTTGAAAGTTTTCATTTACAAATTAATGTGTCTTTCAAGTAGTTTCAAGTGCAAGTATAACTATGCAGTTGATTCCAAAAAATCTTTACAATGTAACACCCTGCAATTTGTCGCTCCAAATCATCACATTATATTGTTTATGTACTTCAATTAGTAATATGGAAATCAAAGCATTTTTGTACTTCCATTCATGCATTGCTGCTATTTTGGTTGATTTTTTCTTGTTGTATTTTTTTCCCCACCACATGAATGTCATTTAAAGTTCCAATTTGTTAACCGTATTTGTGGAAAGGTAAAAAACAAGTCATTTCGTCATCAAATTATATTGTTTATGTACTTCAATTTGTAATATGGAAATCAAAGCATTTTTGTACTTCCATTCATGCATTGCTTCTGCAACTGGTTGATCTTTTGTAATAGTACATTTGTTTAGACTTTCTTTGTAGTTGTTAGATCATAGCTGCTGTGAATTTCATACAATGTTCTAGATATTGAAATAGGCTATAACACACGCCTTGAGAGAAACTGACATCTAACTCAATTGATTAAAAATATATATACTTTTCTATTCATCGTTTACATATTACACGTAACTGTTGATGCACAAATAGGTTAATGTTATATTTCTATTTACTGTGTCATATTCAGGTACAATTATCAGAACATTTGCAATTATTGTTGCCTTTACATTGGCAATTACATGATAAGAATAGCATCATCTTAAAGGTTAGTAGTTTAGAATTTACTATATGCCTATATATGGTTTTCCGCATCGATTTGTATTAACGTTGTTCCATTTCTTCCATGCATAGACCTACATATACATCTTCAAAATGTGTCTTTATAATCATCCTCATTTTCTTATGTTCTATGCAATATATTTGGACACAGGTATCAAATTCTCATAACACCCCAACAAAACTGTAAGAAACTCACATTACTTTTACGGTTACATTTGTGAAGGTATGTAACAACATCTACAATATCTTTTCGATTTGATTTAGCTTCGTATAATACATGCACATTTGAATTTTATAAAAAATTACATTGGTTACTATAGCTATTCAACTTAAGGTTACGTAAGTCATTACAAAAATGGGTAAACTTGCGAATCATATAGAAATAAAGTTTAATAATTTACATGTACTCAAAAACAAATTGCGCAAGAGAAAACAAAGTCACAATAATATAGAAAAACACATTAGGAAATACGAAACAACAACTTGCGAAGCCACTTTGGTTTCCAAAATAGTAACAAGACTTCCCAGTAATAAAGACACAAATGAAAAGGAAGTAATTAATGTTGAAACATATATACCACAAAATATGCCACCATTTGTTGACATTGAAAGTGAATTTCAACAACAATGCAATGCAGTGATTGTCTTTTTGACACAATTCAAGTATTGTTGCATTTTCAGTATACGTCAATTGAATTGCGTATGGGTACAATAGACTATTTTAGATCATGTTTAAACAATAGGGACCCAACAACAATATCATCGTATGAAAATGAATTACATGTTGATATGCTTTTCGATTTGCATAGAATATATGAAAAAGACACTTACTTGCATAGGATGCGGCTTTCTGCAAATGAAAATAGAGATGGCATTGAAATAGGTCTATGGGGTGATACATTTTGTATCCATTGGCTGTCTAAATGGCTAAACATTTCAATTTGTATATGGTCAGTTACCCACAAAAGAAAATACCTTCACTTTAACAAAGAATCATTGACACCACCATATTCAATATTATTTCACGATAGAAACCCAACTTGTGGCCACTATGAACCTTTGTTTTGTACCATAATAATCCCACGAAAAATTCTAGATATCCATACAAAGTTATCGCATACTTGTAATGATCTACCTCCTATTTGGAATGCCATTGCTCCTGAAATAGAAAGCTATGGCCTTTTAAAAACACATGCATTTAGTAATGACTGTGGCGAGAGCATGTTTACTGCAATTAGTCTTTTGACAATAGAAAATTTTAATGCAATAGCTCTTCACCGGTATATGGCACAATCTTTGACTAATGTAATTTTAGGAAAAGATACATACACAATCAAATGCTTACAGCTATGCAGCCCAAACTTTGGCCAACCAATGAGAAAATCAAGTTTTGACCCACAAATATATCTTGCTTTAGTTGGACTACCATATGAAACAAGTGGTATCAAAAGTAGCGATTTATGCTTGTTATGGCTTTCCCATATTTTGCAAGCAAAAATCCAAAAATGGTCAGCAACAACTAAAAGAATTGTTCATGTATATGAATTTTTCCTGCACCCAAAAAAACCTTTAATGTCATATCATATGAAATAGATACAATGCATATTCATTATGAGCCATTAAGTCATTTGCATAGAACAACGAGAAAATACAATGCATAGAACAATAGAAAATACAATGACCAATGAAATGCAATTGACAAGAAACAATGAAAGTGGGCCAAACAAGTTTAAGCAACATTCAACATTACCATTTCCTACTACAAAGGCAAATGTAGGCGCCGGTACAAGATTGCACCATTTTAAAGCCCAGATAAGAAAAACAAAAGGAAAGGAACAAGTAACTCAACAAGAAAACAAAATAGAAAATGCAATGACCAATCAAATGCAACTGACCACAAGCAATGGAAATGGGTCAAACAAGTGTAGTCAACATACAACATTACCATTTCCTATTGTAAATGCAAATGCAGGTGTTGCTATAAAATTACACCATTTAAAAGCCCACATAAGGAAAATGAAAGGCCAGGAACATGCAATGCAACAACAAAACAAACAAACAAATAAAACAATTACACTATACCTCCGTGCTATAGCAGATACGCCAACACATGCCTATGCTCTTTGCGAACGTTTCCATTTTAAAAAAGACGTAACCACGATTACCAATAATACTATCAATGACTTTTTGTCTATATCTAGTGACATATCAATAAAAAAGCTTACATTGGGGGACAAGATATGTAAGCAATGCAATAATGCCATTCAACATCAATTGCTTCCTAAATTTGCTGCTCCTTTCAACATAAGAAGAAATGGGAAAATAACTTAGTTCATAGATTAAGCCTTTTAGAAGAAAGACTTGTTGCTTTACGTATGCCATTTACACAAATAAGGAAACTTGGATACAAAAGACGCATAATTTGGTCTTAGTGGAACACTTATTAATGTGCCTGTTGATTTTAACCGGGCACAAGAGGCATTGCCAAAGAAAATAAATGAAACCGAAACAATTGCAATTCAGATAAAAGAAAGTTGGAATACAAAAGTGCATATCTAATAGGAAATGTTAGGCCTAACTATGTCATGCACGCATTAATGGAACTATGTAAATGTCCCATGTATATCGACAATCATGTAGTTGTTAATAATGACTGGCAAAGTAACTTTGAAATGCAAGTTGCAAATGTAGTAGACAACATTGTAAATATGGAAGAAATAGATTACAATCCTAATGACATTGAGGTTGAACCCATCACAGAATCAGTTGTACATGCTTATGAAAATGCTCATTCAATAAGAGACCTTCAGGAAAATGTTCTTGCAATTGCACCATCAGAAGGATTCAAACCCTTAGGCCTTTTTGAGGACAAATTTTGTGAAGAAATGAGTTTCCCTACTTTATACTATGGAATGCATCATGACAATGATATTACAAAAAGATTCCATTACCAAAAAATAGCAAAATGGGAGCTACTGCATTGTAGAAATGATTTTGCAACTCACACTACCAATATTTTCTTCAAAGCAATTAAAGTTATCTTGCAACAAGTCTCAAGCTATGCATGGATATGCATACGCAAAGGCCAATTGCAAGGGGAAAAAATATATGCCAAAGATCTTAAAAGCAAATCAGGGGTGTCCAACATCCTTAAATCGTCAATAGGATTTACAAGTTTAAAAACCATCCGAACTTCACCTGATTATTTAGCAAAGACCAGGAAGAACATATTTGCAATGATAAGACAACTAGGTGCACCAACTTTTTTATTACGCTAACAAGTGCTGATCACCTATGGACACCACTATGCAATGCACTATATGCTCTATCTGCTAAAAACAAAAGGCATAGCGAAAACATTGACGATGATAACATCGATGCAATTATAAGGAAAACCCAGTAATTTGTAACAAGTACTTTAATCATAAGATAAATGCATTTAAAAAATTGATGCTGACTAACGATACTCTATTTGGAAAAGTCTTGGACTTCTTCTTTGTAACAAAATTCCAAAACCGTGGAAATGAGCATGTGCATTTTATGCTTTGGGTAAAGGATGCTCCTATTTATGGCAAAAGTTCACATGAAGAAATACAAACATTTATAGACAAATATATCTCTACAAATTCATCACTACTTGACACAAATTTGGCAAAAATGCAAACCCACCATCATACGGAAACATGTACAAAACACACAAACTCACATTGCAGATTTAATTTCCCATTACCACCTATGGATAAGACCACAATACTAGAACCTTTAGAAAATACATATGCCATAACTAGAAACATAGCAAAACAATTTTTTTCAAATCCTACAAACAAATAAATATAGCCACTGCATAACATTTACTACATTTCTTGAAGCTCATAACTTAAGTAGGCAAACATATCTTACACTATTACAATCTCTTCTCACTCATCCTGCCATAATCTTAAAGAGGCATCCACATGATATGTGGACAAATGCATTTGCTAGTAAAGTACCAAGCATATGGTATGCAAATACAGATGCATAGTTCATTTTAGACGCTTATTCAGCTGTAACTTATTGTACATCGTACATGACTAAATTAGACCGGAAATTAACAACTACTTTTCACAAAATCCGTGAAGAAGCAACACAAAATAATGAAAGTGAAATGCAATTCATACGCCGTCTAGGAAGTAGTTTACTTAATTACCAACAAATGTCCACATGTCAAGCAGTGCACATTGTGCTTTCACTGCCATTGCATTATGGATCTAGGAAAACTATTTTCATAAACACATCTCCAATTACGAATAGGACATTCATTTTAAAACCTCCTAAGTTGATTGCTAAAGAACATGACAATTCTGAAAACGTTTTATGTGCTTCAATTAGTGACAAATACAATGCAAGGCCTATATCATTAGAAAACATTTGCCTAGCAGAATTTGTTGCGTACTATACAAAAACAATAGAAAATATGAAACATCGTAAAAAACCCAAAATCATACGTTATGTAAGATACAATAAACATGTCGATGCAGAAAACTATTACAAAGAGAAAAATTGATGTTGTTTATGCCATTTCGTGAACCAAGAAGAATCATTGAAAAATAATTTCGACACATGGTGCTCAACATTTACTGCATATCAAACATTGGTAGATGAAAATGAAAACCAATTCATTGCAAAAGCAGATTCTCAATGGGGAAACATAGACAATGTTGCTTACAACATTGAAAATCGAACCCAACTTGACATTCGACTATGAAAATGTAAATGAACCTAATGGGCCTAAGCACTTTGAGCAATATGACATTGGAAATGACCTTCAATATGCCACAAAAAATAATCAGTTCATAACCAACCAAACAATATATTCAACATAAGAAAAATTCCTTTCTTAATAGATACTGAAGAGTACTTTGCTGTAACAACAATTAAATGAAGAACAACAAATTATAGTAAAGGATATTAGCATAAAAATGTGTTAGCTCCAAATGATCCATTCTATTTATTCTTAACAGTAGAGGCGCAGGCACAGGAAAACGTACACTGCAAAAGTAATATACCAAGAAATATGTTGGTTTTACAATAGGCAATTAAATAACGACCCTCTAAAAGTGAAAGGCATTATTGTAGCATACACTGGTATGAAATTACTTGTATAATTCAGATTAAGAGCAACAATAGAACACCAAATAACACAATATTTCAGAATAATGATCTCAATATGCAATTAGAATAGCTTCGCCACTTCGAGGGGGCAACCTCCAAACCATATAATAAGACTCAAATGCTCAAATGATAATGAAATACTACCTATAATCCCCTATATATACTATTCATAATACATATGCTATAGCCAACACCAAGGCCGACCTATTAAGCATGAGAAAGTATAAATGATATAATAAAATGATATGGTAAGCCACAAGTCGGCTACTCATATCCTAATACAAGCAATAGGTTAAGGGTGTAGCATGCCCTTCCCCTTCAAACCAACGTTGTCCTCAACGTTGAATAATCCTGGATGTTGCTGCAGAAAACCTTCATCCTCCCAGGTGGCGTCTTCTATGCTCAGATTCTTCCACTTGATCAGATATTCCTTAATGTCTCTGGTTCTCAGCCTCTTAGTACGTGTTTGCAAAATCTTCTCTAGCTCCAAAATGATTCTTCCTTCCTCATCAAGTTCTGGTAACTCTATGTCTGGGCTTCAAATTTCTATCCAATAACCTTCTTCAGGCATGAAACATGGAATATTGGGTGTATGTGTGAAGATGGAGGAAACTCTAGTTTATAAGCAACACTACCAATTTTCTGTAGAACCTGATAAGGGCCATAATATTTAGGAGCAAGTTTGTTTTCCTTTTTATATTGCTTTAGGGACATCTGTTTGTAAGGTTGGAGACGTACAAAACCCAGTCACCAATTTCAAAATGTCTTTCACTATGGTGTTGATATGCTTGTTGTTTCATCATGTTTTGTGTTAATGCTAAATTCTCCTTCAAACTAGCCAAAACATGTTGTTGATGTTGAATGTGTTCCTTAACATCTCTGACCTTAGTTTGCACCCTCAAGGAGGAAGTGATAGAAGGTGGATGGTAACCATATAATGCTAAAAATGGGGTCATTTGAGAAGAGGTATGAAAAGATGTGTTATACCACCATTCTTTCAAGTGGTAGCCATTTAATCCACCTTTCCTACTTATCTGATACAAAACAACGTAAATACCCCTCTAAGCATTTGTTGACCACTTCTATTTGCCCATCAGTTTGAGGATGATAAGATGAACTATGAGCTAGCTAAGTACCCAAACATGAAAATAATTCCGTCCAAAAATTACTTGTGAAAATAGGATCACGATCACTTACAATTATCTTTGGGGTTCCATGTAGCCTTTGAATTGTCTCCAAAAAAATAGTTGCAACTATACTGGCTGCAAATGGATGTGATAGGGCACAAAAATGGGCATATTTTGTGAGCCTATCCAAAATCACGAAAATAACATTCTTACCCTCTGAACAAGGCAATCCGGTGATGAAATCCATGGAGACCTCCTCCCATCTCTGGCTAGGAATTGGTAAGGGTTGCAATAGACCTGGTGTCTTAATTGTTTCCCCTTTGTTTTGTTGGCACACTAAACACTATGATAAAAAATTTGTACATCCCCCTTGAGTCCTTCCCAAAATAATTCTCATTTTATTCTATGACATGTCTTCAAAAACCAGAGTGTCCTCCAACGGGTGAGGCATGTAGCTCTGCAAGAATCTTGTGCTTCAACTCGAATCTTTACTCAAGTATATCCTATCCTTATACCATAGGGCATTACCTTTCCACTCAAATTTGTTAGATGTCATAGATCCTTGCTTGATATTTTGTATTAGAGATTGTGTATCCTTATCTTGATTCCATTTCAATCTTGCTCCATCCACCCAATCGGTCAACATGGACATTCCACATAGTAAGGCATCCGTGGATGTATCCCTTCTGACAACGCATCAACTACTACATTTTCTTTACCCTTTTTGTATATGATTTCAAAATCATAACCAAACATTTTGTTACCCACTTTTGGTGTTCCTCGATGATAACCTTTGCTCCAAAAACTATTTGAGACTATCATGATCAGTTTAACATTAAAGTGTCTACCCATGAGATAGGGCCTCCATTGCTTGACCGCATGTAGAATAGCCACCATTTCTTTCTCATAGATAGGTTTGAGCAAATATTTTCCTTTGAATTGGCGACTCTCAAATGTAATTGGTCTTCATTTTTGCATTAGAACTCGCTCCCAATCCCGATCTCAAGCGTCACATTCAACAATGAAGGTTTTGAGAAGTGGGAGTAACCAAACCTGGGGTGCTGCAGATGGCTTCCTTCAACCGCCCAAAGGATTTAGTGGCTACGTCTGTCTAAGGGAAGGCATCCTTCTTTAGCAATGCAGTGAGTGGGGTTACTATTCTACCATATCCCAGCACAAATCTTCTGTAGTACCCTGTTAGTCCTAGGAACCCACGAAGATTTTTGAGATTTTTGGGCCTTGGCCATTCCACCATAGCTTTGATCTTCTGAGGATCAACTTTGACGCCTTCATGGGATATAATATGACCCAAGTACTCTACCTCTTGTACACCAAAAGAACATTTGGATGGCTTTGCATATAAAGTATGTTTCTCCAAAACTTCCAACACTTTATTTACATGTTGTAAGTGTTCTTCCCATGTCTTATTGTAAATCAATATGTCATCAAAGAAAACTAATACAAATTTCCTTAAAAACGGCCTAAAAATAGTGTTCATCAAGCTTTGAAAGGTTGAGGGCGCATTTGTAAGACCAAAAGGCATTACCAAAAACTCATAATGGCCCTCATGTATCCTGAAAACCATTTTATGAACATCTTCCTCTTTTATCCTAATTTGATGGTACCTAACGAAGATCTAATTTTGTGAAATAAAAAAGCACCATGCAATTCATCAAGTAAATCATCAAATACTTGGAATAGGAAACTTAACTTTGATGGTGTACTTGTTGAGTTCTTGGTAATCTGGACACATCCTCCATGTTTCATCCTTCTTATGTACCATGACCATTGGTGAAGAATATGCACTCTGGCTATGCCTGATGATACCTGCCTTAAACATTTCCTCCACCATTTTCTCGATCTCACTTTTCTAGGAATATGGGTATATGTATGGTCTGATGTTAGGTGTTTGGCTCCTGGAATCAATTGAATGACATGATCATGATCCCTAACTGGTGGTATTCCCTTTGGAATTGCATCAAAAACATATGAGCTAGCATCCATAATCTTCTCGAAGATCGGGTGGCATCAAGACTCGTATTTTGTACTTCTATGGAAAATAGCTTTGCTATAAAGCCATCCACTCCTTTTCTGAGAACCTTCTGCATCTGATGAGAGATAATAATCTGTGGAGACTTAGCTACCATCCCATTCAATTGTATTGTCCTTCCATCTGAATGAAATCGCATGAACAATTCTTGGAAATTCATCTCTATAGTACCTAAGGTTGTGAGCCATTGGACACCCAAAACAATATCTACCCCTCCCATAGAAATAGAAAACATAGGTGAGTCTAACATGTAGTCTCCCATGGAAAGCTTGATACTATGGCACTTTCCTGTGCACTTGACTGTCCCACCATCCGCAATCATAACTTGCATTTTTGGAGCAGGTAAATAAAACAATTGAGGTGGGCAACTAACTTACTATTTATGAAGTTATGAGTACTCCCCGAGTCAATCAACACCGTCACCTTCTATTTTTGAGATAGCCAATAACCTTGAGTGTTTGAGGAGTACTAATACCTGACAATGCATGGCAAGAAATTGTAGGTTGGTGATCCTCTACTTCATCTTCTACTGGTTCCTCCTCTCCTATAATTTCAACGTCCTCATCATCCTCATTACCTCCATCAATATAGAACAACTTCTTCTCAAGCACATTTATGTCCCGGTCCATATTTGCTATCACAATTAAAACATAATCCTTTTGCTCTCTTTTCTTCCATTTGTTGAGGAGTCGGTCTAATTGGCCTAGCAAATGAAGGGGAAGAGATACTACGGTCTCTGGTGTTAATGAAAGGTGGCCTCCTACTACAAAGAACTTTTTCCTCTACACGACATGCCATGATAATAGAATCAGAAAGCTTGAGTGGATTAAACATATGTACCTCATGCTTGATGTGGTCCTTAAGACCCCAAGAAATAGGTCATTCAGATTCTCTTCGGAATATTCTCCACCCTTAAGGATAGGTTTTGGAATTGATGCACATAATCTTTGACTAATCCTGTTTGCCGTAACTTTTCTAATTGACTAAATTAGTTCTCTGAAACACTGGAACTATAGTGCAATTGCAACTCCTCGGTAAAAACTGTCCAAGTGACACCTAGACCATTCTTCTGCCTTTGAGCACATAACCATTGATACCAAACAAATTGGTCTGGTTCAAGATATAGGGATGCCAATGTCACCTTTTTCCTGATGGTGTTTGATGTAACTCAAATAAGTTCTCCATTTGATTTATCCAATTCAGGGGATCCTTACCATCAAATTTGTGCATATCCACTTTCGGCATCATGTTCCGTGGTTGCGAATAAGTTGGATTTTGATTGGACTGGAAAAGTGATCCAATATGGTTATTTTTTCCATGATTTTGAACTGAAGGTCCTCCTTGGTTGATATGGGCTAGATTTGGGCCATACTAGTTACCCTTTACATGTTGCATGATATCATCCAACCGATGATTGATTTGGGTTATGTCTCCTTTAGAGGCCATCTCAGATTGTACATTTCGCAACTCATACTCAAGTTGGCTCACCTTATGATCAACTGAGGTAAACCCTAGTGTTGAGGAATCTATATTTACCCCTTCTGACTCCATCTCTTCAATCACTACCCCATCTTTATCTGGGGTTTTACCCGGAGTAACCGGATTCTTTTTTGCTCTTGTGGAAGGCCCCGCCATGATGTCAAACCTTAGGGTTTAGGGTTTCGATACAATTTCGGCCGAACAGGAAAAAACACAGAGAAGATACTAATACTATTTTTTTGAGATATTTCTAAAAATGTAAAGAACTTGAAAATTTTCCACAATTTGCACCCTAGGGAGTGATTTTATGAAAAACCCTAAATTTGTAATAACTTTTGCAAAATAAATCAAAAAATTCTAAAATTTTTAGGGAACCTTACTTGAAATGTTTCACAACTCTGGTAAAAATATCTCCCACCAATTCTCTCTGGTTTGCAATATGTGGTGGAAACAAAAAATTAGGGTTTTTGCCCTAATTTTGGCCCAGATCGCAACTCTGATACCACTTGTAATGAAATTACTTGTATAATTCAGATTAAGAGCAACAATAGAACACCAAATAACACAATATTTCAGAATAATGATCTCAATATGCAATTATAATAGCTTCGCCACTTCGAGGGGCAACCTCCAAACCATATAATAAGACTCAAATGCTCAAATGATAATGAAATACTACCTATAATCCCCTATATATACTATTCATATGCTATAGCCATCACCAAGGCCGACCTATTAAGCATGAGAAAGTATAAATTATATATTAAAATGATATGGTAAGCCACAAGTCAGCTATTCATATCCTAATACAAGTAATAGGTTAAGGGCGTAGCATACACTGGAAAAGCAGCATACAATGTTAATGGTGCAACTGCTCATTCTATTTTCCAGTTACCTTACCAAATGTCAAAGATGTTGCCATTAAATGTAAATACTCTAGATACAATGAGCAAATGCTATAGTGAGTTACAAATACTACTAATTGATGAAGTATCATTAATTGGAAGTCGCATGTTATTTAACATAGACAAACGTCTACATGAATTTATGCATAAGCCAACCAAACCCTTTGGAAATGTAAACACTATTTTCTGTGGGGACTTATACCAAGCCCAACCGATTCTAGATTCATGGTTATTCAAAAACCAATCATGCACAATGAAACAATACAATATACATTTTGGCAAGACTATGTCAAATGCTTTCAATTGGACCATGTAATGCGGCAACAAAATTGCATGTTCATATCAATCCTTAACCGTATTAGGACTTGCACACAAACAAATGCAAATATTCAATACTTAAACCACCACTGCTATAGACCCCCGCCACTAGATCCAAGTTTCCCATACTTATTCCAAAAAAACATCGATGTTGACCGCCACAACAAGAACATGCTTATGCTTCTTGCCAGGAGAAATGTGCACACTAAATGCAATTGACTACATAGAAGCTAACCTCATTGACAATGACTTAGTAACTACCAAAAAACTAGTGCTACCAAAAACTATAACGCTAAAACAAGACATTCGAATAGAATTGATTGGTGGCAACTACAACATAAACGATGGCTTAGTGAATGGCACAGATGGAATATTCAAAGCTTTTACAACTGGAACACCAAGTTTAATTTGGATAGAATTTAGCAATATTGACATTGGTAAATGCAAACGTACCAAAATGAAAACCATGTACACAGGAAAAATTAGTAAACACTTCACTCCTATAACAAGAATTGTAAAACAAATACGAATTAGCAAACAAACTATTACCCGCCATCAATTCCCATACAAATAGCATGTGCTAGAACCATACATAGAGCCCAAGGCCTGACAATGAATGCATTGGATTTTGACCCTCACAAAGTAAATTTCCATGGCCTTGTATACATAGCACTTTCGCGTGTAAAAAATATTGAATCATTGTATCTTATACATAAACTACAACAAACCAACTTCGTATTTTCCACTGACGTAGAAACTGAAATGCATAGGCTTGTACATTCTTCAAAATGGGCACCATTATACAATTTCACACAAGCAAGCCCCAAACACTTGCGCATTTTCTCACTCAATACCAGAAGTTTAGCACTACACATTCAACACATAACACATGATTTTGCAATAATGCAATCAAGACATATTCATTTACAAGAAACACAAACCGCCAAAATGCCAACCGATACAACTCTCTTGCAAATATTCAACGTTGTTCCTATCATGAATATCCATGGGCTTCTTACGTGCTGCAATAAAAACTCAATGGACACAACATTAAAACATTTAGTACACCCCACATTGAAAGTACTACAATTGATATTTGCTATTTGAATACGCATATACGAATAGCAAACATATATTTGAAGCCATTAAGCCCACTAATAAACATTACAAGATTCTTAGAAGTCATCACCTCTACTTTACCAATGGATATGCAACTCATAATAGTTGGTGACTTCAACATTGACATGTCAAAGGCCAAAACCAAACAAGCCCAACTTTGCAATGAAATGCAAAGCAACAAAACCTCTTCCTTGTACCAACCATTGCAACAACCGATAACAACACACAAATAGACCAATGTTGGATGAATATGAATATTACAAAAATCACCACTGAAATTAGCCATGCATATTGGACCGACCATAACGCACTTTTAATTTCATTCCCAATTTTGTAACAAAGCAAAATACATACTACAAAAGCAATTGCAAATACAAAATACACGTCAAAATGCATTGAAAAAGGTATTTGTTACTTGCACTTGTACTATGTATACAACTGAAACCATAGCCTATTTTTCATAGCTGCTACTTATTATGAAACTTTTGTCATTGCAGACACCATGTCAGATGCAACTTCAACTACCCAGGTGATCTCCCATCACAACAACCACCAAAGAGGTATGTTGTTTACAAATTTCATTCTCTATTGACATTATTGCTATCCACTCCTAATTGATTTCCTTCCTCTAATAATGTGCAGGCCAAGGAATGAAATCCCAACACTAATATCTATTGACGATATAAATAACTACAAATTTGGAGAAATTTTTGAGGGCGAGATCATGGCTGCGTATAAAACAGTCCTCGACAAACAACAAGGAAAAGAACTATCTGCGAGTGGACCTCATGGATAAAAAAGGCGAGCTGACAATAACTGTCAACATTATGGCACCTTTCATTAAAACCCATGAACATAGAATAATCCCTGCAAAAATCCATCCGCATAACAAACTTTACCATAGCTCCAAAAAGTGACTATGACCACTGTGATTGTGACTTCATATTGCTAATCACTGAAACCACAACCATAGAATCTATTGATTCTATTTGCCCTCAGCATATGTTTATCCCAAATTCAAGCATCCATTAGCTACTGTCCACTACTGACCATTATGCAACTGCAACCATAGCTGCCATTTGTACATCATGCCAAAAATAGGAAACCAATTCATCATTGACATTACAGATGGTAACTCACCCAATGACAAAGCTCGTGTAAGCCTCACACTCTCTATAACAATTATTTAATACCATTCTCATTACAAAATAAATCAATGTTATTTCACTTAATGGATGGCAGGTATATATTTTCCAAACACTTGCAGCAGAATTCCATATGATTGAAAATAAAATCCGAAGGAAAGAACCAGCAATATACCTTTTCAAAAACCTGGCAAAGTGGAGTGAAAGCATAGACAAGAGCTTGCGGAGCACCCAATCCACCTTTGTGACCACTGTAAAAGCAAAAAGATCTCTGGAACGCCTACAACTACTGGATACAACAATGAAGGTACTGATAGCAAAGCCATTCTTAAATCAGCCTTATACTTTTCAAATGCTTTAACGCTTGCAAAACTTACAAGCAATTTACTATAAGTCTGTTTTCAATTACCTGTCCCAGTTACTTACCTCACTTGCTACTGCTAATGTAATTTTACTTCAAGTTACAATCAATAGTATACTCATTCATGCCTACACATGCACATTTTCGTCACATTTTTGCACTCAACTGCATTTGATTGGTTACTATTTTCATGCCAACCCCTCACCCATCTTCTAATCTGCCAGTTGGATATAAACCATCCTTGGTTGGAAATGAACTTGTTTTTAGCCTGCTCTATATACCTAATCTTCTTGAACTTGTTCAGTTCTCATTTTCAAACTACTACTCCTAAAAGTTGTTTTATGCATCCTCCTACTAGTATGCTTACTCCAGCAAATTCTTTTACTATTATGCTCCACACATTTTGAGTTTGCACAATTGTTGTAGATGAAGATTAAGTCTTTTCTCCTCTAGTTTGGAATATGCCATTCAGTTGTCTTCAGAACTCTTACAATTGAACAATTCCTCAGGTTGTTGGTAACATTGACCATCCTCTGCACCATTCCTTAACAGTTGCCTGTATATGTTTTGTTCCATCAGTTTGTTGCCCAATGATTGGGTTGATACTTTCCTAGAATTATGTTATTTTGGTCAAAATAATAACCAACTGTGTTTGTTCATTAGGATTTGTCTTGATAGCTCTGTGGTTTTTGAATTTTTGTTACGATTAGCACCAACTCAAAAATATCCTCATCACCACAAGTGTAGTTTGTTGCTTACTCATTCTTGTTTGTAGTTTGGATTACACCAAATAGTGTACGATTAGTATGTCTCTTCGTGCTACTGTTGTGATCAAAACACTTGAATTTGTGTTTATCTACGGATTTCTCAGCTTTTCTACAACACATTTCATCCTTGTTTTTTAAAGAAATCCACTCTATCTCTTATGTACTTCAAATCCAATCCATCTGCAGTTGCCCATGACTTTTCTTAATCATTTCAGTCAAAATTAAGACACGTTGTTTCCGGTTGGTACATTTTGTCACGTTACCTTACAAAGTCTCCAATCACAACACCCACATAAGTAACTCTCTTTATTGTAGAATTTTTATAATAAATCACTTAATCCTTAATGACAATCTTGTGCTAAGCATAAATATAAATTAATTCTGCTCTTCATGGTCAGGTAATGAAAGTCAGTCGGTGGGAAGTAGGAACAGATATTCACTCAGCTTTGAAAATAGTAAATGCCTGGAAGTATGTGCAGTCGATAAATCTTCAAGCTTGCGTGAATATTGAATGGACTTGTCATTAATAGTCTTCGCATGCCTGCATTGTAGTATGTAGAGGTTTAGTCAATTCTTCATTCCCACAAACTCTTGCATTGCATATGTTTCTATGCTTTGCTAAAGCCTCTAACATGTACAAGGGCTAATGTTGGAGTTACTGCGGCACTTAACTGTCTGGCCATTTTTATGAACATGCCTTCCTAACTGATTACCCACCATCCTTTTCCTATTACGAATGTCAAGTCTGTTGCATTGGTCAACTAGTTACCTTCAAAAATGACTAAAAATCATTTTAAATTCACCGCTCTACCTCCTCAGCAATGGTCTTGTATGATAGCCTGAGGAGTTTTAATTAAATTTGATCTTAAGAATCCATTTCCACATTTTCTCAATTGATAGATGTAATTTCCAGTAACACAGTTAGTTGACTATGGAATAAAGAAACCAGAAAGATGGAAACCATAACCATGTGCAATAAAACCCAAATCAAAGCTTAATAACCTGCAGTACGTGCGTATACATATACAATGAAAATAAAAATTTAAATTCTTTGTATCCTAGCAAGTTTCCAGCCCACCAAACAAATTTGTGCATGAAAACCCAAATTAAAAATCCATATGCAGTAGTTATATACATATGTATGTCAATGTATACGTATACTGAAATTAGAAGTGTATTAATTCCAAAGAAACCTTACACCAAAATCTATTTTTTCTGTTGCACAGGTTGAAGGAACATTGACCGTCGCAAAGGCCTATTCTAGTCCATTTGAACCAATTTGTAAAAAATGCAACTTGACTATTGACCGTCTACCACCATTGCATGCAGACATAGCATATTGCAGTAACTGCGAACAGGAATGCCCATATGCATATTACCACCATCTTCTATGCACCATTAAAAGCACAGACAAAACATCCATCCAATGCATAGCTAAAAACAAGCTTCTAACTTAATTGATACCTTCTCTTACTACTACAACATATCCGCAATACATAGAAGACAAAGAAGTTGTTATAGAATAGCTATCACACTTTACATTGCATGGCATCTTTACAATAGACAAAAATAATATCATCAGACAAATGACAACTACTCCAGACGAAAGTATGTTTCCTTCACCTACTTTTCAATTCTCAGCAATATTGCGAAAACTATATGCTCTACTCATACTAATACTCACTTTCATTTCTGCAGGCATTCCATCCCAATTTCAGTCACAGGAAAGCAGCTACGCATCTTCAAGCCATACACTATCAGCACCATCATTTTAAGGTAAATCACTTTCCCCATCCACACATATGTTTCAGATATTTCATTTGAAATACAAATGAAAAACAATTTGTAATACTACTCCATATTTCTTTTGTAGATCTAAAACTGGAGCTCCACTTCCTACACCGCAACATTTTTGAAAATCCAATTTGTAATAGCATAAATTGTTACTTCTCATCATTTTCTATCATCATAGTTTAATACAGACAACAATAAGCTTTATTTTGTAATTATTCAAGGCTAATGTTCAATAGTTACACATCATTAAAAACATTCACTTTCAACATTGCTTCTGCAATGCTCTTCACACCAACATAGGAGGCATTTTCCAAATGCTTCTAATTCCAAATCTATTTAAATTCTGTATTCGCTTCCAATGCCAAGGTTTAGCAATAACTTCCTCATTCTTGTTTCAGCCTATTTTTTAAAAGCATGATCTTGCATTCTGTTTTCCAATTCAATTCATACTTCCACAACTCAAACTGCATTAATTGCTTTTGGCATGGAATTGTTTATTGCCAATGTGGCTTTAGACAGAAACCTATTGATATAACAATAAAATTGTAAATGACCAACATTAGTTGCAATTTACCCCCTGTTATTTTTGCTACTCCCATGGCGGCAAGTACTCTAGCCTATGCAACGCCGCACTTATTTTGTTTCTTATGTAAAAATAATATATATAATAAAATTTGGAGGAAATAAAAGCTATTACATATTTAATTTGAGTGAAAGTGATATAGTTGAAGATAGGATGACATTCGGCTTTTGTTTTTTCTTTTAATTGGAACTCATCCATAGATTATATTGACAAAATAATAAGACTTGTAATAAACTACAAAAAGTTGTTGATAAGTATGCACGGCCTAAAAATAAGAAATGACCTGGAATACACTCATGGAACATTACAAAATGTGGCTATCAAAGTTAATAATAGAGGAAGTTAAGTATAGGTGGCAATTTAACATTGGAGGAGGTGGTGAATTGTCTTTGGCTGGCCCTAAACAAGACACATCAAAAGGAGAATGGACACAACCCACCTCTCCCCATCTTGACCCTAAGAGTCACCAATAGGAGTTAGGAAACAATGAATCCGCACCTAAGTGATAAAGAAACAACTTGCACATTATCTCGTATTGAAGAAGACCAAGAGGGCTCATGGTTGACTTGCCCCACACAAAGGTGACAAGCTCCATTGGCCTCATCAAGGAAGATTGGAAGAGAAGCGACTCCAAGAACAATTGCTTCCCCTTTTTTCATTTTTAAGGTGTTGGTAAGCATAACATAAAAATGAATATCAATTTAGATTTTATACATTTAGTCTTGATAATTAAAATATTAATATAGATAATTGAAATATATTTATTTTAAAATATCTAGAGATATTAGTTTCAAAGATTTTATTTTGGATTCTTAGTATATTACAATTAATAATAATAATACAATTTTTATTGAATGGTGACAAATGTTGTCAATCTATTTCAGAGGGAAAATGCGCTTTAAACTCAACCTATTAATGATGGTCGAATGGATGTCGAACTTAAGATCATAATACTATGATTTTTGAGAAAAAGAAAAACCTCTTAGTGACACTTAAAAATACAACAAATTTAATTTTGAAATAAAAATAAATATCCACAAATATTATAATCCACCACCCGAGAATACCATTGTAGAAGACCTCTCAACTAATAAAAAATCAATGTATTTTACCTTTTTGTGATCATATGGATATCAAGACTTTAATATCACAATTTAACATCAAATGTTTAATGACATTAAAATTCATATATCTCACACATTAATCGTTATTGTTGTATAAAAATAGAAAGGGATTTTTAATCAGCGGATGAAGATGAACAAAAACCTTGTCACTTCTCCATTTCATTTTTGATGTGTAGTGCACAAAATTGGGCACTAGCTTACATAGATTGTCATCATCTATGTCCATGCTTCAAAGGAAACATATAGTGGCTATAAAAATATGAGTAAGCATACAAATAAACTAGTGATCACCTTGACCAGAAACTATGGGTAAGGGATGTCCACACCTTTGTCAAAGTCACTCGGGACATGATCTTGGCCTCAACTATTTTGACTCTCCATGTTGGGTGTCCGGATAGGCCTTGCACTCAACAAGACTTGATCCCTAGTGGGCTCATTGAAAGCCATACATCAACACTAATAGACCAAGGGCCTTTCAACTCTCCATTTCATTTTCCCTCAAGATTCTTCTCTATTTTCTCTCCTCCTAATGCTTCCAAATCTCAAATTTCTACTTTACCATTTAATGTTTTCTACAAGATGTTCTGATGGGAGTTTTTCTACCTTCCTTAATAAAGGCCTCCTTGTAATTGTAGCTTCAAATTAATGGAGGATGGCTTCCCATTGCCTTATAACTACTCACAACTACCTTTAACCAAATTAGGTAAATAGAAATCCTCATAGAATTTGGCCAACATAATCTTAAAGTTATTAGAACATTTCTTTATGTAATTAGGTTTGAATTCGGTATTTATATTTGTGTTCAATTATAGTTTGTTTGTAATGTAAAACTATTCTCCACGTTTATATTTTAGTAAAACCTTCTTAACTTGTACACAACCTTTGGGTGAGCCTATATTCCTTGTGGATTTTCAAATCTTTTTAATTTCATCGGATAAATTTAATTTTGTAATGCATATTTCATTCATTTATTCTAAATTTAATATCTCTAAATCAACATCAATATTATCTACATATTAGATATTTTATTCCATTTAAAGTTATTGGATCTAAAACCCTAATAATAAGATAAAGTGCTAGGATAAATTATAACCTAGTTTATTTTATAGAAATTCTTTTAATTAATATTAAATTTTGGAAAAATCAAATGGATGTTTTATATGATGTTTATTTTTTCTCATTAAATTATGGGTTTTCTTTGTAATGATAAAAAAATGTTATTGTTATGAATGATTCTAGAGTTGTTGTTTATTGTGATGGCGGTAAATTGAAATAAATTACTTCAGAAGCTCAAGAAAGGTTTTAAGGCCTTACAAACCGTAGAAAAGATATTTTGAAATACTATGAAATGGTTGTGTTTTCTATCTTCTATGTACAATTGTCTATATCATATACTCTATATCCAAGTCAATTTTATATTTTACGCCACCTACAACCACCTTTTATATGATCAATATTGGATAAATTTTATTATTTTGAGTCAAGCAATGAACAAGACATATCATTTACTTAAAAAGAGGGGAATTCAATTAGATTAGTTCATAAATATCAATATAATAAATAGGGGAAAAATCTAGGTTACAAGTTCACCTTTGCCTTTATTACCAATGTAGGGGGCATGATTAGTATGGTTTTTAGCCTAGTTGTTATCAACCTAGGTTTTTTTAAGGATATTAACCCATCCTATGTTGGCACTTTCAATCAAGATTTCACTTGAAAGTCTCATCCAAAGAACATGTTGGCGAAATAATTTGTCGTTAGAACAAATTAGTTGATTTTCACCAACACTCGGCACTAAGTCCCTCTATTTGGAAAAGGGGAGGCTCTCTTTGTGTATGTGAACAAAATAACTGCGGTTGGAAAATAGGTCGAGGATACAACAAGAACACTCCACTTGCACCTACAAAAATTCTTGCGGCTCATGCGAGGAAGAATTTCTGAGGAAGGTGAGATTGGGAGTGAAAAATTAAGAGAAGGGGTTAATATTGCAAGAAATCAAATTATTAAAATTATTAACCAAATTTTATCAACACATAATTGGAAAGAAAAACAACTTAGCTAATTATGATAAGACAAAATGAACCATGAACATAAAATTTCATTCATTCATTCATTAAAAGTTTTTACACTCTTCTTGGTCATGCAAGATTGACATGTTCACAAAGTTGCAAATGAGAGAGAGGAAACATATGAAAGGGAAATAGAAGAAGTGTTATCTTTGCTTGTTCTTTGTAGCTATCTACTCATGAACTCATAAAATTGACAACCCCTTGAAATGAGGAAGTCATTACAATATATAGTTTTCAAAAATGACCCTTCACCTACCCCCTACATGAATTTTCACTTAAATTTTATGACTTGCGACTCTTGGTATTCCTATAAAATAAATCAAGTCCCCTTTTTATTAATTAAGGGAAATTTATTACAATTTTCAACTATATTCACATTTTAATGAATAAGACAAAAAGTGAAAAGTAAACCCCCAACGAAGAAATAGAACATGAAAGAAAGGAAGAAGGGGAGGAAAAGAGACAAATGAGAAAAGATAAATACTCGAGATGAGGATGATGCCCTTACCACTATTGATTCACTTTCTAATGGAATTTTGGAGAGTACCATGGGAAGATCTCGATCCCTTTGAAATCCTTACTGTATCGGGCCGCCATATATGCAACCTTCTCATCCCGAGGAATGTGTACAAATGCTTGAGCCAATTCTTAGAGACAACATTGGTGTTTATACATGTTATAAACCATGATTGATGCCCCTTTGCGGTGTTTGAGATGGAAACTCTTATCTCAAAAAGAGACTCCAGTGTGTCCTCATTGAAAGAAAATGGATCTCGACCTCTTTCTTGACAAGTTCTTCAAATGGTTTTAGTAGGTCATCCACTAAGGTTTCATCAATCACGGGTACTTTAAGTATTTGTAATTATTCATTGACATCGTCTTGCATATTTGAAGTACATTCCTCGTCACGAGTCTAATCCATCAAGAGTAGGATTTAGAATTTTGTAACGTGACAAGAGTTCTTGCCCAAACTTGAGATAAGTCTTCAGATGTGGAATTGAATACCTTCCTTCTCACTAGTATGGAAGAATTAACTTTTAATTAAGAAAAATATTGACAAATGAATAAAATACCTAATCTAAATATGTAACAACGTTGTAAATTAAATATGCAATGAAGTACATAATTGACCCAAGAAAATTAAGATAGAAAGTATGAAACCCTAGTTGCAAAGAGGAGATAAAAAGACTTAGCTGATTCATAATAATCCTCGACTATGCCGGGGTGAAAAATTGATGAACAAAGAGGAAGAAGCATCACAGAGCCTTCGAAAATTATGTGACTGCAATATTTTCCTATCTTGGGGCACCTAGAGTGGGTCAGAGTGGCTATGGGCACCACATACACCTTTCTAGGCACTGTGATCTTGCTCAAATGCTCGAAAACCTCCTTCGCAGGGTCATAAGATTTTTGTTATCCTTCTCTTATTGTTGCTAGTATGTCACACAATGATTTTCGATGTCGCCGATAACCTATGATAAAAATGACTTGCAAAACCCTCAAAAGCACATCAAATCCCAAAAAGAAAATAATGTAAATGAGGGGTCAAACTGTCCTCAATTTGTTAAACGATTGATATTACGAATGAGCGTTGCTTACTACATTTCAAACCCAATGTAGTTTTAGGTGTGTGTGTAAAGAATTGTACTCTAGGTGACTCTTTTGTGTGTTGCACTTGATAGCAAGCAAGTAGCTAGATGTAGAAAATGTAGATAGATGTGTGCATGAAAGGCGAAATTTCCCACCTATGAAGTGTATGCGTAAGAGTATAGTCCCTTGCCCTTGTATGGATGCTAGATGGATGTTTGAATGCTCTTTGTAATGGCCTTTAGATGCAACCTTAGGTGGTGATAGCTAATGCTTAGTGCTTGGTCCCTTATTATGATCACATAACTTTATATTTATATGATTCCCTTGCTTGAATTTTATAATTAACCCCGAAAAGGTTAACTACCAAAAATATAAGATGCCCAAATGGATAGAAAGGACCTAAAAGATGTGAACAAAGTACAAAGAGGTCAAGGGCGCCCAGAGGGGATAGGGGCACTTGGCGCGGCATCCTAGGCTGGGTGTTGGTGTCAGGGATGAGAAATGTCGGGATATGAAAAGATAGGACTGGGCTAAAAAAAAGTGTAAGACAAAAAGTGGCAATATAAAAAAGGAAAATATGGTCAAAGACATGGGTTAATTAGTATTTTTCTTACTTAGGAATCATATGAATAATAGTATGTAATTAGGACTAGATAAATACCTAAAGTACGTGATTTAGTTTCTACATTTGCCCCCACTTTATGTTGTTGAGTGAATTCTCGATAACATAAAGTAGATAAGAGATGTGTACTTAATAACCATGTAGATTGATGACGAAAGTGTGCCGAGAGACAAGAGAAAGTGTGGAATGATAAAAAAATGTGAAGCATGGAAACTAGAGAGGAGAATGTGCAAAAAGTGATGATGATGATGACCCTAGGGTGAAAATGCATGTTTAGATGGTGTCATTGTACCTATTGTTGATGTTGATGTTGATGTGATTGATGTTGTTGATGTGTTGTGTGATGATGTGACTATTGCTTCCCATAAGGATGGACCTACAAAAGAGAATAATGAACAAATATTCAAATACACATGTATATGAGTAAAAAGTATGTAAAATGTGAAAAAAGGAACATGTGCACTTGATTTGTGATGAGGCAAAGAGATAGAAAGGATCATGTAGATGATGTAGAAGAATGAGTTTTTTGGTGATCTCACACTAGCTACGTTGAATGTGATTTTTTTGGCGATCTCACGCCAAGAACTAGAAGAAGTGTAGGGAGAAAATTCTGGTGTCATCCTCTAACCTTTAATTTCTTCCTAAATATGGAACACCATTGCAGATGGTGTGTAAAAATATGATCCGGTTTGACCAATTCCAACCAATTACGAAAGAAGAAAATGTTGTGTACTGCATGTATGTTGAGTGCTAAGGACAATGTGCCTTATAAAAGTCATTGTGTAAAGTGTTGTAGATTATAGTGAATTAAAAGATGTTGTGTAAGCGCCTCTTAGTCATAAGTGTCCAAGAAGGTTGTGGGGCACCGGTGTGCTTCTTATGGGTATAGGCACTAGTGATTATGCTATGCTAAGGACCCGAGCTAGGATATGAGCCTTGTTTGAGACCGATGACCGTGTTGTACTAGTCTTGAACTATGCTTATGATGATTGTGAACTATTGTATGGGGTGATTAATTCACCCAAATGATGCCCCCTTGTTTGGGGTACATGCGACATCATTGAGGAGTATGTGCCCCAAAGGAGGACCGACTATTGTGTTGAAATTGTGCCTGTAGGGGAGGGAGTGTGCTTGGTAGAAATAAAGGAACATGTAAATAAATTGGCTAGGAGACAAGTGTTAGTAGAAACAATACAAACACACATATAAGATGTAAGCTAGTAGGCAAGACAAGCAAACAATGTGTAAGCTAAAATGTAAGAAGAAAATTTAGACCATGAAAAGTGGGTTTCAAACATGGGACATCACTCACAATGTTATAAGACAATCAAGGTCATAGTGGATGCAAGCAATTATATAACAAGCAAGATATAGGCAAAGCCCATAGACAATGAAAAAAATGAGATAAGAGCAAGCAATGTAATGAGACATCCATGGAAGCAAATATACCTGCAAGAAAAATATTGAACATGAAGCACCCGTTAGCATGTTAGAAAGATACAAAGTATGTCAAGGCATTTATAATTTGATATAGTATTGTGCTATGAAAAATAAAACAATAGAACTCTGTAATATACGAACGTGGATGCCCCCAAGAGCCATTGTGGACTGGTAAGAGGTCTTGAGCCAAGCATCCATGTTGAGTTTATCGATCTTTAAAATTTGTGATCACAACTAAAAAGAAAGCGAGTGTGCATGTGTATATGGAAAAAGATAATGACATACAAGATATCTATATAACATGTGTAATAAAGTGTACATGTAACAAGTAAATGTAAACAAGACTAAATGCAACCAAGATATGTAGTATGTTGTGGATGAGATGGAATGGAATGTAGAGTGAGTGTGATAGGATCCACGTGCCCCCCAGTGAGCATGAATGTGTATGTATGAGATGAGGTTCATTTATACATGTGCCCTCGGTAATCAAGAATGAACCATAGAACAAGATTTCGTCATCAAGAAATGGTTTGAATTGTGTATAATAGAAAGATATCATCATCAAAGCCCAATGTGTAGAGTGTAAGTGCGTAAGTGAGTGAGTGAACGTGTGAGTGTGGTGAAGTTCATTTTAGATGTAGACCCTCAACAATCAAGTATGGACCATGGAACTAAAGTGCATCATAGGGTAATTACCACAACTTATAGAAGTAGATGCCAAAAGATGTGTCATGAATGCGTAGATTAGATGAATGTGTGAAATGTGAAATGTGTAGTGTGTAATGTGTACCACGTCGTGTGTAATGTGTTATGTGTAGTGTGTGAGGTTCATGTATATAAGATTCCTTCAACAGTCAATTGTGAACCAAAGCATGAGAATACATCATCAAGTAATGATGATACAAATGTATCAAGTGGTTTGTAATGATGCATAGGATATATTAGAAATTTAAGCGTGGAGTACCAAGTGCATGAGATGATATAAAAAATTTGATAGAAATGCAAGGGGAAAGAAGCTATGATGCCCCCAAGTATGTAAGTGATGGAGATCTAGTTGATGATGCTAAGTGGATCAATGTAAGGAGTAGTTTCCTTGACAAAAGTGATTAGGCCTTGGAAGTGGTGACTACTTAGGAGCCTCGAGCAGTGGAAGTCGAAAGAGGCCAACTAGAGTTGTGTGTCTTGCATAGCGAGTGGTTGCTTGTTTGGTAATGTTGTAGAAGACTTGATAGGAGAAGAAGGCGGATTGATTTTGAGAGGTGGTTGCTTAGTTTGACTTGATGATGCCGCAAATGACTTGATTTTGAGAGGCGGATGCTTGGGCGAGCTTAACTTTCCGTAGAAGGAACATGAGAAGTGATGGCATGATGTTCATTAGACATAGAAGGAGAAAATTTAGGAATCCATTTGGATGTAGCATTTTTATATGGGCATGTAACAAAATGTTGTGCAGTAAATGAGAGAAAACCTTAACACTCAAAATGCTTGATTATTTGTTGTAAAGTGTAACATTCATTGTCATTATGTCCATTGATCCGATGATAGTTGCAATATGGACAACCTTGATATTTTATAATTCGGTAAGGATGATATCCTTGAGTAGATGGTAAAGTAATCAATTGATGACTAAGGAGCTCAGTAAGAATGTCATGTTTCTTAGTATTGCAATCAAAGGTGAGAGGCTTTGGTAATGGTATGACTTGAGGCTCACCGAGTATGAGCACATGTAGAAGAAAAATGAGAAGAAGAACTATCATGAGCATGAGAAGCATCTTTAAGATGTTAGATTTTAGATTTAAGAGATGCGATCATGGATTCCATAACCTGAAATTTTTCATAAAATAAAGAATACAAATATTGAATTGACTCCAATATGGGTTGATTGGATGGAGGATCACAAAGGCTAGGGTCGTTAAATAGACGATCAAAAATAGAACTTATTTCATGTTGATCCGAAGGACATTTTAAGACATTGGGATTTCCCTAAATCTCCTAAACTACTTGACAGAGTGGAAGAGCATTCAAATGCGAGCTTTCCTTTGGTACTTGGAATGTAAAAATAGACTTTGTATGCTCAAGTTATGGCTGGTCAAATTTTGATCACGATTGGACTCGGTAGAGTCAATTAGCCAACACAACAGGGACACATGGAAAAAGCAGAGTATAAGCGAAGGAGAAAAAATATTGGTTTTGTGATGTTAGTCTTCGACACTCATATTCGGATGGGTGGACCCCACTTTTTCTTGGCTAGGGCCCTCGGCCAGGTTTGGCACACTCTTTTCATAGAGGGGTGCCTTTGTCACCGCATTGTTATTTCACCACGTGGTGGGTCCTCAAGCCACCACGTGCCCCGCCACCACATTTCATACCAAGCAACCTCGGTTGGGTGAGCTCTTTATCTCCTTGGTGAGTAACTATCTTGCGGAGACAAGTTTTATGCACTCAATGATCTCAATCTTACGTTGGCAAGCTCATTATTGGTTTGGCGGGCTCATTATTTAGTTTAAGTCGATGAACTCCATACATGGTTCTAACTAATATCTCCACCACCCCACATGTCCACGTGGCCCCTTATAACTTGGGGTTATATAAACTACACTTCCCATATTCATATTACTTGGTGGACTTCTATGGTGCGACCCACGTGGCACCCTCCCAAATACCACCACTCAAACATTTATGGGGTCACAAAAGGTAGATTACATGGCCCAAGCCACAAACAACGTGGACCGCCTACCACATATAAACAACATTGCCACCTATGTGCGATGTATGTGGGATTTAAATCCCTTAGTAAATGTAAAGCGGTAGATGGGTGTTGGGATGGTTTAAACCCCTAACCACCCATATAAAAAATTTACTCCCATCACCTTAACATTAAGGCTCATTGTGTATAAAAATGAGCTCGAGGGTATTTGAGACACAAGTTTGCACACGAGCTCACATTGCGATCAAGGCCTATTATAGGCACTTTTATAAATGCTCATTTTAAGGAACTTGGGAGTTTTACAGTAACTCGGCGTCAATTGGAAAATGTCTGAAACCACGAGACGCTCTAGTAGACTGTTACTTTTCCATTTTAGCTTTCCATTCGGGAGTTATAGAGGGAGGCCCGATCATTATATGTGTATAAGCCATGTGCTTAAGAGGCATCCTGTGGAAATCATCATTTTAGGAGAAGTTAGAGGAAGAATCGGTCTTCGGTGTAAATTGGAGAAATGCTCGAATTTTGATACTCTCTTGATGGTGGTATTGTTTTCATGATTTCAAGGTTTTATGATGTCATTTTACCCTACGAAGTCATTTGAGCACTTGGATTTCATATGGATCCTTCGTCAGCGTGCACCTCGTTGAAGGAAGATTTTTGGAGATATGGTCTTTTATATTGGTCATTATAAGCTGAAATATTCGCATGCATAGAGGAATATTCGGGTCGTGCAATAGAGTATATTACTTGGTGGATATAGAGGAGATCAATTGTCTTCATCTTTTCCAGTTCGGATTCACTACAAATCAATCGGCCCTTGATCACATTGTTTTTCCAGTTTATAGTCATTGTGATTCAATTTGGATATGTGATCCTCTTCTATATATTTCTTGATTCATTAAGAATCAAGCTGGATCTATGGTCATTTTATTATACGGTTCATATTCATATTGAATCAACTGGGTATGTGATCACCTTTATGTTCGGAGTTTGGAGCCACATGGTCAACAAGGGCATTGATCTTCTCGCATTTATTCATCTCAATTCTTCACTCTGCGTAGAGGTTGTTTGTGACCATGTAATAAAGTGGTAGTTGTTCGTGGAGAAGATTGTTTGTACTTCAGGAGGATTAATTCAAAGTCCATTAGAATAAACTATTATTTGTTCTTCTAAAAGCTAGTTCAAAGTGCTTGTGGAGTCAATTTGGTAACATTTGGTTCATTGTTGCACATTCATAGATTCATTGTAAATTATATCTGTTTGCAATCAAAAGTGTAATGAGTCACTCAAAATTTGAACCCGGAGACGTAGGCATTTTCGAACTCCATTATCAACTTGTTTGCAGTGTGTGGATGTTTTCTTTCCATTGTGTTCCCCGTCGAGTTCTAACGGTGGTGGTTAGGAGATGCAGAGCCAATTAAGTCAATTGTTGTAATCTATTTTTCTATTCTACCATGCAATTTCTTCTAAAAATGTCTAAAGTTTAGTGTGTTATTCTTCTATTTTCATCGTTAAATTTCTCTATGGTTCACATTTTTCTTCTACGTGGGGTTTGCTAAACAAAAACTAAGTTTTTGGCCTAAAAGTAGTTATAAGAGTGTCTTTTGTGCATAAGCACCCCTCCTTCTATGTGCACTAATGTTAGGCTATTAGCATGGGTGCCTGCGCACTCATGCATAGTCAAAAATAATAAAAAATTAATAAAGTGGCTCAACACAGTGCTTAGGCACCCATGGTGCAAACAAAAATGTCAAAAAAATGCAAAACTAGCTCAACACATGCGCCCATGTTGCCCACCATAAGCCAAAAAAAACCAAATTGGCTCAAAGACATGCACCTGGGTGCCCATGCTAGCTCACTACATACAAAAATCACTAAACTAGCTCACCACAGGCGCCTAGGCACCCATGTTGGCCAACTAAATTACAAAAATGTCGGCACCCATGTTTGCCAACCAAACTCAAGAAAATGCAAAATTAGCTCAGCACAGGCACCCATGCTAGCCAACCAAAGTCAACAAAATCACTAAAATGGCTCAACACAGTGCCCAGGCACCCATGGTGGCCAACTAACATGCCAAAATGCCAACTAGCTCAAAGCATAGCACCTGGGCGCCCATGCGTAAGCAAAAAAACCAAAAATAGCACAAAGGGGCTTAACATAGGCGCTCAGACACCCATGATGGCCAACAAAACTATAAAAATCACAAAGGGCTCAAAGATAGGCACCTGAGGCACCCATGTTGGCCAATAAAAATTAAAAAACCAATAAGAGGCACAACACATGCGCCCATGCACGCCCCATGATGGGCAACAAAAATAAAAAAAGGGCTCAACATAAGCGCCCTCTTTGCCAACTAAACTAAAAATCAAAAAATGGCTCAAGATGGCGCCATCTTGGTGATGAGGCCAAAATATGTCTTATTATATCACCAAATAACACTCTTATTCTCTCTCTTAAAATCAAGCTTTCAAGTGAATTTAGATGTAGTTTTAATAACATATAGCATATTTAAGGTAGAATATAGGATTTATCTTATCATCTCTTTAGAAATCTATTTGTAGTCTAATTGTTGTTATTTCTTGATATTTCTTCTAAGTTGGAATGGGATAGTGTGTAGAAAATAGGTCATAAGCAACTCTACTCCAAGTTCATAGATTGCAGCTATAGAAATTCTTCATGCGCTACGAAAAACACCTAGCTACGGAAATTCTTCACACAACTACCGAAATGTCCAGCTACGGAAATTCTTCACGAACTACGGAAATGCCCAAGTAGTGAAAGTATTTTGGTTTGTTCCAAAATAATGTAAAGGAGCACCAAACTATTCAGCCCACTCTTTTCTTCCACATCATCAACCAAGAATATAGATCCAAACATGTGGCAATCTAAAGTCATGCATGCATGTGGTGTTCAAGAAGAATTCAAAGTCATGGACTTAGCACTCCTCCATTTTCTCTCCATGTTTCAAGGATGAGAAAATAGTGGAATAGTATTAGGAATGTTGAATAAGTACTCTCCCACTTTGTGTTCCTAGATTAAAGGGATGAGTTGTAGAAATATTCTCCATGATAAGTGGACGGTTGTAGTCAAGTTTGTTTAGGATTTATTGCTTTGAATAAATCCACCCAAGAATAGGTAGTTAGTTCTTGGTGTGTTGACTAAGTAAATCAAGAATAAAAGAAGATCAGATTGTATTCCTCAAAAAGAGGAGTTGGTTGGATGCATGAATTATAAATGCAACCTTCCACACTCTTATGTGTAATCTTTTCCAATCAATGAAAAATTTGTTCTTTTCTCTCCAATATTCTAAAGTTTTGAATCAAGATCTTGGAAGCATGATTTAAATCCTCTTCCAAGGAATGAGTTGGCCACTCATTCCAAGGAAGATGGATATGTGTATTTGTGTTTTTGTATTGTAATAATTTATGTTTATGTTTATTCTTTTTTCTGTGATAATCATTTTGTTGTATTGTTTTTTCCTTGTATTGTAATCTTCATTTTCATTTAGTTTGTTGTGAACCTATAGGAGTTTTATTTGATTTATTTTCAATTCAGCAATTTACTTTATGCAAGTGTGTTTTCATTTCTACAAGTGTGATTTTGATTTCTACAAGTGTGCTTTTCCATTTCTGCAAGTGTGCTTTTTAATTTCTACAAGTTTGGATTGTGTTTGAAGGAGTTGTTTTCCAAATATCTCTTTCTCCTTTTACATACAACCATTGGACATCACTGGATTGACATTATTAATGAAGAGGATTGATGACCCTCATTAGTTGCACAAAATTTCACAAAAACCAATAAGTTGCTCAAAGACAAGCACACCAGGGCGTCAATGTTGGCAAAGAAAAATATATATTTCACAAACACACCTAACATAGGCCCCCTAGTTTTGCCCTAAATTTAACCTAAAAATGCATATTTTCCGTTAAAAATTAAAAAATTTGAACTGCCAGGGTAAAAGAGAGAATTGGGTACTTGTGGTCCATCCACTGGAAGTCTCAAGTAGTCCCTCATGAGGTCTGCATGGTGCCTTCGATTCACTACTCTCGTCATTTCCTCTCGTAGGTCAGAGCTCAATTCAGTAGTCAAATGATAAGCAAGTGTGGTAAAATGACTTGCCGCGGTGGCTTATATGCTCATTTCTACCTCCCATGAGTGTGTTTCTCGCTCCCAAAGTGCCTCGAGACTACCGTGTATCTTCTAAAATTCCTCTAACACTAGCCACGATGATTATTTTCATCATGTTTTTGCTACATTGGGGCATATTTTTGCTTCCGATGGCTTTTCTACTACCCGAGGCATTTTTCTTTTCCTTGCGGTCACTTTTAATGTTGTCTCACGACTTCGTTATTTCTTCTATAATATTTTCTTCTATAAAAATTAATAATAAAAATAAAAATAAAAAAATTAAAAAATTAAAACAATAAAAAAATTGTTTAAAATTTAAAAAAAAATAGTAAAAATTAATTATAAATTAAAAAAATAAAAATTTAAATTTTTACAAAAATGGTAAACAACATATATGCAACTAAAGCCTGTGTCAATTGCATCACCCTCAAATGTTGAAATATGTCTTACAAAACCATCTTTCTGACGTTCTTGTTTGTTCTTGTCTCAAATGACATGCGGATCATCGTGATCTACCTCCATTAACAAAGTTGGGTCTACTTATTATGTCGGTACTCTGCAATAGTGAGTTGTCAAGTATTGTGTCATAATGCACGAATGCTTTCCATGGGACTACTTGTGTCCTTTGTTTTTCCCTCACATGTGTTATTGCTTGGGGCATCATTTTTAACCCTTGTCATTACAACACGAACATTCGGGAACTACAGTTTGATAACAAAAACATTGGTGCAACTGTCTTGAACGTTGTTTGTTTATGTGTGATTGTATTGGTTTCTCTGTTAGGTTAGTTGGTTTACTTTCTCGTATTGCATTGCATTGTGTATGTTGCATTGAGTTAGGTATCGTTTTACTTTCTCGTATTGCATTGCATTATGTATGTTGCATGGAGTTACGTAGCAATGGAAAAATGTTAGTAATTTAGCTTTTCATGTTATCTTACATTTTTGTTCATTTCAATAAAGGCCGATGATGTAGACCTAGGGGAAAAATGATATAAACAAGTTGTTTATTGAAAGGTTGGATGCAAAGGTTGGGCTTGTCCTATATTTCTCCATTAATCATTTCTTCTCCATTATCATTTATTACCATCACTAATTTTTCTTCCAAATCACTCGGGCAATAAACAACCACGTTTATCCCTATTCTTATTCATTCTCAATACCTAAGGGTTTCGCACCGCTCGACCCATTTGCTTCTATCCATTTCAAATCATATTTTCGATCGTCGATTGAATTCTTCTATCACCCCATCGACACTCAAGGGGGCATCCTTCATCCTATTAATTTTTCTTCAAAAATTGTTTTACCCTGTTTATGTTTGTCTACTATATTTGATGTGAAGTCATTAACTTCACCTCAAACATGGGAAAATGTAGACACCTAAATTCTACTTTTGCAATCTTATTGCCAAACACACACAAATCACTCTTATTCTTCCCAAATCCATTATAATTAGTACTCTTTGCTAATTAACTAATGTTTCTTGCCACTTTGGTCAGTTAACAAGCACTTCGTTGATCACCAAATCCCGTTCGCATTCAGGATGCCATTTTACGGCGAATCATAAGCCAAAACCCTCTTCAAAATAGACAATTAGCAATTATAAGCTAATTAAGCCTATTTTTCCCTTGATTTGATCAATATACCCTAGTATTGACTCAAACCCTCTTCCAACCACTCAAAATCACCCCATTCACCTCCGTAACGTCTCGTGAGCTTCAAAACCTATTCTAACTCTTAGTTGACCCTAAGTGGTTGATTAAGGCTACATACCTCTTAATCACTTGGTAATTCACTAATTGTGATTAGCAAGGCCTAATCATGATTAGCAATTCTAATCTAATTTGGGGCTTTTAGTCCCACATGCACCAAAATACAAGTTTCTCCCAAAAGGAAAACTATAAAAACAACTCACCTCATTCCTTTATACTTTACACCATGCTTTGATTTGCATCTCATATAATACATATGATTTCTAAGCCAAGTCCAATCCTTGCTTAAAACCTTCAACAAGGTTAGTAGATGAATAATCTAAAGTGACTTAACAAGTCATTTGGAGAGGTCATTTCACCATTGTTTGAGTAGCAACCATAACCATTTGATTTCCCCTTAGGTCTATTTAGGCCCATGTTAGGTAATTGATCATATTAGTAGGCATGTTTAGTTAGTTTTTGCATTGTTTTCATACTAATTAGGCATTATTTTAAGATTTTATCTTAATGTTACATTCCTAGACTTAGAGCCCTAGCTAATTAGGTGGCAATGGTGTTAGCCTTCCTTGTTTAGCTTTCAGAATGTGCTTATGAAAATCTAGGGTGCATTCGGATACATTATTGTTAGTTGTAAGGTGAATATAAGTTGAATTTGAAAATAATTAAATATTGTAATAAATGCGACCATTAAGTGACATGATAGGTGCATTAAAGTTTGGAGACGTGTTCTTGCTATTATGTCACATCTTGTCACATCTTAAAGAAGTGTTGGGACACATGGATACTCCAAGATTTTCAATTTTTTTTTTTATTATTGGCAAATAGTTTTTTGAAAGGGACTATACCCTTGTACAACATGACTCAAAAGCCAGATATAGCCAAAGTAACATAACCAAAGAGGATCAGGATCCAGATATGAACAATAAGCCCAACGGCAGAAAACAATCTACCAAGAGAACCCTGTAACCAGCAAACCAACAGCTGAAAAACAGCTAAAAACAACAACTAAACAACACCTAAACCACTGAACAGCTACCCAGAAATAGCTACATAAAAGACCAACAACCATTCTACTATTGTTTCCAATTAATTACTACTATTTTCAATTCGAAAGCCAGTTTTCTTCTTATTCTGTTGTAATCCATTCATCCAAAGATTTGTGTAAAGGAATGAGAACTTCAGAATCCTTAATTGGCTGAAAATTATTGTATGAGCAATGAGATCTAGGAATATTCTCCTTATTCAGCTGTGAACTTTCTTGTTTCAGTAATTCCGATGCTCTGTGTCTCCTCCCCAGATGACTCTTTATTTGCATGGTTTTTGAGCTCATTCAAAGGAGTTTCAGGGACCGACTCCAATATGTCTTCCTTCTCAGCAACAGGGATATTCAGAGGATCGAATCTCAAATGTTCCAGGAGAGCATTTTTCCACCAGTTAGCGTTCTCCTTTTTGTGTTTTATCATTTCACAATTAACAGCAGAATGTCCCAGAGAGAAACAATTCCTACATCTAAAAGGTATGCCCTCGAAGTCCAGAGGTTGGGTCCAAGTTCGATTTTGCACCTTTAGCTCAATATGAGCTGGAAGATCCTTAGAGGTATCAACCTCAACAAGAATTCTTGCATAGGTTGTATGCGTGAATTCAGAGGTTTGGGAGTCTATGTTAATGATGTTGCCCAATGTATTGCCTATGGCTATCAGACATTTATGATCCCAGAATTGCAGAGGAAGGTGGGGTAATCTGATCCAAATCGGTTTGCGTGAGAAAGATTCAGTGAGAGGGTTGAAAGATGGGAACCAGGGTTTTAAAATAAGGTATTTTTGGCAGAGCCAAAGCTGATTAGAAATGATAACCTTATCATCTATGGATTCGAAAGCAACAATGAAGATACCTTTAGCACATGGGTAGAGATCGACCTTCCTCCTGAAGCGGGATCCAGTCTTGGAGATCCATTCATGGGGATCAGTAAACTAGGCCAAAGTCCGGCGAATCTACTGATTAAGGCATGTTCTTGATAGAAAGACTACTGTTTGAGGACTTCTCCAAAGGTAATGCATGGATTTTTCTCAAGGAGCTTCATAGTAGTCTTTGCGGTATTCTTTGATTGTTTAGACAAGATATATCGGCAAGCAAAGGAGGGACCCCTTTGGATCTCCCATTAACCGTATCCCTCCCACCTCCCGGTTCAAGACTTCGAGGAAAGAGTGCAGGTATCGAATCAGATCCGCCACTCTGCCAAACCACATTTTCTCCGTTGAGGGGAGCAATAGAGATCCCATGCCGTGAGCTTGACCCAAGCCGGTTTTGCCAAACCCTCGGGCCTGTGACTTCGTGGGAGAAGGACCCCTGAATTCCTTGTTTCCATTCAGATTTTTACCAATAGCCACGGATGCATCGGTGTAGTAGACTGCGCCACCGCCTTCCACGATTTTTCATTGACTCTTTCAGCGGGGAGTATCTTTACCAAATGCTAGGTTAATCCATGAGAGACCACGACTCTCTGTAGAGCGTATTTTTTCTCCAACGCTGCTACCCGTATTAGGGTTTTCACCAAACACGTGGCCAGGGTGATTTGGGGTTTTTAAACCATGTTTCAATGGGAAGAGCAGCGGCGAGAGCAAAGCGGCGGAGAGGGCGCGAGCAGAGGCACGGGCGAGGCGAGCGCAGGGCGCGGCAGAGGCGGATCGCTTTGAAGAAGAAAATTTCCCAAGAAGTGACAAACGTTCCTTATTGGGACATTCGCAATAAATATGTGTGACATATGAAAATATTTTCATGTGGCTTTCAATTGCCATCTAAGTATATAATTAAATACTAAAAATTCCTAAGGGAATACCTAATGTGTAAAAGTAGCACATATTTTAAGAGAGAATTGGTGGCTTGGATCATGACTCCATTAGAGTTCTTTGCATTTCAACAAAGACAAAATTACAATAAAATTTGGATTAGCTAATGGTTTTATTTCTAGGCCCAAAATCCAACTTTTAATTAATTCTAATTAATTAATTGAAAGGAGAACTATTCTAGAAACTATTGTTACTAATAAATGATTAGTGAATTTTGAGGCTTTTCATCTCGAAATGGTCTATGGATTTATCGATTCGATATCACTAGCCATTGATCGTTTAAAATGTAATAAATATATTCACATGTAAAAAAGAAAAAAGTTCAATTGAAAAGTTGTAAAGAATGCATGCTCTGTTGTATTTTGTCTATACGTATAACTTGGAATCACGAAAAATAAAAGTTGCCTTTCCTAGTTAAACTTGTTGTGTTCATTTCTTAGAAGCCTTGCCCTTTTCCTTAGAGAATGCCTGTAGAAACTCCAATGTATATGGGAATCAAGGTATAATTTTTTTATGTTAAACTATTGTGTGATTATCTACCTAATAGAGTCAGAGGAACCACTACATTATTTTATTGTCTACGACATTAGTGTTTGGTGTTTACGGAATTCTTTGACATGCCTCCACGACCTCATGTAGATAAGGAAGCTCGAACATATCATAATTCTTATGAATCTATCATTACTCACCATGCCCTCTTTCCACCACGCTTCTTTGTCTGGTACCACTTTCATGTCAATACCTCAAAATATCATTCTTTGTAAACCAATTAAAGTTAAAACGAGAGATGAACGTAAGTGAATTTTGGACCAACAACGAAACAAAAAAATTAGAGATACGAATATAATGTGTTGTGTACCCAGAGAACAGAGAAATAAAAGAAAATTTGTTCAAAATTGGGGAACCCATTAATTGCACCAATGCAATATGTAATGTACAAAAGTGAAGTTAGGGGGACAAAAGATTGGAATTAAAATTTATAAACATTCAACATTCCAGAGCCTTCTCAAGTATTTGGTGCGCAAAAGGGTCGAGATTGTTCTAGTAGACCAATAAATTGGCCTTCAAATCCAAGACTCTCATAGAATTTCTTTGCGTAACACATACGTGACAAGCCCAAAAACAAAAAAACAATTTACACAGATATACAATAAGGAGATTGATGAAGAAAGCAAAATCAAAACTACTATATAGAGAAAATAAACCGTCTTCCCTCTTCTTCTGAGGAAGAGAAGGTTACAATCTGGTACATAGACAAAGGAAAGGAAAAATAAATAAAAACTATGTATAGGGTGCCAAGTATATGCATGTAATCTCACTCCCAGTAGTACTTTCATAGTGCTCTAGTTAGCATGTTCTAATGCGGTGAGTCAACATGTTATGTGCATGGGATTTGATGTCACTCTCGGGCATTTTTGGCAACAATAGATGGTAAACACATATTTGATTTAAATAAGGAAAAAAAAAATGGTTACTGATTATTAGCTTTTTTAAAGAAATTTATGTAGAAAGTTTGTAGAAATTGGAGGCCACACCAAAATGGGCATAACATTGGGAAGACCGGATCTATAAAGATTTAAAATAGTGTATACAAAAACTAGTTTATGAAGACCAAATTGCATGGAAGAAAATATCTAGAAGGAAAAGATTGCACTGAGAATACAATCAGAGAAACTATGAAAAAAATTGAAAGACAATAAAGAAGACACATAGAGTGAAATACATGTAGACTAGACATCGAATCCACATGAAACCATAAATGAACCTTGTTTAGAAACTCATAAGTCTAGTTAGCACAATTGTAAAGAGTAAAATGAATGGCATTTGCTTCATAAATCCCTATAGAGGACGATGGAAGAAGTTAGAAAAATATCTAGATCAAAGATTGTTCTAGTGATATTAAACACCCAAACCAATATTAGAAAATATTGTAATAAATGTGACCAGTAAGTGACTTGATGTGTGCATTAAAGGTTGGAGACATGTTCTTGTTATTATGTCACATCTCACAAAAGTGTTAGGACACATGATGCTCATAGATTTTTAATTTTAAAATATTACAAAAATTATACGGGAATAAGGCTTAGAAAATAGTCATTTCAAGTATTTAAACCAATCAAAAATTAAAAATATCAATTTCAACTAATTTTATAAAATGATTTGAAATTATACATTAGACAAGGGCATAAAATTATTTATGGTGATTAGTTGGAGGAAAAAAATTTATTGAATGAAGTGAAATGTATTGTATTCTACAGAGCGAGGAACTAATATTGAAAGTAAGATTATTAAAGTTAAAGAGACCCAAATTGTATATAACCATGGAATATTACTATTGACTATATTATTCCTTAAACTTATGAAGGTTAAGTTTGAGAGATTGGCAATCTGTTGAGGGATGCTTCCACTTATATTGTTCTATGATAAATCCAAGTAAGAGAGTTTGGATGAAAGGTGTCCGATAAAGGCGGGAAAAACAACAATGTGATAATTATTTTTCACATCTAACTCTTCAAGCAAGAAGCAATTAATTTTTATATTCATCTCTCTTATTTGTAGATTTTTTAATCGCAGAGCATTGTCACTTTCCTATGGTCGATGCTTTTTCTTGGAAAGAAATTGATTAAATAAAATCTAACTATTTTATTAAAATCGAATGCAAATATCTGCTATAAATGATGTACAACGATATATAAATGCTAAACAAATTATTTAATTTTATCTATGAAAGGAAATGAGAGGGGTAAGGTACTTATCTTAATTTCACTTATCCCATGAGTGGTTTGGGGTAGAAAATATGATGAAATAGAAGCACAAACCATTGCAGAACGAACCATAGAAAAATGCATCAGATGTGGAAATGGTTGGAATGGGGCACTTGAAAGAGGGACAGGGGGCTCCTACAGTGCCCTAGGCATGTTTTGGGTGCCTAGGTTAGCGAAAAGGATCGAGATCTTGGTTTTGATATGGTCACTTGGGCTTCGTACTTGTTCACCTTTCATTTCCTATATGTTACACTTGCATCGTCGAGGTACCTATAAACTTGCACACAAATATTCTCCTGTAAAACCCCAAAAAGACATCAAATCCTAAAAAGAAAGATGCAAAATGAGGGGTCGGATTGTCCTCAACTCTCACAATGGTGAAATTATGACTGAGCACTACACTACATCTCAGACCCAATGTAGTTCTATGTGCTTGTGTGTGCAATAATGCTCCTAGGTCACCCTCGTGCCAATGACACCAAGATAGCAAGTAGTAGCTAGATAAAATGCAAATGTGTGGATGGAATAGAATGAACTCCCCTTCCTATGCAGTGTGTATGCAAAATAATGTGCCCAAATGCAGTCCTTTGATGTATGTAGATAGCTAGCCCTTGATAAGAATTATTTTCCCTTATAATGGTATGTATGTTGTGTTTATATAGGGATCTCTTGCTTGAATTTCGACACTAATGACCTGACATGCCAACTAGTACCTCGGGATATGAGAGGAAAACCGAAAAGACCAACCTCAAATGTCAAAAATAAGATCAAACATAAAGAGGACAGAGCACCCAGGATGGACAGGAGCGTCGAAGCGCTAATGTCCGATCTTGGGTGCTAGTGTCAGAGACAAGTGGTGACAAATGCGTGAGGACCGACATGACGAGGATCCTTATGACCTAACCAAAACTGGGTGTATGAGTGACAAGTGTAAAAGATAAAAGTAATAAAAACCAACAAGACAAGCGAGATGGACTATGGAATGGGTCATTAGTGAATACTTTTCTTACGCAAGATCCATATATAAAACAACATATTTGGCGGTATAGTAAATAGAAGTAAGTGCATGATTTTATGTCTACATTTACCCCCACTTTATGTTGGTGAGAGAAAGCTCAGTAACATAAAATAGATAAAGATGTATACCTAAGCAAAGTCCTGGAGAATCCCATGTTGTAAAAGTACGTACAAATGTGGTGAAATACGTGCAAATGAGAACACATAGCGTGGTGAATCATGGATCAATGAGATGTGTGACTGTTATGAGGAGCATTAAGCGAGATTGATGATTGCGGTGTTGAATGATTGGAGATTTCAATTTTTTTTGTTGATGGAGATGTGATGGGGTAGGGAGTGATTAGTTCCCAACTGATTGTGTGTGTGTGTGTGTGTGTGTGTGTGTGTGTGTGTGTGTGTGTGTGTGTGTGTGTGTGTGTGTGTGTGTGTGTGAAAATTTGAGGATTTGGGCCTCTGCCGCCAAAGGAAGAGTGTAGGGAGAGAGGTCTAGTTTTACTCTCCAACTTTAACTACATCCTCAAAAGGTCTAGCCACTGCAGACGGAAAAGACCGGATTTTGGATCCAATTTTGATCAAATGTGAATAACCCATATATGAGAAGTATAGGAAAGGCAATGACGTCTCATTTCCCCCACTCCAAGGGTGTCATCGTAAATGTGTATGTGGTGGCTTCCATGTTAGGTCATTTGGAAGCAGTCGCAAAATGTAGAATAACTTCCCATGTTAGGTCATCTGGGAAAGTGGTGATATAACTCCCAAGTTAGGTCATCTGGGAGGATAAATACGTTGTGTTTTGATTGATGTGATTCAATATTGTCAAGATTTGAATGTATGTGATTAATTAATTGGTTACTTATAGAGATATTTTACGTTTGTTGCCCCTAGGTTAGGTCATTAGGGGGAATCGCTAGAAAGTGATGTGAAATGTCGCATGGTGTTCGATAATGATGGGTTAGAAATGTAGATTGATTGTGTAATGGTGCAAGGGGAATTATAAGATGACCCCAATTGTATGCCCCCCTTTTGATGAAAGGGGAGTGATGATGAGAATGAACATTGAGCCAAAAATAAGCGCGTAATGATGTAATGAAGAAAGTATGATAGATATCACAAAAGTGTGTGTATATCGAATGGAAACGATGTCAAGGAGAAATATTATGTGTGAAATGTGTATGATACTGATATTAGGCGAGAATTTTGAAAAGTGAATAGGATAGAAATTTGTAGTCACGAAATCATGCACTTTAGACATTTTATTTATCCCGATCTCATACTACTATTTAGAAGGTTCTTGAGTAAAGAAAGTACTAATTAACCCCCATCCTTTGGCCATCTTGTTTATTTTATTTTGTAATTTGTGACCTATTGCACCCATATGCCCAACCATTTCTGGACATCCCACATTATTTTAGCCTCGCCCGGGTGCCAGGATTTAGTACCGGTCCCACTTGGGGCGCCCTAATCTTTTTAGCACTTTCCCGTCACTTTTTGGGCCTCTTCTAGATGTTTTTCATATTTATATTTCTTGGGGTTGGACTTTTTAGGGTTAATTACAAAATTAGAGTAAGAGAACCCTATAAATATAAAGTTATGAGACCATAATGAGGGACCTAGCATCATACACTACTATCACTCCATCTAGAGTTGCATCCATCTATTACATTGACATCCACATAGCTCCATCATCAAGGCACAAGCTAGGACATTTGCATCACACTTCATAGGGGGAGGGATTATATTTTATTCCATGCACACATACTATTAAATTTTCTACATTTAGCTATTGCTTCGTTACTTCACAAAGTCGACTTGCCATAAGAGCACCTAAGGCACGACATGCGCGCACACACACACACACACACACAGAACTACATTCGGATCAAAATGTAGTACAACACTCAATTAGTAAGCCCACTATTGTGGCAGCTGAGGTCATTCTAACCCATTCATTCTGCATATTTCTTTTTTAGGGTTTTGATACTTTTTTTGGTTTTGCGAGTTAATACTGTTGAGGATGACGAGTTTCAAATCACCTTTCTAACCCTATGAGCACCGGTTCGAAACTTTTCCTAGACCGGGACACTCATATTCCTTACTAGAGCACCTGTGGGTGCTCCAGTCCTCTTCCAAGCACCCTAGTCTAGACACATCATCCAAATATGTCCTTTTCGACACTCCTACATAGTCGTCCTCGCTTTTCGATTTTTTGTGCATCATTGCGACATGGGTCAGCGATTATCATCATTAGTGAGTTCTTTCCTTTCCTTCTTACACATTAGGGTTTTTAATTTCATTAGCTTATTTATTTATCTCATTTACATATTGTTTTAGTGCATTTACTTATTGTGTTATATGTCCTCCTAGATTAGATTAACTATCTTTTACTACATTAGTTTAGTCAATTTTAGTTAATCAAAATCGAAGTAAGGATGCTCAAGATATGATTGAAATCATGCAATGTGTATTAGTTAAGAAAATGAGCATAAATAATGACTATAATAAGGTAGGTAATGGAGAGTTACTATAAATAGTAATGTGAAAAAGTGAATAGGCAATTCATTTGATTATTGCACTAGTGTGATTGTGAGCTCTGGGTGTGCGAAGATGCCTCAAGTGAGAGCACCATGATTGAGTCAATTTGAGATGGTGGCGGTAGTTGTGGCGTCATGTATGACAACATGAGCTAGTAAGTGTGATTTTTTTGAAAAATGTGTTGATATTAGTCATTTTTGATGAATTTTCACAAAAAAATATGTTTTTGAATTTCTCGGCATTTTGGACTGGACAAGAGCGGTGAAGGCGCTAATGACCCTCGAGGACACTAGCGCCTAGGCATGGGCACTAGTGACATGCTCTTGGGTGCCCCAATCCTACTTCTAGGCTTTAACATCCCATAAAGCTTAGGTTGAGCCCAGAGTGATGTAGATGTGAAAATTGATGTGTGTTGATGTTATAGGTAGGTGTGTTTGCATATGTATGATGTTCTAATGTCATTTTGTTGTTGTTTTGTGGTGTGTAGAGGGACATCCATTTGAGAGAGTTTCGTGGTGGTTGTCATTTGAGTACATTGTTAGGATTGGGGTTGTCAGATGATGAGTGAAATGTTCTAGACCGTGACAACCTACGTAGACACATAGTGAGGATGAGGGATGTGCCCCATAATATACCTATGATTACAACTATGTGCGAGAGATGGTGTGCAAATACTTACACCTTTTGGTTACCTACAAGGGAGATGACAATGAATCTAGAGGACATGTATCACATACTAACATTGCCTATTATTGGGGGAGAGAGGATTCGAGGTGATGGTTGTGGATGATGCACAAAGGAAGATGAGGGTTGTTGTTAGGTGGTATCTTATGGGTACCCGAGTTCATACCGAGGTCCATATTAGCCTGGATGTTATTATGAGATTAGGGGTTCCACGATTGTGGAAGTTTATTGTCGTGGTGATTACTTCGTCGATTACAGTGGAGGGTGGTGGTGTAGGCATCTTGTATAAGATGCATGACATATACCATCAAATAGAGGAGGAGAGCACGAGGTATGTCTGGGCATGATGTGTATTGGCCCACCTATACAAGGATCTATATAGATTTACATAGGAGGAGCATGGGGGGGTATTAGAGCTACCACATTGTTGCATGTATGGGCTTATGAGCATATTGCAAGGTACTAAGGCTAGTTGGTGGACCACAAGAAGAGTGGGTGAGGCCAAATATATTTTTCGGGAGATGGGTAGGTGTTTGTGGCAAGAAGATGGAAACAAATACCAATAGGAGATGTTAGATCATATGGGGATGGAGATTGTGATATCAAGGCCATATCGAGACTACGAGGATGGCGGATGATGCATTAGAGCTACGATGCATTTGACGGACTATGTGGCTAGAGGGTCGATTCTAGGGTGACCGAGTTATTTCGGGAGGAGCATGTATCATGACAGTTTAGTATGGCTCATGATGTGCCACCGAGCCATATTTATGGGTGACAACCATTAGGGCACCGTGGAGAGTGGGGCTAGACCACGACCCATAAGAGTGCAGCTAGTACCTCTGAGCTGAGGCAAGTCTTACGCGGTGATAAAGCCTATAGATATGGATGATGCGGGGTGTACAAAGGCATACCATGCATGGTGGGCATCACATTGGTGGGTACTTTTTTTATAGTCTTTGTAGATGTGGCGGGAGTACCGCTAGGAGGAGGAGTAGAGGGGAAAGCACATGCCCCCGATAGCATAGCGATAATGATAATGTGAGCATGAGTATTTGTATAGTGATGTTTTGTGATTTGTTATTTGGTTGTGTAATTGTTGTTATTGTCTAATGTGTTGTTTTATGGATGTAGGTGATGTGTATTGGTTATTGATTATGGACACATCTATCCACACATTGACACAAAATGTTCCCACCGATGTACTCATGGGTGGAGGTATGCTTAGAGTGTGTAGATGATATTACGGGTGAGCATGCCCATTTATTCGAGTCGGTGGTGATAAAAACAACATGTATTGTGCTACTTAAGTGAGAGAGATGAGGTGCGTGAGGAGACACAATGAGATAGAGAGGCTGCGGGTGGCGGTCCCCTAGCACAAGATGTATTTGCAGTTGTTCATCAATTTACAAGGTCGCTTCACAAAGCAATGATCGGCGAGGTGACATTATTCACGTAGGTAGGTGAGAGAGATATAGGGGTCACGATCAATGACATAGAGTGAGTAGTGAAGCTTCTAGTTCTAGAGCTCTCGCAGTGGCAAATAGTGATAGTGATGATGAGATATGATATGTACTAATGTATATACATGTAGGGGAGTTTCCCCCAGTGATGAAATGTTTTGTAACTATGATTGTGAACGATATATATATATATATATATATATATATATATGGACTTATTGGCATATGATCGTTGTATTTGATGTTTATTGATGTGATGATTGGGACTCGTATCTTGATGTATGATGCATTGATTATTGTTGTTATATGCGATGTGTGATGTGTTGAGTATTGTTTGTAATTGTTGAATTGATTTACAATGGGTAGTTGTTGATATTGAGTAATGTGATTATAGATAGATAAATGATGATATAACGTATATGATGATAGATGATGTATGTAATGTGATTGCGAAAAAGTGGATTGTATGTATGAATAAAGTTGTGATGAATGATAAAGTAAAAATGAATAATGTGTAAAAGTATGAGATGGTCGTAATAGTGTAGTGAAGCACATGTTAGTATGATGAAGATGGGGGAAGAATAACGATGCCCCCTAGTGTATAGATGATAAGGTTCATTTATATAAGACCCCTTAGCAGTCAAGAATGAACCGTAAAGCAAGAGTGTGTCATCGGGAAGTGATATGATAGTGTGTATGAGATATATTGATCGATAAGGCATGTAGTGCAAGAGATGAAGTGAGGTTATTATTAGTGAGATCCCTCAAGCATGTCATGTAAGAACACGAGTGCATCATTGGGGGGTAAGGTGATAGAAATCACCTACCAAAGACCAAGCCGACGTGGAGTGGTGGAAGCATGTGGAATGAAAGTAGCATGAGTGTATGAGCCAAAATAAATGTCATGTGGAATGGTGCCAATGATGGGTGATGCAACGGTGGGAAGTGGAGATGCCAAGGGTGTGGAAGTCAATGTGTAGTAGTAGCATGATGTAGTGGATGAGATGGTGCAGTGGTGGACGAATGAGATGGAGAGCACACATGCGCAACAACTTGTGGTGGTGGATGGATAATAACCTTAGAACTAGACTAAGGAGGCACGTCAACCGAGTAACAACATGCCTGCGTGGGAGTGGAGACATAGACCGCTCACGAGAGTGAGAGCCAAAGGAAATGACACCTTTATCTTCTAATTATTGCAAGCTATCATGAAGGGCACAACAATCATTGTCGCGATGGTCATTGATACGATGATAGTTGTAGTAAGGTCTATCATGCTTTGGAATTGCAAGCGATGAGGTGGATGATGCTGATTAGAAGGTAAATGAATCAAATGCTTGTCAAGTAAGGTACACAACACATCATGAGGTATAACATGATGAGAAAAGTGTAATGGATCCCGTGAAACAGTGTAAAAATGAGGCGTAGCTTGACGTGGAGAAGGAGATGAAGGACGCTTATGTAATGGAGAAGATTGAACTTGCTTGCGAGGTGGAGGAGATGGAGACTGTGGAGGATGCTCAACAAATGGGAGTGGAGAAGAACTAGATGATGCAACAATAGTAATGATAGGAGGAGGATCTATAACATGTGCAACAATGAGATATTTTTCTAGATCAATGACCTTATAGCATAAGAGCATGAATGATTCACATGTGTCATATTGCAATCATTGTTTTAAAGCGGGAATCAAACCATGACAGAAGATAAATTGCTTCTCTAAGTCAATGGGTTGGAACACTAACTGATGCATGCAATGATTGAATCATAAAATATAATCAATGATAGGTTATGTTTTGTCTTGATGTAAGTCAGGTAGATGATTATATGTGACTCAAGGGCCATTTTGAGTATGAAGCAATGAAGAAAAGCTTCTTCCATCTCACAATAGGTACAAATAGATCTAAAGGGTAGATGTGTGGACCATCGAGAGAGAGTCGTTTGTAAGACTATAGTGAAAGGCTTTAAGCAACAATCGATCATTAGAGTATGCAACCATAGCTATACGGTAATGTTTGAGATGCAAATATGGATTTCTAGTACCATCAAAACATGAAAATGTAGGCATAATGAAATCCTTAGGAATGTTGAATTGTGAATATTTTTCAGAATAGGGTTTCCATGTAAAGAATTGTTATCGATAGAAGCATAATAGGCTTTGCTTTCAAGTGTGAGAGATTGGACTTGAGATTGTAATTGGCCAACAACATGCATGAGTGATAAGATGTCATGTGAAGGAATGGCAAAAGATGTGAGTAGTGTATTAAGTGGTTGAAGCTTTCCATTATGAGTAATCGTAGGGATGTCAAGAGAATAAGTAGAAGATACCGATGCTAAGGGCACACTAGATATAGGTTCCAAAAAAGTAATGGGTGGTGAAGTAGTAGGAATAACATCGAAGTATTATTAGGAGATGATGTAATAGAAGGAGATGAATCATGCATGTTATTAGAGATAATCTCAGAAGAAGATGAAAGTGAAGCGAGGGATTCACATTCAGCAGTATGCAAAGAAGTAGAATCATGACTATCATGTGCCTCATCAATATCAAACAAAGATTTAGATGCAAGGATTTCATTAAGTGTATCATCAACATATAATGAAGGAGGAGGATAACTAGTATGCGATGCATCATGAGAAACATTTTTAGAAATGGAAGGAGTATGAGATGCAACTAAAGAATCATCCTGACTAGTATGAGAAACAAAATCATGCACATGTTTATTGTCTTCCTATTTGTTAGCTAAAGCATTATCATCAAGATTAAACATGAAACTAATAATAACATCATCTAATTTCTCATTAGAAATAATAGAAGGAAGAGTACGACTAACTAAATAACAAGGTCTACAAACTTAAAAGATTACCGGATTAGAAATAATGCTAATGGTAGAATAATCAAAGCTACTATGCACATTGCATTCATTAGCTAAGAATTATCTTTGAGTATAATCTGGAAGAACAACGTTGCGATATAGGGCAGTGAGTTCAGATATGGTTGTTTCATCATAGATAGGATTGATACTCACATGAGGCATGACTAGCTGAGAGGGAGAAGAGCTATCCTTAGCAATTAGGGTTTTAATGGATCCTAGGGCAAGTAGTTTTAATCTATGGGTTCACCAAAATGATTCAATAAAATCTAACTATTTTATTAAAATATGAATGCAAAAATCTACTATAAATAATATACAATGATATATATGCTAAACAAATTATTTAATTTTAACTATGAAAGGAAATGAGAGGGTAAGGTACTTATCTTAATTTCACTTATCCCGTAGTGAGTATGGGTAGAAGCATAAACCGTGTAATGAACCACGAGAAAAATGTAGCAGAGGTGGAAATGGCTGGACTAGGGCACTTGGAGAGGGACAGGGGGCTCCTCCGGGCACCCTAGGCTGTTTAAGGCACTGGAGTACGTGAAAAGGGTCGAGATCTTGGTTCTGATATGATCACTTGGGCTTCACACTTGTTCGCCTTTAGTCGCCTATAAGTCACACTTGGGTTGTCGAGGTACCTATAAACCTGCACACAAATATCCTCTTGTAAAACCCTAAAAAGACATCAAATCATAAAAAAGAAAGATGAAAAATGAGGGGTTAGACTATCCTCAACTCATTTGTCACAATGGTGAAATTATGACCGAGCGCCGCACTACATCTCGGACTCATTGTAGTTTTGTGTGCTTGCGTGTGCAATAATTCTCTTAGGTCGCCCTCATGCCAATGACACCAAGATAAAGCGGTAGCTAGATAAAATGCAAATGTGTGGATGGAATAGAATGAACTCCCCTTCCTATGTAGTGTGTATGCGAATAATGTGCCCAAATGCAAATCCTTTGGATGTATGTAGATAGCTAGCCCTTGATAAGAATTATTTGTCCTTATAATGGTATGTATGTTGTGTTTATATAGGGATCTCTTGCTTGAATTTCGACACTAATGACCCGACATGCTCGACTAGTACCTCGGGATATGAGAGGAAAAACTGAAAAGACCGACCTCAAATGTCAAAAATAAGATCAAACATAAAGAGGACACGAGCACCCGAGATGGACAGGAGCGCCGGCGCTAATGTCCAGTCTTGGGTGCTAGTGTCTAGAGACAAGTGATGACAAATGAGTGAGGACCGAAAGGCGGGGATCCTTGTGACCTAACCAAAGGCGAGTGTATGAGTGACATGTGCGAAAGATAAATTATTAAGAAACAACAAGACAAGCAGATGGACTATGGAATGGGTCATTAGCGAATACTTTTCTTACGCAAGATCCATTTATAAAACAACATACTTGGAAGTATAGTAAATAGTAGTAAGTGCGTGATTTTGTGTCTACATTTTCCCCCACTTTATGTTGGTGAGCTAAAGTTCGTTAACATAAAATAGATAAAGATGTATACTTGAGAGAAGTCTAGAGAAGCCCATGTTGCGAAGTATGTACAAATGTGGTAACGAGAGACGTGGGACCATTATGAGGAGTGCTAAGCGAGATTGATGATTGTGGTGTTGAATGATTGGAGATTTCAATTTTTTTCGTTGATGGAGATGTGATGGGGTAGGGAGTGATCAGTTCCCAACCCAATTGTGTGTGTGTGTGTGTGTGTGTGTGTGTGTGTGTGTGTGTGTGTGTGTGAAAAATTGAGGATTTGGCCCTTGCGCCAGAGGAAGAGTGTAGGGAGAGAGGTCTAGTTTTACCCTCCAACTTTAACTACATCCTCAAAAGGTCTATTCACTGTAGATGGGCAAAGACTGGATTTTGGATCCAATTTTGATCAAATGTGAATAATCCTTATGGTCTGTGTGCACAGGGTTTGCGGAAAGGGTCGGATCTTGGTTTTGATATGGTCATTTGGGCTTCGCACTTGTTCGCCTTTCGTCGCTTTATATGTCGCACTTGGATTGTTGAGGTAGCTGTAAACTCCGCACACAAATATCCTCTGCAAAACCCTTAACAAGACATCAAATCCTAAAAAAAAGAAAGATGCAAAATGAAGTGTCAGATTATTCTTAGTTGTCACAATGGTGAACTTACGATTAGCGCTGCACTACATCTCGGACTCCAATGGAGTTCTGTGTGCTTGTGTGTGCAATAGTGCTCTTAGGTTGCCCTCACGCCAATAATGCTAAGATAATGGGTGATAGATAGATAGATAAAATGCAAATGTGTGGATATAATAAGATGAACTACCCTTCCTATGCGGTGTGTATGCGAGAATAATGTGCCCAAATGCGGTCCCTTGATGTATGTAGATAGCTAGCCCTTGATAAGAATTTTTCCGCCCTTATAATGGTATGTATATTGTGTTTACATATATATCTCTTGAATTTTGACACTAATGACCCAACATGTCGACTAGTACCTCGAGATATGAGAGGGAAAAATGAAAAGACCGACCTTAAATGTCAAAAATAAGATCAAACATAAAGAGGACACGGGCACCCAGGATGGACAGGAGTGCCTAACACTAGTGTCCAGCCCTAGCGCTAGTGTCCAGAGACAAGTGACGACAAATGAGTGAGGACTGACATACATGGATCCCTGTGACCGACCAAAACTAGGTGTATGAGTGATAAGTGTAAAAGATAAAAACAATAAAAACCAACAAGACAAGTGGATGGACTATGGAATGGGTCATCAGTGAATACTTTTCTTACGCAAGATCCATATATAAAACAACATACTTGGCGGTATAGTAAATAGTAGTAAGTGCATGATTTTGTGTCTACGAAACTCAACATTTACCAATGTTTTATGAATTCTCAATGGGACCAAGAAACTTAAAGCAAAGCATAAGGATAAAGAGTTTGTAGAAATATATATTTACAGGGCAAAATTAAAATCCAAAACTAATAACAAAGTCATTATATATACAAATACCAAATTTAGATTATAACTCAAGATATGTAACCAATTACTGTGAGGATAAAATATTTACAAACTCTCATAGCCAAACCAAATGGAGACATAAAATATTTTAAAACCAAAACATATAACAATAAACAAGAACTAAGAAGGTGACATGCAAGTAGACTAACACATGCGAGGACAATTTGCATCGCCGACATGACGTGAGGCTATTCTCTTGATAGAATGCATCGTCCTACATCTATGCCCCATCATGAACACATTCATACCATGCATGGGTGGGCCTGCAATTTCCTTTCAAATCATGGGCAATTTTTTTTAAAATGTATGGGTTTGCAATGATGTAGTTGCATGTGTGAAGCGATAGGCCGAATTTGGGAGTGGGAGCTAGTTGACAAGTCTTGGTTTGAATCCCACAAACAACTTTGCGGAATTTTACAAGAATGTGCAAAAAAACTAAGCTGTTATGCGCACTTGCCACACAACAACGAATGGACATAGATGGATGCATGGATGTTTTTATGTGGGGAAGTGCATTCTATTGAGAGAATAGCCTCTGCCTCACTAGGTATAAGACACCCACACACCTCAAAGCGCCACATAACAAGTTAGAAATGCCTTTCCCATAAAGCCAAGTTAATCATTTGATCGAAAAATTCGAGCATTTCGATTGACATGTCGTCATATCAGAAATTTGCCATAAAATATTATTAAATGCACATGCAACAAATTGGTTTGGGCATTGGAATTGGGCGAAGGCTATTCTCCCGATAGAATGCACCGGCTTAGATGCATATGCATAAAAAAACATATATGTACCGTAAATCACATACATGCCCATGCATGCATGGAACCCACTATTAGTTGTCAAATCATGGGCAAAAAAATTATTTAAATAAATAGATTTGGAATGATGTAATGGCATGTGACAAGCAATAGCATAAACGATGGACACGTGCATTGTTAATGCAAGGGTCTTCAGCGCTAATCACGGAAGCAACCGTATGAGTTTTTACAAGAATATTGAAAAATACACAAATAAAAAAAAACTAACTTTGAAAGATTTACCATGTATGCACGTCGTGGAAGGATGGTGGCATCTATACCCATAGATGCATTTTATCGAGAGAATAGCCTCCCCCTTGGAATTGGTTGTTAGGAGGGCATGGGGTCGAAATCGTCCCCGGTACATGGAAAATCGAGTAGATGAAAAGAAAATATTGACCCCGTTAGTTATCCAGTCTCCATGTCTTAATTAACTCTGGTTTAGGAACTACACAGGAGAGGTGAAAAAATCAGACAGACCAATTGAACCGAGGAAGAGCACTAAATTCAATAGATTTAATGGCGAAGGAATTGTGGGTTTTTATCAGTTTGTTGTCTGTATTATCATTTGTCAGATCAGAGCAGCTGAGTGCAAAAACATGCGAAGATCTTGGCTTCACTGGCCTTGCCCTTTGTTCAGATTGCCAGACAATGGCTGAATACATTAAGGATGAAGGTAAGTTAGCCATTCCTTACTTTCCTATTTCCTCAGTCGCTTTTTTTCTTGTAAGAGAATCGAACCGTTGACCACTTTGAGGCGATTTATCTTCATTTTTATAATGAAACCCTCATCACGCTGCGTGTTAATTTTCGAAAATCATTTGTATTTTATCGAAGCCAGTAATTGTGCCTCAACAAATGATCAATTGGCAATCAATCCTCTGGAAAGTTTAAATATCAAGTTCAAATATTTTGTAGGTGTTAGGTTTCCATGGTCCATGAATATTGTGAAAAATACGTCTGGCACAAACTGTGTAAAAGATTTTGAATCGGCATTTGGGACTACATTTCGTGGTCCTTCATCAAGAAGTAGAAGAATGAATGAGTGGTTCAAGACTTGAACTTTTTTATTTACGAGAATTCGTAGGATCTTAGGGACGAACTTTTTTACACGAAGTTCCGTTGTAGAGTAGCTGCCATTTCCTAAGTGCTATTTGCGAAAAGAAAGTAATAAATGAAAACTTTAGACTACTGATATGCCTGTTTAGCATATTTAGCATTTGATACTCAGTCATTCCTCTGGCGGCCTATTTTATCTTCTACGACCTTCCTCATATGAGCTTTAGTAATAGTCACATGTACTTTAGTAAAAGCGCAACGCAAATGGGAAATACAAAGTGTACATGCAACTCTAATGATGTTACTATCAGTGAGGAGGATGCTAACACATCAACTTTGGGAGTAGTGAACACTACCGCAGTTAAAAATCCCATAAATATTTATCTTATAGTATATGTTTTCTTCCGGAGTGCAAAACCATAAATGGATGGATTAAATTCTGTACATTGAGTCTAGCAAACATGAAAGTTCCCTCAGTTTTAGGTATGATTTCCTGCCCCCTTGTGCCGAGTTTGATTGAAGTTATGTTTTCTTTTTAAGTTTTTGGTGCATTACATGGGAAAAGTTTGAGAATTGGGAGTCTGTCATGACTGATCTAATCGATTCAATTGAAGACCTGTCTAAAACATGGAATATTTCATAGCAATGTTAATCTGTAAACTATCCTATTCACCTTTTTCTAGTCAAAATAACTAAGACATTTTGAAAATTTGAATTTTTAAAATGAAAGTGGATGGATCGATCCAATGGAGGGGATTGAATCTGGTAATAGATTGAAGACATATGGCTAACCATAATGAAAAACAAGAAATTTGGAAAACTACATCAAAAACAACAAATTTGGAGTTGCATATGAAATACAGAATGTGGAAATCAGTCCGTAAGGTGAGTGCCATGTGATTTCTTGAGTAGAAAAAAGAGAACCTGAAGTTTCTAAAGTTGAAATGGTTTTTACGATGGGCTTAGCAAAGCCACTCTAGTTACATTGCGAGGATTCACATAATAAAGCTCTTAAGTCATCATCAGCTTACCACTGACGCCAGGTTCAGGTATGGGCAGTTAGGGATATAAGTCTCGCTTCCCTTGGGTATTGATTTGCACAAGATAGCAAGTACAAAAAACAATGTTGCAAATAAAGTGTGTTTGAAAAAATATTGAAAAAAACCTACTACAAAAACAGTGGGCTTTAGATAAACAAACAACTGGTCCTGAACAGTGAAAAGTGAATGCTGTAGGTCAGAAAACCTGAGAAGGGAGCATAAAGCATGGAGCTGGTTTCCTTATACAACCACACATGTCAACATATAGAAAATTATCTTAATTGAAGCACATGTCTCAGCAGGTCATAAATCAGCTAGACAAAAATACAACCACTGTGAACAGGCATCTTGACAAGAGAACATGGATGCCCTGAAAGTAATTCTACATATCAATAAATGGACCCCTTGCAAGTTCTTTGTGATCAAAATATTAGTTCAAATAAAAATTTCAGCACTAACTGCACTATTTGGAGTGAAACCAAGAGACCAAAAGCCATTGATGTTTTTGACTTCATATTTTGTGAATTTGTTTAAAGGATTGTCCAGGAGGTAATCAGAGTATTAAAGCAAGTGGTTAAGATCCTTAAGATGGTAGATGGGGAAAATCTATTTCTGGGTTGCATTTGTGAGAGCATGGATCATTCCAGGAGGCCATTTCGGCTGTGCATCAGGTCACCGTTGGGACATTATAGACACTAACTCTAAGTGGCAGCTTTAGGTCCTCAGCCCCTCCATGAAGCTGGATAGCACCTTAACTCAGCCTTTTCTAGAATAGGCTCTTCCTTATATATCTAGAGATGCTGTAATCACTAATTTACTAATTAGTAATTACTAATGCTTATACATCTAGGAAAGTCGACATAAAATCAGTTTGCAGAACCAAAAATATGAGAGAGCAGAGGACCTCATTGGTCTTGTCTAGGCACTCAGCAAGGAAAGCTTTATTATTAGGTATCTTTTTAAACTGGAAGTTCTAACCTTAAAGGTTTCTTAGGATCATTTTTTGAAACATTGGAATTCCATTCTTGTTGCATCATTTTATTAGGTTTGCAATATGCATATAACATATCCTCAAGATGCATGGTGGGAACACAAAGGTGGAGACACTCTTGAGCTTCTAAAGCTTGTTTTTAGAATTTTGAGCCCAATATGCAGTGTGTCTGCAATTCCAAGTATGGTTGAGCATATTTGCTTCAAGAAACAGTGAACACAATGTATCTGCTAAAAAGAAGAGTAATGACTTGATTTTTAATTTTTTTCCACTATAACCTTCGGGCTTGCAACAAAAGTCTCTAGAAATTGACTCAGAGGCCAATCACTTGAACAAAATTAATATACAATCAGGGAGGGTAGCTGGGAACGACAAGCCAACCATTAGGGATAATGACTTGTCCTAGCTGAATTTAGTTGTAGAGCAGGAGACAGAGGCAGAGGAAGATGAGTACAGCAGGCTAGCAATGGGAGCAGCTAGACCATATATGAGGAGCTAAATCTGATATAGTATCATGTTTTTTATTTCATGCCATATAAATCATATTCTATTTGGTAGAACATAGCTAATTCTTGTCCATTAGACCCTTTGCTAAAGGAAAACTGTCAATGTGTACTAAATGAGGGGATACGTCTTGGATGCATCAATACATATATATTAAAAAAATTAAAATAATACACACACACACACACACTTTTTTCTCATTTTTAGTCGGTAAGAAATATAGTAGGATCAATGTTCAAAACATTCAATATACTTAAGATTTTACATTTTCATTGACTAACGATTTAATGAGCTTTGCATACCTTTGTGTGTTGGTTTCTTTATCTCAAGGCTTGCTTGTTTGTGTGCATGTTCATGTAGGTAGAAAGAAGAGTGAACACACATGAAGCAACAAATGTCTCACTTTAAGCCATATTGTGGTTTCTACTTACAGTTAAAATTGGGGGTTGGCCTCTAGTCCTAGATTTCTTGGTGAGCTCCTAGTACAGTTACGAAGGAGCCAACCATGAGATTTAGGTACTAATGAAAACAAATAGAAGTTAATAGTTTTTCTTTTCTGCTTCTTCAATCACTGAACTTGCCAATGAAGAGGTTGAAGAAATCGATGAGCAATGTTATGCTCGCTGCTTGAAGCACTATTTTTTTTGCAACAAATAACAAACCACTCAAGTTTCAATGTGTGATGATGAACCTGCTGTCTCATCTTAACATAGAAAATACAACAAATTACTGTGCAAGCATGCCCTCCATAAGATAGAATACACTCGACTATTTTTCCAAATAACGCACTTTAAAAGATCATGTACTTAGGACTCGGTATGTAAATGTAACTCAAATACAAGTAATGAATTAGCTAGTATGTGCAATTACTGTACAGCAGTGCCTGACCACAGGGTATTTTGCAACCCAACTCCGTAGCACTTACTCTGCAGAAAATGAGGGAGAGTATTTATTTACAAAATCCCATCACAGGGATATGCCACCATATAAACAGCTAGTAAATAAAGGGAAAAGAATTCACCAAGTAGAGAACAGTTCAAAGTCAACCTTCAGATCGTTCTCAAAACAAATTAAACTGATCCGGCATCAAAATTGTTTATTTATAGACTTCAACAACAGTGCAGTTGAGTTTCAAACCGAAACATACAAGAGCATTATAGACAAAAATTGCAATGTAGCAATTCCAAACTGGTCCTCAAACTTCTGGGATCAAAATAATATATAAAAACTTCTTATAATTTTAAGCTTTTTATCCCCACCATAATAAACCCCTGCAGGTACGTCCCGATTCCTGGGTATGTCACAGATGTACTTAGAATTAAACTGATCCGGGACATATCCGTACATACCATACCGATTCCAAACTGGACGGATCCGTACCAGGTATGTATCCAGGGGGTACGGGAGGGTGGGGGATGAACCCATACTTCCTAGGATAGGATGGTGAGATCAAGATGTACTTATCATCCTCAATATGTCAACTGAAATCGGAATGTATTCTGAAAATTAAAAAGTTTGCAATCTACTTTGGAATCAGTAATATTAGAGTTCTTTGTTGATGTGGTTATGACTTTTCTTGTGCAAGTCCACGGGAACAAATCTAGGTTTATTTCGGGAGGTGTCAGAGCAAGAGTTAGAAAGTAATGAATGCTGGATATTATTCAATGTAGCAATATTGATTTCTTTCAAAATGCCATTTGCTGGATCTCTAATATAGACAAATAAAAATAAAATATTTCTGACTATTCATGAGAAATCGTTCATTGAAGGAATGGCTTGAGTATTAAATACTGCACACAGTTAATCTTAGGTTTTTGGGCAAGCACATGCCCGTGGACCTCTAGAAGTACTGGGGATGTCCCCTAGCATTTCGGGATGCGTGGATGGGGATAAATGTCTGCCTGAGGTCTTTGACAATTGTTTTTGATAAGCCGTCTCCAGGATGTATTGGCCCCTTAGGGAGTCACCGTGGAAACATTTCCACATTTTTCTGTTTTGGACGTCCCCAAGGACCACAACTGTGAAAGAAAAACATAAAGAAAAAAATAGACTTACAAAAAGGCTCAAATATAACTGTTATATTTTCTGTTTTTCATTTTTGAATTTTTTTATGTTGACTCATTTGAGGCCTACACTCTTGTTATCAAGATTTTCATGATAGTACAACAATCAGATATTTCGTATTCGTATTTTCAAATCCAATTTTCATTGTCCAATATAGCCATTCCCTGTCATGTCAGCCTGCTGTCCCCAAAATCTGGGAAATATTTTGCTGTACTGGAAATTTATAAAAACACAGGTTAATCCTGAAAAATGATTCTAAAAATCTTGCACTGCAGAAACTCCAAATCGCTAAAAATGGAATGGGCCAGGGAGCTTTAAAATGAATCGTATATAAGGCACAATACTTGGTAATGGTTGTAACATTTTGAAATGGGCAGCAAGCTATGTAGGCTTGACTGTGGGGGAAACTCTGTTGTTAAGTGCACTTGAACTGAATTATATCTGGGATGGATGACCTTATGGGAATTTCGGTTGGTGGGTGCAAGTCTCGCCAGTGAAAATCAATGCTTTGTAATGGTTCATGGTTAATTATACTTGAGCCGGAATACGCTTTGAGCCAACGCTCAGTTGGGAAGGGCAACCCTCTTGCTGGGTACGTAGTGGTGGTGGATTTTGGACTTAACCAGACATGTGAAAGTAGACCTCTGCGGTGAACTCTCTCCTCCCATGTTAGTGAAATCCCCAGGTCATTGGGGGGTGACTGAGGTCATAGCGCACGTCAGGGGGAGGTGAACTAGGGTGCGAGCTGAGGGAACCCCGGCTTGCGGTCGAGGTTAGAACTTGGAAAGTTGGTGGGATTAATAAGCCTGCACAGGCCTTTTCCCCTGAGTGTCACCTGCTAAAAAACAATACTACAGGAATGGGTGGCCTCTTGGATGTCTTGTTTATTATGCACATGTTCTGACAGTATTAGTTATGATTGATGCTATGCAATTGTTCATTTGGCTAGTTTCATGCCCACCGCTTCAGGTAAACTCCATGGTTAAGAGTGCTTGAACCAGAGTATATTGAGCGCAAGTCCTGGCAGTGATGATTGATCACATAGTGAATTCCAAAAAATTATATCTAAAAATGCAAAATATACAGTGTGGTTCTAGTCATTATTTAATCAGTGTTGTTAGATGAGTTGGAAGTCCATTTGAGAACCCGAAGAGGGTTATTTCATGTCAGAAATTCCAGTTTTACTGCTCCTTAAAAGAATATCTGCACTGCAGCATAGGATATTAGGATGTATCGGTCTGTAATTTGGACAAGTGGAAAACAGCTTATAATATGAGAGAATTGCAATGAAGATAGTTAAGACTCTTACAAACTAGAGAAGAATTCCCCATGTGAAACTGGGAATAACATATTTTAGTTTTCCTGGAATAAGAGAAACCTTTGCTCAATAAAAGCTAACGCATTGGTGATTTTTGTGTCACTTTAAGGGATGTTTGTGTAATTATTGGATGCATCTTTGTAAGAAAGCTAAAAATATCAAAATTGAGTTTTAAGAGATGATTGTGAATGTTGTGAAATGATAATCTTTACAGTTTGGATAGTAAAAGTATTGCTATTAAATACTTGCAGAGGCTGAAAAGCTGTTATATAGAACTTATAGCATTGATTGTTAAGTTGTTGCGTTTCTTTTGGCAGAGTTGGTATCAGACTGCAAAAATGTTGTGTGCAAGAATCAGAAGATTCAATTAACAAGGTATAGTTAGTGAATTCGTTCATTCTTGCTGTTTACGTAAAACTATATGTTGGTACTGTAAATGTATTCCTCATGTTTTATCTTACTACAGTGATGGTTTCTTGATAAAATTCATATGGTAAATTGGATAGTACACTTGTCAGAGTAACATACTAAGTTTATTTTTCTTCAATTTTGTTGAAGTTGTTTCTGATGCATTGCATATCATTGTCTATAGGTTTGCATGCATTTGATCTATACTTATTTACATTACATTTTGCAACAGACCCAACTTCTGGGTCATATAGCACAATCCTAAGTTGATTATTACAGAAAATATTTATGCCTCTAGAAGCTCTTTGAATAAAGCTAAGCCAGCAATTTCAACATCAATTATAATAAGTAAAAGTACTTTTAGGTTTGGTAACTCGAGTTTTTCTTAGAGAGTCAAGATATCTTTAGAAGAGATTTCAATCTTTCTCGGTTGTAGCTCATGCAAATTTGACTTGGTTGAGCCATGTTACCTGCACATCAGCTTGATCACACCTTAATTCAAGTATATTATAATATTTCACTACCCACTGGAAATGTCTGCTCATAAACATACATTTTGTCGTAAGGAAAACCATGCATGATATATACCATGAACTTATAAGTGCACAGTGCATTGATTCTGCCAATGAATTTGACATGCTCAATTCGAAAGCCAAGCCAACAGGACGAAAAACCGATATTAAGCAGGCTGAATGAACATGATGTTAGACATATAATTTCATCTGGTACTTATGTTTTTCAAGACATTACAAGCTCATCTTTGACCTTCTTCATCAATCTCCTAAAGTTGAGGGGTGGGATGAGGTGCCAATAATCTCTTCTGGCTCTAATAGCAGGCACTACCTTCATCCTTCCTTAGTCTTTAAAAGGGACAACTGACAAGTGATAGGACATGCTAACCATCATTTGGGTCCCTGGGGAAGATATGCACAAGAAATGAGTAGATAGCTAATTTCTAATTCTGGCGCTTGGGAGGCAGTTCTTTTACTTGATTTAATCAGATCAACCAATTTTTGATCTCTCTATTGATGTAACATGTTCATTGTCAAAATCCCTTCTCTAGAAACCAAAGTCTTGATGATCTTTCTCTGTTGCAACTGTGTGTCAGTCAATGGTAGTAGTCCCTGTTTAACAATGAGATCAAATGTTATGACTGACACTTTGACCAGAGCACAAATTGAATGTAGAACTCATCTAGTTAGCAACGCCTATGAGGATTGCTCCTTTTGGCCTTATCTATATACCTTTATCCATACCCTTGTATAAGTGAAGCAGAGATATGGTATCAACTTCAACCATCATTTGGGTCCCTGGGAAAGATATGCACAAGAAATGAGTAGATAACTAATTTATATTATATAATTCTGGAGCTTGGGAGGCAGTTGTTTTACTTGATTTAATTAGATCAACCATTTTTGATATCTCTATTGATGTAACATGTTCATTGTCAAAATCCCTTCTCTGGAAACCAAAGTCTTAATGATCTTTCTCTGTTGCACCTGTGTGTTAGTCAATGGTAATAGTCCGTCTTTAACAATGAGATCAAATGTTTTGACTGGCACTTTGACCAGAGCACAAATCGAATGTAGAACTCATCTAGTTAGCAACGCCTATGAGGATTGTTCCTTTTGACCTTATCTATATACCTATTATCCATACCCTTGTATAAGTGGAGTGGAGATATGGTATCAACTCCCTGCCTTCTTAAATAGGGTAAAAGTCTGTCATTGCCTGTCAATGGCTGTAAAATTTTGTACAAAAATGTGATTTGATTGTTACAAAAACCATTATTGCCATACAAAAGTGTGTTTCTTATGGACATAATGTCTTTTAACACTTAGCAACTTTCCTTGGTCATAGCATATGGGAGTTAGTAAATGCATGAGGCTAAGTAATTAAGAAATCTCTTGAATACAAGCAGTCTTATTGCCTTGCTTATGTCCCCACGAATATTTTATCCAACTCACAATTACCAAGAATAAGCCTGTTAAACAACTATATGGATTTATAAGGCTGCAAGGCAATGGCTTCCTCTCAGTTGGAAAATTTCCTCTCTTTTCAAGTGAAGTCCTTGTCATACATATCCTGCATCTAGCACCATCCTGTGTACTACTGTTGATGTGCACTCTGAACCTAGTGGAGGAGCTCTTGGAAGTGATTCTAATTTAAACATCTTGGAGCTCTTGGTGATATACAGCTGAGAAGATTCTGTCTGGCAAATCTCATGTGAGAGAGGTTCAACTCCCTTCAAATTTTAAAGAGTCTTGCTTATAATATTCAAACAACCAAGATTTACTTTCATGATACTCATTTAATGGTCAATAAGAAATGATAAAGGTCTAAAGGAAAAAGAAGTGTAAATTGCAACTTTATGCAGTTGGATAACTGAGATTTAGTGAATTCATTCATTGTCACTGTTTCTCTGAATCCATATGTTGCTACTGTAGATGCATTCCTTGTGTTTTATATTACTACAGTGATGGTTTCTTGATAAAATTCATATAGTAAATTGGAGTTTCATAGTGTGCTTCTCAGAGCTGAGCTGGCATTCTAAGTAAATATTTTTTCTCCAATTTTGTTGAAGTTGCTTCTGATATATTGTTCATTGGTTTGCTTGCATGCATTTGAACTATAATTATTTATATTGTATTTTACAGCAGATCGAACTTCTGGTTCGTATGGTGCAATCCTGTTTTTTGATTATTTATGCATCTAGAAGCCCCATGAATAAAGACAAGCCAGCAATTTTAACGCCAATCATAATTAAGTAACAAGGAATTCTAGGTTTGATATCTCCAGTTTTTCTTAGAGAATCAAGATATCTCTAGAAGAGGCTTCAATCTTTCTGGGTTGTAGCTTATGTATGGGAAAATTCGACTTGGTTGAGCCTTGTTACCTGCACATCAACGCAAGCACACCTTAATTCAAGGTGTATCATAATCTTCCACTACCTACTGGATATGTCTGCTCATAACCATACATTTTGTTGCTATGAAAAGTAAAACCATGTATAGTTATACTATAAACTTAAAAGTGCGCTGATTGTGCCAATGGACTTTGACATGCAATTTGAAAGCCAAGCCAACAGGAAAAAAACCAATATTAAGCAGGCCAAATGAACATGATGCTAGACATATCATTTCATTCAGTAATTATATTTTTCCAGACTTTACAAGCTTATCTTTGACCTTTTTCATCATTTTCTTAAATTGAAGGGGTGGGATGAGGTGCCAATACTCTCTTCGGGCTCTACTAGCAGGCATTACCTTCACCCTTCTCTAGTCCCTAAAAGGGACAAGTGACAGGACATACCAACCATCATTTAGGTTCCTGATCCGGAAGATATGCACAAGAAATGAGCAGAAAGCTATTTTTATCCCTGGCGCTTGAGAGGCAGTCATTTTGCTTGAAACAATCAGATGAACCAACTTTTGATATCTCTATTGATGGAACATGTTCATTGTCAAAGCCCCTTCTCTGAAAAACTAAGTCTTAATGATCTTGATTCTCTCTGTTGCACCTGTGTGTCAGTCAATGGTAGTGGTTCCACATTGATAATGAGATCAAATGATGTGACTGGTACTTTGATCTGCAAAACAGAGTGCAAATTGAATGTAGAACTCATCTACTTAGCAACACCTATGTGGGTTGCTCCTGTTGATCTTCTCAACATACCTATTATCCATACCTTTGTATAAGTGGAATGAAGATGTGGTATCAATTCCTTGCCTACTTAAATAGTGTAAATTTTCTATCATTGCCTGTCAATGGTTGTAAAATCTTGCACAAAAATGTAATTTGATTGTTATGAAAACCTTTAATACCATATAAAAGTATTCTTCTTATGGACATAATGTTTTTTAATATTTAGCAACTTTCCTTGGTTATAGCCTACAGGAGTCGGTAAATGCATGAGGCTAATTAATTAACAAATCTCTTGCATGCAACCTGTCTTAATGCCTTCCTTGCATTCCAATAAAACTTGCACGACACTTGTATTCAATTTACAATTACCAGGAATAAGCATGCGAGACAATTATATGGATTTATTAAGGTTGCAAAGCAATGACTTTTACTTAGTTCGAGTCAAGTAATTTTCTTTTTTTCAATTGTCAATTGAAGTCCTTGTTATGCATAAATGCATCTAGCACTATCCTCTGTACTACAGTTGGTGTCCACTCTAATCCTAGTGGAGGAGTTCTGGGTAGTGATTCTAATTAAACATACTTCTTGATAATATACAGCTGAAAAGATTCTGTCTGGCAAATCTCATGTGAGAGAAGCTCATCAACTACCTTCAATTTTAAAGAGGCTTGCTTATGATATTCAGTCAACTGGTCAGAAGAAATGATAAAGGCCTAAAGGAAAAAGAAGTGTCAATTGCAACTTTATGGAGTTGGATAGTAGAGATTTGAAACCAGCAACTTTATGGAGTTGGATAGTAGAGATTTGAAACCAGATTGCAAAGGCGACATATGAGCTATGTTTCACCCAGCCCCCTTTTGGGGGTAATGGGGAAAGCAGGAAAGGGGTTGTTTATTTATTTGGGGATATGGTTATTTCTTTAGTGGCTGTGCTGGGAAGATGCAATGACTTGCATGGAGCCATTAATTGGTGAGTTTGACATCCAACAGGGAAATTAAAATTCAACATTAAATGGAGTTGACTGCATCTGCTTTAGCGTTTCACTTCTCTTCATTTTCAGTTACAGATATAGTTATTTCTACCATCCCTAGCACGCTTAGCGCACTAACAATTTGACAAAGATCTCGTCTATATGTGTATGCGAAGAGACTTATCTTCATTTTCAGTTGCAGATATAGTTATTTCAACCATCTGTAGCTTACCAACATTTTGACAAAGATCTCGTCTATATGTGTACATGAAGAGGCAGGGAAAGCAATCTGTAACTTGTAGTTTTTTTAATTTCACCTCATTGCCAATAACGTTATTTTTCTTGTCCAGATGCCATTGTAATTTATTAAAACCAATGACAAATTGCGTAGTTTTCCTGCAGGCTACTTATGCTGGTGCAATTTTGGAAGTATGCATGAGAAAGCTTGCATTTTATCCAGACATTCTCTCATTTATTGAGGAGGAAGCAGATGATTTCTCTTCGCTTCACGTTCAATATCAATATGGCTCGCCCCCAACACTTGTGATGTTGGATGAAGATGGTAACCATAAGGAAACTATCAGGTTAGTTATTACGTGTCATTCATCTTTCTTTTGAAGCTGGAAAAATATATTTTTTGTTCAGCATTTACCTTTTTTAAAGGAAAAATTTGGTCAACTAATAGTACTGAAACGCATTACGGTTTCAAACCTGGTTCAATATTTTGAACTTTCAAATTTCATCAGGCATCTCTTTCTAGTTGTCTGACAAAGCTCTATAAGCAATAAAATTGCTGATTAAATAAGCACAGATACTGCAAACTGATGAAAAGATGGTTAATAATCATGTTACATATTTTCTAATTGTTTCTCTTATGTTTTTCTATCAATTCCGTAAAGAAATTACAGTGTAAAATTCAGTGTCGAAACTCTTTAATGTGTTTATACTGAAATCAATATTTACTTATATTACTAGTACTTATTCCAATATGATTATTTTTCTTGTTATTGTTCACAGGATTGATAATTGGAAGCGAGAACATATAGTTCAATTCTTGAGGGAAAAAGTCAGAGGAAAGGTGGCAACAAGTTAACAGTATTAGATGAAAATTCACCATGAAGATAGGATTAAAATACTTGAACTGTACAAGGTATCTGGTAGGACTATTTGTTCTATGTCCTATGATTGTGTTTTCATTTAAGAATTTTATGTAAGCGGCAAAGCTAGGTTATGCCTCAAGTGCGCATTTTCAAACCTGAAATTTTAAATTTTACATGCAAGTTTGCATGTTTGAAATGCTGTGAACTGTATGGAAATTTCAAGTGGCAAGCAAAAACTTCCCTCAATTTAAATGAAAATTTGTTCTCCATAAACAACTATATATCTGTCTTGCAATGTCAAGAATGACGGAGTTTTCAAATAGTTTGTTATTGATTCATGAACATGATGTGCAATGATCATTTGGAGTTTTCAAGATAGTATAGCTGATCAATAACTTTGTGGGCATAGATTATGAAGTTTCACTCTCAAATTCTCTTGCAACAGTTTTTTATCCATGAAAGTAACTATAGCTTATGCTGTACGAGGAAAGTATGTAGCTGGTCAGTCACCTCAGGAGTAATGGTCAGACTAGGTCTGTCGTTGATGGGAGAGAGAGTAACTGACCAATTAGTTTGCTGGTAGGTAAGTTGTAGGCTATTCGTAACTTAAAATATAAATATTAATATCTAATAAATAGAATAAACAGTCAAGGGACTACAAAATGTTACAATTACAAGTATCTGTAGTGTCTAAGATCTCTAATAATGAAATAATAGAAGAGCCGCATAAGAGATTCTAAAAGACAATGAAAAGAAGTCAAGAGAAGCATAGTCCTTCTTATCCCATGGTTTAGTTATAACTATCCCTGTTAGAATCCATCCATTTAGTGCTCACATTAGGGTGAATATTATTTGTGTTCATGTGAGCTTATGTGATAGTTTAGTTTTGGTTATAATTATATGTAAGTTGTTTAGGTTGTTTAAACAACTTACTTAGGTAATATTTAGGAGGCTGGGTGAGATTTTGTAGGGATCGGAATATTCTAGATTTAGGAAACAATATCTATATATATGGAGTATTATTTGCTGTGTATGTATCCAGAATGAATTAAGAAGATGACATTATTATGCAGCGATTCTTGTGTTATTTTAAGGGGGCTATACCTATATAGGCGGACTGCCTAGAGGGAATTAATGTAATGACCCCGGGGCCAGATAGATATATAGGGCTCCTCGCCCCCCCTCACCCTCCAGATCGCCCTCTATTTCTGCAAGCATAAATTGAGTGGTTCGCTATGCGAACCACTCACCCACCCGATGGCGGCTCTCTCTCTGGAGGGCGAGGTCTAAAGAGCCTCGCCCGGGGCGGGCGAGTGCCTCCCCGGCCCCTCACCCTCTAGATAGAGAGTTTCAAGGGGCGGGCCCCGATCTGGCAGATATATTTGCTGTGTATGTATCCGGAATGAATTAAGAAGATGACATTATTATGCAGTGATTCTTGTGTTATTTCTGTTCAAAGCTCTCACCAAATTTTCATTTGGTACCAGAGTGATGAGAGTCCCAGACTAGGCCTGTTTGTGATTTTCAAGGTGTTCTTTAATCATTTATGATCTTGAGGGATCTACGGAACACTCCATCAAACTTGCTTCTTTGCTTACTGCAGACGTGCATGTTACGGTCTTTGAGAGATCTATAGAATATTCATTAGACTAAATGTGTGCACTTCCGTTACTTTGATCCTTTGCGCAGCAGTCTAGCAGGCCTTGCCGTGATAATTGATCATTGCTAATTTGATCCACCGGCTTCAATTTCGTGCATAGATCATGTTAATTTTCTTTCAGTGTAAATATGCATATGTATGCATTCTTTCGTCAATGTTTTGTATTGGATCAGGTTCAGCGTGCATTATTCTCAGCTTGCACTGGAAGGCATACACCTCACCACGTGGTTTGCATTGAAAAAGTATCAAAAAGTGTTTGGAATAGTTGGTTGTATCCTGTATTGATTGTTTGGAACATCCATTCAGCTTCCACATTTTCATGTGGTCCATGATCTTCACAGTTTTCTCTGAATTGCGTTAAGAATTCCACACAACCTTTCAGATCTACACAGGCATTATGCATATTATTTATCCTCACCCTTGTGACTCGCGTCCATGTGGATGTGTGTATCTGGTCGGATTGCACAATAGATATATATGGACATGCACACTATTCCTGAAAGGCGTTCTCTGATCAACACGTAGTCCTGCATCCTCATACAGTTCTCCTACAGCCTGCAAGTTTCGTCCAATAATATCTGCCCAGCTCTGCATTGTACAACAGAGTCATGTGAGTTAAGTTTTTTTCTAAGTAGCCGCTATGTTTTGGATATGCGAGGGGGCAGTACGGAGTATCCGATACGTGGAAACGGCAAAAAATTTTTGGGCTCGGATATGGTGCAGGATACAGGAGTACAAAAATATATAAAAATTAAAAAATATATAAATTTCAGCCTTCTAAATAAGAATTAACCACATATTATGCATATGAAAAACAAAACAAGCTAAATAGCCACAACAAACTACTCATACATTCATAATTTCAATTGTCCCTACCATATCTAGTTGAGGTGTTTATTACATTTATGATTTATCTCATACATGCTATTTTTATCCATGTTTATGATGGCTTGTACTTGGTACCTTCTGTAGAATAATGGTGCTGCGAAAACTGTAATTTCTGCTGTAATGATATATTAAATTTAAAATATACCTTCTGTAGAATAATGGTGCTGTGAAAACTGTAATTTCTGCTGTAATGATATATTAAATTTAAAAATACCTTCTGTAGAATAATGGTGCTGTGAAAACTATAATTTCTGCTGTAATGATATATTAAATTTAAACTATACCTTCTGTAGAATAATGGTGCTGTGAAAACTGTAATTTCTGCTGTAATGATATATTAAATTTAAACCAGAATTTAAAATTATAAAAAAAAAAAAAAAAAACACAGTTTTGGGCCAGGAAATGCCAGAAATGGCTGGGTACATCTGCAGAAGTATCCAGCCGTATCCGGACCTGCCTCCCAAGCCGCTCCCGAAATGTGCCGTACCCACTCCAGGGGTCTAGGGGTGCCGTATCGGCTACTTAGGTTTTTTTTTGCTTTTAGTTGGTTCATTACATGTCGCCACCTCATCTTTCATTGTACCAATCCTAGCTCACCCAAGCTGCCTCGAGCTCCCAGCCATCGATGTTTGTTACATACATAAAGAGTATTTAACTAGTTTCATTTTGAGTCTATAAGATTTTAGTGTTTTTTTTTATAAGTTTCCAATATCCGTAATTGTTTGTTAATATTGTATGTGGAGATTTAAAAAGTATTTTTTGCCGGAAGGCGTCCACCTTTGAAGATGCCTCTGCTGGAAAGTGTCAAATCTTTTCCAGCAGTCAGCTGATCATACCTGCCTATACTTTCCGATTGCTTATTTTATCTATTTATTTATATGTATGTTAAGTGCGGAAGTTTGATACATGCCCGTAAAGTGTTTGACCAAATGAAAGAGCGAGATAGCTTCTCATGGAATACGATTATGCCTGCAACCGAATCTCTCCATCTTCCATGGGTACAGTAGTATCTTTGAGGAACAATGAACCACATATTTTTCTTGCATTTCAAATAAAGTAGAACACTGGAATAGTATCCACTGTCCAGGCTTAAAGAAAAATTCTGAACCATAACACATCCCATATTCATGCAGAATTATATATTTGGTTTTTTAGTGGAGGACGAGCTTAGTGCATATGTTATTTTAAGTGAGGAAGGATGAATGACATACCGTCGTCTGAGATTCCGATTCCTCACCGACTGGGGAATCTGTACAACATACAATCTCCATAAGCAATTAGAAACTAAGGTATGATGATATTACTGTTCAAACTAGAAAAAGATAGAATTCTGTATCATGAAAATTTTTGAACAACAAAAATCGAAATTCAAACACATTATGAAGATGGAGTTCAATATGAAAGGGAGTAATGAAATCCTTGTAAGAAAATGTGTTATTGCTATCATAAGGCAAGTTCTCAATGGAAACCCATGGTCTGCAAAGAAATGGGTAGCAGGGTTGCAAATTTTTTGTCCAGCTGCGCCAATAATTTCCAGCAACCACTTGTGCGCTGTAGGGTCCTTGACTTTGCATTTGAGCTCCTCATTTTTTGTGCATCCAGAGCATTAGCTGTTCTCCTCTCACCAGTCCCCACATCTTCCATTGACGTCCTGTGAATGATATTGTGCACTTTTCCCACTGTGGTCTTCACACTTTTAACAGACATTGTTTTTGACTGCTGTTTTCAGCTTATTCAAGGAAGGGCCCAACTTGTATTTTTGCTTATTCCCACTTCAGTTTGGAGTTCTCATGCCATTGCCATTCGTCCTATCTCTATGTTTTTAGGCATAGCCAAAAAGGGAAACAAATTCAGATGCTTGATAGGAGAAAGGTGAGCAACCGTTATGCCCACTTCTAACTGGAAGCCCAAACACAGTGGAAATCACCCAGCAAAAAAAAACAACCAAATCCTGGTAGCCTCTGGGAAACTCTGAGCACTTAGGAATGAATATGGGCCTGACAATAAAAAGACAAGACACCAGGTGAATACTATCTATACTTTCATTGAATGACATGCTATAACATGATCTCCTATGTCTGTTAAGTGCGGAAGTTTGATAGGTGCTCATAAAGTGTTTGATCAAATGAAAGACCGAGATAGCTTCTCATGGAATACGATTATGCCAGCAAACAGAAGACATGGGTTTCCTCAAGAGACAGTTGTTTCACTGTATGCAACAAACCTGTCTCTAACCAGTTCAGTTTACAGTTGTCATCATATTCCCGACCTGTGCCAAAATATGAGCTCTGGAATAGGGTGTGGACATCCATCAAAGCATAAAAGATAGAGGAACACAAAATGTGGAACATTACACAAGGCACGTGAACTGTTTGACAAAATGCCTAAAAAATGGTTTCATGGACATCGTTGATTGCACGATATGCACAATGCAATTGGCAAGTGTAGAGCCAAATTCCACATAAACCTGTGGGGGTTATGTGGAAGTGTTTGCTTGGTTCCTATAGATCACATATGAATATAGGCTTAGGAGTATTTACATCCATAATGCATTTTGATTTGGATCCTAAAAATGATGCAGCTTATTTTCTTCTCTCAAACATCTATGTAGAAGTGGGCAGGTGAGGTGAGGCTCAAATGATATGGAGATTGATGAAAGATAGAGGAATTAAGAAGATCCTTGGATGTAGTTGGATTGAAGGCCGAGACATCATAAATCATAGATCACATCTACAAACAAAGGAGATCTATGCAAAGTTGGAGAAAATGGCTTGAGAGATGAAGGCAACAAGTTATTTTTCATATTAAAGACATTTACTTAATGATGTGGAAGTGGAGGAAAAAGAATTATTTCTCTGCCACCATAGTAAAAAGTTGGCAACTGCATTTGGTTGGTTAAACACGCCCCCATGGAACAACTATTATAGTTGTCAAGAACCTTCGATTATGTGCTCATTGCCACATTGCAACGAAAATTAACTCCAAGATTGTTGCAAGAGAAAGTATTATAGAAATGGGACTTTATTTCCTTCATTTTAAAAAGGGAGAATGTTTATGGCGAATATTGGTGATGCTAAATGAAGCAATCTAAAAAAATAAGCTTGTACTATATAATATGCCATGTTCTTGATTATTCTCACTTTATAGATTTTTTTTTGTTCGAGTTCTAAACATTGATGTAATTTGCAACTCCAACAAACTTCGATCGAGCGTAATTTGCAACTCATGTGCAATTGTTAGTTTAATTACTTTTTAATAGTGGTTTTTATCATCCATTTCATATTGCCATCTTGTATAGTCAAAAGTGTTGCATCAATAGTCTCCGTCTAACTAAAAGTGTGGTTTACAAGTGTCTCTCAAGAATAGTCGTTTTAAGTCGTTGTCAAGTGTCAAAGTTCAAAGTCATTTTGTTGAGTTATTTGTCAAAAGTATGTTTGTCAAAGTCAAAAATGTAAATAGAGTTGTTGTCTCTTGTTATTCGTCAAAATTTATTGTGTCTAGTATTATTTAAAAGTGTCAAAATATTGTAAAAACAAAAAATTTGCCTTTCAAATGCATTTTCGGTGTTACCCTACGTCCAAATTTTGGGAGAATAAAATGAAGAATATTGTAGTTCTGATGATATTTTTGAAGCTTGAAAAGAAGGAAAAAAATGCTTGGCTTTGGGAGCTTTGCCTCTCGACCCCGACTTGTACACGCAATAGGAGCGTGCCTAGGCGTTGCCAGGGACCTGCAAGGGGCGTTGCCCCTTGACCCCACTAGGAGCTGCTGCCCCCAGACCCTCACTTTGGAATTTCAGAGCCAAGCGAAAATTGGTGGGAAAGGCGCGTCGATATAAGATGGTGCAAATTTGAGCTTCAAGTCTTCACTAACCAAGTAAAATGAAGAATATTGTAGTTCGATGATATTTTTGAAGCTTGAAAAGAAGGAAAAAATGCTTGGCTTTGGGAGCTTTGCCTCTCGACCCTTGCTTGCATCAGCGACAGGACCGCGCCCAAGGCATTGCTTGGGACCCGTAAAGGGCGCTGCCCCTTGACCCCACTACGAGCCGCGCCCTAGACCCTCACTTTGGAATTTCAAAGCCAATGCGAAAATTGGTGGGAAATGCGCATCGATATAAGATGGTGCAAATTTGAGCTTCAAGTCTTCACCAACTAAGTAATATTCACGTCAACTGGAGGACAAAGGCACAAGAGGTTGGAGGTCGATCAATGACGGGCCGCACAGAGATGTGTTGGCATTTTGTGGTGTGAGTTTGCTTTCAGTTGTGTTTGGTTTTTGGTATGCTTCATTTTCAAAGAGCTATATTTGTTCGTGATCCGATTTCAATTTTTGTGTTCAATTTTGTAGCAAGTGAGTAGTGATTTTGATGTATGTCGGTAGTGATGTAATGACATAGTAGAATAGATGAAAGCATAGTGAAATGCAACATCATGATATTTAGGTTGTTGGTTGACCTGTAAAACCATTTGTATGTTTGGGTTGTTGGTTGTCTTATAAAACCATCTATATGTGCGGGTTGTTGGTTGTCTTATAAAACCATCTGTATGTGCAGATTGTTGGCTGTCCTTGGAAAACCATCCTTGTTTAGGTTGTTGGCTGTCTTGAAAACCATCTAGATCATGAGCATGGAGAGGTGACAAGCTACGAAGGAAGTGTGGTTGTTTTTATACCATGTTCGCACTAAGGGGGAATGTTAGGAGTCCATCCATTTAGTGCTCACATTTGGGTGAATATTATTTGTGTTTATGTAAGCTTATTTGATAGTTTAGTTTTGGTTATAATTATACGTAAGTTGTTTAGGTTGTTTAAACAACTTAGATAATATTCAAGAGGTTGGGTGAGATTTTGTAGGGATCAGAATATCCTAGATTACAAGGAAACAATACCTATATATATGGAGTATTATTTGTTGTGTATGTATCCCGAATGAATTAAGAAGACATTATTATTCAATGATCATTGTGTTATTTCTATTCAAAGCTCTCACCAAATTTTCACTCCCAACACTTTACACACTATTGATTGGCCAAAATCTCCTTTTCTTGTTAATTTCATGTGTAATCTATGCACCAAGTTTCAACATTGGCCATCCAATTTGTAATAAGTTTTTATATAGAGTTCTTGATTTGGATAATGAATAAGGCCATGCATTTTTTTTTAAAATTAAGGTGGTCATGGGGACAACTCATAGTGTTTGAACAATCAATGATAATATCAATGGATGTTATAATAGAAATTGGTTCTCAAATTTGATAGGCTCATAGAGATGATGTTTTGTAATTATGTTCCTCTCATCGAAGTTGCTACTTTGATTGCATATATATTTGTTGGAAAAACACAATTGTGGGCTAAAGAGACTCCAAAAGCAAGTATCATATGCTTGATGCAATATGGGGTATATATTTAGCTCTTAAGCTTTAGGAGATACTTCTATAATAGAAGGCTAAGAGTTATGGCTATATTACATCGATTCACAACATCTTTAGTTATCAAGTTATGCCTTTTAGTTCTCGTATGAACACTTCAATTAATTTCAAGTAGGAGCGTTGATGGAGAACTTTACGGGGAAGAGTGGGGATAGGATTTTGTATGCCAATATGCAATCAATTAGCAAGATTTATCTCCTTTGGAGTGAGGTATGAGGAGAGGATTCATATGCAAAGGCCCAAGTCTAATAGTGTACGTAATAAAAGTTGTCCATAAATTGAGCGCAAATAAACCTTCATATATTCCCCCTTAGTTTTGGAACTCACCACCAAAATATTTTACTTTTTTGAACTTTTTTACATTGTTATCAAATAAAAAATACCATATATATCAAAAGGTTTATAGTCCAATTGGTGCGGATAATGGTAAAGTGTGATGCTACCCCATCCACCAAGAGTAAATTTTTGGATATATATACATACACACACACATATATACATCAAGGAGTTGTCTAATTAGTGTGGATGATGGTAAAGTGTCTTGTCACCCCATCCACGAAGTACAATTTTTTGGTTATAGTCCAACAAAAAGGATGAGGTTGGGTTTGAGTGGGGCCGTGGGGTGGGAAGTGAGTGGTCCTTTATATCTATTTGGGGGAGCCAACTATATATAGAGATAGTTGGCCTTGCCTTTCTAGACAAACTTGGAGGTATATATATCATTCAATTCTTGACAATGACAATTAATCAAAGAAGGTAGATTATTCGTACACCCAATAACTAATTTAGTGTTGAAATTATAAATACAAGTTTCAATTGTATGCACTTATCATTTACCATATACTAGGGTAACACATATAGATCTTATGTAAGAACAAATTTGTTTTAAGTTCCTTGTACATAGGTTTTATAGAAGAGTGTATATGATAAATGTTCAATAGAGAGGATGCACACATTTCTAAGAAGATAAAAGTGATGTATACATTCTTATATAAAAGCACAAAACATCAATATATCCACGTGTGATTGATCCGAGGATTTTGCACGCTTCAAATGTTCCCTAAATTTTTATGTACACCCAATAACTAATTCAAACTTGGAGGTATATATATCATTCAATTCTTGACAATTAATCAAAGAAGGTAGAGTACACCCAATAACTAATTTAGTGTTGAAATTATAAATGATGCACTTATCATTTACCATATACTAGGGTAACACATATAGATCTTATGTAAGAACAAATTTGTTTCAAGTTCCTTGTACATAGGTTTTATAAAAGAGTGTATATGATAAATGTTCAGTAGAGAGGATGCACACATTTCTAAGAAGATAAAAAGTGATGGATACATTCTTATATAAAAGCACAAAACATCAATATATCCATGTGTGATTGATCCAGAGGATTTTGCACGCTTGATGTTCCCTAAATTTCTACGACTTGTTCCTTATGAAAGAACAAGGTGGCAGTGGTACCTTGAATGTTGAAAACATACACCGTATGCTCTAGATACAAAAGTGCACACAAGAACATGAGTACACAAGACAAAGCGGGGCACATGCGCAAGTGATAGGCATGCAAATGGCAAATGGGTCGTCGTGACGTCAACAAGTGGCACAAAGCAAAAATAAAGGTTGTGTTTTATCTTGGTCTTGACGGTTGATAATTTTTTTCAATAGTGGGGTCCACTCTTTTTTGGGAAGGGGACCCAATCGCCGTAGGTAGTTCATCGAGTTGGTTGAAGACTGAGTTAAGCTCATGATCGAGCTAAGGAACGAGCTCGTGGTGAGTCAACAAACCATATGCCACATACCACTCAACAATGCTAGCTCGCCAAACACCTCACCGTATACACTGGCGAGCAAAATGGGATCGCTGTGGCGGAAGACACAATAACTTTGGCATTTGTGGCTATATTAAGCTCTCCACAAATTATCTCGCAAGGAATGTGGGATTATTCTCTCATAGCTAACAACGGCCCATGGTGAAAGGAGAGCTCGACACGGGGTAGCTCGTGGTGTAGGACAACTCCAACCGATGAGGGAGTTAACGATCACTGTGGAGCTCGACGGACGAGGCAAATGGTCGAGCCGTGAACAATGCGCGACGTGGTGGCCTCGATGTAGAAGGGTAGATCGATGAGTTGGGACCAAGGTGAAAGCTTGGCGGGTGGTGGAGTCAAAAATAACATGGTGGGATTTGATCTGCCGACCTCCTACATGTGAGGCAAACACCTCAACCAACTTTCCCAATTCGTGACAATGATTTGAGTTGGTCGATAAGGGTATTTAACGCTTATTTCAGTAAGCGGGGGCTACACACAAGCTTATTGTAAAAGCTTAATGTGAAGCTTGGAGAGAGCCTTTAGAAAATTGTTCAAAGGCATTATAAGTCCTTATTAAAGGCGTTGTTATGAGTTAATTATTATTAAACTCATAATTATTTTGTAAAGGATATTTTAAGCCTTACTTCGTGCCGAGACCCGAAGCTCGAGTGTGGAGCTAAAGGGGTTTGTCAAGCACTCGAGAAGCATATACAAAGCTTTGATTCTTCATACATTGGACATTATAAAGCTAAGTTCATGTTGCTTGGAGGTTGCAGAGGAGGATCTTGTTCTTGAGCTTGACAACCGATATCCGACTTAGCTTAGAGACCGGATTGAACAAAGGGGAAGCCTATTAAGTTAAATGGAGGCCGTGTTCGAAATATTCATTATAGTATTGAAGTTTGACACTAAGTTCATGGTGGACTGGACTATTCATTATAGTATTGTAAGTTTCTTTGTACTTACGATCGGAACTTTATAATGAATCGGTTCGTCAATTAACAAACCCGAAGACGTAGGCATTCTTGAACTCGTTAACAACTTGTGTGTAATGCCCATTTTATTTGCAGTTGATTTTATTTCAAAGTTTCAAATTTCGACGATAAAAAAATTGCCTCTAAGGATCCGTTGGTGGAAAAACACTACAATTTTATGGATAAGTGATGTGTAAAATATAATCTAGAACTTTACAAAGGAAGTTTTTTTATAAGTAAAAAAAGGGCTTAAAGCCTAGCTATATTGATATTTTAACAAAATACTTGAGAATAGGTTACAATTACGAAGTTAAGTAACTCATACGGTGTTGCTTACATAATACCAAAATTACATAATTATTGAAATATAGACATATACAGAAACTAAGTAGCCTCCTCAGAGGAGCTGGAAATCACCACCTCAGGAGCAACAATGGGATCCTCCTTGGCATGAGCATTCTCTTCCATGACCAAAGCAACAAGTGATTCCTCGGCATGAGCTTTCGATCTTGTTGATCAAAAATCCTCGAATAGAGCAGATGGCATCAAGCTTGCGACCCTAGTTGATGCTTTCTAGGGCCCGAGCTTTAAACATGGTCCAAATCTGCTCCAAGGCAAGACTCATATCAAAGTTTGTTTTCTTAATTTCTTCATGCAGAAGAGCAAATGAATTTCTCGCCCCAAGAAGCAAAAGAATCAATAACGCAACCTTCGGGGTATCCAGCCGAGAGGTGGATTGACCAGTATCACCCATCACTCTAACAACTTCCTCCACCGCCGCATTCTCCCCAAGCCGACCCGAGAGTTGTGCACACAACAGGTTAGTCACCATCCAACGCAGGAGCCGGGGGTCATCAACTCCCTCAATAAGAGTGCTTTGTCAAAATGTAATTGCCTCTTTAGCAGTGATGTGAGTACCTTTATCCAACAAATGCCCAACATTTAACAACTCCTTCAACTTCAAGTCATTAACTAGACCCAAGAAGGAGAAATGAACATCATCCAAAGAGAAACGATGAAACAACTAATTGTCCATTGCTTTTATTGTGTTCTCCATTTATTGATTTTCCCAAGCTCCACCTAGTGCACTTAGCCGGACTAGTTATCCCTTTGCCCTTCTCCATTTGGCATAACAAACCCGATATTTCACCATTGTGACAGTTAACCGTGCTCCACCAAATTCTCAAAATTTCCTTAAATCCCCTTTCGCATGCGAGAACCATTAAGGTACATTGTGCGACACAAATGGAAACATGCCAATTAATCATGAGGCAAGAAAATTTAATGCGATGGATAGCTATGTTGTCCTGTCATTGCCACCCCAAATGCCCCTTAATATCATAATTGATTAAATTGCCCATCAAATTTAATAATTCATTGGGTTGAAATATGATGAGACTTTGGGGTCCTTCTAATGCTTATATCCACTCCAATGTTGGCTAATTTTTCAACAACTTTATTAGTGTTGCGGAAAATGTGAGAGATTAAGAGAGGCTCACAAAGAGCATGAAAATCCTCCACAATTCTGGAAAGCTACCAATTATTGACCTGATCTTTCTAAACTGCATTAATGATGACATGTGAATCACCTTCGACAAGGAGTTTTTCCCATTTTCTTTGCTTCACAATTGAAAGACCACGCCAAAGAGCCTTGGCTTCAACAAAGTTGTTAGAACACTTCCCAAGGGCTTCAACAAAGCCCAAGATAGGTTGACTAGAGGAGTTTCGAAAAATTCCACCAGCCCCAGCCCAACCAAGGTTGCACTTGGCAGCTCCGTCAAAGTTTAGCTTGATGTAATCATCATGAGGAGCCTCCCAAGTAGAGGTTTTGCGCTTGTTACTTTTGAGACGAACCCCTTTATCAGGGAACAAATGAGGGTTTTAATTGTAATTCATATGAAACAATTTAAGATGTTAGCATCAAATGCATTTTCCTTTGAGATATTTTAAAAGAGTATTGAAAAACATTCATTACTTTCGTTGTCATGATCACGGGGAGCACAATTTGTTTTAAGGACCTAAATTATTTAAGAGTTAAGATAATATGGGCATACGAGGGCAACATGCACTCATACACTTGAACAACGGGCCCAATTATCGCCTCATGATAATCCAATGACTCATTTTGACCAATTGAGAAATTGATAATGGTGTGTCTTGCCCACTCAAAATTCAAGATTTCAAGAATGAAAGCGGATTTTAGAGAGCAAGTTCACATACTCATTCTCAAATCAATTGACTATATGAGGAGGACCACTTCTATGGCATCACACTCTTTCTCACGAGGATAATTTTTATAGGCTTATATATTGCCATGAACTAAGTCTACTAATTAATGTGGAATTAATATTTGAATGAATGACGATTTTAAAATTAAAGAAACAATTCCAAGACATACTTAAGAGATGTATTTGACTTGAGGTAATAAGGCATCTAAATGGAGGTTTGAATATAAATTTATGATTAATTGAAAATAGGGTTTTCTAGCTATTTTATGAGTTAATCTAAATATAAACTAAATGCTATATTGGAATGCTAGATCTAAACATTTTATTTTAATATTAGAATGTATTGAAATAATGGAAATAAGAGGGATATGGTACTAACCACAAATTAACTTACCTCATGTGCATTGGTAGCAGATGGTATGCGGATTGGGAAAATTGTGGACCGAGTGGCCTCGGGAAGGGCGTAAACCGAGTATTTGTCAATACGAGGCACTGGGAGGATCTTGGGGAGCCCTCAGGGTGCCTGCAGTCCGATATCCTGGGTGCTTCAGGATTTGAAAAAGATCAAAAATAGAACTTGATAGTGTCACAATATCTCTACATTACCTTCGCTCCGTGCACTAGTGTCGCAATAATGTCGCCTATGTCATTATAATTGTTATGTGAAGATTTACCTGCAAAACCCTATCCAAAGCATCAATTCCTAAAAAAATAAAAATGCATATGAATAGGTCAGACTGACCTCAGTTGCCAAACTAGTGGTCTTATGATTGAGCGCTGCACTACATTTCAAACCCAATGTAGTTCTATGTGCGCGTGTGTGTAATTTTGTGCCTAGGGTGCCCTAGCGTCAATGATGCGGTAGTAGGGGCAATAACTAGATGTAAAAATGCAAATGGTGGATGGAATGGAAAGAATATAACCCTTTCCCCCAATGTTTGTGTGATGTAGATGTAGAAGAAGCCCAAATGCATTTCCTTGCCTTATTAGATAGTTGCCCTTGGTAGTAAGATGTCCACCCATAATGTAGTGAGTATGTTATGCTTATATAGGGATCTCTTGTTCAAATTTCGACACTAGTGACCCGAAAATGCCGACTACGACATAGGGAATGCATGAGATAACCGTTAGGACTGACCTCGATCAAATAAATTAAGACCACAAATTACGACGACACAAATGCCTAAAATCACGACTAGGCGCCCAAGTGAAACCCTAGTGCCCCAAAGCATAGACCTAAAGACAACAATTGAGAAAATAATGACACCCGAGACACTTTGAAAGATGGCCAAAACTAGAGACAAATGACGATGAACTAGACAAAACACAACGACGCCTAACTAACTGACAACAAGACCTAGGGATGGGTCCCTAGTGAATAATTTTTTACGCAAGATCCATATATAAAATAACATACTTGGCAGCGATATGGATGTAATATTAAGTGCGTGAATTTTGACTACATTTGCCCTGACTTTTGTTGGGCTGAACATTTTCCACTCGAGAGAAAGTTGGAGAATCCCAAGTTGTAGAAGAACGTGCAGATGTATAGTAGAAGCGTGTTGAATCATGGATCAACGAGTTGATCCATGCAATGTAATAAAAAATGTAAGTGTTGCGATGAAGTGCGGAAAATGAAAATGATGATTAGATTATAGGATGATTTTGAATGAGGTTTTAATAACGAATAGGTGGGTAGGGAGTGATCAGTTCCTAACCGAATGCTTGAATAAGAATGGAATGATTGGAGGATTTGGGCATCCTACCACCAGAGGAAGAGTGTAGGGAGAAAAGTGTGTTATTATCCTAGCTTTAACTACATCCTCAAGATCTAGCCAGTTGCAGATGGACTTAGATCAAAATGTTGTGATTTTGGATCCAAATGATTTTGATTAAACAATTGACCCATATAGGAGTGGTAAAGGAAAGACACTCTTTCCCCCACTCCACGGGTGTCGCCACAATGTAAAGGCTTCCAAGTTGGGTCATCTGGAAGTGAACGTGATGGAAAATGAGACAACCTCCAAGTTGGGTAATCTGGAAGTGGATGCGATAAAGATGTGATGGCTTCCAAGCTAGGTCATTAGGAAGCACACACGAATGAATGAGAAAGCTTCCAAGTTAGGTCATCTAGAAGCGAACACGAATATAGAATAAAATCCCAAGTTATGTCATCTGGGAAAGAAGTGGTGATTGTAACTCCTAAGTTAGGTCATATGGGAGACCGTTTGTAGATTTGAATGATATGATTTGATTTGAACGTGTTGATTTTGATTGGTGATTGATTATTTTGATTAGTTACTCATGGAGAGGTTTTTCGCTAATTTCCCCAAGTTAGGTCATTAGGGGAAAGTTGCTATAAAATTTTATGAGATGTCACGTAAAAATATTTTTAGTTGTTTGTTTCCCCAAGCTAGGTCATTAGGGGAGTTGATAGGTTATAACATGTAATCGTGTTTGGGAAATGTTAAACAATTGTTGCCCCCAGATTAGGTCACTAGGGGAATTGATGGTGAACTATCATGCGGTATACATTTCTAGGTGTTGGATTCATGATGTTTGAACATGTGGTGACATAAGGGGGATTATAGGGGACCCCAATAATATGCCTCCCCTTTCGGTGAAAGAGGGAGTGATGAAAGAACTAACTCTAAGCCAAAAGTAATGACAAGAGGTTAAAATGCACGTGTAGTGGATAGGAAACAACAAGGAAAGGATATAATGTACATGAAATGTGTGCAATACGGTGGTAGGTAGAATTCTAAAAAGAATGCCACAAACAGGGTGTAAATCGGAGTAAAAATGCTCAAGATATGAGCGAAACAATGTAGTGTGTATTAGTCGTGGTGAAAATGCAAAATATAGGCCATAGTAAAGGTGGTATTGGAAATTTGATTATAAATAGTAGAGTGAAAAGGTAACTTATCACTTTAGTTGTCTTTTACGTGAGTGTGAGAGTGTATACAAAGTAAGTAGAGATGCCTCAAGATAGACCATTGCGTTCGACCTAGTTTGAGCGAGTTGGCAACCGTTGTGGCGTCTCGCACTACTATGGAGTTGATAAGTGTATGATTTTTGCAAAAATGTAGGGTGTACTAGGCATTTTAGTTGAATTTTTGAAAATTTAGGTTTGTGATTTTCTCGGTGGCATTTGGGACCCGGACAAGAGCGTTGAGGGCATTAGTGTCCCCGGGACTGGAGTGCCCAGAACCGAGCGCTAATGTCCTGTTCTAGGGTGCCCTAGTCTTGCTTCTGGGCACCCTAGTCCATAATTTTTGGCTTTTGTAAATAATGCTAAGGAATATGTTTCTAGTATGGTGTAGAGTAGTTTTTGCCTATGAGAGGTGTGCTAATGCTGTGTTTTGTTGTTGTTTGGTGTTGCAAAGAGATATCCACTCGAGGGAGTTCCACGGTGGCCGTCACTTAAGTAATTTCTTTGGGATTGGGTTTTAGATGATGAGTGGGATGTGTTGGACCTCGCCGGCTGCAACATATAAGCACGGATGGGGATGTACCCCATAATATGCCCATGTTGACTGCATTATGTGAGAGGTGGTGTGTAGACACATGCACATTTCGGTTACCCATAGGGGAGATGACGGTGACGTTGGAGGATGTGTATCGCATATTATGATTGCTAGTTGTTGAGAGAGAGAGTATGGGTGATGGTGGTAGTGGATATGGAGTGCTAGATGTGCGCTCGGCTAGATGATATTTTGCAGGGGCCGTGTACCTACCGAGGCCCATGCTCGGTTTGGATGCGATCTATTATAGTTGAGGGTTATGTGGTTGCAAAGTTCATCACAGTGGTGATAACGTCATGTATAGTAGTGGAGGGAGGAGGTGTCAACATCTTGTATAAGATGCAAGACATATGCCAACAAATAGAGGAGGATGGGATGAGATATGCTTGGGCACGATGTGTGTTGGCCCATTTATACATGGATTTGTATCAATTTACACATGATGAGCACGGTGGAGGTATAAGGGCCACCACACTACTACACATATGGGCGTATGAGCATATAGTCGTGTTGAGACCTAGTTGCAGGGCCATATGTAGAGTGGGCTCGACTAAAGATATTTGCGCGATGTTGGGTGGATATGTAGTAGGAAGATGGAAAAAAAAATTTTAGATCCCTAATGGAGGCCATACGAAGATGGGGATGACCTAAGGATGGCAGAGTTACGGTGTATTCGGAGGACAAGGCTAGAGGACCGCTTTATGGCGTAATGAAGATTTTTTGAGGTGGAGAGAGTATCACGATAGTTTGGTATGGGATGATTGCCCCTAAAGCCATATATATGGTTACGAGTATTAAATCTAGGAGGGCGAGGGTTGCCAGACCCACTAGAGGATTGACGCACCAGGCCGCTGATGAGGCGAGACTCAGCGATAGCGAATGAAAGATGACGTGGGGTTTCAAAGAGGATTATCGAGAGTATCATGAATAATTTGTGCTATGGATGGAGTAGGTGAGGGAGGTGTCTCCCCTAAAGCCATAATATATGTGTATGTTTTAGTGTGCCTAATGAATTGTTTATGTTGTTTTTACGTGTTTGGCTAACATGGGGGAGTATGTTGTGTGAGACGGCTAGGCTGATAAGACTCGATCAACATATTGTCGCAGCGATGTGCTATGTGAAGGGATACTAGAGTGCGTGGACAAAATTGTAGGCAAACATGCCCATTTGTTTGAGCCAAAGGGCCATATAAATGCGGTACATGTATAATGATGTGGGGCGAGAGGGACGAGGCACGTGGGAGACTCGACTTGTCCAGAGGTGTTGTTATATTGGCAGGATGTGTTGCCAATATGTAGATTTGTAGTGCAGCGAGATTACCATGTTGGAGATTACCATGTTGGCCGTAGGTGGAGAAGTTTTGGGGCCGCGAAATGTGGCGTCGAGTCGTGCGGTGAGGCATCTAGTTGTCAGGGCTCTCATGGTACATGAGAGTGATAATGATGATGAGGTTTGATAGTGATGATTATATAGGATGTAGGGGGCTTTCCCAAGTGATGAAACATGTTTTTGTGATGATGGTTATATGATCGATATATGTATGGACACTACTTTTGCTATACATTAGATCAATGTTGAGATGTTTTTCTATTGTGATGTAATGATATGGTATGGTTATATGGTTATTGATCTAACATGTGTATTGTAATGTAGGTGATGAAGATAAATTAGTATGATGATGTGAGTAATGGTAGATAAAATATGCATGGTAAATGATAATGTAGATAACTAATGTAATGTAATTGATGAGATAAATAAAATATGTAGTGCATAGGAAATGTAATTAAGATGATAGAATAAATGTGGAAATAGATAAAGGGATCAGTAAAAATAGATGAGAAAATAATGTAACGGTAAGATTAAAAAAAAAATGAAAAGATGGGGGATTAACAATGCCCCAACGTATGGATGAGTAGGCTCATGTAATAAGACCCCTCAACAGTTAAGTATGAGCCACGTAAGAAAGAGTGCATCATTGGGAAATGATTGAGGTGCGAGATGAATGATGAAGTGCGTGAAGAAAGGTTCTTAGAACTAAACCCTCAACAGTCGTGTAAAACCGTAAGAGCACAAGTGTGTCATCGGGAGGTAAGGTGATAAGAATTACCTACCAAACGACTAGGTGGATGGGTGGAGGTGGAAGCATATGAAATGGATGGAGGATGAGTGTATGAATTGAAGTGCATGCCATATGGAGTGACCAGTGGGGTGTGTAGAGATTGGTGGAAACCTATTTGGTTAGTTAAAATATGGAACTTAGCAAAAACATATAGAAGGTTCACACGGAAGAATAGAGTGCATTCAAAGGCGTGGAAGGGTCAGGAAAGAATCATGCGCGAAGAAGAGAGATAGATTTGGGACTTAGCCATTTTCACGTGTACAAGCTATTTTTGGAGATAGCGTGCCAAACACACAAACTAGTTAAAGACTTACGCGACACGCATTGGCTATTTTTGGAGGATCAGCTACGAAGCGCTTTGCATGGGTACAAGTTGAGAATAGATTTACTACTAACAATTAACTAGAAGAAGTCTATTGTTAGCGCACTTGCATGTGTGGCTATTATTGTAATGGCATGGCTAATAATAACATGCGACCTATTTTGGGATTAGATAAGTGGTGAAGGGAAAGTCCCCACCCTTATAAATATGTAATGGTTTGTGTAGTATGATATATACAGAGATAAATATAAGTATGAGAGTGTGAGAGCAGAGTTAGTGTGAAGTTATGCTATCAAGTTTTGTTATGCGCATAAGCATTTACTACTATTATCGTAAGAAGCTTCTGTGTATATCTATGTTTTTATATAATGGAGTGTATTGGCTGAATCAAAGTGTTAATTCTGAGTACAATTGGATCTTGCATACTTGATTTCATCATGGTTATCATTTAAATCTATTATTCTCTAGAACTAGATTTGTACATGCACTGTAGAATGATGTATTAATGAGGGATCTGAATGCATTAAGTATTCATCATGCTAACATCCTACAACAACAACCCTAAAGAGGGCCCGGTACTGCATGCTTTGGGTGAGTGCCGAGTCTAGGTTGAGTGATGTGCCAACGCGCCTGAGTTTTTTAGTAGATTCTAGGCCGCATCATTGGTTTCGTTGCAGAGACTTATTTTTCAGTTGTTATCAGGATGGTTCATGATGAAGACATATCTATTAACCTTAGCAAGTGTTGAGGAGTGGATTAAAGATTTGGAAGAAGAATACACATGGAGGTTTAACACTGGATCTGAGTTCGACACATGCGCATGGGTGGATTAGAATCTGATGACTGTTTGTCAGAGATTTTCTTCTTATCTTTCCATAAAACTATAGGAGTAGTGGCTGGTTGCGATGTGTCTAAACGGAATTGGAGGTATCACACACTTGTCTGGACGCAGGAAGAATTTTAGACCCTTTATGATGCTGATCTGATTTGGAATTTGGTGGATAAGTGGTTATGTGGTGTTTTGAACAACTATATCTTGGAGTACTCAATTTCTACTTATTTGTGCCCAGAGGTAGCTGAATTCCAATTTTTACGATATCCCAAGGGAACTTACCTGCAAGGCATTCCACTGGTGATCAAAATTTTGATGGTAACCCTAACTTGGAGAACAAACCGATGGAAAACTAAACCCCACCACGCGCGGGGGTAGGATCGAGTTTGGTGAAAGATGAAAGACCTAGTGACATAAAGGTAAAGGGAGGAAAGGCGACTTAAGTATAATGAGACGTGCAGAGAGAGATAGAGGAAGTAACGAGGATGTGTAGAGTGAATGGCATTGTGGAGAGAGATAGTTTGGGAAGGGTTTGAAGTTCATGCAGAAGATATGGAACCCGAGCATCAAGAACTCTTCCATTTGGGAAAGCATGACAGGAACCCTCCTCGGCCTCACATAGAAGTGCGCCAAGCAGAGATGACCTAGGCCGCGGGCCCACATTGAATCCAGATGGTAACCCTTGCCCTTGGCTTGGTTTTCCAATATCTAGTACAACAAACAGTCAACAAGATAATTTAGGAAGTGGGAGAGCAAGAGTGAGTCATATAAAAAGCACAACGATGGCAGTGAAAACGGATTTGTTGTTATATGGGAGTACCTTTTCGGGTGTATCATTCATAAAATTTAGGTGCATAGACTTTTGGAATCTCTTTGGGAGAAGTAATACCGCAGATCGTTAGGGTGCAATTTAGTACTATTGTTGGGACACATGGAATTACATCTTTTGGTCTGAATCTAGCTACGGGTCGGGATCGGGAGGCATAGGTGACTCTAGTTCTAGTGGATCTGGTGGTTCTGGAGGCAGAGGAGACACGAGGAGGTTTCGGATAAGGTGGGAAATGTCCACACTAACCCCAAAATATTTACATGGAGATGTCTCTTCATCTCCCAAAGTATAGGGGCATAAGAAGATGTTGTTGAACACGTGCACATATGTGAAATAATGTGGTGCGCAAAAGGAATCATGACTTCTGAGCGTAGGGCAAGTCAATTTGCTACTACATTACAAGGGCATGCACACAATTGGTACAAAAGTTTGACCTTGATCAGACTTGTGTAGACTATGTAACTTTAAAAGATGCTTTCCTTAAAGAATTTCATATCCTTGAGTTTGAAAGAAGAGTATAAGTGCACTCAAGGATATTAAGCAAGGCACTACTGAAAGTGTCAGAGAGTATGATGCTCATTTCAAAACACTATTATCAAGCTTTCTTATGATATTCATGTAAGCCAACATGCGCAATGGTTCATTGGGGGCCTAATAACACCTTTTAGAAGGGCGTTATCACATAAGACATACACCGATCCACATGAAGCACTTGAAGCAACTTTACATGCTAAGGCAGTTGGAAGTATAGACACTGGGGTGAGCCCATTTTTAGAAGCACAAATCACAGCTATGGCAAAGCAGTTGGAGAAACTATCAACAAATTCAACACATGAGATGTGCACAGGGATTTGGTGCACAGATTGTGAAGTAGAAGGTCACACAAAGGATAGTTTTCCTGTAGATCAAGTACACTCAATTGTGTTGGGTGAGATATGTCACTTAAACCATGATGCCAATGTTGCCCATTGTTACAACACGTGATAATGAAGAACGTCTCTTGATATTGTAAAATATGCAGAGGTCCACGACTCATGACACGTAAGACCGCTGGCTTGGCTGATTGGTCAGATCCATGATGCTATAGACATTGGTGTACGATAGACATGAGTTTCAGATAACTCTAAAGGAAAGAACGAGCATTAGGATCGAGATCACAATCAGGCGTGCTATGATTGGAGTGAAGGGCATTTGAAGGCGGTCGTGGTAGAGGTCGAGGATACCATGGTGGATTCGAAGGACGAGGTCGTGGTGGTGGAAGAGGTGAGTTCCCATGTGGAACATGTTATACATGTGGATCTCCTGACCACTATAGGCGAGAATGTCCTCAAAATATTACATGTTCTTTCTACGGAAAGAATCATAGTTATGAGGAATGCTCGGACTTGTATGAGTATCTTAGTAAGTAAAGCATAAACAAGAAAACAAAGGTGCGGGATGGTTAGGATACAACGCACTATGGAAAATCAGTGGATGCCCAAGTTAGAAGTAGAATCTGAGGCATTACGGTTAAAGATCACAACCTGCTTTGCCAAGCAATGCACGCCATGAGAGGCAATGCAACACAAGGATACCATCACTAAGGAGGAGGTTCTACATACATGCACCCGTATCCCGATCCCGCCCATTAGAAGGAGGTTTACCAGAAACCATGGAGGTACTCAGAATCTTTAAGTGAAATACAATATTTAAAGGAGAAATCATGAAAGATGGAGCAAAAGAAAGCATTAGAGATGATCCAAACTGATATGGATGACTTGAGAGAAGTGTGCAATTTTTGCGCCAGGAGAATATCATTCCACTATTGGGGAATTGGTTAAAGGGAAACACCCCACGCGAAAGTATTGAGACTAGACGACATATCCTATATGCAAATCTTCCTCCTCATAACATCGAGTATGACAAGGAGATCACTCTGAATGTTGTTGTGGATGGGTGGCTATTGAGTAATATATTGATTGATACAGGCGTGAAAGTCAATGTTCTTACCTTAGATGCATGGGTACAAATGGGGAGACCTCCATTGCAGCCATCCTCTAATGTATTGTTCATGGCTAATCGGACTAAGGCCACTCCCATTGGAGTTTTGAAAGATGCATCCATTACCATACAAGGAGCCAAGTTCACTGGAGATTTTGAGGTTTTAGCATTGGTAGAGTTAGATAGCTTCCCAGAACTACTAGGGCATCCTTGGTGTTATGCAAATAATGCTGATCTTCATTTCAACAAGGGTTATATTAGCTTTGAAAACAAGGAGGAAAGAGTTATTATCCCTTTAATAGATGGCAAATCTATGCCCTATGTTGAGCCCTTGAGTGAAGAAGACTGAATAGAATTTATGTACGCACCATCCGGGATCCAGAGATGCTTGAGCCATGTAAAGAAGGAATCCTTCAATGGGAGGATGCTCACGGTCCATTAGCGGTACTACAAGTGTTGCTTGTGATAATTGGGAACATAACACTTATGAGTTGGTATGGTGCGAAGTAAAGAGCATATTTCTCAGTCAACATACCGCGTTATATAATAAGAATAGGTAATAACTCGTACCTTGTTACAATGGAGAAGGAGACCCTATGGTGTTCTACGCACATCATGGAAGAACAATGGATAGACCCACTCAGAGAGAAGGAATATGCTAGCATATACCTATGCGGGGCAACAACGCATTGGTGGGTGGTCCCAAAGATAATCTTGTAGGATGGAATGAAATTAGGATTTCTCTTGCCACTACGTTTTCGGGAGTAATGCACCTACTCAAATATGAACTTATCATGGTAATCAACGTGTTCAAGCACCATGTTCAATAGTGTGAGAGACTGGACATAGGGGCATGAATCTTTACCACCTTCGCTTTGGGTGCACAAGTTTTATTCCACTCTACATGAATGCGCGTGTGCTTGGTATGTGTTAGTACAAAATCATAGCACCCTCAAATGGCCAAATATGTGAAGTGGTTAAGACGGAGCATTTAGTGTGATTGCATAACATTAGATCATCTCTCAAGTGTGGGACTCGCAAACCACGAGATGATCCTCCAATAAAACCGGTTCTTGTTCCTAAACTACTTGCCACGAGCTACTCTAATGAAGGAAAAACTGAATTATCCTAATCTAACCATTCCAAGGAACCAGAGAAAGAGAGGGTGAAAGAAAATCCTACACTAAAGCAAAGTGATACACGAGAGAAGGAAAGGGGTGAGATGCTATGTTGAGGGAGGATGAACAAGGGAGAAAGGAAGATGGGTCGAGATAGAAGTGACACAAACCTAGACCCTATTCCATGATCAAAACTCGATGAAACACAATGCCCCGCACTCGCACAAAAATAGATTTGAAAGGGAGAGGCACAAAGAGACAACAAAATAATGCAAAGGGTTTAATAAACACCACAAAAACATGTTTTATTGCTCTATATGGGTGCATTTGAGACCATTACGTTTTTGTTTAGAGGCACAAAAATTCTTGCCAAGCATAGGAAAAGGTTTTCAACTCAAAATGGAGTTGGGAAACAAATTTGTGAGTTTCCTACTCCCAGAATAATCATGTCCTTTTCAAATGAGAAGTGTTACAATATATAGTAAAGAATAAGAGAGAGAAGAGGAAAAGTCGAATCTGTTTCAACAACCACAAGATATGCATTGAATCCCACCTTGAAGAATCAACTGCTATCAATCAATGCCTTTCTCAAATCTGCCCCAAATCTGTTAGTTTTGGCTCCCTCTGTCTGTCCGACATATTGAAGAAGAACGACAGATCGAATCGAATCAGATCTGGTAGTTGGAGAAATTGGGCTTTGTATTAATGGCTTGGAAGATGTTTTCCCATTTTCACCCACCAACACCTACAAAAATGATATTTTATGTTTCCAAGGCATAGAGGGCGTCGAGATGTTTCCAAAAAATCTTCTCCCGCCCAAATCTGAGTTCTCAGTCAAAAGATATGGTCATTTGAATTTTTGGGTCACGGGCGTGTAATATTTAAATGAGTCTGTCTGTATCGGGTCCACGTGGCAGCTCTGTGCTCGTTTGAGATTTGACTCCTTCCTTCACTCTTAGAATAGCGCCCATGTGACACGTGGCGGTGTCCGCAGTTTCCTATTTCCTTTGTATTCTTCCTGAGTCTTTTCTGCGGGCGGAGGCACTGTATCCGACCCAAGACATGTGGAGGCTTTGCGCATGTTTAGAAACTGCCCCCAGACTTTACCTTTGGAGTAACGCAGATACAACACGTGGAGACCTCCATGGGCCTTTGGACTTTTCAACAGATCGCCCTCACCTTTTCGGGCTCTGGGACACGTGGAAGACCCACGCTCATTTGACAACTGTCAGTGGTTCACTTTTGAATGTGCACTGTTTGGACACCTAGCACCTTCCACTGCATTCATTACTTAGCCATTTTGGGCATGTTCTCCTTTTGACCTCTATTGACCATTGGCTATATGGAGGGCTGGCGCAAGTTTGAGTCTCTGCCTTGGGCTCCCATTTTCTAATTGAGTGAGTGACACTTGGCCCCTTCCGCCGAGTCGAAGACTTTTCAACGGCCGGTGTAACTTTTTGGAGCTCTGGACATGTGGAGGCTTGGCGCTTGTTTCAGCCTACCCCTTTGGTTTTAACTTTTGGAGGTGTGCCGTTTGGACACTTGGCAGCTCTTCTTTGTCTCCTCCATACTTAGTCGATTTTGAGGTCTGTTCTGAACTATTTTGAGCCCGAAGACTTTTAATCTTCACCGTTTCTTTTCCTTTGAGTCTCTGGTTCCTTTGACACCGCTCGACCTCCTTCCTCGACCTTGCCATTCCATTTCCGAGCCCGCCTATAATTTGTTTGTTGGATTTGAGGCATGATTCGCTCGATAAAGCCGTTTCTTGAATTTATTCTTGCACGAGGTTGTTTGATCTTTCGCAGCCCCGCCACTCCATTGTAAAGTCCCTCTGCAACCTTGTTTGTCATCCTAGAATGTGAGCTCGAGGGTGCAGTCGTTTCCTTCATAATTTTTATATGCGAGGACTTGTTTTGACCAAATTTGTCGGGGGGGGGTGAATTTGAGATAACAATTTGGTGACTCACGGGGACATCTGCCTGCTAGATGAAGAGACCCAGAGCCTTGAAGTGTCAATTGGGCATGAAGTCACAATTAATGGCCTCGACATCGACCCTTTCTTCAAAATGGACTCCCGACCGCCCGCACTTTCTATGTTCTGCTTGTCCATGAGCTTGCCCGCGCGTCTGCACTCTCAATTTTCATAAGAAAATCTTGAAATGGAGTTTCTGAGAGTACAAAATTGTATTGACCTAGGGGCTTTCATTTATCCTTGAATGGACTGACTTAAAAACGTCCTTTGGTTGCTCTGCATTTGTTTCATTTTTGGAACCTAAAGCAACTACTATAGACAACTATGGATCTTTCTGCTATGAATACTGAAGAGCCTGGCCTTGGTTTGTCCCGAGAATGGACTGTTACAATGTTTACCGGGGCACATTGAACTTCGTAATGACATAACCTTGGAGCAACAAAACTCGACAACATCACTATGTACAAAGAATCAAATCATACAAGCCTCAAACGAGACATGCAAAGTGTGCATAAGAACTTTTTTTTCCGAAAACAAAATATACTCCTACTCCTATACTAACTAGAAAGAAAGAAAATCTTAAACAAAGCCCGCTACAAGAAGGGAGAAATAGCTTCCCTTTCTCAAAAGGGGCAGCCATGTAAATGATTTGACACTGAATATGGATGCCTGGATGAATAAAAACTGACTTTAAGCTTGTCCTCCACCCAAATCATCAAGGTATCTACATTAACAAAAAATACCTCCTCAAGTTGATTGGCATTGGACTCCTGGAGATGTTGATGATGACCCTTGGTACTTTGATGCTCATCCTCATGCCCTGAAGTAGGCATGACTGGTTTTGGCTTCTCCCTTGGCTCTAACGAAGCCAAATATCTGATTGGGCAAGGTATGGTCCTTTGAATCTGCCCATGGTTCTGAACTCTAACTCCAAAAATGGAGTCTTTTTGTGGACCTTCTTGGATGGATGGTGAGAGGGAGATGATGACATCTCCTTACTTTTTTTCTTCTCTTGTGAAGAACATGGAAGACCATGATCTTCCAACCCTGGTTCCAGAGGGATGTTGTGAGACACATGCTACTGTCTTTGAGTGCCCTCCTTTATGACAACAGGCTCATGTGCTTGGAAGATGGATGATGGAAGAGAAAATGATGTGATCTCCATGGGATTTTCTCCATCAAAGAAATCCTCCAAGTCAGACAAATAATCTACCTCATTGTTGTCCTGTTGCATGTGCTCAACCTCCTCCATGGTGTCTTCCTGATCTGAAACTTGCTCACCATGGTTTCCCTCTTCCTCAAACATGAAGTTTGAAAGATCAAAATCTTCTTCAACATCAGAGCTTGAAGGGGATGAAGTGGAAGGAAGAATTGAAGGTTCTTCGTAGCTGCTCCACACTTGGAAGCTCTGAAAATGTATGGTCCTCCTTCATCATGGGTTCATCAATCAAATCAAGCCCTTGAAATGAAAGAAAAAAATCTTCAATGATGCCTTCTTCATTGAGTGGCCTCAACTCTGATTCAATCTCTCCCATTTGCTCCTCTTCAATGGGACTTGGAGCTGGTTGTTCTTCCTCTTCAACTGGTTGTGCAACTTGGGTTAGCTCAAGCATCCTCTTTAGACAAAGTGCCATCATGGACACTTTGCAGCATCCGGAGCGAATGACCGTTGATCTCCTTCTTCTTGTTTTTGTTCCTTCTCTGCTACAAACTCGGTCTCAGCCACCACTAGCTCTTCAACTTTGACCTCCTCTATTGGCTTGACCATCAAGGGGATCTTTATAAACCCAAATTTGGTAGCCCAACTCTTCAGATTGTCTATCATTTCTTCTCTGTTGGGCTCCCCTTCTTGTTGTTTTCCTTGACTAGATTCTTGAGTCTCTTCCCAACATGGACTTGGGAAAGCAAGAGGAGTGATAGGTTGGGGTTCAACCAACTTTGCAATTGTTTGTGGTGGGAGGGAGGTGGAACTTCTTGTTTGTTTGGAGGGGATGACTGTTTGGAAGGGAAAGGGGAGAGGAACTGAGGTGGGATGGGAGATCAGGAGATGGAGAAAATAAATTAACACTTGGGGCAGTAGATGAGGGGCTTGACTCATGACACTGCTGAAATGATAAAGCTTGAGAAAGAGAAAATGAAGGACATGGAGTTGGTGATTGACTTACCCATTGACAAGGTTGTCTCACACCTTGCTCATAAGCCTCAATGTCCTCAATCCATTGTGTAAGTTGAGGCAACACTTCAACCATGAAGTTAAGCTTCTCTTGAGGGCTATAATGTCTTGGAAAAGGGCCTTCCCATGGACAAGGTGCCTTGCAACCAATCTTGAATGCCTTCATTTGTGCTATGCCCCTTGATTGAACCATGCCAACCTCCATTTTTTGAATTTTCTCCAATAAACCAGCATTCTCCACATAGTTGTCACCATTGATGCGTCCCTTGTTCTTGATAAGCTACATGGCCAAACTAAATTTGACCTTGCACATATGGGTAAGCGTAATGGTCATGGATCTAATTATAATGCTGATTTGGAGGAGTTTAGAAATGCATTGGAGGTGGAATGCATTGTTGTAAAAGTGAGTTCCATGAGCGAAATGAAGTCGTGATTGCACAATGTTATGGAATGAGAGAAAATGAAAGAGATGGAAGAAGAAAATTGATGAAAATGAGTGGAAATGGATGGAAAAGGTTTGCAACTCAGAGAATGGGTTTTTGACAAAATGGAGTCGCCAGATGTGCTTGTATGTGCCTCAAAAGGCTGAATCCCACCAAGAACACATCAACTTGATGAAATAAAGTGAAGACCTCTTGTCCCATCGGGCATGCCAAAAGCTAGTTAGTGCAAAATCATAGCCCCCTCAAATGGTCAAAAATGTGAAGTGGTTAAAATGGGGCATTTAGTGTGATTGCATAACATTGGATCATCTCTCAAGCTGTGGGACTTGCAAACCTGAGATGATCCTCCAGAGAAAGTTGGTTCTTGTTCCTAAACTACATGCCACGAGCTACTCTAATGCAGGAAAAAACTAAACTATCATAATCTAACCATTCTAAGGAACCAGAGAGAAAGAGAGGGTGAAAGAAAATCCTACACTAAAGTGGTGATACACCAGAGAAGGAAAGGGGTGAGATGCTTTGTTGAGGGAGGATGAAATAGGGGAGAAAGGAAGATGGGAAGGTCAGATAGAAGTGACACAAACCTAGATCCTAATCCATGATCAAAACTCCATGAAACACAATGCCTGCACCTACAAATGTGAAATACATGCACATAAAATAGATTTGAAAGGGAGAGGCACAGAGAGACAACAAAATAATGCAAAGGGTTGAATAAACACCACAAAAACATGTTTTATTGCTCTATATGGGTGCACAGACCATTACATTTCTGCTTAGAGGCACAAAAATTCTTGCCAAGCGTAGGAGAAGGTTTTCAACTCAAAATGGAGTTAGGAAACAAATTTTACAGAGTTTCCCTACGCCTGAATAATCTCTCCTTTTCAAATGAGAAGTGTTACAATATATAGAAAGAATAAGAGAGAGAAGAGGGAAAATTTGAATCATGTTTCAACTACCACGGGATATGCATTGAATCTGCCTTGAAGAATCAACTACTATCAATCAATGCCTTTCTCAAATCCACCCCAAATATGTCGATTCTGGCTCCCTCTGTTTATCCAGTGTATTGAAGAAGAATGACAGATTGAATCGAATCAGATCTGGTAGTTGGAGAAATCGGGCTCTGTATTAATGGCTTGGAAGACGTTTTCCCATTTTTCACCCACCAACACCTACAAAAATGATATTTTATGTTTCAAGGCATAGAGGGCATCGAGACATTTCCAAAAAATCTTCTCCCGCCCAAATTTGAGTTCTCAGTCAAAAGATATGGTCATTTGAATTTTTGGGTCGTAGGCGCGTAATATTTAAATGAGTCCATCTGTAATGGGTCCACGTGACAGCTCTAATTCATTTGAGATTTGACTCCTTCCTTCACTCTTGGAATAGCGCTCATGTGACACGTGGTGGCGTCCACAGGTTTCCCTATTTTCTTTGTATTCTTCTTGAGTCTTTTCCGCAGTGGAGGCACTGTATCCGACCCAAGACACGTGGAGGCTTTGCGCATGTTTAGAAACTTCCCCAAACTTTACCTTTGGAGTAGCGTGGATACGACACGTGGAGACCTCTGCGGGCCTTTGGACTTTTCAATGGTCACCCTCACCTTTTCAAGCTCTGGGACACGTGGAAGGCCCACACTCATTTGACAATCTGCTCAAGGTCCCGCTTTTGAATGTGTGCTATTTGGACACCTGGTGCCTTCCACCTGCATTCATTACTTAGCCGTTTTGGGCCCGTTCTCCTTTTTCCTCTGTTGACCATTGGCTACATGTGGAGGGCTGGCACAAGTTTGAGTCTCTACCTTGGGCTCCCATTTTGGAATTGCTGAGCTGACACTTGGCCCCTTCCGCCGAGTCGAAGACTTTTCAATGACCGGTGCAACTTTTTGGAGCTCTAGATGTATGGAGGCTTGGCACTTATTTTAGCCCGCCCCTTTGGTTTTAAATTTTGGAGGTGCGCCGTTTGGACACTTGGCAGCTTCCACTGTCTCCTCCATACTTAGTCGATTTCGAGGTCCGTCTTGAACTATTTCAGAGCCCGAAGACTTTGAATCTTCGCCGTTTCTTTTCCTTTGAGTCTCTGGTTCCTTTGACACCACTCGGCCTCCTTCCCGACCCTGCCATTCCATTTCCGAGCCTCGCCTATAATTTGTTTGTTGGATTTGAGGCACGGATTCACTCGACAAAGCCGTTTCTTGAATTTCTTCTTACACGGGGTCATTTGATCTTTCGCAGGCCCCGCCACTCCATTGTAAAGTCCCTCTGCAACCTTGTTTGTCGTCCTGGAATGTGAGCTCGCGGGTCTGAGTCATTTCCTTCATAATTTCCTTATGTGCAGGACTTGTCTTGACCAAATTTGTTGGGGGCTAATTTGGGATAACAATATGTATATGCGTAACTCCATAGAGACCGGAAATTGAGGATTTAATTGTAGGAATGACCTAGACATTGACTTCTTCTCTACCAAGCCTTCGGTGGAAGAAGCATTAAAAGTCATAAAGCGATAAACTATGGGAGATAGTACTAAGGCTGAAGAACTCATTTAAGATTTATTTGATGAAAGAAACCGAGGAGCACGTTTTTTTAAGAAATAGAGGCCGATGCCACACTACTTCAAAGCATGCTTTCCTTAAGAAAGAAAAAGGAAAAATGGTCTATTTAGTGGATGATGAAGAATTAGAAAACTGGATGTAAACCATTCAAAAAGGTAGGCGTGAGGTGTTGGGACGGTGCGAGTATAATACCACACGCGCCTATCATGAACCTATGAAGACAAAAAAGTGAATATTGGATCGAGGCCGAGCCTAAGGAGGCCATAATTTGGGACTATTGGTCATATTCTCAAGTGGCAAATATCATAGAGTTACTATGGGATTATCGTGGATTTATTCCCTCGAGGATACCATGAGCTTAAAGGTATGCATGAATAATTAGGGGAGATGAGGAAAAATCTTAAAGAGGGTGCGCATGGAGTTAGAAAGAGACCCTACATGATGAACCCCAACTTGCGCGAAAAAGGTCAAAGAAGAGATTCAAGAAATGTTGAAGTTTGGAATCATCAAGTCCCTGACGAGTTGGAATGGGTTAGTCCAATGGTGATCGAAGATCAGAAGGATAGTCGATTAAGATTTGTGTGGACTACATGGAGATAAATGTTTGCATGTGTGGTGATCCTTTCCTACGCCATTCACTGAGGAAATACTAGAAGGCATTGCAGGGCGCAAAATCTATTCGTTTACAAATGGGTTCTTTGGGTATCATTAGGTTAGGATTTCCTAGGAGGATCAAGAAAAGACTACTTTTACTATTGAATGGGGTAGCTTTTCCTATACTGTGATGCCTTTTGGTCTGAAAAACGTGCTTACTTTGTATTTTCACGCATAGTTGTTCAGGAATTTAAAGAGTTTATTCACAACTTCTTATAGGTTTATTTAGATGATTGGATGGTGTATGGACTGGTCAAAGACCATTGTGACAATCTACGCTTAATGTTTGAAATATGTAGACAATTGAGTATCTCTTTGAACATTAAGAAATGCATATTTTCTACACCATTTGGAATACTATTAGGACACATAATCTGCAAGGAAGGTTTGTTGGTTGATCCAACTAAGGTTGTAGTCACACCAATCGAGTGAGGTGCGCAGATTCTTGGGTCACACGAGGTATTATAGGAAATTCATAAAGGGGTATGCCAAGGTTTCCGCACCTTGAAGGAGCTACCAAAGGGAAAGGTACATTCTAATGCATGGAACCGCAATGCAACACACATTCGAGACATTAAAGGAGAAACTTACTACCGTGCCTATTCTGCGCTTTCCTTCATGGGACCAACCATTTCATGTACATGTAGATGCCTCTGGCATGACCATTGGTGCGGTGTTGGCTCAGTCAGGAGAAGGTATTATAGATCATCCTATCTGTTTTGCTAGTAGAAATTTTACTTGTAGAGAACACAATTACACAACTACAAATCGCGAAGCTTTGTCAATGATCTATGTGCTACATAAATTTAGATAGTACATGCTAGCTACACCATTTATCTTTTATACAGATCACATGGCATTGAATTATTTGGTAAACAAGCCCATTTTTTTACAGGGCATATATGTAGATGGGTAATCTTATTTCAAAAATTTTATTTCACATTTGTGGTAAAACAAGGAAAAGTAATTCTGCACCGGACCATTTATCCGAATACTATCAGAGAAGAAGCATAGGCAATCGAAGATACCATGCCAGATGCACAATTATATAGGTTACAACGAGCGCCATCGGAATTAGAGGACGTTGCTATATTTCTATGGACATGTATGGCACCATAAGGAATGACATCTTTAGAGAAGAAACAACTTGCGATACGCGTGGCACCCTATATGTTGATTAGCGGTGACCTGTACAAATTAGGCCGGGATGAAGTATTACGCCGTTGTGTACTGGAGCATGAACACATATATTATGGAAGAAGCTCATGGTGGTATTGCAGGTGGCCACTATGCAGGTGACGCCACTGCGTGCAAGATTTTACTCATTGGATTATGGTGGGAAACCCTGTATAAAGATTGTAAGGCATATTACAAGGCTTGTGATCACTGTTAGCGCCTTGGAAAACCAAGAAAATGAGATGAAATGCCTCTAAGAACTATTACTAGCATAGAACCATTTGAAAAATGGGCTATAGATTTTGTTGGTCCTATTTCACCAGCTGCGTGCAAGATTGGATCGCGCTATATCATAACTTGCACAAATTATCTGACAAGGTGGGTAGAAGCAACCCCTACAAAGGATCACAACAACTATGTAGCTAGGTTTCTATGGGAAAATATTCTTACAAGGTATGGATGTCCATTAAGTTTAACGAGTGATAGGGGTACACATTTCTTGAATGAGACAATCAGGATATTATTGGATGAATTCATGATTGCACATCATAAGACGACACCCTATCATCCTTAGGCCAATGGAACTGCTGAGGCTTTCAACAAAATTTTGAGCCAAACATTGACAAAGATATGTGATGTTGGAAGAAAGGATTGGGATGATAATTATCTGCAATTTGCTTTGGGAATATGCACAACATATAAAAGGTTGAACAAAGCCACACCATTTCAGTTAGTGTTTGGTGCAGAAGTAGTTCTTCCTATGGAATTCATGTTACCATCTTTGCGTATTACTTGTGCTGAGGTCTAGCTGATGAGCAAGCATTAGAAGAATGGATTGAAAATTTAATCAAGATGGATGAGCGACGAGAAATAACACGTTGGAGTCAAAAATAAGAAAAGGCTAGGCAGAAAGCATGGCATGACAGGCACATCAAGGATAAAAATTTCACAATTGGACAGATGGTGCTCCTTTATGATTATAAGTTTTTATGCCATCTAGAAAAACTCAAAGTACATTGGTTAGGCCGTATTTTATTAATCACATACTTGAAACAGCACTTGCCAATTAGAGGCGCTGATGGAACACTCATTGCAGGTACTTCAATGGGAGTAAGTCAAGCCCTACTATAAATAAGTATTCTTGGTGTTTATAATAAGGCAATGTTACCATTTAGATTAGGTTTTCAATTTCGTATTTTCCTTAATGTATTTTTATTTTTCTCTATGCTTTTCCAATTTAGTTGGTATTTTTGTGTAATAAACACATTTGCACGCGAGAATCTAATTACTATTTGAAGAATGCTTATGCACTTGAGAGGACTACACACACCTTTAGTGTGGGTGGGTATTTGATATCTAGGTATGGGTATTTGATATCTAGGTACATGATCAAGTTGGAGTTGAAAATAAGTACACATGAAAGGAACAAACTACTACGGGCGCTATTCAAAGTTGAGAATTGTTAGAAAAGAGATTGCTTCTAGACAAGATGACCATAAACTACTAAGCACGTTGAAGAGAAGTATGCACCAAAAGGTAGGAGGGCGCGTATTTAGAAGGTTATTCTTGGGACGCGAAGATGTATCGCGTGAAAAATGGAAAAAATGATCAATTAATGAGGATTTTGGTAGGTTAGAGAGTAATAAATACACTAACCTTTTGAAAATCTATAAAAGGAGGGGATGCAGTTCATTCTTACCATTACAATCATAATAATTTGAAAGAGCCAAGTGCGAAGCTGAGTGAGAAGAGTGTTCGGGTGTGAAGAGTGTGAATCGAGACGTGATGAGCAGATTTGTGCTCAGAGGAAGCTTCGTCCCAGGTTGTGAAGGGTTTGAGCGAAGCAAGGCGTTCTGAAAAGAGCTAGGGTACGTAATTTCAACTAGGGACCGACTCGAGCTAGGGTTTGGGTTTGCATGTTGTAGGAGATAGAAGGAGAGTATTTGAAGTAAGAATATTGCGAGTTATAGATGGCACTAAAGAAACCACCTACCATAAGAGATAAGCGGAAGAAAAAGTGGAAGTAGAGGTTGAAATGACTCTTGAGAGTAATTTCTTAGAAATGCAATATCCAGAGGGTGTGATTGTGGGCCAGAATGGGATTCCACATTCGAAAGAAATATCATGATTACAACCGTCGTAGACTGAAATAAGAAAGAGCTGGATGCATTATTAAACACGACAAATAAGCGCACAATGAGAAGACATGCCAGCGTATGACAAGGTTGGGAGAAGTTGTTCAAGCAGATTGGAGTTCAAAATTGTATGAGATCCCCTACTTCCAGTAAATATGAACCCTTGTACTAGTGGTTGATGAGTAGGGTACATGAATATTTCTTCTACTTTGACGGGACGCGGGGGTAAGGCTCACAACTGTGTTGATCTCAACAATAATAGGGTTGAAAGGAATAGGGGTAGATCTAGACGGTGATTTAACTGATAAGGCCGCAATCTTGGAGAAAAGGAAGGAGTTGGGGTATACCAAGGGTCTGCACGACATGGACATTGATAAACTAAAGAAATACCCAATCATACAAGCAGTTGCACACTTAGTGACAAAGTTGAATGACCAAGAAAGATGGTCACAAGTAAACACAATGTGGCTACACATTGTGAAGAAGATGTCACAGGGAGTGACTTACAACATATCCAGTTACATCATGGAAACTATCATTGAAGAAGCATACACAAGAGAGAAAATCAATTTCGAGGTGTTCTATTGTCTCTGGTGTTTATGGAAATCAGGGTGCCCGATGGGCCAAAGGAGAAAATATGGGAATACCCTATGGAGAACAAGTCACTTGCAGAAATATTTGGCAAGTACTTGTGCAAAGGATCAATGAGCAGACCATTCAAGAAGAGGGGAGAAGTGGTATGATGATGCGTGGCAAGCGTTCGAAGAAGAATGACATATACCCAAGGAGTTACCTTCGGTAGTAGGGAAGGCAATGCAATTCATGGTATACCAACACTTTTGCATCACACGGTTCGCCATGAAAGATGGGACTTAGAGCCCATGGTGCAAATTACCATATGCCTTCACAACACGATATTTCCAGACATTAGTTCACCGGTTTTTAGATGTGTGCCGCCTAAGCTTCAATGCAGACAAGGTAGATTGTAACTACCATACACTAAGAAAGACATATGTATATCTAGGATGAAGCGCCTACACCGAGAAGCTAGTCTTAGATGTTATAAGTGTGAAGCCTGTAAGCTTGGCAGTCGGGGACATCGGAGCAGCGCTTGTGTACATTCAACTCAAGCCCAAGATGGAGAACAATAAGTATGTAGAGAATGAGTTCGCACTCCCAGGGCCGCCAAAAGGTAAGCATACAATGGAAAATGTTCCAACACCTAAGCCCACAGAGACAATAAAAGTAGATGATGAAGAAGAGGAGCATGAAGGTACTAATGGTTGGAGCATAGAGGTAGGAGGTAGCCTACAGATAGGGTAGAAGCTGAAGCGCATGCAACTACTCCACCCCAACCACAAGAGGAAGGTGATGAGGACTTGGATGCAGTCCAAGGAGAGTGCCATTTCAAAAGGGTGTTTAGGAGAACCAGGACCCAAGGTGCTACTCCACAATCAGTTTGGAGGTCACCATGAATCTCACCTCGAATGAGATAGTTGGAAGAAAAAGGAGGAAGTTGAAGTTGAATGAGGAAACATAAGAGTCTACAAAAAGCACGCCCAAATCCCCTACACCACTAGAGGATGTGGAAGAGCCACGAGAGGAAGAAATGAAGGATGGAGAAGAAGGAGAAAAGGAGGTAGATGAGACAGTGCAAGAGACTACTCAAGGCATAGCAGAACAAGCTCCAAATCTTGATGCTCAAGTTCCTAAGGGGCCAAGATCGAAAAGAACAAGTGGAGAATATGTTGCATCGGTCATGGGCTATGCTGAGGACATGTAAAATTTTCCACGCCCATTTTCAAAGCACAGTGACACCAAAGGAGTTGTATGGGTGGGAGATGATGGATGAAGATATGGCAACCATGCGCACAAGGAAAGCAATTTGTCATGGTCTATGCACACGCACATGGATGAATCAGAATTTGATGTATGTGAAGAGTCATGTGTATCAAGGAGGTTGAAGAAGACACCTCGGTACAGGACATATAACAAGAAAGTCTAATGTTATGTCAGATGAACAAGTGAGTAATGCTTTGGTAAAAGTCTCAACAGAGGTGACACGACGAAATGTGGATAAGGTTGCAATAATTAGGGCACTAAGAGAAGAACTCAAAACTAAGGATGTAGAAATAGCACACCTAAAGAAAGAAAAGGACTTGGAGCAAAATAAGAATAGTGCATTTATAAGCATGGCAGAGGAAATTGGAGACCTTTTCCTGAAGGTGAGACCACACCTAGAATCCAAGGTACCGGAAAAGTTTCCTTCAACGATGCATTATGTATGTACCTTGGTGGACTTAGTGCTTGAAGATGGACCTCTACGCATGCCAGCACCAAAGGATCCAACATAGAAAGTGGAGAGGGAAAAGGCTCGATGATGAGGAAGATTGCATCATATGAGGCATTGCTCCAAATCTTGCAGGAGGAGCTGAAGAAAGCAGATCAAGCGTTGAATATTTGTACATCCAGAAGCCATTATAAGAACCAAGACCATTATGGAAGACAATGAAGTCCTGAAAGCCATGAAGGATGAGACCTTAGGCTGCGCAGAACGATTAGCGCTTGTCAAGAAGAAGCGTGAGGCCCTTACAACAACACAAGAACCACACAAGGAAAGGCTAGATGAGCTTGGGAAACTCATCGTGTAAAAGATGGACTTATTAGAAGGAAGAATGACTGCAATGTCCAACATTATTTTGGTCTTGCAGAATGAGAAAGGAGAGATTGCACAAGATGAGCTAGAGTCAATTACAGTAGATATCCAGAAAAGGAAGAGGTTGCACTCAATGATTGGCAGACTTTAGAGGTGGAAATAAAAGAAGAATATCCAGAATTGATTCTTCCGGTTGAAGAAAAAGATGCTACAGAGTAAAGTAATTCTTTTATTCATAAAAATTCTTTCTATTCTTCTATTCATATTCTTTGATTCATTTTGGAGACAACCATTTTTGGGGCAACAATGCAATTAGTGTGGGGTAAGGTCATGGGTTTCTAAGATAGAAAGTGGTGGGTTGAAAACAATTGTTGAGGTGATAAAAATATATGAGAATATTTATGCCTACCTTGATCTAGTGTTTCCATTCAAGGAATGCCTCATTACAAAATTAATAACACTGGATCATATTTTTCCAAGTCTTCAGGATCTTGCTCACATGGAATCTACATTCTTAGCCTCAGAGGGAATACTTGAGTTTGATCATCGCATGACACGAATTCTATGGTTAAATCATGTTAAGTACAAGAAAATGATTTTGGAAGAATTGATAATTCATTATTGATAGCTTGGTGCAATGAAGCCTATACCACACTCTCTTCCATTCAAGTCTTTATCAAAGAGATTCTTTGTACCTTCGTCAACGAATACAACCAAAGGAATTCAATAAAACATCTGGTGGAGCAGTTTAAAAATTGATACATGAAATGTATACTCCTATTGATGTTTTCCCACTTCTTCTATGGATCAATGTTTCAGAATCAAAAACCTTTGCAAAGAGATCCAATCTAAAGTTGTATACCTGCATACCATACAGGTAAGATTCTTGAAATGCAGTACTTTGTGAGGTTGGTCTTCTCCGAGTTGTTTCTGGAAGAAGAGAAGATGCACGAGACATTGTAAAAGCTCAAATATTTTGAATTGAAAAGAATCAGGATCCTTGTTTTACCAAAAACATGGTAGGTTGATTTCTATATTTTTCATGGGTGGGAGAGTCCATTTCTCATATTATTGAGATAGGCAGACCCATTTCAATGGATAAGGCACTGGTTTTTGTCGTATGTTTTAAAAGTGGTATTTTAAATGATGTTATTATTGAACTCACTTTTAGAAAAACTTAAGAGATTTCTATTTTTATTTTATTTTCATAAAGTTAGTTGAAAAAGTCAAAGTCACTTAAGTGCCCTATTTAATGTTCATGTAAACCCTAACTACCTGGTAACCAAATTTTGGGTTATAAAAGAAAGTCAGGGTCTCATTTGTAAAGGGTGACTTTGAGAGAGGAGAAGAAAATACTTTTGTGTGCAAGCTTTATTTCAAAGAAAGAAACTTTGTGTTCTTTTGAGACAAAATTTTGGAGTTATTGAAATATGAACTTTGTGTCCCATTCATTGTCTCTTATATCATTTGATGTTCTTATGTTCATTAGATGTTAGTGTTTGAATCTTGGATGCAAATATTATTTTGGATCTTATAAATCAACACTACTAATATGTTGTTCTAGTTTACAAAGTGATCAAGCTCCGATTATCTACTTGCTCACGTGTGTTCCCTTTACTCATTCTCATTTAAATAATGCAAACTCCATTTTATTTGTGTTATTTATTTATTGTTCTTATCCATGCAATATTAGGCTCTGCTTTTACCTAAGTCTTGCATGTTCCTTCCATTCATTCCTTTCCATTCCTTTCCTTCATTCCATTTCATCTCCCTCATTCAATTTTCTTTCCATTGATGTTCCAAAACACCCCCACATACAATTTTGAATGTACATGTGTAAATATAGTTTTGGTTTTCAATAAAGCAGACCTCACCTTCATTGATGAGAGACTTCGTTCCCACACTATTGCATGTCATTTTCTTGCATGAAAATCCATATGCTAACAGGATGTAGAAGAATGGTATGTGGATTGGGAAAGCTATGATTGCGTGGCCTCGGAAAGGGTAGAAAATGAATATTTTCCTATCCGAGGTGCTAGGAGGACACTCGGATGCGTTTGGGGCATCTTTGGTTCGATATCTAGGCACCTTGTAGGACTACGAAAAATCTCGAACACGAACTCGAAATGATGTGTCATAATATCTCTGTGTTACCTTCGTTCCTCGTTGCAATAGTGTCATCTATGTCGTTGTTATTTTTATATGAAGATTTACCGCAAAACCCTATCCAAAACATCAATTCCTAAAAAAATAAAAATGCATATGAATAGGTCGGATTGACCTCATTTGCCAAACTAGTGGACTAATGATCGGCGCCGCACTACATTTCGAACGCGATGTAGTTCTATATGCGCGTGTGTGTAATTTTGTGCCTAGGGTGCCCTAGTGTCAATGACGTGGTAGTAGGGGGCAATAACTAGATGTAAAAATGTAAATGGTGGATGGAATGGAAAGAATACAACCCTTTCCCCCTATGCTTGTGTGATGCAGATGTAGAAGAAGCCCAAATGCAGTCCCTTCCCTTAATAGATAGATTCCCTTGGTAGTAAGATGTTCACCCATAATGTAGTGAGTATGCTATGTTTATATAGGGATCTCTTGTTCAAATTTTGACACTAGTGACCCAAAATTTCTAACTACGACCTAGGGGAATGCACGAGGTAACCATTAGGACCGACCTCGAACAAAGAAATTAAGACCATAATTTACTTACTCTACATAGGCACCTAAAATCAGTTTTGGAGCCGTCGGGGCACCCGGTCAAGTAAACCCTAGATGCCCCAAAGATAGACCTAAAGATGACAATGTATAAAATTATGACACCTAAGACACTTTAAAAGATGGCCAAAACTGCAGAGACAAATGACAATTGAACTAGATAAAACACAATGATGCCCGACTAATCGACAACAGGACCTAGGGATGGGCCACTAGTGAATAATTTTATTACACAAGATCCATTTATAAAATAACATACTTGGCGATATAGATGTAATAGTAAGTGCGTGATTTTGTGACTACAATTTAAAGATTCGAGGAAGAGACTTTCGTATCTCATAAAAGAATGCATACTTACAAAATCTTGGTTTCAAGAGCTTCATTTGATCTGAAAATGCAAGTTATAATTTTCAAACTTGAACCATTCACAAGGATCTAGGAACTCAACATCAATTTTACGGACTTCAATTACCCCAAAACTAATTAATTCCCTTAAAAACATGCACCTCAGCCTGATTTTCAATCACAACATTGAAATGTGCATACCTCATTCCATTGTGGATTATGGATACCTAAGTCCATTTTCTCGTTTTAAAGATGATTGCTTAATCAAATTAATACAAATCCATTACTGAACTTATCTGATCAAAAGCTTCATCAAAATAGAAATAAAACATCCACAAGAATGAAATTGATAACGAAGTTCACCCAAATGGGGCTATGTCTCCAGATTCTCGAAAGAGAATCAATCTATTTAATGTCCAATGAAGTACAATAACCCTTCAATAATGACAAATAGATCACAAAACCTGCAAATGGGCTGATACTAGACCTCATGGAACTTTGCAATTAGCATGAAATGTTAGGAATTAGTGAACAAATATGTGGAATTTTTTTCTCAAATCACAAAGTAATAGGAAACAATATAACAAAATTATACTTACGAAATATAACAACATAAATAAATAATGCACAAAAGAAGACAAGACAATATTTAACATGGTTGACCCAATGTGGGCTATGTCCACCAAGAACTTGCTCCGATTTTATCATCAACAAGAGTAAAACAACTTTCAAAGTCTTCTCTCGCTTATGAACTCACCACAAAATTCCAAAGATGTTAAACCACATCTAAAACATGATTGACACCCAATTGCTTAACCTTGATCACTCTTGATCACCTCTTGATCACTAAGACTCAAGACCTCTTGAACACTCAAGATATCTTCAAGATACCATAACACCTCTATTTATAGGATTACAATCCTTTTAAGAAGTCCTAAAGCCGACCCTAGAAGTTTGAAAGTCATAACCTTCAACTTCCCACAGTTGGAAAAACTATCACGACGTTGACAACCAATTAATAACAACTTAACAACAACATCACAACAACATCACAAAAATGATTATAGAATGCTCCTGAAGTCTCCAAACTTAACCATTCAAACTCCAACACTTCAATATTGATTCCAGAAGACCAAAAATAGGCTCCACACCCCAACAATCTCCCACTTAGAGACTGTTCCCATTGAGAAAAGTTCTCAACCCTTCATTATCAACCATGAAGGCCAATCAAAGTTGAACACAACTTCAACTTCTCCCTTGTGACCGCCTTGGTCATCATATCCGCAGGATTTTGACTAGTATGAATCTTTTCCAGCTTCAACTTATCTTCTTCCAAAGATGCCCTGATGAAATGATATCTCAGTTGAATGTGCTTCGTCTAGAGTGGAAAGCGGAGTTCTTCGCCAAATGAATAACACTCTGACTATCATTGTGTAGTCTAATAACTTCCTGCTTATAACCCAAATCATCAAGAAATTGTTGTAGCCAAATCATCTCCTTGCTTTTTCTATGTGACAACAACATACTCAACCTCTGTGGTTGAAAAATCTAAAAAAATTTGTAATCGTGAAATCCAACTCATTGTTGTATCACCAATCGTGAATACATAACCTATCGTGCTCCTCCTACTATCCAAATCTCCTGCCATGTCCGAATCTACATAGCCACGCAATGTAGTGTCCAATCCACTGAAACACAATGTTGCTCCTATGGTCCCTCTCAAATACCGAGGGATCCACTTCACCGCTACCAGAGCTTCTCTCTACCTGGATCACTCATAAACCTCGTTTCACCTCCCACTACATGGGCAATGTCGGGCCTAGTGCATACCATAGCATACATCAAGCTACCAACAATAGATGAGTATGGTACCCTAGAAATTTGGATTCTATCCTCCTCGGCATTGGGAATCCGCTCCTTTGATAATTTAAAGTGACTTGCCAAAGGAGTACCAACCGATTTAGCATCCTGCATACTAAACCTCTCCAAGACCTTCTTTATGTACTCTTCTTGAGATAATATCAGCTTCCTCTCCTTCCTGTTTTGAGTTATTCTCATACCAAGGATTTTTTTTTTGCCCCCAAATCCTTCATAACAAAGGAGTCACCTAGTTGCTTCTTGAGTACCTTTATTTCCGCATGTTCTTCCCTGCAACAAGCATATCATCCACATACATGCACAAAATAATATAACTACCATCAAGAAACTTCTTGATGTACACGCAATGGTCTAAGTGACACCTGGAGTAACCCTATTCTTGCATAAAATTGTCAAACTTTTTGTACCACTACCGTGGAGCTTGTTTCTGTGCCATACAAGCTCTTCTTCAATTTGCACACTAACCTCTCCTTCCCTTTGACCTCATAACCCTGTGGTTGTTGCATATACAATTCCTCCTCTAACTCACCATGAAGGAATGCAGTCTTCACATCCAAATGCTCTAAGTGCAGGTCTTCTATTGCTACTAAACCAAGAATAGTCCTAATAGAAGTCATTTTAACAAGAGAAAATATTTCATCAAAGTCTATACCTTTCTTCTGTGTAAATCCCTTAACCACCAACCAGGCCTTGTATCTTTTCCTTCCTCCATCTTCCTCTTTGATTTTGTACACCCACTTGTTTTGCAATGCTCTCTTGCCCTCAAGTAGCTCCACCAGATCCCAAGTTCTGGTTCTCCATAAGAGATCTATGCTCTTCATCCATGGCCTGCTCCCACTTCTTCCTGGCATCTACCTGCACTGCTTCCTCAAAGCACTTTGGCTCTCGACTGTCAGTGAGCAATAAATAATTCAAAGTGGAGTAAAACGTTCTGTGTTCCTTCTTACGCTAGAAAACCTTCTCACCTTAGGAGTTTGGGGTTCCTGATGAGTAGGTTCTGAATTGGCACGTGCCAAAACATGTTGCACCCGATTGGCCCTTATACACCTTGTTGCCTCTGCAATGTCCTCTAACACTTATGTGGTTTATGTCTTTGATTCCTCTTTCTATTCCCTGTAACTAATCTTTATACATGACTTTTTCATTAAAGACAATATCTCTAGACCGAAATATTTTCTTTTCCTTAAGACTCCAAACATGGAAACCAAAGTCATCCTCACTATATCCAACAAAGGTGATTTTTTCAAACTTAGCATCTAACTTGGTCCTATCATATTTATCAATGTGAAAAATACCTCACATCCAAATACTCTAAGAAATGAGTAATCAATTTTATTACTAGACCAAGCCTCCTCTTAGGTATACCTCCATCCAAAGCCATAGAGGGTCCTCTATTAATCAGATAAACAACTATGCTTACCTCTTCCACCCAAAACATGAGTGGCAGCCCCGCATATAACCTCATGCACCTAACACACTCCATGATTGTCCTATTCATTCTCTCTCGACACTCCATTTTCCTTTGGAGTCTTCAAACCGTTCTTTTCCTATTGACCCCATTTACTTACGAACAATAATCAAGAAATTAATTGTTGCAATACTCCCCTCTATAGACACCTTAAATATGCTTACACTTAGCATTTCATCCAATTCAAGTGATTAACGACACTTCATTAATTCCTCATTCTTTTCCCCATTCTCGGATGCCCATTCACGAAACCTTCTCGGTCGTATTCCTCCTATAATCAACTTATTTGGCTAATATCTCTTATTAGCTAAACATTCCTCCTTTCGACCATTCAGAACCTCCCTAGTTTTCTTTAGACCACTTCTATTTGCTGCGTAGGCTATTTATCGATCCACAATTGGTTATCCAGACCCCTCCCAACTCTCAATGAGTCTCTAATCACTTGCTAATCAAAGTTTAACTAGCCTAAACCCTAGTTAACTAGCCTAAACCAAGCTTAACTAAGCCTAAAGCATGTTTATCCTAATCTAATCTAAAAGTACTTTTGAGCTTTAGTCCCACATGCACCCAAATTCCAAACTCTCCTAAGTGAAAAACTATAAATAGAAGGGTCACCCCTCCCTCTCAACCTTACACCTTGTTTTCATAACAAATCTCTCTCACATTTGGAGATATTGGCATTATACCTCATTTGCATTAGCTAAGTTAATAGGCATTTGATCTTGGCTATCCTCCATTAAAAGAGTTTCATCTTGCACTCCAAGATAGGTTAGTAATGGAATAGCTAAACTTGGCCATGTAGCCATTTAGTGAGATTAATTCACCCTCATGGAGTAAACAACAAAACTAATTGCTTAAGTCTTTAGTAGGCATATTTTGTTAAGATTTCAAGATTAGAGGTTAATGTTATTTGTTAGATTTCTTGTTTATTTCAAGTTTTAATACATGCAAATAAGATTCCTTATTCATTTCTTATCATATGGTCCATTGAGGTACTTTTCACAAAGCTTTGGGGTTTTCCCCATATCCATAGTTCTTTGCAAAATCTTTCATGAACACATTTGGCACGCCTAAGTGGAACACTTATGGCCATCCTCCATTAATGGAGTTCTTTTGAGTTCTTCAAGTTCATTTTCAAGTTTTTTGGATCAAATCACTTGTTATTTCCTCATTTATGTTTCTAACACTAGATAAATGACCTTCATTTACATGTATTTTGTGGGTTTGATATAGAAATAAAACACTTTGACTAACAACTAACCTGTTTGCTTTTAAAAATTTGAAAATTTTGTGATTTTTTTGCATGTTTTTCACAGGGTGCGCGTAGGTGTTTACAAGGGGGTGTACACATTGAAACCCTAGCGTCTCCATCGATAGGCGCGTGCACTGCCATAGTAGTCTTTATCATTTGTAAATTTCATCTTTACAAGGACACACACCCATCTTCGTCATCCGGGACACATATTTGCTCTCTCCGTTGCGTATGCGTAAAAGGTGGACTGTGTAAAAATTGAAAATTGTTTATTTTATGCTTGGCGCGTGTCAGATCCGTTGGCCTGGGGCATGTATGCATCACTGCGGGTACGTAGGTGTCTGTTCCACTCGTTGAGTTTGCATTTTTCCTTTCCCACACACCTCGTCTACTTAGGTGCGTATTCGTTGGTTGGGGCGCGTATGCGTCACTCCGGGGCTCCGCAGTGTTATGTTCCACTGTTGACTTTTCATTTTTTCCTTGCCACATACCTGCTCACTACTTGGGTGCGTATTCATTGGGGAGCACGTATGTATCATTACGGGCCCGCAGTGTCTCTCGTATAGTCTAGATTCATCCATTTTATTTTTAGTGCTCCTTGTTTTGACCATATCTTTTGACTCGTTAACCCGTTTTCAGAGTTTGAATAGGCGTCGAAAAGATAACGAAGTGTAATTTACAAGGGAACTTATAAAAGTAAGAAACCTTTGGTATACCAAATTCTATCACAAAATCCAAAGTGCTTTGGATACCTCCAAAAATGCAAATTACTAAAATGTTAAAAAGTGCAAAAATTGGATTTCTAGAATTTTTTGTTTTTCTTGGTTTTCTAACACTTGTAGGGTTATAACAGTGGTTTATAGGTTTCCTTTGCATTAACTTTTTTATACTAACTTAATAAAAACATTTGCATCTTTATTTGTGAAGATTTGTGAACGTGTATGCTATTCTCTCGCGCCTTTTAGGTGATCTTTGGAATCGAAACGTTTCACTACTTTCTTCATACTTACAAAATGGTTTATTTAGCTTTCAAAGTTAGTTAAAAGGAACTCCTTTTCGCATGGTACTTAGGAATTTTCCATTTATTGAAAATTTGAGTGAGATATCTTGTTGCGTATGCTCTTTCCTACGTCTTAGGATGATCCGGGAAATCAAAAACAACATCTTATCTCCTTTGTATGACATTTTAGAAAATTACTAACCTTGGTGTGTAGGACCAAAAATGTTTTTCAAAGAAAGGAGGAGCTAAGACAAAACAAGGAACCCACTAACACGTGTTTTCATATAGGTTGCTAAATGGTGTGCCACTTAAAACCACATTTAAATTAAAAAGATTAAAAACACACCATATTCAAAACACCTGTATTGCAGTTTAAAAGGGTATGCCCTCTCCTCTAAACTAGAACGTAACCCCTTTAGCATAACGCCTTAATTTATAACAATGGGGGTGGTTCCAGGAACCCTAAAGTAATCCACTACTGAGTAACCTCATGGATGAAATAGGAAGTGCCCCGCTTACCCACTTGACTAGTACACCTTGTGAGTTAGAGTTACAAGTTTTTCATATCATGACCCTATTAAGAGTACATGATGGATGCATTTATTGCCCACTATGCTTGAAGGCGGAAAAGCGAGATACTCCCAAGATAGTCAAGGGGACTATTTGGGTAAATTACGCCCACTCTTAGACAACTTCGTAACACCTAGTTGAGAGATCTTATTAAGGAGGCCATTTTGTCTTGAGGCCCACTTTACTAGTCCTTTGTCACGTCTAAGCCATCACAAAGTGATAACATGTTTGGATTCAGAACCTTATTTTTCAAACAAGGCAAAGAATCCACTTAAGTTGGATCTAAGTTCCTTTCATCACGGAAATTAGATGATGTTTCACTTAGCTTAGCTTATTTCTCGTCTTCAGACAAGGCGAAGCTCTACCCAAGTGGCGCTTAGTTTATTTTTCATCTTTTTATCTATACCTTTGCGTTCTTGTTGCCCATTTGAGACAAGAGAAGGCATCTTTCGGGAGTGTTGTCATAGATAGTGTTCACCACTTTTTTGTCCGTTTACGCTCATCCATGTTTGCGGCTGAGTTGTTAAACGTCTAAAGTGCATGGATGCGTCCTTATATCTTTGATGGCCACTTGATCTTGATTTCAAGATCATCATCATAGTTCAAATTGATTCATCATTTGATCATCTTTGCATCGAACTATCACTTTGAACATACATTTACATAGGGTGTATTTCCTTGTTGATTGGATTTGTGTTTCACACTTGCATGATTGTTCCTTGTGATTATTCATCCGGAAAACTTATTTTCTAGGACAATCCTTTTGATCTCATTGATATTGCGTCATCATGATGTCTATTTTCCTTATACCTTCTTCGAAAAATCATGCACGCATCTCCATACTTACAAAATGTCTAGTTGGATGTCATCATGCTTCCTTGAATCGACATGTCACTTCCTTCCCTTTGAAGGAGTTCCATCACACTATCTAGATCTAGACATTTGTGCTTAAACGATGCCAATAATGACTGACTATCATGCGGTTTCTCACACTTACTACAATATGGAACCTAAGTTTAGGAATTCAAATCAAAAGATTCCCATTACAACTAAACCTCGTTTGGTTCTTCATGCTAGAGAGCCTCACAACACTAATCCAAAGACTATGATAATTCTTCACCGGGAACTCCTCGCTATGATTATTAACTAATGCACAACTCTTAGTTTGGTGGATGTAATCTGGAAAAACACAACAAACATAACACAAGAATACCATAGACTATGATAAGAAGGAATAATGATAAATCTAAAATATCAAAGTGTAAATTATAATATCAACATGAAATTGTTATAATCTCACCCATGAGGCTCTTCAAGTGTTATTAACTTCACTTGCCTTTAAACAATAACTATGGGAGAAACTTCACAATTACACCTCTTAATGGCTTCTTTAACACACCTTCAAAATGATGGCTTCCTTTACACACTTACTCATACAATATTTCTCACTACTTCTCTCTATGCTAAATGAGGGGGTGGCCTCTTTATTTATAGGAATTCAGGTTTATCCACCTTATCTCTAAGATAGGATAGGAAATCTCTTCCGCCAATCATATTCCATCTCCTAAACTTTTACCTTTACATGTAGGCTTATCTTCTAAGATAAGATAAACCTTATCATCTCACATGGGTTCCACCTTTTTAGACTTTTCCACAAATAAAATATACAAAATATTTATGACATCACTCTTTGTCCTTATTACAAATATAATATTTTAATTCCTAATCATGTAGACCCTACTTCTCTACTTATCCCAACTTTGACATTTTAACATTACCGGACCATTTACTTACAAATATTTACTTTTTACAACATTTCTATTGTACTTTGAATGTTACTGCATACTCTACATTATTATGCACCTGCATCGACGGCGCCGCCGTTATCTTCTATTGACGCCACTACTAATTATACTTAACAACATCCTATTCCTAATACATACATTAATAAAATAGAAATTACGGAGGAAAATTTTAATGTCGACATTTTCCCCTTCCTAACTTCTACTGCATCCCTGAGTAGACTCTTATGGACATTCTGAAGCTGGTGCTTGGAAAATCTTTAACTTTCATGGTTGACCCATTTTGTAATGGGAGTACCATCCAATTCCTCTAGTTGATATGTACCATTTTCATGCACAACTGCTATTTTATAGGGCCCCATCCACTTTGGAAGAAATTTTCTTTATTTTCTTTTTTGTATCTGGAATCATATACTAGAACCAAGTCATTCACATGAAATGGAGACCAACGGATCTTTTGATCAAAGTATTCCTTCTGCTTCATTTTCTTCTTATAACTTGTATCCTTCGTTATTTCCCTCATTTCCTCTAGTAAATGAAGATGTACCAACCTTTCTTTTACCGAATCACTTTCATCCATCCTTTCATTTTTCATAACTCTCACAGTGGGAATATCAAACTCAATAGGAAGAACTAGATCAATGCCATAAGCCAACTGAAATGGGGAGTATCATGTTGCTGACTTTGATGTTGCCCTATATGCCCACAATGCTGCATGAATCCTTTTATCCCACTTATGTACTGCAAGGCTCGCATCTTTTGCTAGAATTTGACACAACACAAAATTTGTTCGCTCCACCTCGTCCATTTGTGCTTGGCTTGTATGTTGTTGCCTTCTTGTGCTTAATAGAAAACTTATTGACTAGGGCTTCTACCACCTCATTAATGAAGTGGCTTCCTTGATCTGTTACAATTTCTAATGGGCAACCAAATCTGGTGACAATGCGTTCATATATGAACCTTGCCACTTCATCCATGGAAGTTGTTTTCAATGGCCTAGCTTCAACCCACTTGGTTAAATAACTGTGGCAACTACAATATACTTATTTTGGTATGGGTAGTTGGAAGTGGACCTACAATGTCTATTCCCACTTTTCAAAGGGACCAAGTGGAAGAATATGGCATAATGGAGTGATGAAGTCTTACGGTTACCATGTGTTTGAAAATATCACATGTCTTACAATAATTATAACAATCTCTAAAAGAGTGGGCCAGCTGATAACCTGCATCCAAGATCCTTCTTGTAAGTTGTCCAGAGAAGTGTCCTCCACATGTACCATTGTGGAATTCTTCTATCAGCTCCTTCCTTGATCATGTCCAATCGCCTCTTGATCTTTGTCCATCAGTCCTATTCGAAATAATACTCCATGCAGAATAGAATATGGACGACTGGCTTGAGTAATCTTCCTCTTAGTCTTTGCATTGGCACCATCAGGAAACTTGAATTCATTTAGATAATTCCAAATATCTATGTATTCACTAGGGATTGTGTCAAGAGATAACAATGTTGCATCTGGGAAATCATCATCATCACAAGATGAACCTAAACCATCATATGCTGAGAGAGTGCATCTGCATTGACATGCTTCTTTCCTAGCCTATCTATAATATCAAATTCAAATTCTTGTAGAAAAATTATCCATCTTGCTATCCTCCCTGATGGGTTAGGCTTATTGACAATATATTTTAGAGCCTGATGATCTGTTACAACTATAAATTTCTACCCTAGCAAGTAATTTCTAAACTTCTTTACAACAAAAATGATAGCTAGAGCCTCTTTTTCAGTTACAGTATAATTTACCTCAGCACTGCTCATTTGTCTGCTCCCAAAGTAAATTGGATGATCATTCCCATTTTCATCCTTTTGGCTCAGAGTACTTCCTAGTGTTGCATCTGAGGCATCAATATACACAATGAATGGCTTGCTCCAATCTGGATTCTTTAAAACATGTGAAGACACCAAGGCTTCCTTCAGTTGTTCAAAAGCTTCATGCGCCTTATTTCCTGGTTCATAAGTAACATCCTTCTTCAAGAACTAGGTTAGTGGCTGTGTAATCTTTGAGAAATTCTTGATGAACCTTCTATAGTAATCCACATGGCCTAAAAATGATCTCAACTTACTTCTATTCATAGGAAATGGTAACTCTTTGATTTTGAAACTTTATCGGATCGCACTAATACCATCTCTAGATACAACATGCCCTAACAAAATGCCTTTAGAACATCCAAAGACACACTTTCAGTAGGGTTTAGTGAGGCTTGTGCTTCATCTAACTTTTGAAATGTTGTCTCCATCTCGGTGTAGGTGGTCCATTTTGCTCCCATAGATGCAAAAATCATCTAGAAATACTCGATGAAGTTCCCAATGTAGGTTCAAACACCCTATTCATCAAACCGGAACGTTGTTGAGCATTACACAACCCAAAAGGTATAACTCTATAAGAAAACGTTCCCCAAGGAGTGGTGAACGTGGTCTTCACTGATCTTTTCTCGCTATATGAACTTGGTTGTATCCGTTATATCCATCAAGAAACTATAAAGCACTCCGGCCACTACTTCATCCAAAATCTGATCTGAGAATGGAAGAGGGTAATGATCCTTCTTTGTTGCCTTATTGAGCTTCCTATAATCAACACAAATGTGTAGCTTCCCATTTTTTTTATTGAGATCACAATGGGAGAAACCCATTCTGAATTCTCCACAGAAATATAAATCCTGCATCAAGCAACTTATCTATTTCTTCTTTTACAGTCTTGGAAAAATTAGGATTCATTCTATATGGCATTTTTTTATGGGCTTAGCACCATCTACCACCTCAATAGAATGTTCTACCCAATTTACTTGATGGAGTTCCTTGTAATCAAAAGTGAATATGTGTATGTACCTTCGAAAGAGCTAGAGGTAGGATTCCTTCTCACTCTCCATCACAAGATCACCAATCTTTATTTGTTGGAGACGATCATCAATTTATTCTTCAGATAATTTTATGGGATCATGAGTCGGTGTGACTGGAAGGATATCCATGACCGAAACATCAACCTCACTTTCTTCATCTTCAGTGTCCACTTCACTAGTACTCGAGTAATCAGAGGATGTCCAATCATCAGTTTCATCACTTGAATCCACAAGGTTCTGCCTTATGATGCCGAGGGATCACATTTATCTTCACCCTCTCTCTACCACATCCAAGTGTCATGAAGCCTTCATTCCAATAGTTTCTTGCATGAACTCTCCTTAGCCATGGTCTTCCCAACAACATTGGGTACACAACAATACCATTTTTCATCACCTGAAAGTCTACCACACATACAACACCCATAACAGATATTGCCACATTTGAAACTACACCTTCTGGTTTAGTTTTTCCTTTATTTAATGACCTTAACATAAGTGTTGAGGGGCGATCAATTTTTAAACCCAACATATTCATTACAGACTTGGTCATTACATTAACTGCAACACCTCCATCAACTAAGACATCATGAATTGAAATACCATTACATAATACCTCAGCTTGTGGAGCATAGGGATCCGCCTCTACCTCCAAAACAGGGACCTCAACCTCCTTCCTTCATTAAGCATTGAGTCCACTTGCAGCCTCCCGCCTCTTCTCGAAGACATAGCCAAGAGTTGACCATATGTAATATTTGCAGAGCCTTTTGACAGATTGTCTAAGATGGAGTATGGTCCTTGTCCCTGTGAAATCAGAAAATCCTGCACACCCAACTTTCTTCTCCTATGTTTCTTACTAGTTTCTCCTTTCATCTTCTTAGGATCATTTCCATCTTGGTTATCTTTTTCTTTCTTTCTTTTTGTTACAAACACATCTACTTCATTATTTATGCTCTTATCTACTACATCAAAAGAATTCATAGGTGCTTTCCTTTATCATTATCTCTTGTACTGTATGTGAAGCTCTATCTGGACAATTATACTTATAATGACCCTTTTTATAACAACCATAACATACAACTTCAGAAATATTTCTTTTTGGACCTCTATCTCCTCCCTGAGAACTAAATTCTTTTCCTTAAAGAAGATTAATAGTTAACTGACCCATCTTCTTGAGCGAGATCTTCATACTGGTAGATGTACTAGGAGAAGGATTTGTGCTCACCGAGAGTGGTTGTGGATTCTTGACCAAAGGTGCTTGGTGTAGGCTCTACTTTAGCAACAATTTCTTTGGGCTCCTCTTCCATGCTTTCTTCTTACCTTCTTCGCAATCTCCTTTGCTTGTTCAATGGTAGCTACGGCGGTCATACTTCACTCGTTGTCGATTTCTCGGCTTCATCCCAAGAATGAAGTGCTTACAGAGGAGATTATCCATGCCATTCATTAACCCATCCGCTAATCCTTCCTTCCGGATCTAGGCATCGAGCTTCCTCCTTAGCTCTAGAACACGAGCATGATAATCCCTTATCTTCTCCTTCTCTCCTTGGGCTAGCTTTGTGATATCGATCATGAGATCTGCATATTTCATTGTTCACCAAATTCTTCAAAAACTTTAGTTAATAAATCCCATGAGTTTTTCACATTATCACCTAGTGTTTCAAACCACCTAAGGGTTGAACCATCCAAAAAGGTAGGAAAAAATTCAGTCCATTGTTCCCTTCTTATAAGGCCATTACAAATACAAGATCGTTTAAACTCTTGAATGAAAGAGGAAGCATCTTCATTAGATTGGGCTGAAAAAATAAGAATCTTCCCCATTTCCAAAAGTAACCACAGTGAAATACCAACCCACAAGTACAATCAACAAGACTTATGTGCACAAATAATTGGAATCACTATAATAGAAAATAGAAATGACCATGGTAAACTATGGTAAAACTTGACTTACTATGGTAAAAACTGACTTTACTGTGGTAAACACTATTCACAGTAAAAAGTGAAGTTATTGTGGTAAAAACTGACTTTACTGTGGTAAACACTATTCACAGTAAAAAGTGAAGTTACTGCGGTAAATACTATTCACGGTAAAAAGTGACTTTACTGCGGTAAATACTATTCACGGTAAAAAGTGACTTTACCATGGTAACTACTATGCACAGTAAAAACAAGGTTACCCTCCAAATGTTTTCTGACTAAGTGGGAATATTTCTCCAGAAAATCCACCAACGAGGAATGGTCCCAGCAACGGAACCAAAATGTCAACACCAATCCAGCACTATGATATTTTTCACCGGGAACTCCTCGCTATGATTATTAACTAATGCACAACTCTTAGTTTGGTGGATGTAATCTGAAACAAACAACAAATATAACACAAGAATACCATAGACTATGATAAGAAGGAATAATGATAAATTTGAAATATTAATGTAAATTATAATATCAACATGAAATTGTTATAATCTCATTCATGAGGTTCTTCAAGTGTTATTAACTTCACTTGCCTTCAAACAATAACTATGGGAGAAACTTCACAATTACACCTCTTAATGGCTTCTTTAACACACCTTCAAAAATGATGGCTTCCTTTACACACTTACTCATACAATATTTCTCACTACTTCTCTCTATGCTAAATGAGGGGGGGTGGCCTCTTTATTTATAGGAATTCAGCTTATCCACTTTATCTCTAAGATAGGATAGGAAATCTCTTCCGCCAATCATATTCCATGCCTAAACTCTTGCTTTTACATGTAGGCTTATCTTCTAAGATAAGATAAACCTTATCATCTCACATGGGTTCCACCTTTTAGACTTTTCCACAAATAAAATATACAAAATATTTATGACATCACTCTTTGTCCTTATTACAAATATAATATTTTTAATTCTAATCATGTAGACCCTACTTCTCTACTTATCCCAACTTTGACATTTTAACATTACCTGGACCACTTACGACAAATATTTACTTTTTACAACATTTCTATTGTACTTTGACTATTACCGTACTCTACATTATTGGTGCACCATCGACAGTTGCCGTTATTTTCTATTGGACGCCACTACTAATTATACTTAACAACATCCTATTCCTAATACATACATTAATAAAATAGAAATTACGGAGGAAAATTTTAATGTCGATAAGCCCATTCAGGTACCCTATTCCCCACCTTGCTCATAATGGTGGTATGGTTTGGATGCTTCTGATCCAAATTATTATTCAAGTTCCCCCCACTCTTCTTCTGATTCAGATCTAAACTACCATTCGGATTCCCACACTTCTTCTGAAGATTTGGATCCCAACTATTGTTCGGATACCCCTAGATCAAATATTGAATCATGTTCCTCCCTTTCTTCGCAGGACCTTTATTACAAATCACATCAACGATTTCTTCCTCCTTTGAAGACTCACGTGACTCCATGTTCCACCGTTCGAACATCTAATTTGGTTCTCGAGTCACGGTCCTCCCTTTCTTCGCAGGACCTCCTTTATCAGTCGTCTAAATGACCTCTTCCTCCATCGAAGAGTTCCACGACTTAGATTCCCTCTAGTCAATCATCTAATTCGACTCCTACGTTACAACTTAACATATGGCTATGTGATCCTATTTTCTCTCCTACATTATGTCGTCTTCTAGAAAAACAACCTAGGTTCAAATCCAAATCATCCATTGATGAGATTCCTACCACCAAGCCTACGTCATCTCTTGAGTCGTCTTCTACTATCGAGTCCAAGTCACATGCCTTTTGGACCTTGAGCCCTTTCAAACATATCGTACCATTTCCTCAATCATCTTCTAAAGATCAATTTCTACAACCATGTCGAACCATTACAAGAAATCCATGTGCTAAGATATCTTTTCAAAGCACTATCAAAACTCTTCATGGGAGTGATAAGGTCAAGTCCTTCCCCTCATCTACATCATCAAACATCTTCATATTCTTCTGTCAATCAATCTTCCCCACTTATCGGACCTATTTCTTCTATTCAACCTTCTATGGCCAAAGAACAACAACCTCTACTAATTGATTTCTCTCAGAATGAAGAAACAATCAGACTACATGATGATATCCCTTTAGAGGATTGTAAACAAGGATTCTTTCTAGAACTCGATACACTCGTGTATTGGGGAAAGAAGTTGATTCCTTTTATCAGAACATAAAGGAAAAGCCTAAGGTCATGGAACTTGATTCTTCTTTTATTCCATCTTCACCTTCCTTTGAGTGTGATGAGATGTCGGGGTCTATCATTGATCCATGGACTATCTTCTTCTTCTATCTTGGGGCCACGTCCCTAGTAGCCCTCCATTTTCTACTTATGGGTCACCTCTTGGTAGCCCATTACCTTCTATTCTCGGGCCACATCCTGGTAGCCCTTCATCCTCTTCTATCTATGGAACCCTCCCGGTAGTCCCTCCTCATCTATACTTGGGCCACGTCCTAGTATCCCTTCATCATATTCTTCTATTCTTGGGCCATGTCCTCATAGCCCAACTTCTTCCATCTTAGGGCCATATTCTAGTAGCCCTTCATCATCTTCTATTAGTGGCTCACCTCCTCATAGCCCATCCTCTTCAATTCTTGGACCATATCCTATTCATCCATCACATCATCCTTCTACCAATGACTGGGGCAAGCCCACCATCATTTCTCTTGTTCCTATCCTCAATCATAAACGTTCACTTTCTCCCACTTCTCGGGATCAAACAAGTCACACTTCAGCTTATAAGAAACCCAAACAATTTCTTAATCAAGCTTAGATCAAAACTGCAAAGAGCTCATAGGTCCCAAAAGTCAAATGATCTTAAGGTTAAAAATCAAACATGCTTTAAGAACACACATTAACGTAACCATCAAGTTTGGCGCAAAGTACATAAAACTCGGATAGGGAACTCAAGATCCACATATGAAATCCTTGTTTCGGGATAAATCACATCATTTGTTGAGTACGAGCTCACCACGATCATCGAAATTGGAGATAATATTACGCTTGATTAAAAACACACCTAGTCTCCCTTATCAAAGAAATTACAAACATTGTTGTTGGATCTTACCACATAGAGTGACTTTGTTATTGACCTCTTAAAACTATCAAAAAGCTAAAAATCAAAACAATACAAAAATAAAAAAACATGAGAAAACATAAGAAAAATCAAAGGTACAAAAGTGGATTCGACCAATCGGTATTGCCTACACACATGGATGTTATTTCTTCCCTTTCTTACTCTTAATTATGCATGTCTTCCTACCATTTTCATCCCTTCGGTGATATTTTTGGTTAGCCTATTCACACGCATTTTGTGGCATTTATCTCGTATGGTATCCGTTTGACCCTAGTCTTTTATCACCTTGGTAAATTAAAGAACAGTGGCCTCTTAGAGATCTTTTCACTATCAACATATAATAAATTTGTTAAGAATTTTGGACATATTTGTTGACACTAGCCAATGTCGTCATCGTAATCACCTCCACCTCCTTCTATCAAGTCATCTGTGGTTCTTAACCCTTGTCAACGTAGAGAGAGCTGAAATAAGTTTTCGTAAAGAAAAAAGAAACAAGATCAATCAATCGAAGTTAAAAGCTATAGGAAAATATAAATTGATATATTACTCTCTCTTGGGGTATTTCAATAATCTCTATCGGGGCTATGGACTCCTAGCGTGGTAAAAAGAGAACAATGTTGTGATTAGAATCAAATGCATCTTCGTCGAGGCTATGGACGCCTGGTTGGAAGTGGAGCAATGTACGGCTATCCTTCCACCCTTCATTCACAAAATCGTCTTTCACAATAAATCATTCCAACACATTGGCTAGGGTGTCTTCACTTGTTTTCTATTAAATCTTCACTTTAAGAGGTAATAAATTTCACTTGCACACATTGGATCTCTATGAGTAAGTAGGATTAATATGTTACCAAATGTCTTTTTTTGGACCTTGTTTAGACTCTTACTCTAGTTCGTATCTTGTCTCATGATTTGTGCCTTATGCTAATCAATTTTTCATCACGAGGCTTCTAAGCTACATTCATATCATTCACATCGTTCTTCTACTTCGTTCAAAACATCCATGTGTATAAGATTACTTTTTTGCCATGTTTTCGGACACATTTGTACCCTTTCACAAAAATAATCTTCTCCTTCCTTTCTATCATGTGCTTTTAGGCCAACTTGCAATGGGGGCATCCTTGCTTCTTCCTAGCACTTCATTAGTTTACGTTCATCATCACGGTGAACCTATCCATAATGGCCTTGGGTCCCAGCTTCTACATGTGAAGAGTTTTCCTTTGAATACTCCCACCTAATCGATGGGGCATTTTCACATCTTCACCTTTCTCGTAAGCACGTGGCCTTTTTCCCTTTTATATCCCATCTATCGCTAGGGGCATCCACGCTTCCTCGTCTTCCTGTACATAGTTTCAGAAAACTTTCAAAAAATAAAAACATTCAAATATGTTAAAAAAATAAAAACATTCAAATATGTTACAAAAATCAAAACATTCAAATATGTTAGAAAAATAAAAAGCAATCAAATATGTTTAAGAAAAATTCTAAAAGCAATATAAATCTTCCTACCAAAACATCGCTCTTTGGTTTTCATCTGTTCATGTGCGCGACTTCACAGATCATCTTGATCTACCTCCATCAACAAAGCTAGAACAACTTTGCTTACGTGCTGCTACTGGGGGCACAACGAGTTGTCTAGTGCGTGTCGTAGTGCACATTAATTTTTCATCGGACCCATGTGTCCTCCATTATTCCCCTTGCATGTATCCTTGATTGGGAACCTTAAATCAACCCTTGTCGTTAACTTCCTTGCACAGTCGGAATCAAGCTCGATAACAAAAACATTAAGTCTTGTTTCTCTGTTAATTTAGCTTGTTTACTTTCGTATTGCATTGCATTATGTATGTTGCATGGAGTTAGGCATCCTTTAATTTCACGTATTGCATTACATTTTGTATGTTGCATGGAGTTGGTGTTTTTTGAATGGACATATGTTCATATATGGATTTTCATGTCATACTACACTTTTGTTCATTCTTTTTAATAAGGACCAATGATGAAGATCATTAGCAATATGATGAAAAATAAAGTTTTTAAAAAGGAAATGGATGGATGTTAGCCCATTCCCTTTCGTCATACTCCTTTTTATTCTATACCCCCTTTCTCTTCTTCTTCACACTATTCTTTCTTTTGTTCTCTTTTTGTCATCTTTTTTATCGTCAATCGAGTTCTTCTATCATGCCCTCGACAATTGAGGGGGCATCCTTCATTCTACTCAATTTTCTTCTATCCCTTCAAAATTTTCTACTTGTTTATGCTTATCTACTTTCTTTGAAGTAGCGTCACTTACATCACCCCAAAGAGGGGCAAATGTAGACACCTTAAATATGCTTACACTTAGCATTTCATCTAATTCAATCGATTAATGACACTTCGTTAATTCCTCATTCTTTTCCCCATTCTCGGATGCCCATTCACGACATCTTCTTGTTCGTATTCCTCCTATAATCAACTTATTTGGCTAATATCTCTTATTAGCTAAACATTCCTCCTTTCGACCATTCGAGAACCTCCCTAGTTCTCTTTAGACCACTTCTATTTCAACTGCGTAGGCTATTTATCGATCCACGATTGGTTATCCAGACCCTCCCAACTCTCAATGAGTCTCTAATCACTTGCTAATCAAAGTTTAACTAGCCTAAACCCTAGTTAACTAGCCTAAACCAAGCTTAACTAAGCCTAAAGCATGTTTATCCTAATCTAATCTAAAAGTGCTTTTTGAGCTTTAGTCCCACATGCACCCAAATTCCAAACTCTCCTAAGTGAAAAACTATAAATAGAAGGGTCACCCCTCCCTCTCAACCTTACACCTTGTTTTCATAACAAATCTCTCTCACATTTGGAGATATTGGCATTAGACCTCATTTGCATTAGCTAAGCTAATAGGCATTTGATCTTGGCTATCCTCCATTAAAAGAGCTTCATCTTGCACCCATGATAGGTTAGTAATGGAATAGATAAACTTGGCCATGTAGCCATTTAGTGAGATTCATTCACCCTCATGAAGTAAACAACAAAACTAATTGCTTAAGTCTTTAGTAGGCATATTTTGTTAAGATTTCAAGATTAGAGGTTAATGCTATTTGTTAGATATCTTTTTTATTTCAAGTTTTAATACATGCAAATAGGATTCCTTGCTCATTTCTTATCATATGGTCCATTGAGGGACTTTGCACAAAGCTTTGGGGTTTTGCCCCATATCCATAGCTCGTTGCTGAAAATCTTTCATTGAACACACCTCCATTATCCAACCTAAGACATTTCAACTTGAGACTGTTTCATTCTCAACCAAGGATTTCCATCTTTTGAAAGTTTCAAACACATTAGATTTCTTTCTAATGCAATATACCCAAACTTTTCTAGTTGCATCATCAATGAAAGTGACATAATAACATGAACCACTAATAGAGTTTACCTTAGTTGGCCCCCATACATCTGTATGCACTAACTCCAACTTACCCTCCTTCCTGGTAGGTCCAACCTTGAGGAATCTCACCGATTTTGTTTTCCATAAACACAATCCTCACAAAAGTCCAAATCTAACTCCTTTAATCTGGGAAACCTATCCTTTATAATCTACATGCCCTTATGACTCATATGACCGAGTCTCTGGTGCCAAAAGTTTTATCTCCATCTGCAGCAACTAAATTATAATAATCTACACCCTTTGGTTAAATACAAAGTATTAATTTTCTTACCTCTTGAAACCATAAGAGCTCCCTTGGTAACCTTCAAGAATCATTGTAAAACTGACCATCTGACCATCACTCCTGACTGACCGCTTATATCAAGTTCCGCCTCAACTTAGGCACATGCACGATGTCCTTAAGTAGCCATGTGTTCACATTCTACATTTTCACCCGAACACAACCTTTCCCACTACTATATGTTGCATGGTTCATCATCACCAAGATATACATGTCCAAAATATGCTTGAAAAAATTAGTAAAGTAATGTCTAATGTCTAATGTGGGGTGGCATGAAATAAGCCTCTAAATCTAACACCCAAGACTCAACAAGATTATCTAAAGAAATAATTAAGGCATCTTCACAAAATCACCTCTTTTGCCACATTTACCTCTTTAGTTTAATCCTTATTCTTCTTATCCCGAGAAGAGCCCAACAATATTTCTTAGCATGACCAACCTTCCCATAGTGCCAACATTCTAACTTTCTCTTGGAATTTACATTCCAAGTGATCATTGACTTCCCATGGTTACCTTTCCCTTTGTTATTTTGTCTCTCTATACTCTCCACCGTCAAAGCGTTTCAGAAGTAGATAAATCTCCGGTGCTCTTCCTTCACATTTCCTCGCTTAGGATCACACCTATTACATCCTCAAACTTTAGCTTTGAATTATTAGAGAATGAATTACTTACAACCATAACCAAGTTGTCTCTAGCTATATCGCAAGGAGAACAAAATCAACAAAACCACGACCTCATCATCAAAGTCAATTTTTACCAAGTTTAACATACAACCATATTAAATTCATTCAAATGATCGGAGAGACAAAAAACCATTCTCGGACATCTTCATATTAAATACATTTTTCATCAAAAATATTTTATTAGAGGCGAGGGTTTTTCATATAACTTCCCAACACACTCATGAGACCTTCTATGGTCTTCTCCGCGATATGTTGAAAGCAACAAAAGAAGCAAGTATAACCAAATTTTCTCGAGCTCCTTTCTATCCAAAAACTCCCAATCCTCATCTGACATGGTTGTAGGTTTCTTTACTTTTCCAGCCAAAGGAACATGGAGGTCCTTTTGATACAAGTAATCCTCCATCTGCATCTTCCACAAACCAAAGTTCTACCCATTGAACTTCTCAACCCTCGATCTACCCTCATCCGCCATAGCTCCCACTCAAGCTAAACTTTCCCTGTGATTTACCACTTCAGCAAAAAACCACCAAAGCTCTGATACCAGTTGTTAGGAATTAGTGAACAAATATGTGGAAATAATTCCTCAAATCACAACAATAGGAAACTATATAGCAGAATTATACTTGAAATATAACAACATAAATAAATAATGCACAAAAGAAGACAAGACAAGATTTAATGTGGTTCACCCAATGAGGGCTACGTCACCAAGAACTTGCTCATATTTTATTATCGACTAGAGTAAAAAAACTCTCACAGTCCTCTCTTAGTTATGAACACACAACATAATTCGAAAAATGTTAAACCACATCTAAACCACAATCGACACCCAATTTCTTAACCTTGATCACTCTTGATCACCTCTGATCACTAATACTCAAGACCTCTTGAACACTCAAGATATATTCAAGATACCCTAACACTTCTATTTATAGGATTAAAATCCTTTTAAGAAGTCTAAAGCTGACCTAGAAGTTTGAAAGTCATAACCTTTCAACTTCCCACATGGTGGAAAAATGTCACGACGTTGACAACCAATTAACAACAACAATAACTTAACAACTTAACAATAACGTCACAACAACGTCAGTGTCAGAATGCTACTAAAGTCTCCAAACTTAACCATTTGAAATCCAACACTTCAATACATCGATTCCAGAAGACAAAAAAACATGCTCCACACCCCAACAAAAAACCATTCCAAAGTCTATCCTTGGCCCCTACGGTGTCTTAGCAATGTGTTCTCTGTAAATGTACTCGAAAAGCACCTACAAATGGAGAATATGAAGCATTACATGAAACAAATCATGTAGTTGGATTCCTCTTGGAAAAATGAACATTTTTCATTCTTACACTAAGGCCTGATTCAGTCCCTAAGTCCTCCAAAATGGTGGATTTCCATAACTGACCTCTTAAGCTCTATGGGTCTACTCAGGCTAGAAGGTACCATTCAAATACAACGAGCTCCCTTTTAAACCATGTCGAGCTCAATGGCATGTTGGTTGGGCATATTTTTTTAACGTGGGTGGTGGGGGTTCGAATCTCCCCATTGACTCGCCTTTTAACCAAATCTCCGTGGATCTACCAAAATCAAATAACACTAAGGCTATATATAACCCACTTCACATTTATTTATTACTTTTACCACCCCACATGGCTTCCACCTATTCACTTTCCACCCGTGCATGTGGACCTCCACGCAATGCGAGGGGGAAATAGATTTGTTTGCATGCATCATCCATATCTCCACATGACCTCCTCTGGTTTGGTGGGGGAACTATTTTGTTTTCCCACATGCGTGGGAATACAAGGTGGAAAATCATTTTAAAGGCTCGGATGAGATACAAATCTGTGGCTTGGGCCACATATCACCCTTTTCTAGACTATGCAATTTCCAGAGTTGTGCTTGGGTTTACCGACCGTTGTTATGCCAAGCTATGCGAGGTGGATGTTGTAGAAGCTGGCTTGTGTTGAGTTGGGAGGTCGCTGTGCATTGTTGAATGGCCATGTATCGTGGTGAGCTAGCTATCTCCAATGCAATGTTAACCTACCCTCTCACATTAGTTGTATATGCCGAGCTAACTGTGGAAGGTGTCGAGCTATATGCAAATCAATGTGCTCGCAAGGTAATAGGAAATAAGGCTATCCGTGCCAAGGAAATAAATCCATCCCAAACCATGTGGAAATAAACATGATCAACTCAACTTGGTGGGGAGTTGATCACCCCACCGAGCTAATAAAATAGCTTTCCCTGAGCTGCATAATGCAAATCATTAACCTGCAATGCAAAATCAACTCTCCAATACAATAATCCCACATGGGCAATGTTAGAGAGATATATGGCATATATAATCAAAAATTCGATAATGGCAATATGAAATAGGCGACAAAGGCACCCCTCCTACAAAAGAGTGTGCCGAACCTGGCTGAGGGTCCTCGACCAAGAAATATCGGTGCCCATCAATTTTCATTCACCAAAGACCGAAGGTGATCAAAACACGAACTTTCAACCTTTCCACCTTTTACCAATATGCCAAGTGTCAGCGTTGATTCACTAGTTGACTATTTTGACTCCATTTTACACCAAACTTTGACCTGCGATATATTTCACGTCACGAGCTCATTTTCCGAGTTATACTGTCAAAGAAAAAATCTCTTGAAACAATCTACCACTTGATCATGGTTTAGGGAGATTTAGGGAACTCCCGAATGTCCCAAAATGTCCTTTGGATCATCATTATAGATCTCACATTTTTAATAATAATAGATATCATGATATTAGGTTTTTGGATATCATAAATTTTCTTAGGCTCTAGTTGATTTGTGTCTAAGTTATCTTCTTATAGTTGAGTTTTTTTGTTTCATGTTTCATATACTTGTTAACTATAATTGATTTTTTATTAATACAATAATCATTTAATATAAACAAACAATATAAAAGAATTAGAATTTAATGAGTGTTGCTTGCACGTGTGCCCACACACACACACACACACATGCACACATGCACACACACATGCATGCACACACACACACACAAACATGCACACACACACACACACACACACACACACACACACACACGTACACACACACACAAACCCCACACACACACACCCCCACACATGCACACTTGCGCACAGGCACACACACACACATATACACACATGCACACACACACATGAACATGCACACACGCCCTCATGCACGCGCGCGCACACACACACATGTGTGTGTGTGTGCACACGCACATGCATGTGTACACATGCATGTACACACACACACACACACATGTCACACACACACAAACACATACACACACACACACAAATGCACGCCACACACACACACACACACAAGAACACACACACAGCACAAACACGCATACACATACACACATGCATGCTACGCACACACACACACACGTGTGCACACACACATTATCATCTCAAAATTTTATTAGAAATTCTCATTCTACTAATAATACAATGATATGAAGACTAATCATAAAAAAGGGTGAATGATATCATGCCCCAAATTCTTTAACATACCATCACATCAACTAAAAATCCCAAGGAATAACAAAGTAAAAATGTATCTTTTTACTCAAAATAAGGTTTAAGAAAAGACTAGCAACATAAAAAAAAATCCCAACAAGTACTATAAAACAAGAAGCACATGAAAATTAAACATGAAATCTATTGACACAACCATTAGAGGAGAGGATTGTTTGGAATACTCTCTCAATCCCACCCATCTCCAATGGGTGGATGTGTTGTGTTAGGCATTGGCTCCCAACCATCATTAGTTTTTTTCTTATCCTGATTCCCATCTGGCACATGCCTGGGAGGAGAAATGGCAAGAGAAATAGAAGGGATATTTCCTTTTGTTGCACCTTCTAACTAATCACATCAGAGACATGACCTTACCTCCACCTCCAAAGCTATGGGTTGGTGAGGGATGTCATGAATTTTTATTAATTATGAGATAAACATTAGCCACAAGTTCCAAACCCATAATTACAAGAGGGTGACCATTGACAAGGAGAATTAGGTGGAACGTGGCTCACAATGTAGTGGGAACTAACCTAGTGGTCTAGAAGGGCATAAAGGTACTCCAACTCCAAGTCAAATTTCACCAATTGTACTTAAATACAAAGCATAACATTATAAATAACTTGCATTTTATTAGTAAAAAAAATCATCAATAGATAAATGTTAGCCCACAAAATTTTATAAAGGCACTACATTTTAATTAATGCAAAATAACCTACTCTACCTAATATAATTTTGGAAGGAAATTGGCATGAATGCATGCTTTGGGCCATATTCATAGAAAGGAGTTCTAACGATTTATGGATCCTATCTTGTAATTAGTTAAGTGGGGTAGGTATTGATACTTAACATCATATTTTCATAATATCCAAGTTATATATATATACCTTGCATGTAGATATTTGGGAAAAAAAAAGATAACAAAGCCTCCTATTTTGAATTGACATTTTCAACCTAATGCTAATATGACAATAATCTAATATTGTTCGTGTTTGTGTCCATGATGTCTAATGTATGCCATTTGTTTTCTTACTTTTTTTTTTTGCAACTATTTTTCTTGTGAGGATTCCATTGAGCCTATTATACATTTAGGGTGAAGGAAATTGTATTGGTTACCCTACTCGCGTGGGTTGATTTTGTAGCTAACTTGTGTTGGCCTATTAATCCCCATGACACAATGTTAAAATTAATCTAAAGTTTGGGTTCAATAATGTTTTGATCTCGACCCATGAGGAGATTGACTTATGGATAGATGTAAAAACCTTGAAATTTTCATGGAAGGAAGAAATAACTAAAATTTACCCTTTAATATGACATGATGATTATCTGTATGATTGTGTTTATGAGAGAATATTTTCAAGCTCCCAAACCAAGTCTTCAAGTGGATTTATGCATATATGAAGTGGAGAATGGGGATACATAATCAAGAGGTTGAGTGGACTCTTGAGAACCTAGAGATGATAAGGAAAAAAATACTTCACGAACATGGGAAATATATTTATTTGTGAGAGGAGTCATCAAGATTTATAATCTAGAATTTATAGTACAAACATATATGTGTGCATATGAGGTTTTCATTAACTTTATCACCATACCCCATTGAAGTTTCATCAAGAGTTGAGCCATATGTATCAATATGTTTCTCATCAACAAGAGGGTGAGTGCTTGAATATGAGTAGTTCCTATCAACACCAAAATGTTTGGGAAAGATAAGATTTATGTAGCAAATGAAACTAGTGAAAATAAAGGATAAGATGGAGGAAGTGGATCCAAAGACAATATGCCATGAAAGATGGACATATTATCACAAACAATATTAGGTCAATTTGAGGGGGAAGAATCACATGCGGTTATACATGAAGGCACACATCCATGGGAAGTGAGACAACTAAGAGGCCCTGGTGGAAAAACATTTGGAGAGATTATACAATTGTGAAGGGGAGTGAAAACTTGTTGGCTACACCAAACATTGTGAGGTAGTATGGGGTCTACCTTTTGGTTGGAATATATTAAGGAGACAAGTCTAAAGAAGAACACAACACCATAACAAAACTAGTTTCTCTCACGAGGTTTGGATGATTAAGGTGACCATTGACAAACTCAATTAAGTTAAATCACAAGAAAATATAATAGAAGGTGAACCAATAAGAAGTGGTAATATACAAGCTAGTATATAATATTTGGTGGGCATGTAAGATAGAAAGTTGGAGAATTTTTCAAACTTTGGGAGAAGGAAAACCAATCCTTGAGATTTTTTTGTTATGAGTAGCCGGAGGAATGGATGCAACCATAATTGCCCCTGCTAGGTAGTCTAACACCATGGAGAGGGCTACAACAAGAGGATATAACAATTACATGAGGTGGTGGTGTTGTGGTCCCTACAATTGGTGCCACCATATAAGGCATTGTTTTTAATGGAGGTTGTGGTCCTCTCCCTCTCGGTGGAAAATTTTATGGAACCAAATAGTGGTTCTAGCAACATTGATGGTGGATATGGTAGTTTAGGTGGTTCCGAGTGGTATAAGTGGGGACTTGGGAGGCTTTTATGGAATAAGAAGTGGCATAAATGGAGTTATAAGGATGTGGTGGTAAATAAGGTGTCATAATCTAAACACCTAAATTTGGTAATTCATCACTTGATAATATTAGTATTGACTTAAACCCTTTAACCATAACTTGTGCACCTTTTTCGAGCCTAATTTATATATTTTAGTCCATCATTAGTCCTATTACAAGAATTTATCTCCCTCATTGTACTACTCATCCACTTACATAAATACTCACATCAATGACAACTAGTCCACTTCTCATGATTTTTGTACACAAAGATCCACAACACCTTGCTTTACTCATACACTTAACTATTAAGTAGATTTTGTTTAAACCTTAATTGCAAGAGTAATCGATGTAAACAATGATACACAAATGCTACAATACAATATGACACAAAAAATAAAGCATGTAAAAATAGAAACCATAAGAAAAGGAGGAGAAAAAGACTTAGATGATTTACGATTAATATGGAATTGATCCAAACTGAGAAAATTGTTGAATAAAAGGTACACAGTGATGTCATGACTGGTCTTTGTAAATTTTGGAGCTCACGGATAATGTCGAACAAGGGCGCCCACACTAGGGAAATGATTTCTGGGCACTAGAGACCGATACTGGGTGCCTGTGACTACGTAAATGGTCAGAATATGGTTTTCATTGTGTTGCAAGAGTGTCAGTAATTACTTCAGTTGTTCTCTTATTGATCACACTATGATCATCGGTGATGCATGTTACCTACAAAAAAACATTCACCTGCACGAGCCCACAAACCACATTAAATCCTAAAAAATATGTAGAATGGGGAGTTAGACTCAGACCCCAATGATCACCCAATAGAGTGAACTTATGACCGAGCATTACACTACATCTTAGACTCCATGTAGTTCTTGTGTGTGTGTGTGTGTGTGTGTAGGAATAGTGTGCCCTAAGATTCCCTTATGCAAGATGCACTAGTTAGTGGGCTAGATTGCTAGAAAATGAAAATGTGTGAATGGAATAGAATAAAATCCCCTTCTTATGTTGTGTATGTAGTACCTTGTCCCTTGAATATATGCTAGATGGATTCTTTGAAGTGCTTTAGGTTCCTTTTGAATGCAAGCTTAGGTGATAGTAGTAATGTTTAGAGCTTGGTCCCTCATTTTGAACACATAACTATATATTTATATGATTCCTTATTTTAATTTTCATAATTGAAAACTAGAAGGCCAACCCATAAGTGAAAAATATACCTAAAATATAAAAGAGACCCAAAAGAAGCGAGTAAGATAAGAAAGGGTCAGGGGCACCTAGAGGGGACATGGGCATGTCCGGCGTTGCTTTGTCTTGGTTGAACGATGGTGTTTGGAGCCATAAAAGATAAATAAATAAAATTATGACTAGGTTGTAGGGCATGTAAGACCAAAGAGGAAATAAGAAAGAAATTAAAAAGGCCAAAGATAGTTTATCAACCACTAGTTTTCTTGTTTATGAATCATATAAATGCTAAGTATGCTTTTATGACCTAGAAATGTACCTAAGTGCGTGATTTTGTGTCTACATTTTCCCCCACTTTATGTTGTTGAGTGAATACTTGATAACATAAATTGGTTAGAAGATGTGTACCTTATGATCCATGTAGAGCGTGTGGTAAAGTGTGTGCTGAGTGGACAAGTGAAGTATGGAATGATGGAAAATGAAGCTTGGAAACTAGTAATGGAAAGTGACCTAGGGGTGAAATGTATGTGTTAAGTTGTGCATGTTGTTGTGTTTGTATTTGATGTTGTAGGCTACTTATTATTACGTATTAAGGACTAACCTACAAAAGAAGAGCAAATGAGTAGTCAAAGTCATGTATATGAAAAATATGTGTAAAGTATGCATATGTAAAATGTGTAAAAAAGAAAGTGTGCACCTGATGTAAAAGAGTGTAAAGGATAGAAATGTGTCCTAAAATGTTGTGAATAACAAGTTTTTTGGGCAATCTCACACTAAGTGCAATTTTTTGGGCGATCTCATGTCAGAGAGCAAGTATTGGGAGAGAGGTCTAGTGTTACTCTCCTTCCATGAATCTGCCCAATAAGCACCACTGCATATGGTACATCCCTGATTCATTCTTGTTGTCTTGATTGTCTCGATTGTTCTAAATTAGTTCCGATTGTAACGATTGAATGAGATAGAATATATCCTAGTGTTGGAGGACTATTCGTATCTTGTGAAGACTACTCTGAAGACCTATGTGAACTGTTATGATATGAGAAACTAATTGTATTTTCCCCTAAGATACAGTGCCTAGGAGAGGTTCGGGAGAGCACCGAGGTGCACTAGTGTCTAAGTTTGGGTGTAGGTGTCTACATGTTATTCGAGGGCCCAAGTCAGATTTTGGGTGGTTTTGTAAATGTGTTCATATTTTATTCTTGTGTTGTGTAGATTTGTACTATAGCTTTGAGAATTTGTGATAGGGGTGATTTTTTCACCCAATATATACCCCCTCATTTGAGGTGCTGCGATGTCGATATGAGGATGTATTCCAAAGTAGAGGACCTGATGTTGTGCTATATATTATATCCTTGTAGGGGGTAGGGGATGTGCATGGTAGAACCAGGGCACATGCGAATAAAGTGGCTAATAATATGTGTTAGTAGAAAAAGTAGCAAACATGCAATAAAAGATAATGTAATAAACAAGTGTGTAAAAAAGTGGACCACAAAAAGTGGGTTTCATACATGGGACATCACTCATAATGTCACAAGACAATCAGGGCCTAAGTGGCCATAAGAAAGAAAACAATTATCAAAAAGACATAGGGCAAATCCAGTAAACAATAACATACAATGGCAAAATAATGACAAGCATAGTGTATGAGATATCCATGGTGGAAAATAGTCCTGTAAGGAAAATGCCACACATGAAGAACCCATTCCCCGTGTTAGAAAGATAAAAAAGTATGTCAAAGCATGTATGTATCAATGGAAATTAGTGTGCTTTAGGAAGTAGTAGACGAATGATGAAATAATAACTCATGTAATGTATGAGAATAAGAAAGGTAGATGCCCTTAGGATCCTCTATAGGACTGGAAAAGGATACAATTCCAAGAATCATTGCAATGTGTAAGAAAGTATAAGAGATATGCATTCACAACTAGAGACCAAGTGAACACGCATGTGTATATGATAAAGATAATGACATATTAAGTATCCGTCTAATATGGAAAGCAAAGTGTACATGTAAGTAACATAAGTAAGAAAGAGTATGTGCAACCAAGATATGAAAATGCAATGAATGTGATGGAATGGTACATAATATGTGAATGTGATAGGAGCAAGCGTGTCCCCTAGTGGATATGTATGAGACGAGGTTCATTTATAAAATACCCCTCAATAGTTAAGAAAGAACCATAGAACAAGAGATGCATCATCGATAAATGGTTTGAAAATGTGTGCTAGAAAGATAGATCATGAAGCATAGAGCGTGAAAAGGGAATATGGTGAGGTTCATTTTATATTTATAACCTCAGAGTGAGTATGAACCGTGGAGCTAGAGTGTGTCATAGGGTAGTTCTGATACACAATGTGTATCAATGTTTGTAAGATTGTTTAGAAAGCAGCAGTAGTGTGAAGCATAAAGCGTAATAGTAGAAATGATATACAATTGATGATATTAGGATGGGGGTAAGTGTGATGCCCCTAAGTGTGTGATGAAAAGTAAGTTATTCGATGAGAGTGAAGGGAAAGGGTCCTCACCCGATGTCCGAGGAGATAAAGGCGTGTGACAATGCTCTAATATCGGTGGTGTATGAGAGTGACGATGTAATAATGAAGAAAAACTATGTGATGAAGGATGTGAAGAACACATATGAAGTGAAGGAGACCTAGGAGGTGAAGGAGGTGGTGAACACCTATGTGAAGGAAACCTAGGAGGTGAAGGAGGTGGTGAACACCTATGTGAAGGGGCTGCCCAAGGGGGACTTAGACCGATATTGTGGACAAGTGGACCGATGAGGATGACAAGGTCATGAAGTAGGTCATGTGTGGATAGGAGAACTAGGTGCAAAATGTGCCTTATATTTGAGAGGCCTAGGAGATCGAGATTTTGGCGGTGGAAGGATGTCATCAATAGGAGGGAGAGGAAATGGTGTGCATGGTGGAACACCTTTGAGAGTGACAAATTGCTTATTGTGAATAAACTTGAGGCACAAATGGTTCATGGAGGGGATGGCTTGGGCGATGCGGAGCCACAAAATATCTAAGAGTATGTCACATCTTATGATTGAAGATGCCATAATGAATGACACAATCATGGTGAGAGGCCCAAATTTAACTAGAAACCTGATGTAGCCATAAGATTTAGGCCTTTGGATATGAGATGTTAGATAGGTGGACATTTTATAGGCATGAGGTGTGCAATAGAGCACATGTTGATAAGAGCCGATGGATAGATCATTATGTTATTGACATTATAAGATCCAATAAAAGCATTGATGTGTAATGAATAAGAAGAAAATGTAGCATGATAATGCGAGAAGGTAATGATGGGTGGTGATGTATTAGCGATAACAACTAGAAAATCAAGAGGCCCCGATGAAGGAGGAGGCACAACATGATACATATGATTAGCCAAAGAGTTTTAGGTTACTTGTCATGCTTAGGCATAATGTCTTGAAAGATTTTTAGCTTGTTATCATTGGTTTGGTTTAGAAAGTGAGGGATGAGGGAGCTCAATTGCATTATTATCGATGAGATCTTGAATGTTATGCTTTAGTTTGAAAAAACAATTAATAAAATACCCAATGCAATGGTGATAGTCACATCTAGTGTTTTCATTGTAATTTCAGCCAAAAGGGCGAGAAGGATCAAGATTAAGTGGTAGTGGAAGCGTAATAAGACTACTTTCGATAAGTTGTGGCAATAGAAAGTGAGGAGCATAAGTTAATTTTGTAAATGTATGCTTTGGTGGTTGTAATTGAAGCTTGTCTAGTGTAGATACAACATTAACAATAGATTTTGCTTCATTGGGCTTAGAAGATGGCTTGAAAGTAGATTTTCCTTGAAAATAATTAGAAGATGAAGGTAAAGTGTGATCATGATATTTCTATTTTCCCATAGATAAGTGTTTTCTTTCACGTAACTTAAGTGTATGGCATAGTTGATCAAAAGATGGAGAGTTCTTAAAGATAAAAACCTCTTGTAGTGGAGATAAGAGACCTTGAATTAAAATATCTTACAATTCCAAATCACTAAGTACATTGGTCATCTTAGCTAGATTATCCATATGACCTAATAATAGTCTTCGCTAGATGCTCATTAGATCCTTGTTTGATTTACACAAGTTGAGCATATGATATCTTAGTACTAATATTGATAAAAAAAAAAGTGAAATTAAAGCACCGTATAAGTATGTAATTGATGTTATAGAGTGAACATGTAGATCATTGTAGACACAAGATCACACACTTAGGTACATTTCTAAGTCCATAAACACATACTTGCATTCATATGATTCATAAGTGAGAAAACTAGTAATTGACAACTATCTTTGGCCTCTTTAATTTTTTCTTGTCTTCCCTTTGATTTTACACACCCTATGGCCCAGTTTGATCTTCGTTGCTTCATCTTTCTTAATCTGGACACTAGGGCCCAACCACCGGATGCAATGCCCGGGCCCCCTCATCGTTCAGGTGCCCCGACCTCTTTTTATCTTACTTTCCTCTTTTGGGCCTCTTTTATATTTTGGGCATCTTGTTTTCTTATGGTTCATCCTTTTAGTTGTCAATTATAAAATTCAAACAAGGGAATCATATAAATATAAAGATATGTGACCAAAATAAAGGACCAAGCTCTAAGCATCTATTATCATCACCTAAGGTTACATCCAAAAACATTCATCTAACACTCATATGGTGGACAAGGGACTACATTTACTGCATACACGCATATGAGGAAAGCTCATTTTTCCATCCACACATCTATTTACATTAGTACATCTAGTTATCTCTGATATCAAGTGCATCTTACACAAGAGATTCCTAGGGCACGATTTCACACACTTCATAAGGATGACACGAGTCGAAATGTAGTTCAAAACTCGGTCATAAGTTCACTATGTCGGGTGATTTGCGCAGAGGACATTCGACTCCCCATTTACATCTTTTATTTTTTAGGATTTGATGTGTTTTGGGGTTTTGTAGGAAATCATATTTTAAAGGTTATAGGCCAATTTGGAGATCATTCAAAAACATACATGTGACCAACAATGAAGGATAGTGACCACCTCGCGACATAAGAAAAATTAGTTTTTGAGGTCTTGTGTAGTCGAAGTGCCTACCAATGGTCTTTGATGCCTATGTGCCCTTGTCATGTTCTAGGCGCCATAGTCTCGACATATCTAACACTTTAGAATTTTACAGAGGAAATTATGATAGTATGCTCCTCCTTTTCAGGTAGTTGTTCCATTCGAGATCATCTTAAGAAAGCGTGAATCAACTAAGTATTTTATCCTCTCTCTTGCACCTAGGGTTTTATTTCATCTACCTTATTGTTTGTGTCAAAACTTGTGCTTTATCAATTATTTATCATGATGAATATGTAATATTAGGGTTTAGCATAAATCTATTTTGTTAAATCATTTGGAGAACCCATTGCTTGAACCCAACCTCGCTTCACAGGTGTTTTGTCATATTTTTATCATGTATGAAACTTATTAACCCTTTACTGACACCCACCTTCAAGAGCTCAATGATCATCTCACAAAACATCCACAAGATCTTGATCTACTCTTATTCACTATTCGTGAGGAAGTTACCAATCTAGCTAAGATCACTGTTCTCACTTCTACCACCACTTCCATTCTTGTTGCTACTCAAACTCCTAATTCCACCCTTCCACCTACTTCTATTGTTCCCATATCTATTCCTACTCCTGCCAGCCATTTCACTCCACCTCTTATTTCTCACATGCGGAAAGTCTCTTCTACTAGAACTCCATACCTAGCCTCTCTCTATCAAGATCTCCAAGTTTAAATTTGAAACTTCAGCAAGCTACTTCTCGTGCATCTCCATCTCTTGATTCCACTTTACTCCTTCACATTCTTTTCACACTTTCCATTTTCACTTATTCACTTCCTCCAAATTTTGTCACCCCTAACTGCCCAACTTAAATGGCCATAATGACCCTCAAGAGCATCTTAGATCTTTTCATGTGGCATGTCTCAATTATGCAAAAGATCATACTTTACTAACAAAGATCTTTCCTAGAAGTCTCCAAGATTATGTTATGCGTTGGTTTTATGATCTACCCGTTCCTTGGTAACATAATTTATGCATGTATCCGATGCTTTTCTCACCCATTTTTCAATAAATATCGGTTCTAAAATATCTATTCTTGACTTACATAAATCAAACATGGATCTAATGATCATATAAGACTATGTATTACGATATTAGAAAAACCTAGTGATATAAGAACAACCTAGCTAGGATGACCAATATAATCGTTGATTGTAAGTGCAATATCTATTTGTCCAAAGTCTCTTACCACCTCTACAAGAGAGTGTCATCTTTGAGACATATCATTTATTTGATCAATTATTCCATACTCTTAAATTATGTGAAAATGAACTTATCTCTACGGGAAAACTCAAGTATCGTGATCAACCTTCATCGTCTTCTAATCGGTTTCAAAACAAGTCAAATTTCAAACCATCTACTAAGCCCATGAAGCAAAAACTACTATCATATCATCGTCTCTACTCATGAATAAATTCAATGATAACCTCCAAAGCATACATTCACTAAATTTCCTTATGATCCACATATTCTATTACCACAACTTATTGAGAGAAATATTATTACGCTTCCTCCTCCACTTAATCTAGATCCATCTTGCCCTAAAGGCCGTAATTATAACAAAAATACTTGATGTGACTATCATCAATGCATTGGGAATTCTACTAATCGATGTTTCAAACTCTGAAATCTTATTCAAGATGTTATTGAAAACAATGTAATTGAGGTTCTTTAGTCTTGATATATACGTTGGCCAATGAAAATAAAAAGCTCAAAATATTTAACAATTATCTCCCTAAGCATGAAAAATAAGTTGCCAAATATTAAACTAATCATACATATCACACAGTGCCTCCTCCTTATCGGGGCTCTTGATTTTCTAGTAGCTCACCCGATGCATCTCAACCATTTATTTATAATTCTTTGATCACAATTTTCATGGTACACTTTCTTCTAAAACATTACATATCAATGCTTCTATTGGACCTCATGCTATCAATAATTCAATGATCAATCCATCAAATCATATGGGTGTGTTCTCTATTGCTCTTCTTGTTTCTATCAATTATCCACTCTCTCACATTTCATATCCAATTCCCAAATCTTATGGCTTCATCAAGCTTCCAGTTATGGTTGGTCCTCTCACCATGCTTGTGACATTCCTTGTGGCACCTAGCATCAAAGGTTGTGACATGTTCTTAAGTATTCCTTGGCTCTGTGTCACTTAATATATTGTCTCAATGGATCACTTGTGTCTTAAATTAATTCATAACAAGCAAGTTATCACTATCAATGGTGTTCCACCATGCACATCATTTCCTGAGAATCCTCTTAAGGATCTTTATTGAACTCACTAGAACATCTAGGTCCCTGGACCTCTCAAATCTAAGGAAAAATATGCTCCTAACCTCCTATTCATACAAGTCATCTTCATTCTCATCGGTCCACTAGTCCACCTCATTAGCCTAGGTCCTCTGCTCAGCAGTTCCTTCACATAGTTGCACATCTTCTTCTTGGTTTCCTCTAGATAGGTGCTTATCACCTCCCTAGTCTACTTCACATACGTGTTCACCACCAAGGATTCCTTTATATGTACATCATTAGTCTCATACATCACTAATCTCAAAGCATGCTCACACATTTATCTCCTCGGACATTGGGTGGAGGAACCTTGACCTTCACTTTCCTTGGCTAGCTTACTCATCATCATACACTTGGGGGTATCATGATTACTTCCCTTCCTATAATTATCAAGTGTCTCTCATTTCTAGCATTAAGATCCATGCTTCATGTCTAGTATTTATCATTCATCATACACACATTAATACACAACTTGTATTGTCATTACCCGATGACAAAACTCTAATTCCACGGTTCATACTGACTGGTAGAGGTATAAATCTAAAATGAACCTCATCACATTCACACTCTTTACGCTCTATGCTTCTTTTATCTATCTATCTATCTAGCACACATGTTCAAACCCTTTCCCAATGACACGCTCTAGTTCTTCATTCTTGATTTTGAGGGGTCTTTTATAAATGAACCTCATCTCATGTATACACATCTTCTCGGGGGCACACTACTCATATCATGTTCAAATCATATACCATTCCACTACAATCATTCACAATATATTACATATCTTGGTTGCACATCTTATTACTTTCTTATACTAGTTACATATACACTTTGTTTCACATGCTAGAAAAATATTTTTATGTCATTATATTTTATATATACACATGTGTGTTCACTTGTTCTATAGTTGTGAATGCAGAATTTTTATAGATCTTTACACATAGATTGAATGCTTGGTAATGAAGCTCTTACTAGTCCCACCGAGGCTCCTGAGAGCATCTACTTTCTTACACATTACAAGTGCTTTTGTTTCATTTTATACTACTTCATATTATTACTAACACACTACTTTCCATTGATCTATACATGTTTTTATATACTCTTTATCTTTCTAACATGTTAATGGGTGCTTCATGTGTAACATTTGCTTTGCAGGACTATTTGAAACCATGTTTGTTTGTTACACTTTGTCTGACATTGTTTGTTACTTGTATGCCATTGTTTTTGGGCTATGGCCTATGTCTTACTTGATCATTGCTTTTTTTTTTTTTTTCCGTTTCAGCCCTAATTGTCTTGTGACATTTTGAGTGATGTCCCATGTTTGAAACCCACTTTTCATGGTATACGTTTTTTTCTCAAATGAGGGGGAGTACATCGGTGAATTAATACATGCTGAAATATCCTCAGGATACCACTTCTAAAAATGCACCAAATATTAAAAATTTATCAAATAAAATACTCACTATTTCTTGTTACATTTTTTCAATTACATGCTTACTACGTTTCTACTAGCACATGCATATAGCCATTTTGTTTGCATGTGCCTTGGTATCCACCATGCACATTTCCTCTCTCCCTACGGGTATCGGTTTTAGATCAGTTCTCGGTCCTCTCCTTTAGTCCTCAAAATACTCCTGAAACTTCACATGCACCTAAATGAGGGAGAGTACATTCGGTGAATTAATCACCCCATATAACAACTCATAGCTTAAAAACATAGGGTATGATATGTTTGCAATTGGAAAACAATACAACAAGTCTCCACTTGGAAAAGCAATTGATGAAAAGGGTCGTCTCATTGGTGATTAAACCTAAAAATGACCCAAATTTTGATTTGTGTCCTCAAAATAACATAGACACTAGCACCTGAGATACGAGATACTAGCTCCTAGGGAGGCACTCCTGACCTTTCCTAGGTGCACTATAAGTTGAACAAGGGAAATTACAATCACTTTCTCATACCAACACAATTTTTGTACCATTGGCCCTTCGAAGGATATTCATACCCACAGATCCCAAGATCTACGTACCCCAATTCACATAGCATTTTCCAAAGTATAAACACAATGATCCATCAATCAGAATACATTCTATCTCCTTTTTCTCCTTGAATTGAACTAGAAAAATCACATAACAAAACATGATCACACCAGGCTTGGACTCGGAATGGTGTATAAATTTGGGAAGTAGTCATAAATGGAGAGTAAAACCATACCTCTCTCATGACATTATTTTGACCAATGGGCAATTCAATCACTTTCTCATATCACGTGGCATGAGAATCACACTTGGTGTGAGATCGCCCAAAAAGTCACTCTTAGTGTGAGATCACCCAAAATCTCTCACACTTGGTGTGAGATCAAAACACTCTTGGTGTGAGTTCAGGAACTTTCTATCCTTCTTCACTCATCATGGATTAGGTGCACACGTTTCTTTTACACATTTTCTTATACTTTTTTACATACCTAGATTTTTCATATACACATATTTGAATACTCTTTTCTCTTCTTTTTGTAAGTCTATCCTTACAGAAGTAGTAGTCATAAGCACAACACTAAACATAACAGAGAGTACAACATTGTATAACTCATACGATTCACCCTAGGGTCACTTCCTCTTTCTTAGCTTCCACGCTTCATTTTTATCACTCCACACTTTCACTTATCTCTTGGCATGATATTGTCACCATACTCTACATGATTACTTGGTACACATATGTATCTACTTTATGTTATCGAGTATTCACTCAAAAACATTAAGTGGGGGAAAATGTAGACACAAAATCATGCACTTGGGTACATTTCTAGGTCCATAAACACATACTTGCATTCCTATGATTTTGAAGAAAAAAACTAGTAATTGACACCTATCTTTGGTCTCTTTTCTTTTTTTCTTGTATTCTCTTTGGTCTTACACACCTATGACTCAATTTGATCTTCGTCACTTCATCTTTCTTGACTTAGGATACCAACACCAAGGTGCCCTCATCCTTTTGGGTGCCCTCGACATCTTTGTATCTTACTTGCCTCTTTTGGGCCTCTTTTATCTTTTGGGCATATTGTTTTCTTATGGGTCATCCTTTAGTTGTCAATTACGAAATTCAAACAAGGGAATCATATAAATACAAAGCTATGTGACCAAAATAAAGGACCAAGCTCTAAGCATCTATTATCATCACCTAAGGTTACATCCAAAGGCATTCTAAGAGCATCAAATTCATTCATCTAAAACTCATACAATAAACACAAGACTACATTTTTACATACACACATATGAGGGGAAGCTCATTTTTCCATCCACACATCTATTTACATTACTACATCTAGTTATCACTCATTATCAAGTGCATCTTGCACAAGAGCTTACTAGGGCACGATTTCACACACATGTCATAATAACTACATGGAGTCTCGAGATGTAATGCGATGCTCAGTCGTAAGTCACAATTTTTTGGGTATTTATTGGGGTCGTTCGAATCCCCATTTGCATATTTTGTTTTTTTAGGATTTGATGTGTTTTGGTGTTTTGCAGGAAATCATCTCTTTTGTAGGTTATAGAGGTGAATTTGGCGATCATCCAATGACATACATACAACCAACAATGAAGGATAATGACCACCTTATGACATAAGAAAAAATCAGATTTTGAGGTCTTGCGAAGTCACGGGCTCCTACTAGTGGCATTTGCGCCCTTGTGTTGTTCAGGCACCCTAGTCCTAACATATTCGACAACTTTAAATAATGGGCTAGATTTTCTAGAAAATGTAAATGTGTGGATGGCATAGAATAAAATTCCCCTTCTATGATGTGTAAGTAGAGTATGTAGTCCCTTGTCCCTTGAATGGACACTAGATGGATGATTTGTAGTGCTTTAGGTGCCTTTTGAATGTAATCTTAGGTGATAGTAGTAATGCTTAGAGCTTGGTCCCTCATTTTGAACACATAATTATGTATTTATATGATTCCCTTGTTTGAATTTCATAATTTACAACTGGAAGGCTGACCCATAAGTGAAAAAGATGCCCAAAATATAAAATAGATCCAAAAGAAGCAAGTAAGATAAGAAAGATTTAGGGGTGCCTAGAGGGGACAAGGGCGCACGGGTGCTACTTATCCTAGATGGGCCTTTGGTGTTTGGTGTTATGATTAAAATTTGATTGCGGGGTGTGTAAGTGTGTAAGAAAAACATGAATCAAAACAATAAGGCCAATGATAGTTGTCAACCACTAGTTTTCTTGCTTAGGAATCATATAAATGCTAGTATTCTTTTAGGACCTAGAAATGTACCCAAGTGCATGATTTTGTGTCTACATTAAGTATGCCCAAACTACCAAATATTTTGGCCCTAGGAAAAATGGTCTTGTTTAGGACCACACAATTTTCATTTTTTTAATTTATACATTTTATGGGTCAATAATTTCACTATGGTTAGTGCTTAATACAAAATCATATGCATGAAATTATATATGAGCAATTCTAATGTAGTCATTTACTTACCTAGAAATTACTAGCAATCACCTTTCATACTCAAGTGATAATCACTCAAAAGGAAAAAATGGATCTCATAAATTTCCCTAAAGTAATTACAGACATTAGGAACAACCCCACATATATTTGAAACACTCCAAACCAAGTTCAAAAGTCAAGGTTCCCGAACCAAGAGATCTTAGAGCTAATTCAAGTGCACAAACAAGCCGAGTCATTATAAACCATTATCAAGTGATCAATTTATCAAATAAATTTGAAGTCATGAAGTATTATGTCACATATTTAGGTGGATAACTACATGTGGTTTAAGGTCTCTTCAAAATAGTGCTAATGTGGGTGGCATAAAAATTTCACATCAACCCAAACACTAACATTTTGTAATGGTTTTACCCTAGGTGGTCATGTTGGTTCATTATAGAGGGTTTCACACATTTGTGAGACCTAATATTTAATAAGAAGACACATACTAGTCACTCGCGGAGGTTCAAAAAGTTATAGAGCACCATTTTCTTTCTAGACTAAACTATCTAGAGGGGTAAAAATGCCAGATAGTCCATTGCAAAAAGAACAACTTTGTCCTTGTGTGTAGTACAAATTGAGAAATAGAGAAGAAGTATCTATAAGATATTTCCCACTGTCTCATCTATCTTTCTTGCTTAAATCAACTTACGAACCATTCTAAGAGCTAAGTACACTCATCTTCTCATGTTTCACTATATTTAGGATGTGCCCTAATTGAATTCAAATTTTCTATATCCTTTTATATATACTATCTAGTTTTAATGTTGGAGAGTTTATTTACATATCTGATTACACATTCATTAACATCTATTTATTGATTTATATATCCTTATTAGAATTAAACACACCCTCAATTCAAGATTGGGTTGATTTATTTGGTGAAGTGCTTAGTGATAGAATCTTTTACCTATTTGACTTAGGTCACCCTATTCCAAATCATGTTTTCCCTTTCCAACCCTATTTTCCATTAGTTTTTATCACATATTTTTGGGCGGGGAAAAAAGGCGAGGCCTAACAACAAGACTTGATGAGGTACCCGCATACAATAACTAGGAAAAAGGGAACACCAAAAGGTACCCAAAAACTAGTAACAATAAAGTAGAGAGAGAAAAGCCACTTGAAGACATCCCAAGAATCACGACTCAAAAAAATCGTACAAAGCTAAAGAAGTTTGATGTGCATCATGGTCGAGTCCATTGCTCGACCACAAAACTCAAAAGCAATTGCACGGGTTGCGCCATAATAGCTCCACACAAAGAGGCTTCAATGGAGTGATGTTGAAAGTGAAAAAAACACCATACTTAATTCGATCAGCTATTACAAATAGGTGTGCCACGATCAAGAATAACAACCAAAGAAACAAGGTAAGGACACAAGATCTAAAATTATTAGGATGTCATGATCCAAGAACAACCAAGGTGACAAGGAAAAGACATAAGACCTAAAGAATCAAGATCAACACACACCCTCCCATAATGCTAATAAGGTGGAGTGATGCTACATATTTGTATGAGTTGTCAAAAAAACTACTCAAACACTGACAAACTAATATTGTGATTCACCGTAATAGCTCCCCCACAAGAAATATTGTCAACATGCCTAAAAGGATAAAAAAATATAGATACAAAATCTCTCAACAAACTAGAGAGTTATACTACACTGCTAAAGAAAATTGCTCAAAGCAAGGAGCATTACAATGTAGATGATATATAAAGTGGAGTAAGAAGCCAAATGGTGGAGGATCCACACCTATAGAATCCTCTCAATGAATGCCTATGTCACTATTAAGAGTGATAAGAAATCCACCCTAAATCAACATAGATGGATGAAGAATATTTTTGCATATGATTAAGTACAAAATGCACAATGGATTCATGTAAACGAATATCAAAAAGTGTGTTAGGTTGATCATGTCTAAAAATTGAAATATCATGTTTCTCATGCCTAAGTGAAGGGGAAGAACTCTTGTCTAGCTCATGATCCTCAAAAAGAGTCGAGAGAACAAAAATAATATTTATGTCAATGTGTGATCCCGGTTAAGTACACTCGAAAACCAATGTCATGGTGAGAATGCCACTTAATAGGTTGAATAGGGAAGAAATACTACTGTGAATGACCTCAATAATACTAAAACCCATAGAACAAAGCATGAGAGAACTTAATGTAATGTTATAATTCTCAAAATATCCATGTATGTGAGGAGATGACATTGAAGTGGGATACATATAATGTGTTATTGCAATAGGCACATGTGTGGAAGAAGAACATGTAGTAACCAGGGAAATATGTTGATAAACATTAAAAGCATAAGTAGGATAAAAGCTGACAAATAAAGCTTAGTGGGTGTGGGAGCAAGAACCAAGTTGACTAAGACTAGGATCATGGGTATGAAAGTCTACAATGTGATGATGATGTTGTGAGAAAGTGTCTGTTGTAGGGAGTATATGAGGTCATCTTTGTTGTGAATGAGGTTATGTAGAAGTGAGTTTTACTTCTTAAGTGATTTGTTTTCTTCTAAAAAAATTACTTTGTCCTCCTGAAGTCCACACACTTTAGAGAAAAACATCTCATTATCCGATGGTTAATAATCCATGATAGGAAGGAATGCAACGGGACGTCAAGCTAAGCCAAAAATGCATTTGTGTGTGATTACAACACCCCCAAATGTACGCACATTACAAATTAGTGTGTTTTATAAAATAAATGGTACCAATGGAAAGAAAAAAAATCATACAATTTTATAAAAAGACACTCAATTCTGAGTTACCAGTAAAAAGTTATGATGGAAACAATTTCACATTAGTAATGGTCCTTTAAAAAATGCACCTTGTATTTTTTGAAACTTTTTTTTCGTAAAAAAATAGAAAAAATAATTTTTGTTGGACTTTTACCACAAAGCCAAAAATACAAAAGGGGCTATGTTTAATAGTAGGAATCCATGATTTTAGCCCTCATATGACTACACCATATGACCATTCGATGGATATTTTCATGGGCTTGCCTCCATTTTACATAACTTACTATTTTGGGGTGTGCCACTTGTTCCCAAGAAAGTGATTTTTGAAACATGTCATTTTTGGAAAAACCTTGCATTTTGGAAACTGACGTTTTTGGCAAAACCGTCACTTTTGGAAACTGTGAATCTGTACCCAGAAAATTGTCATTTTGGAAAGTGTGTTTTTCATGTTTTAGGTGCGATGCTTTAAATCTAGTTGTAAAAATAGAATCCAAGAACGACTTAGAATGTTTTTTTCTACTCGAAAAAACATAAAATGTTTTTTCTACTCAAACAAAACATAAAAATGGTTAAGCCTCTCGATGAGCATAGAAGTAAGAATGCAATATCATCGTATGCATAGGTCTTTAGATGGATTTTCCTCACATGCCAAAAAAATGCCTTCTTCTTTGGATGCATGTAACATGCATAACAAACAACAATTACCCAGAAAATATTTCAATAAACCCAAAAAACCCGGAAATTGTTTTTGTGCAATCCTTCAACATTCGTAACTACCCATATGGATTTGTATGAGAATCTGTACCATTAATTGGCTCTACAAAACCAAACATATTCTTGAAAACTATCTACCATCGCCAATGTCTAAGTTTACAATCGCTCTAGGGTTTTTGACATCTTCTGGATTCGATAGTGCCCTCCGTTTCACACATAAATACACACTACACAAACATACAAAGAAATTCCACATGTATATAAATATAAAACCCTCACTTGCAAAAAAACTTACAAATGGATTTCTAAATCATCTACTACTTTGATACCATGAAAAAAATATGAAGATTATTCCAAGTTGTGAAGATATAGGTGATAATAACACATCACGTTTGATAATATGAAAAGAATTCATAGGAATAACCTTACAAAAGGATCTGTAAACAAAGATTTGAAATATCATATATGGAAATCCATCAAAGAATCATCGATTAACTCAATAATAATCAAGATTTACATAGGAGGAGGAAGTAAAACTACTACCTAGATTAGTGGTGAAGAAATCCCATTAAGCGATACTTTGGTAGTTAAACTAACTCAACAAGACTAGCAAGCTAGCTCCACATAACTAGCAAGCTAACTCCACACACTGGTAAGCTAACTCTACACAAGTAGTAAGTGACTCCACACAAGTGGTAAGCTAATTCATCACAACTAGTAAGTTAAATCCACATAACTAGTACACCTAACTAAGCTAACTCAACAAGTATAAGGCTAACTCAAGTGCAAGAAATATCCTAATAAATAAATAAAAGGATAAATAATAACCTATATTAACAGATCAAATCATTCATCTATGGAAAAATAAACTATCCAAAGGATTGGTTACCATAGAAGACATCTTCAATCCTTATGATGAAGTAAAAGGGTATAACAAACACATGTCCATGGGTCGGAAGATTGCAAGTCGATCGCCACCATTGCACTTGGAAAAGAGATCTTGCTTGGAAAGGTATGTAATGTTGAAGAAGAACAAGCTTTTGTTTCCTTGTGCCAAAACTTTCATGATGTATTCTCATGGAATTATGAGGACCTTAATAATGGCTCATTATATTACCAATCATTTAACCAACTCATAGACAAGTTGGTGTCATTATAACCAAGGCGGTGTTTAAAGCTATATGTAAAAGAAGAAAGAAAATCTTATTTAACAATACTTCTTCCTAAGAAAACATACTAAAATTAAACATGTATAAAAAAAAAAACACACAACTAAATTATGAAATAAATTTGCGGTAAATAAACTATGCTAGGAAATAATAGAAAAATCCTCCTCCTTGGGAAGCGTGGATTTTGGTCATTCTCTTCCCTTGATTTGGAGCAACTACAATTAACTTTTTAGAACTACACTTGTATTGATTAAAAACTGATTTACAAAATATGCCCCCCTTTCCAAGTATATGGAAGAGGTATTTATAGGCATCACTCCTAGTTTACTTAGTCCACACACCAATAACTAACTACCTATTCTTGAGCGGATTTATTCAAAACAATAAGTCCTAAACAAACAAACTTGATGCAAACAATCCACTTATCGTGGAGAATATTTCTACAACTCATCCATTTAATCTAGGAACATAAAGTGGGAGAAGTACTTATTCAACATTCCTACTACTATTCCACTATTTGCCCATCCTTAAAACATGGAGAGAAAATGGAGGAATGCTAAGTCCATGACTTTATATTATTTTTGGAACGCCACATGCATGCATGAATTTGGATTGCCACATATTTGGATTTGTATTCTTGGTTGATGATATGGAAGCAAAGAGTGGGCTGAATAGTTTGGTGCTCCTTTAAATTACTTTGGAACAAACAAAAAGACTTTAATAGTTGTGCCTTTTAGTAGCTGCGTGGAATTTTTCCATAGCAAAATCTATAGCAATATGTGAATAGCTTGGCCTTTCAATAGTTGCAAGAAGACTTTCGGTAGATACAATCTATGAACTTGGAGTAGAGTTGCTTATGACCTATTTTCTACACACTATTGCATTCCAACTTTAGAAAAAATATCAGAAATAACAACAGTTAGATTACAAGATAGATTTCTAAAGAGATGATAAAATAAATCCTATATTCTACATTAAATATATCCTATATTCTATATTCTACTTGTATTGATTAAAAACTTATTTACAAAATATCCCCCTTTCCAAGTATATGGAAGATGTATTTATAGACATCACTCCTAGTTTACTTAGTCCACACACCAATAACTAACTACCTATTCTTGAGCGGATTTATTCCAAACAATAAGTCCTAAACAAACTTGATCGCAACAATCCACTTATCATGGAGAATATTTCTACAACTCATCCATTTAATCTAGGAACATAAAGTGGGAGAGTACTTATTCAACATTCCTACTACTATTCCACTATTTGCCCATCCTTAAAACATGGAGAGAAAATGGAGGAATGCTAAGTCCATGACTTTATATTATTCTTGGAACGCCACATGCATGCATGAATTTGGATTGCCACATGTTTGGATTTGTATTCTTGGTTGATGATATGGAAGCAAAGAGTGGGCTGAATAGTTTGGTGCTCCTTTAAATTACTTTGGAACAAACCAAAAGACTTCGATAGTTGTGCCTTTTAGTAGGCTGGCGTGGAATTTTCCGTAGCAAAAATCTATAGCAATATGTGAATAGCTTGGCCTTTCAATAGTTGCGTGAAGACTTTCGGTAGATGCAATCTATGAACTTGGAGTAGAGTTGCTTATGACCTGTTTTCTACACACTATTGCATTCCAACTTTAGAAAAAATATCGTGAAATAACAACGGTTAGATTACATATAGATTTCTAAAGAGATGATAAAATAAATCCTATATTCTACATTAAATATATCCTATATTCTATATTCTACTTGTATTGATTAAAAACTTATTTACAAAATATCCCCCTTTCCAAGTATATGGAAGATGTATTTATAGACATCACTCCTAGTTTACTTAGTCCACACACTAATAACTAACTACCTATTCTTGAGCGGATTTATTCAAAACAATAAGTCCTAAACAAACTTGATTCACAACAATCCACTTATCATGGAGAATATTTCTACAACTCATCCATTTAATCTAGGAACATAAAGTGGGAGAGTACTTATTCAACATTCCTACTACTATTCCACTATTTTCTCATCCTTAAAACATGGAGAGAAAATGGAGTGCTAAGTCCATGACTTTGAATTATTCTTGGAATGCCACATGCATGCATGAATTTGGATTGCCACATATTTGGATTTGTATTCTTGGTTGATGATATGGAAGCAAAGAGTGGGATAAATAGTTTGGTGCTCCTTTGAATTACTTTGGAACAAACAAAAAGACTTTTAGTAGTTGTGCCTTTTAGTAGCTGCGTGGAATTTTTCCATAGCAAAAATTTAGTAGCAACTGTGAATAACTTCGCCTTCAATAGTTGCATGAAGACTTTTGGTAGATGCAATCTATGAACTTGGAGTAGAGTTGTTTATGACCTATTTTCTACACACTATTTCATTCCAAATTTAGAAAAATATCAAGAAATAACAACAATTAGATTACGAGATAAATTTCTAAAGAGATGATAAAATAAATCATATATTCTACATTAAATATGCTATCCATTATTAAAACTACATCTAAATTCACTTGAAAGCTTGATTTTAATAGAGAGAATAAGACATTGGACATTTTGGTCTCATCATTAAGGGTATTTCGACTCTACTCATATGTTACGACATTGGCTATGTTCACCCAACCCTCATGGCGGACTATTAAATATAGAATCAACAAAGCCACCGTTAGAAAGAAGTAATTGTGGATCTCTAAAAAGACGCTCATCTCCCTTGCCTTCCTTCGTGTTTTTGCTTTGATGCTTTTTTACTTTTTTTTTTTCGCATTCTCAACCAAGTGTGTTCAAACTCAAAAATATGTTTGATGTTTTGGGATGTAACTACTCTTATGGTTACCTTGGGCTTTTTATGTCTTATCAAGAGACGGATCTTGATCCTTCTTGTAATGTTTTTCATTCCTATTCTTGCTTTTAGGCCCTCTTTGTATCACAAGGTAGGAATTCATTCCCTAACCTTAGCGGGGGTTTATTGGGCGATCAGCTTTGATCTTGAAAATGACATAGATTTTAAAATCAATAGTCCTTTTCAAAAACTATTTACCAATAATGGACCAAAAAAATACGAGAGAATAAGAATGTTATTTGGTGATATAATGAGACATATTTTGGTCTCATCACTTAAGGGTTTTGACCCCAAAATTTCTCAACATGCCATTTATCTTTATCCCAATGGTACATTAGTAAGCAAAAATAGAGGCTCGTGAATCCCAAGATTAAGCCCTCATCGAGGAAGTAGTTATCGAAATGCATTGAGTCAAATCATATTTCCTATAAGTATTCCTCTTAGGTGGAAAATTTTGCCACCCTGTTAGAAAGAAAATGGAGAAATCAGGATTTGCATGGATTTCAAGGATCTAAACAAAGGCATCTCCGAAAAAGATCATCATCCTCTTCCCTCAATGGAACGAATTCTTCAAATAGTGGCAAGATCTAAGATATTCTCCCCGCTGAATGGCTAGTCAGGGGTCTCAATCAAGTTAATATTAGATAAGTAGATCAATATAAATGCATTCACAACCAAGTGTAGAACATACACATATCAAAATATGCCCTTTAGGCTATCAAATGTGGGTGCTAATTTTCAAAGGGAAATGGATGTCGCTTTAGACATGGAGTGCAGACTCATTAACCCGTTCTTCCTTATCCATTTAGAAAATATCATGGGCTTCTCAAAAATTCCAACATCACATGGAGTATTTGGAGAAATTTTCAAGAGACCAAATAATTAGGAGTGTCATTGATTTCCCATAAATGTGCAATTTTGTAGTTCCGTGGGGTAAGTTGTTGGGTCATGTTATTTTGAAGGATATAAAATTGCATTAAGTTTGCATGGAAAGAGTATCTACCATCCAATCTCTTTCATTAATAAATCACAAGAAATCCCTTGATTCCTTCTTGGGTAAGATCAATATCGTTAGGAAATTCATTCCTAACTTAGCAGGTTTGTTAGGCCCATCACTTTGATGCTTAAAGAATGACATAGATTTTAAATGGACCACAAAAAGAAAAGAAAGATTCACCAAAATGAAATCCACAATTTCTCAAGCGCCAATCTTCAATGTTGATTTCACGCGGATTCAAGAGAAAAATTTTCAAGGTGAGATCAACTTTCTCAAGGTTATACTCAAGTCCATGCCTAATGGACTCATCTACCTATAATTTGCAAAGGAATTCATCCTTTATACCTATAGGGATGATAATAAGGTAACCACAATTCTCACTCAAAAAAAAATAATGAATATTTGGAGCATCTTGTAGCCTTCTTTAGCCAAACATTGAAAGATTTAGAGACTAGGTATAGTCATTTATAAAAGCAAGAAAAATTTGGTTTTTCCATATTGCATCTCGAAAAATTCAAGCCCACGTGGAAATGTTAGCGAATAATTTGAAGGTTACCAACCACATAAAATTTCTAGTCTCACATCCTAACATGAGAAATTTCATCATGGGAGCAAAGATCAATGAGAAGAGATTCATATAGGTAACCAAAAATCATGGAGTTAAGACGTGACCATCGAGGTCAAAAATTTGGTGAGAGGCACAAAATTATATGAACAACTTGCTCTATATGCCCAAAACAATCAAGAGGATTATTTATTTATGGAGGAAGACAAAAGATAAGCCTCAGGAGGATCCATATGATTTGGGAGGTTCTCAATAGGAAAATCCACAAAGTGCCACAAACCCGTGCAACAATAGTGATGTGAATAATGTAGAAAATTCATGTAACTATTGAGTTTCCAAGCGACACAAAGAACCCACGAAATGAAGGAACGGTTGGATCATCAACATGGAAACTTTCCTAACAATTGGAGGCTATCCTCCTAGTTTGAAGAACAAGGAAAGAAGAAGACACGTCGTTTGGTTCAATCAATTCCTTATGTATTAATTGACAATCTGGAAATTATTTTCAAAAGGAGCCTTGATGGTATCTTTGTTATCTTAGGTGCATTGAGGGTGAACAAGTAGATAAAGTATTGGTGGAATTCTACAAAATGGCTTCTCTAGTAAGACATTTCTGCGAGATAAGGATGCAATAACGAATATTATCTTAGCGTTCTATGTTTTTAGGAGGATATTTCTAGCCCACATTATTCACGTATGCATATCAATGGGTTATAAAATGCAAGGAATGTGCCTTCTTCACTAGTAAGAAAAGATGAAAGCCTTGCCTTCGCTTCCTAATCTACCTACCACAAGATATCTCAGCAAGGCATAATCTAACTAACATAATCTAACCATATCCAAGGAGACAGAGAGAGGGGGTGAAAGCAGCCTACACCTACAAAGTGGATGAATCACGTATCCATCGCCAAAGTGGAAGAGGTGAGCAAGAGGAGAGGCACAAGATGCGAGACCGTGGCCCCTCCCTTTCATCCTATTCAGGTGGATGAACCATTTTCTCAATGGGGACTTGACTTCATAGGCATGATCAATCCTCCATCAAGTGCAGTGCGTCATAAATGGGTACCGCATCAACATATTACTTTACTAGGTCGATGGAGGCCATATCGCTCAGAAGGAGAGCTACTTGATTCATCCTTGTATTTTTTGCGAGGATATTGGAATAAGGTTTGGGGTTCCTCAAACCATCATATCCGATAATCTAGGGAAAAGGCATTATTAGGTTCCAAATTTTCTGATTGGGCTCTTAGACATGGAGTATATTTGAATAATTCCTCCAACTATTAACCAAAAGTAATCATTTGGCGGAATCAACCAACAAGAACCTGATTAGGATTATGAAGATAAAATAGTTATCAATCAAATGCAATGGCACACAAAGGTGAGAAGTTCTCTTTGGGCGGATAGAATTACATCAAAGAAGGCAATTGGAAATTCGCCATTCAAACTTGTATGTGGTGGAGAATGGCCGATTCACCTCTAGAACTGTGGAACTGGATTGCTTGGCACTGGGCTTTGAACATGCCCCAAATTTTACTTTTAAAGGCGGGTCGGGTAGCTGCTTTTGGAAACCCGCCTATGTCCCTTTTTCGACTTTGGCCATGAAAACCGCATTCCTTTACCACTTGAATTTCCTTCATTAGAGATGGCCCAATAATTAGAATTTGAGGGTGAGGATCAAATAAAAATCATGATGACGAAGTTGGTTGAACTTGAAGAATTGAGGCAATCCACCATGGTCATGGGTTTAGAAGAACATCAAAAATAAACTAAGAAGTGGTTTGATATGAAATATAAAATGTGGGTTTTCAAGGCGGATGATCTAGTCCTCAAGTGGGACGTGGATACAAATGAAAAAAGGGTGACACTCTAAGTTTGATGCACTTTGGAGTGGGTCATCCAGATTATCACCCATAAAGAAAAGAGGTGCGAAAGAGGCCAAATCCTTTGAGTTTTCTAACCTTGATGGAGTAGCATTATCAATCCCAATTAATGTGATACATCTTAACCACTTTCATTAAGTCTCAAGTATATTGCAGATCGTAAATACTTGTGTCTTACATTGTATGTTGTTGGAGGAGTCCCTCTTTTTGTTGTGTGTTAATCACCGATTCGGTGTTTTTTCCTCAATCCTTTTTGTTGGTATTTTGTTTGTAATAAGTACTTATGCACTCTCTATATGTTTCACTTGAAAGCGTGAATGATTTTCCATTTTGTACATAAGTTTTGAGCCACCTATAGACATATGAAAATCATCTCAGAGAAATTTCTTATAAGTAGAAATCATATAATCATAGAAGTTTCTAAGTTTTATCTACTAGCTCCATATATCATCTTCATCAACCAAAAATACTAATTTCACATGGATTCGGAGAAAAATTTTCAAGGTGAGATCAAATTTCTCAAGGTTATACTCAACTTCATGCTTAATGGATGACCTTGTAATGGTGCAATTGGTGTTCATCATCTAATTTGGAAAGGCAAATGTCCCATGGAAGTAGCCAAACTGCAGTTATCCAAAATTACACCCCATGTGATTTTGAACAACTTATCAAAATGGACATAATCATCAAAACATTTTTTGATCAAGAAAAATCATGAGACACTAATTTAATATGTTGCAAATTGCAGGAATGTAGTGTTTTATGGGTTCTCCTAACATGCAAAATGAAGGACAAAGGAATAAGAAGTCAGGGACTTGGGAAAATATGGTAAAATTAATGTTGCAGGGAGTCCATCGACTTTTGCAACATTAACGAAATTAGTCCTCACAAGTTAAAATCGAGGATAGAACACCTGCGAAGTTGCATATCCATGCAAGAGAGTGGAGAAATCAAATAAGTTTAGAAGTTGTGGGAAAAATCCACATAAGGCAAAGGGAAGTGAGGAAAACGTTGGTGTTTGTGGCATGCAAACATTATGTCACATAGACTTAGGAACCAAATACAAGTTTAGCTTGGGTTGAGATGGTGCTTGATTAAGAAAGAGGAGAAAATTTGTGATGCATGGAAATCAAATTTGAGGAGCCGTGTGGAAATGGAACAAAAGTTGTGAGCGAATAAGTTGAATGCTTTCATTTGTGCGGAACACTTAGTGTTCCACGGGTTTTTTTAATTTGTAGCATCTCACATGTTTTCTCAAATCCATGGAACAAATAAAATTGGTAAACATGATACGAGGTTAAAAGTTGTGGTTGAAGAATTAGACCCTCGTGTGGTGGTGTTCATCAAGGAAAGTGGGGATAAAGTTGTGAGGGTCCGTGGAGAGGAGAGATTTGAAAAGCCATGGTGCAGAACCGGCTGTGGTATACGAGAATAGTTTTCCGATGAAGGTTTTGGGTGCACCTAATGAAAGCCATGAAAGGTCTCAAAATGCACCCCGAATGGACTCGATTGCACAACAAGAAGGCCAATCACTCCGGAGAAAGCCGGTTCCCACTGACCTCCAAAATTAATGAAGCATGGCGTCCTTCTCTGTAGACTAATGGCGTACGATAGAATTAAGTGGTTGTGTTGTGGTTGTTGTCTTTCATCGAGGGCATCCATAGGGTGAACAAGATGCACCTTATAAGAAAATTTTGTAAGAATTCATGGCGTTCATGCTTATCAATACGTTTTAAGGGGAAATTTCCAGCTCGAGCGGTTCTTTCTCTCTCTCTCCTTCTTTTCTTTCTTAATTCCACAAATTATATAAATACAAGTGCTTATGCACTTTGTAATGGTTCTTACCCGATTTTCATTATCAATTTTTGAGTTCTTCCTTGTGAAACTTGAAATTTTATGCATTCGACCTTTGTAACTCATGAGCGGTGATTTTCTTGCCTCATCCACCCATTGGCATGCATGTGAACTATGAAGAATCAATTAATGCAAGTGTGGTTTATCTCTTTCCTTCAAATACTTTTTGTTTGGTGTGAATGTTCTTCCCCCCCTTGCATGCTTTGCATTCTTTTACTTTTTTGCTTTGAACTATGTGCGTACTCATGATCCCAATCTTGCGATCTTGCATCTGTGTCATTTAGAATTTGAAGAGTTCTACCTTTTTTAGTGCTATCACCAAGTGGTGGCCTCACATTTGCCCATGTTATCTTAGGTTTTATTTTATGTATTTCTCTCTCTCTCTCTAGTTCCTTGGAATTTTTAGTACTTTGATTATTCAAGATTAGCTACAAGAGTAGTAATAATATTAGAGGTAGGTTGTATTATGTGGGTTTCCAATGTTTAAGGGCTACACAAAGGAAGCCAACCTTCTCTCTAGAGATGGCCGCATGCTCGAGCCATGCAAGTCCAACACTGAGAGACAATCCCATGTTGCTTCAAGATTACGGATCTTACATGCTTTAGAGAAGTGTGCAATTTTTAGCTCCAATAATAACGTTCTATGTTTTTAGGATTCTCAAGATGCGTAGTGTGTAGCTAAATTTGATGGTGTTTTTAAGAGGCTTGTATGTCAATAGCAGAAGAACAAGGCACGTGTCTTAGAATAGGTAGTAGAGCCAAGGAAAGATAAGGAATCAAATATTTTTGGTGTAGTGATTGAATGGACATTATGAGACAACATAACTTTTCTAAGTGAGAATTACTTGGATCTACTACTATGTATATCTTTAGAGATTGCTAAGGTTGTATCATTGGAAGTGATGAGTGTGATGCTCCAAACACAAGTGTGATTAATGTGCTATGTTATATATCTTGTAGTAGTTTTGCACGTTAATTGTGAAGGTTTGTGTGATATAAGGATTCTCTTAATTGGGCACCCTAAACATGTCCGCATTAGTTGGGTCATGATTCTTCACACTTTCTTGGGAGTGTCTTTCTTTACTCTATATGGACTTTTTCTTCATTTTTGAGGCTTTCGGAATTGAGGTGCCTTATTCTATGTCCACTTCTTTCCTTAACAACAATGTTCACGATATGGCTGGTTGTTTCTCCTTCTTCTCCCATATACATCCTTTGTTTGTTTTCTTCTTCAAGCACTTAGGGCTCCAAACTACTCTTCCACGCTCTAGAGTTCTTCTTTCTATTATATTGGATCTAGAGCCCATGTTTTCTATTAAGGTTACAACTTGAATAACAAATGGAGTTTCTTTCCACCTCCCTTTTCCCTTTAGTCTCCTTCCCTCTCTTTTTGGGTATTCTTATGTTTTTAATGCTCTACTCTATGGTAGTGTGTTTTTATTGTAAATGTTTCTTTGTTGGGTTTTTGATTAAGGAGATTTTACTATAGAAGTCTCTACGGTTCGAAGGTGTGGTCCCTTGGTCATATTTAGGTTTATGGATCATTTTGTTTTCAAATGGATGAAAGCATCATCAAGGATTCAAATGGTAGTGTTTTGGAGCTCTAATGGAGCCTTCTTTAGCACAAATGATCAATGGAATGCATGTTTGGAGGTCATCTTTGAGGTATGTTTCTTTCTCCTTAGGGATCATGTTTGCTAGATTCTAGCTCAAGGGAACTTGGGTTGGATTGGTCCCCTCCAACTTTGTCACAAATTTATTCTTCCAATTCTATTAGTCTCTCTTTATAGCCTGGTTATTTCTTAGATTTAGAAAAAGGTTTGAGGTGATTTCCTTCTATGTGTTTTTTGATCATTTTCATGATTTTCATAGTGCTTGTTCTAGCAATCTTGATCTTTGGCTTGAATCGCTCTTCCTTTTTCATGGTGCTTGTTCTAAGTAGGCTTGATCTTTGGTTAAAATCTTCTTTGTTTTCTTGTTGTACTTGAAATTTAAAATTCTCATGGGGTTTAGGTCCCAATTTAATCCCTTGTTTTACCAATTAAAAGCAAGTCACACCGTGACTAGTTTCTACCTAGTTGAGAAGAATTAACAAGTGTATTATAAATCGAAAGGATTGGAAGAAGAGTAAAACAAATTAAATTGGGAAAAAATCAAACATTTAGAGACTATGACCCAACGCACACATGCACACATATATATAGATATATTGTTTATAGACAAATAATAGTAAATTATGAACTTTTGTCCAAACAACATGAATTTGAAATAGTTAATTTTTATTGGTTATCATTTAATGTTAATATTAATTTTTTCGAGTATCATTTGATGGATTTTTTAGTTTTTAAAATATTGATCATAATTTAATAAATTGTTTAGAAATTGGGTTCGATTCCTGGTTTACTCATGACGTGTGGAGTAGGGCATTTGTGTGTTGCTCCAAAGGTTGATAGGTGGCGCTTACCTTGTGTTAGAGCTTCGCAACTTTGGTTCATTAGGTATTCGCCGACCCCTTTAAACTACCCAAAAAAATATTAAAAATAAAAGTTTCGACATTCAAACTTGTATGTCACATGTAATTATTAATACATGTTAGGTGTTTTTAACAATATTAATATATGGATAAAAAATATTCAAAAATAACATTGAAATATGATTATTATATTTGTATAAAAGTAAATAAAAGAATATTCCATAATAAGAACTTAAAAAATATCCTACAAATTTTTGAGTCCCAACTTTTGTAATTGTTGAAATAATATGTCATCGTGATGGATAATGGATCACTATTGTTGATGGAACAACTATACATAATGCATTATAGAGATAGATATATAGATATCTTTAAAGTCCATGAAGCCCAATAGATCCTACTAGTTTTAATCTCTCAATTTACCTCAACATGTGTTGATGGTTCCATATATGTTGTTCATGTAAAATTGATTGGTGGCGCTCACCTTTTATTAGAGCTTAACTCTTAAAATCTTTCGACCACCACTATCACCTTTATTCACTAATCCCTACAAATTAGAAAAACACAAACACATCATTTTTATTTTCTGAATTTTTGATCCCCAACTATTAAAATTAAAAAGCCTATACCCTAAACCTTATAAAGCCTGTAGTGTAACGGATGTCATTTCAAACTTTTTCAAAGAATAAAACTAAGAAATGAATTGACTTAGCTAAATAAGAGGGACCAAGGAAAAGACCACTGTAAAAAAAAACTTAAACCAAATAAATTATTTAGTATTTTCACTTTTTAGCCACACGGTTTCCACACGGTTTCGTTAGAGATTAAGGAATAACTTAAGGTTGACATCACCCTAAATCCTTATCCTTTAATCTCTTTAATGCATTAAATGTCCAAAGATAATCATTATGAGCCGACCTTAGCTAAAGTTAATAAGAGATATTTTAAGTCTCTCACGCCTCCTTTACACTTGAAGTGATTGAAAGAAAAGTCAATTACATTATTTCCATATAAACCAGAGAATGGAGGAGCTTCATTTAAACCAACACATCAACTTATTGTGATTGTAACGAAGTTATAGAAAAGAAAAATGCTGAGGGTGATGAGGAATCCCGTTTAGTCTATGCAAACGGAAGCCCAAAAAACTCAATGAAAATGAGGAACAGCAGCAAAATATTTCAGATTCTGAGCTTCCAGACGATCATATCGAAGAATTCCAGGAGATGGAAGAAGTCCAGGGGAGTTCTGAAGTTCTTGTGAGACTTCCAAGAGCAGTTGTTCATTTGGTGGATGGATCTGAAGAAAATGTTGAGTTGGGCAGTGGTGAATTCAGTCTAATTAGGCTTCTTCAGGGAGATATAGGTTTGGCCATCTTAGCCAAAGTTGGAGACGATCTAAGTTGGCCTCTGACTAAGGATGAACCCATTGTTAAAGTGGATTCATGCCACTATCTGTTCTCTGTTAGGCCGCCAGATGTGGAGGAGGAGATTTCAGAGACAGTTAAATCTGGCAGCGCCTCTGGTTCTGAAATGTTGAATTATGGAGTCACTTTTGAAGGAGAAGAAGGGCTGGATTTGCTTGACGAGTGCCTTGAACATCATGCTTGTTTTTCCGTCCCCAAAGATGGGGAAAACTGTCGAGTGACAGAGGAAATTCAGGGGAGCTTACTGGGCTGATTTGGCTCCTGTTGTAGAGGATTATAATTCTATGTTGGCTAAGGCTATTGCTTCTGGAACAGGGCAGATTATTAAGGGGCTGTTTCAATGTAGTAATGCGTATTCTTCACAGGTGCAGAAAGGTGGGGACTTTGTGACTAGTAGGACTAAGGGCAAGAGTAAGCCTTCTGAAGTTAAGGCCAAGAAGCGTTCACAGCTCAGCCCAAAGAGAAACATAAAAAGGTACAAATACTGTAATTATGGTGGTTATGATTTTGAATTTGACCGGTATTTGATTGTTGCTTTCATTTACAACCAACAAAGGAGTTACATATAAAATCACGTAGCGACTTTAGTACATCACACAGAAACATAAGAAGGTAGAAAGCTTTAATCACGGTTTTGATAATTTTGATTTTTACCAGTAAGTGAGTGTTGCTTTCATGTGTAGATTGAAAAATATGATAAATTTCTATGAAACCATTTGTTTGGTGGTTAAGGGGATAATAATTAATATCCTATCCTAATCTGAACTAAGGAGAACTTGTGACATTATTTTTGAGGTCACATATTGTTTGATCTGTCCATTTAACTTGATAAAACTGTAAGAGCAGGTCTGTGATGCTAAGTACATGTCTATTATGTGAAATGTTAAAACAAAAGAGTACCTATATCAGTGAATATCCTTCAACTCCAAAACCATCATCTTGGATTTTCATACTTCTTAAAATTACAGGTGCAGGACTGGACTTCTTGCTTACATATGTGGGACTTTCGGTACATGATTTAGGAAAGAAAGGAATTAACAATGTTTAAGTACTAAAAATGTTATGATTCAACAAGCCTGTCCTTTGCTCAGATTGTGGTACATACTAGTTTATGGTATGTAACTGTTCTTAGCATCATTGAGCATCAATACATTCAATATTTACGTCCAACACTAAACTATGGACTTCACAGATCTGACTGCAGTCTTTGCATAGACCAGGCTATTTATGTATATAACAATTGAACCATAAAGTGTTGTTCCTAGCTGAAGTACTCCACTAGTAAGGATGTTTTGCAAATGATGTTGTAGAGAGTTTATTTTCTGTTTTTTTAAATTTTACAATTTTTGATGATGATGATTTTTGAAGTTCTTTTTGCCAAATTGGTTTGTTGGACCTGTCAAAGTGCATCATTCAAAAATAGAATCTATTTTATTTATAATTTTGTGTCACAATGTATCATTGAAGCTGCTTTTCTGGTCATTATCATCCTTTTTGTCATTTATATTTTTGGTGATATGTAGGCTTGAGTTGTGGCAACAGTTAAATTTAGTAGACCATGATCCTTGTGTCAATAAGATTGCGACAGTAGTCCAAATGATCCTCCTAACATAATGATTGACTGATTACAAGATAAATACTCTATACTTCTCACATACATACCTTATTACCAGAAGTCCAATATACCTCCTAAAATACATCTTGGAACTCCTTCTATGCACATTTGTTAACATTTATGGAAGGTATACTTTCTTTTTATATTTGATAATATTGAACTTATTTGTTTCCATTTCTTGTCAAACTCAACCCTTACACATTGGGTACATCATGTCACTTTGCTCGGTTTCTCCTATCTTCTTCTAGCTTAAGAAATTAACAACAATTTTTTTTTAAAGTATTATTATTTTAAGATGGATGGATTCAATGCATGTCTCAAAATTGTTTCTACAACTCTAAATTCCTGAATTTATAACAAGATATACTTGTAGGGTTTTAGCTTAATATCAATGATTTGGTTTTTTTGGTTCAGGGTTAGGAATATGTCAAGGATGACTGAGAAAATGAGTGAGAATGTACTGAAGGGGTCATCACAGTAAGTGGGGCTGTTACAGGCTCTGTTATCACGTCCAAACCAGGCAAACAGTTCTTTTCCATGCTACCAGGAGAAGTCCTGCTCGCTTCATTGGATGCTATGAGTAAGTCTAGCTGTCTTCTAAAATATTACAAAATTATTGAGTTTCTCAGATATGTTTATCTTGTTCTACCAAAGGATTAATATGATTTTGCAAATGATAGACAAGGTTTTGGAAGCTGTAGAAGTAGCTGGGAAGGAAGCTTTGTCAACCACTTCTGGTGTGACCACTGGAATAATTACACACAGGTGAAAGCAGGGAAAAATTGTAGATTTTACTTTTACAATAAACATTACAATGTTGTTAATATTATGTGAATATGTTTTCTACTCTTAGTAGCTGACAAATTTCCTAAGATTTTTAATTTTGTGGAGGTTAAGTCATTACAAGATGACTTTGAAGGATTTTTTTAATAATTATCTGGTACAGAGATTAAATTAGCCTTGTAATTATTATGAAAAATATATTTAAGTGCGGTAATAAATATTTATGGGGGTCTTGAGATGACTGTGATAAACAAACAAAATCCCACAAAAATTAATAATCTCATAAAAATCTTCAACCAATTAACACAATTTTCATAAAAATCTTCAATCAATTAACACAATTTTTGTTATTTTATTTCAAAATTTAATGCAGGTTCGGAGGAGGTGCAGGGAGGTGACTCAGGATGTATTTGAAATTGTAGGGAATACTCTTGGAACTGCACTAAATGTAGTCAAGATTAGGAAGGTCATTAATCCTATAAGAAAAGGCAATGTATCAACAGCCTCTCTTATAAAGAACTCATTCAAACGAGTTACAAACAAGGCTGTTAAATGATTTTTTTGAAATATCTTCTTATGCTTATGGCTAGGTATGAGATCCCAACTTGTTTTGTAAAGAACAATGAAATATGATTCATTGTTATTGTAACTGTTATTGTACTGAACACTACTCTGTGCCTGTCAGATGAAAAAAAATGTTGACTGCCTAGCTCTTTCAAGTAGTTGTAAATTTGTTTATTTTTATATTTATTTTTATGATTTCTTCACATAAATACAAATAAGTTGAATATTTTCATCTATTATATATATTTATTGACGATTATTTAAAAAATTATATCATTATATAAATTTTCAACTTACAATTGTCTACGTCCAACTAATTTTTTTACTGGTATTACTTATACAGTTCACAAAAAACAGCCTAGAATCAAGTTTCACACATTTCTGTCATAAACATTTTCTAAGACAATCACATTTAAGAGGATGTTTCTCTTAAATTTAAAGGACTGTATAATATTGGTACAATATGTGAAGATATAATCCTGGCAAATGACTTTAAACTAGTAATAACACTCTAATTCTGCAGAGGTATGTCAGTCTCTACTGCAATTGATATAAAAAGCGACCAAACAAAAGTAATATAGTGACGTGGATAATACTTTCAGTGTTTATTACAAAGGAGTTGCAAGTATCTCTAAATTGAGTAAATCATTATTTGGTATTATTTTCTATATATGTTTGATTTGACCCGGGAATCTATGAAATTCAAAGATGAGCACAATTACAGTTTTAAAGGGTGTATACACTAAAAAAAGATCTCTGTGCATTTATTAATTGTTAATTAGCAGATTTGAGGATACATATCTATTTGCCAATTATAATTTGAATTAGGATTTTGGTCCATTTATCTAATTTCATTAACTATGTTCTTTCTATGGATCTCATTTATCTTAGAAAATGAACCTTGTGACCCTTAATTAAAATGTAGAAACATTTGTATTCCTCTTTTCATTCTTATTATTGGAACTGCCTTTATATTAATTAAAATAAAAGAGAGTTACATAGTAAGGCGCAGATAACACACACGTCAGAAAATGCCAAAAGGCCTAGAAAATGCCAAAAGGCAAAAACGCCACATAGGCTTACATTAAATGTCCATCTAGAAGCACAGGTTGCAAACATCCACATGCCGCATGACCATGAGGAGGAGGAGGATCATCCTCGGGAGGGATGAAAACTCCGTTATCGGGCTCGGCCAGATGGAGGAGTTACCGCTCTCCCTCCTCTACGCGGCCGCCTTTTTGCCCCATCCTCTTCTAGACCAAGCTGGAGCCCACCCCCGCGGGGGAAAGGTGTTGATGGCACTCCACGGTGGGGATCTCCTCCGCCAGCTACTCAGACATTCCCTGGATCTCTGCCCCTCGGTTGGGGAATTATGGTACCTCTTCAAATGTGGTATCCTCTTTTCATTCTTCCTTAATATTGTCACCTTTTTCTCACCTGTCTTTTTTATTTTCAACGTTTGATGTCAACTTTTGCTCACTAACACAGTACAAATTAAAATTAATTATCTAAAACTATGAAAGGGTACAAAACCAAAGATGTGTTTGTTGTTAGATGCGTAAGGCATGCTAACCATCTCATATATGGTGTGTGTCTATGTTCTCTTTTAGGTGATAGATAGATGTGTAAATGCATAAATGATTCCTAGAGTGTGGCGTACATGTGTGTGCACCCGCACACACACATGTATATGCATGAGTGTATGCACACAAGCAAGCATACAAATGGTTCAGTAAGAAACCGTTGCAAGACTTTATCTTTGTTGTTTGGGTAAGAATTGTGATCTAGCACATGACAATGTTAGTGAGATGTTTTGACATGGGGCAAGCATGGAGTATACCACATGGCATCTAGTGTGATAATGAAGTGCTAAGAAGTGAATTCCAAGTGTAGAAGTCATGCATATTTATGGAAATATTTAGGAAGTGAAGAAGCAAGGCACAAGTGTGTTGTCTTGCTATGAGATTGTGAAGTGAGATGCAACGTTGCGAGGGGTGCATGACATTGTAAGCGCTATGAATATGTTGCATAAATTTCAAAATATGTAGACACTATGAAGTGGGTTGGCACAAGATTGTAGTTGGGAGTGTTGTGATAAGATGGATGCATGACCGTGGAAATTAAAAAATGTTGCATTTTGCTAACATTGGTTTGTAGAAGTTATGAGGACTATGATGCCACTTTGTGTAGTTACATAGGCAATGAACTAAGGTAACATGATACTTTTCCAATGGTACAAAGTGTTGGTCTAACTGCAAGGCAAGTGAAAGTTGCGTGGAACATTGTAAAGGGTTACCCAACACTACGAGATGTTGGGAGTTTGCATGCGTTCCACGAGATGCCACAAATATCATGAGCTCAAGGATTTCAAGAGAAATGAGGAGGCTTTAGCATGGTTGGAAGTTGTTGCAAGGCAAGTTACAAGGCTAAACATGGATCATTCTCCATTTCTTGAGAAATAATGGCCCTCATTGCATCCTCGTTAGTTGTCAAAAACATAACCTAAAATTGTTGAAGGTTGTATTACTTATCTTGATCAATCTACATCATGACCTTCACCACTTAGAACATCTAATCAATGTCATGATGGGTGCATGTGTCTATCACTTTGATGATGTGATACTTATTTGCATGACATAAATGTTAGGGATCCGAATCTAAAGGATGATGTCACTTTTGGCTCAAGAAGTGGAGGGAAGTAAGGCTTAATGAGCCCTATATGAATACTAGTGTGATAACAAAATCATGGTTAATCTAATTAAGAATATTACTAAGATGTTAAAATTATGACTCAAAATGGTAAATATAATATAATAAAAATATAATAGTCTAAATCATGTGAGGATATATATATATATATTTTGTGAGGATATATGTATATATACTTTGAAATTAGAATTTAAGTACAATTAAGGTTAGGAATCATAACATATTAACCCTTTAATGGACTATGATTGTATTGTTGTGATATGAATATGGACAAATGGATAATGCAAAGTATTGCAATAACATGTGGATTTTAAAATCGAGCAAATGGCATAATTGGTATGTTAGGATATAATCACTTGGTGATTCTTTTTAGGGCCAACAATCATGTCTTCTAAGGGGTGGTATGTTATGCCCTTAATCCTAGGTCATATATTGGGACATGTATAGATTACTTGTGGCTAACATATCTCTTATCATGTCATGTCACATTTATTTATGCTTTCATATGCTTAGTAGGTTAGCCTTGGTGTTTTGCATAACATAGTAGGGTATATATGATTTAGTAACTAGTAGATGATCATCATCTCGAGCACTTGAGTTTTATTGTATGGCTTGGAGGATGCCCCCTCAAAGTTGCCAAGTCATTCCACTTGCATATTGTGATCATTTATTTATATTTTGGTGTTATTTGGTGTTCTATTGTTGTTGATATTAAGCTCTATTTAAGTAATTTCCTTACAAGTGTCAAAGTTTCAATTTGGGCCAAAATTAGGTCAAAAGCCTAATTTTTAGGATTCACCTATGTATCGCAAAACCACTAAAATTTTTCCACAATTTTTAGTAAAAATTTAAATGATTAATGGAAGTTAACCTCCAAATTTTAGCTTTTATCGATCAATTTTGTGGAAGTTATTGACATTTTAGGTTTTTTCACAAATTCGCTCCTTAGGACACAAATTGTGGAATTTTTCTAAATTATTTGCATTTTTGGAAATCTTTATGAATTTTAATTTGGCTTTGTTTTTGATATTTTCCCCATCTAGCTAACATTATCTAAAAATCCTAAACTCTAATTGCCATGGTGGGGATATTGACTAGAGGCCAAGGAAAAGGTTATGTTACTCCATGGAAAACTCCTAACAAGGAGGAGGTTGAATCAGAATTGGAATGGGGTGGAAATTTTGATGTTATGTCTTCCTTGGTGGATGAAAAAATCTAACCCTTGGTGGACAACATGCACAACTTCAAGGGATTTGTCGATCATATGGGTGGTAACATGCAGAGAGAGGTGGAGGTGTTGATTCTTAACATGTGAGGAGCGATGAAGGCACTAAAATGAGACATGGATAAGATATCTAAAAATATTAAGTTGTTGTTAGCCTCTAACACAACTCAAGGTGTATCTAATGGACATAAATTGTGATTCAAATACTACATCGCACTCCTATGGAGTGAGCATTAATTTTGGGCCACGTAACCTACTCATAAAGGTGGACATGTGTAAGTTTGCATAGTAATGACCCATTAAAATGGATCATCTAAATGGAGAATTTATTTGATATACATTAAATCCCAAGTGGGAAAAAGGTTATAATGACATTGTTATATCTAGAACCATAACAATTCAAATGTCATTGTTGGTTGTGTTCTTACAACAAGAAGAAGGCTCTCAATGTCACTTTGTTAGTTATTATAGAGGATCTCGCAAATGCACTAGAGTAGTAGTGTCGCTAAGAGATACTTCAAAAACTAGAAAAGTTGAGGTAAGTAGGGGAAATGAAGGATTATATTCATGATCCATGAGGATCCTCACTCTAAATCGATCGATGGTCTACAAAATTTATAATTTTTCCTACACACCGAAGATCTCATCGAGAGCTTCTTCGACACCCTTTGAATGGTACAAAACGAACATTGTACACAAAAGATATCTCATTAAAATGTTTCTCCAAATCATAAAAATAAAAGAGTAAGTTGCACGAAGTTGAGGGGCATGAAGAGATATTGACAAGTGGACAAATGTGGTGGAAACAAGTGGCAGAGTGTTTGAGAAAATAATTGGTTTTTGGTTTTTGTCTTTGGTCTTCGACACTTGATGTGGGGCCAATATTATGTGTTGACCGAGAGCCCAACAACCAATGGGGTCCACTCTTTTTTAGGAGGGGGAACCTTCCGCCTTTCTTCACATTGCATAGTGAGGGTTTTTACTTATAAAACCATTTGAAGACCAACTTTGCATGCATGTGGAAATAAATCCCCATAATTTGCTAAGGACCAACATAGCCGACTTGACAATTTGGAGGCCGAGTCACCAAGCATCCACATTGACACAAAGCTCTTCGAGTCAAGATCGAGTTAACATTATCAACATGATAGCCAAGCCACCTCTCAACATCCAACACTGTGTCCAGTTCACCAACCAATCAATGAGTCCACTACTCGAGTCGAAGGGTCAATGCATAGTACACATCGAGCTAAGTGTCGAGCCTAACATATATCATAAAAAAAATGAGCTTAAAATGTGGCCCAAATCATGTATACCTTTCAACACCCAAGTCTTAAAAATACTTGTTTTGTGGCCAATGTGGGATTAATCCACCACATGCAATATACGAGATGAAGTGAAATGAATATGGGAGTGGGTGTCAAACCCACGACCCCACTCACACCAAACTAGACCTTAACCATTAGGCTATGCAACTCATTTCCTAATAATAGCATAAGGATTATGTTTTGTCCTTCGGAAACAACCATGGAAATTTAAAACAAAGTGCATGGAAGGGGATTCAAACGCCTTACCATGAGGATAAAATGATAAATCTCCACCACTAGATCATGGGGTGTTGGAACATTATAAAAGGCATTAAGTGATTTTTCAAGTGGTATTTTTTAATGTTGTAGGCCTTATTTAGAGATTTTAAAGAATTTTTAGAGAGTTTTCATGTAGGGGAGTGTTGTCATGTTAAATATTTAACATGAAAATTTCAAAAAAATTGTCATGACAACCTAGCCCTCATTTGAAAATCCCTCTCCCGATCAATGTAAACCTATCCTCCGGCTAACTTAGTTACTATGTTACCCTCATAATGGCCAAGAGGAATGTGCTAATGTGATTTTCAAGTGTGTTTCATGTGCAAGGGATCTTGTTCAATCTGATTCATGAATATATCTGGACCCAAGAGAAGATAAGTGCTTCCAAGGCTCAAAAAGCACTATTTTTGGCCTTTTTGTATTTGGTGAGCACCCTTTGGGATCATGCATGGAAAATTGAAAGCATCCAAGAAGTGTGTGGAAAAGCTATGCAATCATCCAAGGCAATTTAGGATAGTTCTGCAAGAAAAATCAAATTTAGGAACAAGTTATGTAATACCGAGCTATTCTTATAATGGTATTATGAAATAAAAGTGGTGAAAAAGCTAGTTGGTTTGTTCTTGACATATTAGAGCCTCATGAGGAATTGGAAAGCAAACATATACTCATTGGAAAGATAAGATTTTCTACTTCATTGTGCAAAATGTTTCAAAGGATTTTGAGGAGAAAATTTGTAGATATGGGCCCGATAGTGTGGACAAAGACCTTCAATATTAGTTGAGATTCAACCGAGGATTATGGAAGTTCCATGGAGAGTTAGAATTGATGACATGTTGAGTTCTAGGTGTTTTCATTGATGTAAAATCTCATTAATGACAAAGAGGATGATGGAGAAGGGTCAGAGGATGCTTAGTAGGTTGATGACATGGAGATTCAGATGGTTTCATGATGGCATGAGGTGATTCAATGAGATTAGCTTGGTCTAACAAGCCTATTCAGTGACCTAGCTTTCCTAGGTGATGGTGCATGATGGTTTGAGTGGCTTGGTGGCTTGAGGAGCATGGTAGCAACATGGAGAGAATGTTTGGAGATTTTTTAGGCACTCACATGAGTTTTAGAGTGTAGGTACATGTGGAAGACTCTGTTGTAGGTGCTCATCTAGACCAAGTCTAGGTCCTTGGAGGCATGAGGATGAGTTGTAGAGCCCTCAAACTATAAGTAGTTCTCCACCTAGAGATATAATACTATATGTATGAAAATATATTTGATAACTCAATCACTTGAAAATTATTTGTAATGGGATTGAACTAATTTTGAGGGCTCTTGACTTGGGAAGATTGATTCTTTAATGTGTTTGTAGCTCTTAAGACTTGTGTGGGGGTTGCTCCTAATGTACATTGCTTCTTTACGAAGATTTAGGAGAGCATTGTATTCCTCTTGAGTGATTTTACTTGAATATCTTTTGATAATGTCGAGTAAGTAAATGAGTGCATTAGACTTTCTTATATAGGGTTTCATGGATTTAATTTTATATTAAGTTCGAACCATATGGGAAATAACAACCCATTAAAATATCAAATTAATAAATTGACCATTGGGTGGCCCTAGATGGTACCATTCAACCCAAGCCGAAATTGTTTAGTTATGTGGTCATATTGGATGGTCTAAGAGGAAGATAAGAGTTTTGTAAAGTTTTGTGCATGAAAATTAAAATGATTCAATTGATGTGATATTTTCTATAAATAGATGAGTAGTATAAATGAGGAGAACAAATTTTGTAATAGGTCTAAGGGAATACTAGGATAAATCATCTAGGCTCGGAATACGTGCACAAGTCATGATTTAAACATTAAGATAATACTCGACATTATCTTGTGTAAATTAAGAAATTTAGGTGTCTATAGTCATCTTATCCAAATTAAAACGCCGAATTCCCAATTTCCTAATCCAAGTGTTGGTGAAATAATTTTTCATGTTGTAAATTATTGAATTTTCACCAACTCTCCAGGGCTAAGCGCTTCCTTCTTTGATATGGGGAGGCTCCCATTATTGAAAGTAAACTACCTAAAATTGTGGGGTGGTTGTTAGGTTGGGATCACATAGGAATAATCCACTAAACTTGTGGCAAAGTGCTTGTACGGAGTACAAGAGAGGAATTTTTAGCAAAAATATGTAGAGGAGTATTCCTATGTGATTGGGGCCTAAACTTGTGGCAAAGTGTCTTGACGGAGTACAAGGGAGGAATTTTAAAGCAAAGAGATGTAGAGGGGTATTCCTATGTGATTGGGGCCTAACAACCACCACATAAATTTAGGTTGTTTACATTCAATAATGGGAGCCTCCCCATATCAAAGAAGGAGGGGATTAGCCCTAGAGCATTAGTGATAACTCAATAATTTGCAACATGACAAATTATTTCACCAACAATTTATAAAGAACTCTACTGGGAAGAGATCTCGCCCTTGTGCACCCTTAAAGCTCTCTGGGAAAAAAATACATATTCCAAAGAAAATTAGATTTTGAAGGTGACTCTATCAAGGAATGAATCCATGTCACATTTGTTTCCTGCATCACAATGATGAAGTTTTGAGATTGGTGTTCAACACCAATGAGTGACAACAACAATGAAGAAGAAGATGACCACCAAGATATGCAATTTTTGATCAGCCATCATTTTGGACCAACTATTTAAAAAGCATGGATTTTAGCAAAATGAAGAGGTCTATTGCTTCAAACAAAAATCTAAATTTGGAAAAAGGTGTGTGCATGTGTTGTTTTGAAAACTTAATGCTAATACAAGTAAAAGACTAACACCTAAATAGCCTTAACTTAGCAAGAATTGAACAACAAACTAAACACCATCAAGATAAGAATTAAACAAGGGTTAGATGCTAACATTCATCAATACAAACTTTGAAACTAACAATGTTAAAACATCTAAAATCCTCTATTCTCTAATAACCAACAAATGAATGGACCTAAGTAAGCTCCATGGCTATCAAAATAGTTGTCCTTAGGGTGCCAAGAAACCTAGGAATGAGAGCTTGTCAAAGTTGGGCTACAAGACCCCTTTGACACCTTCCATATGACCTAAGCACTTTGAGAAAGAGGCTTAACTCTTCAAGATGATGAACTCTCAAGAAAACAAACAACAAGCTTTTAGTCTCTTTGCTATATGCTTTGCATTTTCTCTCTTAAGAAGTTTTAGGTGTAGATATAAAGGTAGAAGGAGGGCTCCTTATATAGCCCAATGGGTAAAGGAAACACTTCATCCCTTTGCATGTGGGATAAAGGTAAATCATGATTAGGAATGGATAAGGTTGCTTTATTAAAGGTAACCTTACTTTAGAAGGGTTTAATTTGTGCTTAGCAAGTCATGGGAGTTGGGGGATGTTTTAATTAATCAAAGGTGATCAACTAATAGGTAGATGTAAGCTTATAGAAGCCAATTAGAGGAATATTAGTACGATTTAGACTATTAGAAGGGGATTTAATCAATTAAATAGTGATTTATTGATTAAATGAGAAGGGAGGCTAATTAATTAGTAATAATTAATTAGACTAGATAGAAGGTGTAAATAATTAACGGAAGGTCGTTAATTAGGTTATTAGTTGGATAAGTGGCTTAATCAATTAGAGTATTGTAATTAATTAACGACCACAAGAGGGAATATGAGCGCATTTGACGATATGTCATTTTACGAGAAAGGAGATAATTAGTGCAATTTAAGTATTTAAATTGCTTGGGCGTAATTATAGGTGTCTACATTTTCCCCTCTTTGGGGTGGCGTAAGTGATGCCACTTCAAAGATAGTAGATGGATGAAAATTTTGAAGGGGTAGAAGAAAAATTAGTAGGAGGGAGAGATGCCCCCTCGAGTGTCGATGGGGTGATGAAAGAAGATGATCGATGATCGAAAAAGGTGAGAAATGGATAGAAGAAATAGGGAGAGGCACGAAAGGGGAATGCCCCAGGTGAACTGGAAGAATAGTGTGATAGGAGGAATGTGATATAGAAGAAATACAAAGAAAGGGGAAGAAGAGCTTAGCCTCGAGCCTTTGCACTAGAACAAATTATGTGTCATCATATTGCCAAAAGAACTACGTCATCGGTCCTTATTAAAAAGAATGAACAAAAGTGTAGTATGACATGAAAAGCCATATACAAACAAATGTCCATTGCTAAAAACACCAACTCCATGCAACATACAAAATGAAATGCAATATGAGAAAGTAAAAGATGCCTAACTCCATGCAACATACATAATGCAATGCAATACGAGAAAGTAAACAAGCTAACCTAACAGAGAAACATAATGTAATGTTTTTGTTATCAAGCTTCAATTCCAACCTATTGAATTAATGACAAGGGTTGATAATGGTGCCCCAAGCAAGGATACATGCAAGGGGAATAATGGAGGACACTTCGGTCCAATGAAAAAGCAATGTGCACTACTGAAAAAGCATACGAGGAAACCAAATTTGCCCTAGAGTACAAACGAAGTAAGCAACCTAGCTTTTGTTGATGGAGGTAGATCAAGATGATCCATGAGTCACGCACATATGAACAGGTGAGAACCAAAGAGTGACATTTTGTAGGATGATTTATATTTTTTATGTTTTTAGAACATATTTGAATGAACATATATGTTTTTTTTTTTTGAATGAATGTTTTTTTTTTTTTTGAAAGTTTTATGATTTTCAAAGGTATTTGAACTATTCACAGGAAGACAAAAAGTGTGGATGCCCCAAAGTGATAGATGGGATGTACAAGGGAAAAAGGCCACGTGCATGTGAGAAAGGTGAAGATGCAAAAATGCCCCAACGATTAGGTGGGAGTATTCAAAGGAAAACTCTTCACGGATAGAAGTGGGACCTAAGGCCATTATGGATAGGTTCAACATGATGATGAACGTACACCAATGAAGTCGTTGGGAAGAAGCAAGGATGCCCCAGCGTAAGTTGGCCTAAAAGCACATGATAGAAAGGAAGGAGATGATTATTTTTGTGAAAGGGGACAAAGGTGTCCAAAAACATGGAAAAAAGGAAATCTTATACACATGGATGTTCTAAATGAAGTAGAAGAATGATGTGAATGGTATGAATGTAACTGAGAAGCCTCGCGATGAAACAGTGATTAGCCAAAGGCACAAATCATGAGACGAGATGTGGACTAAAGCAAGAGTCTGAACAAGGTCCAAAAAAAGACACTTGGTAACATACTAATCTGTTTTACTCATAGAGATCTAGTGTGTGCACGTGGAATTTATTACCTCTTGAAGGAAGATTTAATAGACAACAAGTGAAGACACCCTAGCCAACGTGTAGGAATGATTGATTTTGAAAGGTGATTTTTATGAATGGATGGTGGAAGGATAACCGTACATTGCTCCGCCGCTAGCTAGCTAGATGTCCATAACCCCGATGGAGATGCATTTGATTCTAATCGCAACATTGCTCTCTCTACCATCAAAGGCATCCATAGCCCGATAGAGATTATTGGAAATACCCCAAGAGAGAGTTATTTATCAATTTGCTTTTGCTTTTAGCTTTTAGCTTTTAATTTTGATTGATTTTTAATTATTTTGCTTTCTGAAAACTTATTTCAACTCTCTTGTTTGACAAGGGGTTAAGAACCACAGATGGCTTGATGGAAGGAGGTGGAAGTGATTGTGATGATGACATTGGCTAGTGTCAACAAATATGTCCAAAATTTCTTCACAACAAGTTTATTAGATGTTGAATGTGATAGGATCTCCATGAGGTCAGTTGTTCTTTAATTTACCAAGGTGATAAAAGACCAGGTCAAACAAATACGATAGAGATAAATGTCACAAAATGCGTGTGAAAAAGGCTAACCATAATATCATCGAAGGGATGGAAATGGTAGGAAGACTTGTAGAAGAATAGCAAGGAAGGGAAGAAAGAAACATCCATGTGTACGCAATACCTGATTGCAATGTTTGATCTTTGTACCTTTGATTTTTCTATGTTTTCTCATGTTTTTGTATTTTTGAATTATTTTGATTTTTAGATTTTGATAGTTTTTGGAAAGGTGGGACCAATAAAGTCACTTTACATGATAAGATCCAACAATGATGTTTGCAACTTCCTTGATAAGGGAGATGAGGTGTGTTTGTTTATCAAGCGTAATATTATCCCCATCTCAATGATCGTGGTGAGCTCGTACTCAACAAATGACTATGACTTGTTTTGAAACATGGGTTTCATATGTGGGAGATTAATTTCCCTATCCATAGGTTTATGCACTTTACGCCATACTTGATGGGTGTGTTGATGTGCGTTCTTGAATTCGTGTTTGATTTTTAACCTTAAGATCATTTGATTTGTTGGGAGTTTTAGAGCTCTTGGAAGTTTTGACCTGAGCTTGATAATGAACCTATTTGGGTTTCTTATAAGCTGATGCGTGATTTATGATCCGAGAAGTGGGAGAAGAAAGTGAACGTTTGTGATTAATGAAAGGAACGATAGAAATGGTAGTGGGCTTGCCACAACCATTGATAGAAGAAATATGTGATAGATGAAAAGGATACGGTCCAAGAATTGAAGAGGATGGGCTACTAAGAGGTGAGCCATAGATAGAAGATGGAAGGATACTTGGATGTGGCCCTAATATAGAGGAAGAAGGGCTACTAGGAGGTGACCCATAGATGTAAGATGATGGGCTACTAGGATGTGGCCCAAGAATAGAAGATGATGGACTACCTGGGGGTGACCCATACATAGAAGACAAGGGGCTAGTTGGATGTGCCCCAAGAATAGAAGATGATGGAATACCCGGGGGTGACCCATACATAGAAGACAAAGGGCTAGTTGGACGTGCCCCAAGAATAGAAGATGATGGACTACTTGAAAATGAACCACAAATAGAAGAGGGAGGGCTAGTTAAGGTGACCCACCCAAGAGTAGAAGATGAAGGGCTACCTTGGGGACCCCATAAGAGATGTGAAGAATTTTTATAAATAGAGAAGGCCCCAAGTGATGAGAAGATAGGCCATGGATCAATGTAAGACCGGGAGTTTCATCACATAATGAAGAATGTGAAGATGGCTAATAAGAGGAGGATCAAGTTGCATGATCGAGGCTCTTCCTCCATTTACGGATAAAAGGAATGACTTTTTCCTTACAATATGCAGAAGCAGGGGAAGTCTAAAGAGAAACCTTACGAAGATGAGAGGAATATCTTCATGTGCCCCTATAAATATCTTGATTTTGTCTTCATTTGAAAGAGGAAGGATTGGTCAATGATATTGATTGATCGAGCACACATAAAGAAGGTTGATGGAAGAAATAAGGTTCAATTGGTGTGAAAGACTTAGAAGATCTTCCTGATGATGATTGATAAAAGGAAGAGGATTCTTGGGAGACAAAGAAGATGTGGTACTACAAAGAAGAGGTCTCGGGAGTAATTTGTTAGAAGGTGGTGTCTACCTATACGATGGTATATCATTTGTAAACTAGTAGGATTAAGTCCAAACTCCTAAGAAAGAGGGTGTGAATGACACATGAGGATCGACTCTAAGGGTTCTTAGAAGAAATTTGACTAGAAGGACTTTGGAGTCACTTGAATCTTGCTTGAAAGAAGACTCCATGGGGTGATTGATGAAGAAGGGGGAAGATAGGAGGATGTGATTCAAGAATCACCTGGATGAATACTAACTTGTGTGGACCTGCGAAGAAAGAGAGGATCGCGATTCAAGAATTGTATTAGATTTTTATTGGAGGGATTAAGATTCACGTGTATCTTTAAAGGAAGAAGGACGTTGTTGAGTTCAAAAAGGGTTTGAAAGAAAGGAGGAGTCACACGTAAGAGTCACAAGGAAAATGTATGATGAAGAAGGTCTGAAGAAAGGAGGGACTGTGATATAGAGTTGCATTAGATGAATGATGAAGAGGGTCCTGCGAAGAAAGAGAGGACCATGATTCAAGAATTGTATTAGATTTTTGATTGGAGGGATTTGGAGTCATGTGTATCTTCAAAGGAAGAAGACGTCGTTGGGGTGACTGATAAAAGGGGTCATGCGAAGAAAGGGAGGACCGTGACATAAGATTCACATTAGATGATTGATGAAGAGGATCCTGCAAAGAAAGGGAGGACCATGACCTAGGAGTCGTATTAGATGAATCTGAATAGTAGTTTGGATCTGAATGGTAGTTTGGATCCGAATCATTAGAAGAGTCAGAAGAAATATTTGGATTGGAATCCTCAGAAGAAGAGGAAATGTTTGGATTAGAATCAGAAGAAGAGTGGGGGGAACTCGAATAATAATTTGGATAGAAGCATCCAAACCATACCACCGACTATGAGCTGAAGGTGGGGAATAGGGTACCCGAATGGGTTCTCTAGCATGAAGAACCAATCGAGGTTTGGTCATGATGGGCATCCTTTGATGTGAATGCCAAAAATTGGATTCCTTATTTTCATAAGCATGAGGAACCACATGATAATCAGTCATTTCTTGGCATCGTTTTAAGCACAAATGTCTAGACCTAGATAGTGATGATCAAACTTCTTCAAAGTGAAGAAGGCTCCATACCGATTTGGGCAGCATAATGGCAGTCAACTAGACATTGCGTAAGTATGGAGATGTGTGTGTGATTTTTCGAAGGAGGTATAAGGAAAATAGACATCATGATGATGCAATCTCGATGAGATCAAAAAGGATTGTCCTAGAAAACAAGTTTTCTAAATGAATAATCACAAGGAACAATCACGAAAGTGTGAAACACAAATCCAATCAACAAGGAAATACTCCCTATGTAAAATGTCAAAAAGGTAGCCCAATGCAAAGATGATCAACACAATGTCAATATTTATGTCAAGTTTAAAAATATGAACAAGGTGTAAATATTAACAAAGGGTAATATGACTCCCTAATCAAAGGATACAATGATGCGCTCTAACAACCAACAAGGCCAAAATGTTAAAAGGTGAGGTTTACAAATGTAAGCCATGTAATCACACCAATTTGAGACACGTGATTAAACTTCTTGAAGAAGTAGAGATATTAGTTGAAATGGTATTGAAACAACACAAACAAAGTAAATGACACCTTTTAGTATTTGGGACAAGGTAATTTTGAAATCAAACCAAGTGAAGTATACTAAGAATATGCAAAATGTGTAGCGTAACCTTACAATGCAGAAACTTAGATCACGTTTACAAGAAACGTGACATAAGTATCTTAATTCATAGGGTCGAGACAATGCAAACAAGGTAACACGTCGAGGAGAGATCAAATGGTGAACCAAACCTAGCAACAAGAGTGATCCCGGCAGGTACCAAGATCACGCAGAAACGACCAAAGATAAGATCAACAACGTCTCCATTTATGTCAAGTTCAAAAACATGAACAAGGCGTAAGTAAAAGACAAGAAGTTGATCATGACCTCCACACAAGGTATACCAGAAGCAAGTCTGAATTTAGTCAATACCTATATCTCAAAGAGGTGAGTTACACTCGTGGGTGACACAACAATGTCACCAAGATATGTTAACCAAAATTTGTGAGAAAGTAAGGTATTAATATCAAGATGATATTGATGTAACACACACAAAAAAGAGTAACACAAAGCACCCTTCAAAAACAAGGTAGTAATGAAGTCAAACAAAAGGCTCAAGGTATAACTAGGAATTGTTAAAATGTGTGTAACGTAACCTTACAATGCGGATATTTAGGTCTAGTTTACAAGAAACAAGACGTAAATATCAAGATTGTAATGATACGATACAAACAAAATAACCCTTCTAAGGAGATCAAAGTGATGATCCATGCCTAACTAAGATGACGATCTTGACTTGGGTATCAAGATCACAAAGGCTACCAATGATATAAGTACGTTTCCACACACTTTAGATGTTTAACTAACCCAACCGCAAACATGGATGGGCATAAACAAACAAAAAAGTGGTGAAACAATCAATTGATAACATAGAGGTAGTCACTCTTCCTTTGATCAACAAAGTGTCAAAAGAAAGTGAAGGAAATAGATCAAAATGGGGGTAAAAATGCTGGCCTTACTTTGGCAGAGTTTCACCTTACCTTAAGGTAAGTGAAAACTAGGCTAGAGTAACGCGTCACATGTTTCGTGATGAAAATAATGGCTCACAACTCAACATAGTTTTAGAATGGTCAAAGTAGACTCCTGGCCAAAGTATATTCTCCTAGGTGGTTCTCTCGCCCTAGGTGTTACAAGTCATCAGAAGACGATTTACCCAAAAGAAAGTTGACTAACTAATCTTGGGAGTATCTCGAGGCTTAGCTTCCTTTAAGTAAAGTGGGCATTAAATGCATCCATCATGTACTTAAAAGAATGCATAGGGACAACTTGTAACTTTATCTCAAAAGGTCTCACTAGTCGGGTAGGTAGTGTGGAGCACTACCCGTTTCATCCATAGGATTCTCTCTTGTAGGACTACTTTGGGGTTCCTGGAACCACCCCCATTATTATAGCTTAAGGCGTTATGTGAAAGGGGTTACGTTCCAATTAAGCGGAGAGGGACGTGCCCTTTTCCAAAACCTGTAATACAAGGTGTTTTGAATGTGGTGTGTTTTTTATCTTGTTAATTAGATGTGGTTTGTTTGAACACCTTTGGCAACCTACACGACCACTTTGTATTAGTAGTTTGATTTGTGTTTTGATTTCACCTTTCTTTGACTAGTGTTTTTAAGGTCCTGCACAATGAGATTAGAATTTTTCCACACAATGAACAAACATCATTTTGATTCTCAAGATCGCCCAAGGGCATGCAAGAGAAGAGCATATGTGGTGTTTTTTTTTAATCAATGTAAATATCAAATGGAAAGCTTTAATTCATCAATGTATCCTAAAATGAGCACGTCAATATTTCAAGCACAAAAAAGAAGCCAAGGACCATTTTTGATTCCTAAGATCGTTCAAAGGAGGCGAAGGAAGAGCATACATGACCTTGTCTTTTTTAAACCCACATGTAAAGATTCATCATTTTAACAAAAAGCATGCAAGTATTTTAGCATAAATAAGCAAAAATCAGTTGAAACCTACAAGGAAGAAGTTAGAAACTCAACATATGAAAACCTACAAATCTGAAAATAGCATATAAATCTCTGCAAACAATATGCTGCGTACGTAGTAAGTTAGCACACACGACATACGCACACACGTTGGAAAATCATATGTGCGCGCACCACCTAAGAGGCATGTGTCCCAATGATAAGAACACAACACAATATAAAAAATAGGCTGAAAAACAAGAAGTGCACCAATAGGACCTTGCACAAAAGATGATGTGCGTGGTAAAAACATGCCTAGAAAAAAAAGAAATACACCTAACTATTTGGAAAATCATAGTGTGCGCTTGTGCCACCCTGGAAAGGCGTGTGCAATGACATGACATATGCACCAAAGGATGTAAAAATAGGCCAAAAAACATGGAAGTGCACTGCTAATGAATAGCACGCTTGTGCCACCGGAAAAAGACATGAAAATAAAATGGAAAAATAGCTGGAAAAACACAAAAATGTGTGCACGAGGGACATATGTGCGTGGAACAAAGAAACCAAAGGTTTAACATATGCGCATTTGAGGTTTAGCATATGCACTATGGGTTAATAGATAGCTAAAAATTGCATGAAGGACATGTGTGCTTATCCGAGAGGTGTGTGCGCCAATGTTAGAGTGGGTGCGCTAGTGTTTCGATGCATATGCGTTAAAGATAAAGATAGAAGTGCTTGTGCTCATAGAATGATGCTTGTGCCAAAGACACATGTGCTAAATATGAATGTATGTTGTATGATTTATTGCACTGCGCATGGAAAAAGACACCTATGTGTGGTTTAGCATGCTGCTACGTGTGTGTTAGACACCTACGCATTTTCCTCAAAAAAATGGTTGTACCTAGTTTTATGACGTCAAATCCTATGTAAATGACATAAACCAACACAAAATGTATCAAAAGTTAGCATATTAGTCTAATAACAACAATAACTCCTCAAAAAGCAACCAAATTAACACAAATTTACAAATTGCCTATGTACATAATGAGAAGTTAGCAAAAAATAACATGAATTGAACTAAATGCATAGGGACAAGGGTCCCACCGGGCGTGCCAAATGTGTGCATGTGTTGTTTTAAAACTAATGCTAATACAAGTAAAAGACTAACACCTAAATAGCCTTAACTTAGCAAGAATTGAACAACAAACTAAACACCATCAAGATAAGAATTAAACAAGGGTTAGATGCTAACATTCATCAATACAAACTTTGAAACTAACAATGTTCAAACATCTAAAATCCTCTATTCTCTAATAAAAAATAAATGAATGGACCTAAGTAAGCTCCATGGCTATCAAAATAGTTGTCCTTAGTGGTGCCAAGAAACCTAGGAATGAGAGCTTGTCAAAGTTGGGCTACAAGACCCCTTTTGACACCTTCCATATGACCTAAGCACTTTGAGAAAGAGGCTTAACTCTTCAAGATGATGAACTCTCAAGAAAACAAACAACAAGCTTTTTATCTCTTTTTTATATGCTTTTATTTTCTCTCTTAAGAAGTTTTAGGTGTAGATATAAAGTAGAAGGAGGGCTCTTATATAGCCCAATGGGTAAAGGAAACACTTCATCCCTTTGCATGTGGGATAAAGGTAAATCATGATTAGGAATGGATAAGGTTTCCTTTATTAAAGGTAACCTTACTTTAGATGGGTTTAATTTGTGCTTAGCAAGTCATGGAGTTGGGGGATGTTTTAATTAATCAAAGGTGATCAGCTAATAGGTAGATGTAAGCTTATAGAAGCCAATTAGAGGAATATTAGTGTGATTTAGACTATTAGAAGGGATTTAATCAATTAAATAGTGATTTATTGATTAAATGAGAAGGAGGCTAATTAATTAGTAATAATTAATTAATCTAGATAGAAGGTGTAAATAATTAATGGAAGGTCGTTAATTAGGTTGTTAGTTGGATAAGTGGCTTAATCAATTGGCGTATTGTAATTAATTAAGCGACCACAAGAGGGAATATGAGCGCATTTGACAATATGTCATTGTTTTTGAGAAAGGGGATAATTAGCGCAATTTAAGTATTTAAATTGCTTGGGCGTAATTATAGGTGTCTACAAAAGGAATAAAGGTCAATAACGTTGTCTCAATAGTTATGAAAAGAATGTCTAGAATAGAGAAAATTTCTGCATCTGAAGATCCTACCATCAAATCTTGGTGGCTTCAATTCAAGAAGACTAATGTTAGAGGAAAGAAAATGGAAATTACACCGATTGATGATCGAGAATACAAGATCTTGATGAAAAAGATGTAGAAGATATATGAAATTTTTTATGAAAATCATAACGGTGAAGAATCTATTGAAGGTAATGTTTTTAACTTTACACCACTGACCGAGAAACTCAAAGCTTTGTCTTTTATCTCTCTTCCTCTGGATTATTTTATTACTTATGGAGATGAAGAAATGATAGCATAAAAAAATTTTTTTTTGCAAATACTTGTGAGTGTTGCAGTTATGATCCCCAAACCAATCTCGATATTTTGAATTATCTTAAGGCTATGCAAAAAAGGTATGAGTATCTTGAAGCACTCGTAATGATGAAGAAGAAGAGATTCATATTTCGGAAGAAAATTCTAATGATTGTTTAGTATTACAAGGTATTTTTTCCTAAAATATTCTTATGTGCTTCTCATGATTTTCCTCTTCTTGAGCCTCCCGATGAAAGTCAACTCACCACCTTGGAGGATAATGAAGAAATTGTGAAATTTGAACCTCCATTCATTACTTCATTTTTCTCCTAAGGCATATCCCTTTGGAGGAACAATGTTTATGAGAGATGAATATTCTTGTTCCATGATGGATGATCTAGTGCTTGCCGAGGACTCCACCAACCATGAATATGTTCAAGAAATCAATCCTCCATCCCGACCACAAGTTATTCAGGAGGATGCCTTTGTAGTAATCATGGATGATTTTCTTTCCAATTTTCACTCTTCAATTGATGCACAAATTCCCAATGATGAAATAGAGATAATTGAAGAATCCAATTTACTTCTCAAGATAATTGCGGATGAAAAAATAGAGCATGGCCTCTATGAGGAGTTGATTTTCCTATCATCACCCAAGGATTGTAATAATGATCATCACATGAAAGCATGGAGCATTCTTTTCCCTACGAAGAAGAAGACTTTATGGGAGATGTTTGGGATGAAGTAAAGGATTATTGTTATGTTGCATCCCCAACATGGTGTTCTCCCTCTTGTCATGAGGATGATCTAATGGATCTTGAATAAAAGGTGTACCTTCCCACGCAACATGGATCTCTTCTCTACTATTGAAATTGATGAAGACTAGGTATTCCTTAACTTGCAAGAAGGTAACTTCTAGATGATGAGAAATGTGGATCAGAAGAAGGAATATTTTTCAAATGAGTATTGCCATATGAATATCAGATTTAAAATCAAATCCCCAAGACCCAATATGAAGATTCTTCAAATGAACGTGAAAGTGAGTATACTGGTAGCTTTGAAGAAGGAATCAATGTGAGATGTTTTGAAGATTGTAGAAGAAATTGAAGATCCTTAGCTTAGTATTGATATCTTGACCTATGCCATGACAATGCAAGATAAGTATGAGTCAAGTTGTGTTTCTCCTTTTGATGCACAAATGTTCAACAATGAGATAGAACAAACATGTAAGCTCAATGTTTTCCTTGAAGCCTTGATGTGTGAGCATGAACACGAAGATGAGTCCTCCTCTTTCCCATTTTTGAAGAAGGTTGTATTCATGGTGAATGGAAGGGGAAGGAAATGCTTGAATATCTTATGGATGCATTCATTCATGAAGAAAGTACTCTTCCACCGAAGATGATAGAAAGGCCAGTAATAAGATGATATGTACAAGAAGCAAATGTTCGGAGAAAAGAAGTGAGAAGCTAGAAGAGGCTTGTGAATGGATTCATAATCAACTTAATTCTCACCATTTCTAAAGTCCCGCCAATTTGGAACATGAATCATGATTTGTGACCTTCACCTAATGATGGTGAATAATTTCATAACAAAATCAAAGATTCTATTTTTGAAATCATTGGACGGATGACTTATCATAGTCATGAGGCATAAGGTGGAGACTTCAAAAGGCATAACTTCCAAATATGTAACAATGTGGTCGTTAGATGCAAGGGTGTTTTTTGTGTAGTATAAGTATGAGGATGGAAACTTATCTCTCTCCTTCTTCTCAAACAATGCAGAGCCATCACGAGAGCATGTCATGATCAGATTATTATCTTCGTGCTTTAGAAGTATGAATTTGGCCCATTGTTCCATGATGGTACATACTTCTCTCAACCTATTTTGGGTGTGTGTACAATTTCCCCCCATGTACTATAATTTATATTTCAGTTGTGTGTGTATTTCCTTTCCAATTTTGGTGTGTTTCCTTCTTTTGTGTGTGTTCCTCGATTGTGTTAGTAGTGAAGAATTGATTCTATTGCCCAATTTGAAAAAGCATTGGTATGTTATCCATGAGATATCTGGAGTTCTCTATTTCCCTTATGGTCTAATATCCTCAAGCTAGAGACAAATTGTTGTCATACAAAAATGTCTAGCATGAAAAATGCAAAATTAAAATCATGACACCTAAGCCCACACTTGAAATTCCCTTTACTGGTCAATGTGAACCTTTCCTCCGACCACCATTTCAACTGTGTCATGCTCACTATGGTTGAGATGAACAAGTTAACATGATTTTTAAGGTTTTTTGAATGTGTAGGGGAGTGACCACAAAAAGGCACAAACAAGTTGGTTGGTTGACGGAATCACTAGATGATAGATTCCTACACATGTAACTAGGCATTTGGATCATGCAACCGGGCATCTGGATCATGCAATTGGGTGTCTAGATCATGCAACCAAGCATCTAGATCACGCAACTAGGCATCTGGATGATGCAATCGAGTGTATGCAACCAAGTCATCTATATTCTCGCAACCGGCATCTGGAAGGTACACTTGAGCGTGTGGAAAGTGAAGGGCATTTGAAAGGTGTAACCAGTGTCTAGATTATGCAACCGGGCATCTAAGTTTTGTATTCAATTATCTACGCAATTTGATTATCAGCCAAACCAGTGGTGAGGTACAATCAAGGCATCTAACGAGTGCATGGAGCATGCATCGGTCAACCCTTATCTCCCTTTCTATATCTCCCCTTATTCTCTCCATATATTCTCATTTCTCGTTGAAAATGCAATTTCTCGGGCTATTTTGTAATGCTTGGAAGATGAAAGGTCATGGGGGAAGGTGAAAGATCATGAGTGATGAAGGAACATGAAAGGTTACGAGGGAATGTGGAAGGTTAAAAGTCATGGGGAAGGTGAAAGTTCATGAGTGATGAAGGAACATGAAAGGTGAAAATTCATGTGGGGGGATATGAAAGGACAATTGTAATGCTATAAATTAGAATGACACCTTCATTCCAAAATACATGCACTTATGGATTGTTGTATGTTGTTGAGATATTTATCACTACTACGTCAAGAAATAAGAAATCTATTTCTTCTATTTATTTGCGTATGTTCCTCTACCTTCTCTACTTTCCAATTTTGTAAGCATTGTGATCTTATACAACCAAGAAGGAACTTTGTGTCCTTGATTGATAGATCTGTAGAACTTTGTGTCTCTAGTTTATTGGTCTTGCTAATGACTTGCATTATTGTGTTCTTCTAATTGAATGTGGACCTACTCTGGTTATTATATGTGAATTGTAAGCCTACTCACAACAGTAACCCCTCTCCTTATTTCCCCAACTCCCCTTTACCTCTCTTCACTGAAAATTCCTCCCTTATACCTTTTAAAACATTTTCCCGCAAGTTTAGTGGAGTATTCCTATGTGATCCCTAGCCTAACGACCACCCCATAAATTTAGGTAGTTTACATTCAATAATGGGATCCTCCCTATATCAAATAAGGAGGGGTTAGCCCTCAAGCGTTGGTGAAAACTCAATAGTTTGTAAAACGAAAAATTATTTGGCCAACACTGCATGACGAGAATAATATTGTAAAGGATGAATTGTCCTCCCAAAAACCTTGTTTATAAATATATGAAAATTTCTTTAGCCACATGTTTTATCCAAGAAGCTATAACTTTGGATATAATCTTCTTAGCGGTGTTAAATAGAGAGTGATAGGTCCCAAAAACTACAAAGTATGGTTAAGTAGAGTGATAGATAGGCCCTAACCAACTACAAATCATATGTTAATTCTTTTTGTATCAACTTAATGAGACGACTATTGATTTACTTCCATAAAAATTGTAATTTTTAGCTTCCAAAAAAACTTGAAAGAAATCATTGTGTATGATTAGCCATAAGTCTTGGAAGGGTTCCACAAGAAGCTTATTAGGACAAGAGATTTTGCTTTTGACCATAGAAAAATATCTCTTTTGAGTTCTTTACAAGTGAGTAGGTGATTAATCCTTTGTATGATTTCTTGAAACATTATAATGGGGGTGTAGTTTCTAATTGATTTATATTGCAAGTTTATTTTGAACAACATATTTAATCAATGAATCTTCAATAAAGATATTATAATGTGATTACAAAATTAGTTTAATCCGTCACCGTATTTTTAACTTTGCACTATAATCTTGTAGGGTAAGACTATGCTCTCTTATGTGTTTATGATTAAGAAAATGGAAGAACGTAGTGTTCTTATCTCTTTCTTTGATCTAATGTAAGCGTGAAACAAATTAAAAAATTAAATTAGGTGGAATTCGATTCTATCTATTTTATATATATAGAGTTCAAATTCTCATTCATATTTTTCTAAAGATAAGTTATACTTTTCTATAGAAAGAAATATTTTGGATTAAACAACAAGGCAACCATTTTACTAGAGACTTACCTCCTAAAGGCCCGTTCTTCCCACTTATGTCTTTAACTATTAATCCACCAAACCATTAGAGAAAGGTAATAATGATAGAGAACATAAAACACTATCATTCAATCCAACTTTATCCATAGTTGGGATTAGGTTTGGAGTCACAAATGGAAAAGAGTGCATGAAAAACAAACCATGTCTTTGACATAAAAAAATGTTTATAAGGGAAATCAAAAGTGAAGGATTATAAGCATAAATGGAAATAGAAACATTGACACAAGCATGATTAGAAAGGGTAGTGGAGAGGTCTTGAAAACTAAAATCCCTTAGATGAAAAATAAACGATAAATTATAAATTAAATAAAATTTATCAATTTTATTGATTCGAGAGACTATTATCGCAATAAATTGTATCTTAAATAAAATTTATCAGCTCTATTGAGTCTTATTGATTCTATTGTCAATCATGTGAAACCAAGTCTCATAAGTAGAATAATTATCCCGTAAAGGTCATATACCCAAAAAGTGTTTTGGGATAGGATCTATGCATAAGTAATTATGCCAAAATGTGTTTTCCTAGCTAGAAACATGGCCCTTCTCTCGACCGTGTCGAGATGCACATGAAGATCTTGATCGTCAACTTTATGGATCGTATCAATGACCTACGATAAATTTCAGTCATTTATTTTATTGCACGAATTCTGCTTCAAAGACAATGTACACATCTCTCAACACTAGCGTGAAACTACGTGCTATAGTAGATCATGATCTACGTGGCACTAGAGTGGAGGGAAGGAAAACATATTTGGGTATAGGAGAATTATATATCTCACCATGATTCCCTCTAACATGGCATTGTAGTGGACCTATCAAGTATGTCATGGAACAAATATGATCAAAATGGTGTGTGGTTTAAGTATTGGAAAAAGGCGAGTCGCCAAATAACAAAACGCCCTGCAGAGTTGAGAAAATGACGCGATCGATGATATTGAGTTGATAAATTAGGGAGAGATACCCTTAGTTGAGCCTCATGAGATTAGGAGTCTCCTATGAAGTGAGGTATAGGAGGAACAACCAAATATGAAGCCAAGGAAGAGAGATACAATCTCTTACCAAGTTTCCTTTGATGATTCCATCTACGTAGGTGTATGTGAAGTGGTAGAGACATTGTCATCACACGTTGGGGAAGGTGGAAAGTCCTTCATTTGGGTCATGCAGACCGACGAGGCCGTATGGTATTGAGTTGTAGGAGGAGGTGTTGGGCCCCTAAAATATTGACTAAGTCCGAAAAGGTGCATATGCGCGCAAGGCAGAGTTCGAGCCTAGAGGAGCATGCGCCCATGGAGGACCACATTCTTAAACTTGGTGCCGAATCTAAGGCCACGAAGGATGAGTTGGCACTTCAGATGCCTATAAATACAAGTGCTTGTAGAAGAGTTGATAACAAGTGAGCAATAGAGGGCGAGCTCTGCAGAAATGCTGCAAAGGACTCTGTTGGGTTGGGTAGATGAAATATAGGAGGGAAATGTATTAAGGCTTTGGGGTTGTGAATTTTATTTTTGCTAAAGATATGAATCCTATTATGATGCATGACTTAGTATGTGCCATACTGTGATGATCTGTAATGAATCTACTGAATGTAATGGGGTTACCAAGTTATTGAATATGATCATTAATGGTTCTGGTGCATACATATCTCTTTACTGTTCTATTTCATTTATGTTTATGGAATGATTATGAATTCTATACATCTTCCTTTCTATTTTGATTCAAGTCCTATAATCTGTTAAGCATCTTTATGTCTGGAATGACTACATTGGTCTAGAAGCCATTCTGAGCTCTATGATCATTGCATGTTTTGTTTCTACTCACTCTCTTTAGAGTTTGGATCATAGATGATGTTTCCCACTAAACTCACATAAAGGAGAAGACTCAACACCGCGCATGCCTCGGGTGAGTGCCCAGTGCCTGTTGGGTGATAGGTTGGTGCGCATGGGATTCCCTTATTCTTTGGTGGATATAAAAGAGACTACGTCTTGGTTTGTTTTACAAAGGAACTATTTTCAAAGTTGTAGTGGGAAATGGCATACATCATGATCTATGCAATGAGTGATGACAAATGTTTAACCCTGGAAAGTGTTGAAACATGGTTCAAGAGCACGAAGGATGAATTTTCTCAGAGATTCAACACTAGACCTGAGTTTGATGCACGTAGATGGGTAGAAGAGAACCTCTACCATGAGTTATATGAGACTTTTTTCTATTACTTCCCAGTAGAGCTGTATGAATGGCTCTCAACATATGCATCTAGATCAAGATGGTACTATAGATCACACACGTGGACCCAAGAAGAATACCAGAGGTTACAAGATGCTGATATGACATGGAATCATGTTGTGGATCATTGGTGGAAGGGAGTGTTGGCTAGCTACACCCTGGAATATGTTATTTCCACGTATTCTTGTCTGGAAGTTGTTGAGTTTGAGTTTCTTGTGGGAGCCGAGAGGATCATTTCTATGTGTTATTCCTGGAGATGAAGATCTTGATCGTGACCATGAGTTTAGAGGCATTTCAATGGCCGGCTAAACCTTCCTGAGTGCTAGGCGAGGAAGCTAGGGTGGAGGAAGATGGAAGACATTATGAATGAGAAAGAAAGGGAGGAGAGATGACTCAAGTATAGTGAAGTGCACATGAAGGGAGATTGCTAGACAACGTGAGGTTGCAAGTGTGATGGATTTATGGAGGTAGATGTTGTGGGAAGGAGTTGAGGTTCACGCAGAGGACATGGAACCTGAGCAGTTTGTGCTACCCCATCTTGGAAAGCATGGGAGAGAGAACCCTTCGGCTTCTGATGAGATTTCATCACGTGGAGAAAGAAGAGTCATTGGCATGCATCTGAACCCACCTAGTGACCAAACCTTGGTGCTTGGTTTTCCAGATCAAGGGAGAAGTATCATTAACCTAGTTGGTATCGGTGGAAGTGACCATGATCTGTGCCTAGGAGATATAATTTCTCATTTGGGACTTCTATGGTTGCACACTCTATTCTAGTGTTTGGAGGAATTTTTGGGCAAGGTACAAATATGCAAGGTTTCGGTAACGCGTCGGGGAGTGGCGCGGGACACACATCTGGTAGTGGCACAATCTCATAGACCATTGTGCGTAGTTCAGTGGAACGTTGGGAACTTTAGGCGTGACAAAATTCGGGCCCTTTGTTGGTCATGAGGAGGATTTGGGAGGTGGGCGAGGTGGATCTGGGGGCACAAGACCTGGTGGATCTAGTGGATCCGGTGGAGGAGGAAACACCGGAGGGAATCAAGGGACTGGATCGGGAGGAAAAGGACCCAACCACCTCCTCAAGTCTTCTTTGAAATGTCTTTACACTTTTGCAGATTACAGAGGTATAGAAGATGTTGTAGAGCATGTGCATAAATGTGAGCTGCTATGGCATGCGAAGGGGATCACAACCCCAAGAGTGGAAGGCCAGTCAATTTGCAATGACGTTGCAAGGGCACACACATAGCTGGTATAGGAAGTATGACCCCCATCAGACGGTGGTAGATTACACCGCATTGAAAAATGCCTTCCTAGAAGAATTCCACATACCTGAATTTGAGAAGAAGAGCATCAATGCTCTCAAGGAGATCAACAGGGAATGTAAAGAGTGTGTGTGGGAGTATGATGCGCATTTCAAAACTCTCTTGTCTAAGTTTTCATATGATATTCACCCTTCACAACATGCTCAATGGTTTTTTGGAGGGTTGATAACACCTTTTAGAAGGGCGTTATCTCATAAGACTTTCAAAGACCGCGTGAGGTGCTGGAAGCTACTGCATGCGCCGAGGCTGTTGGAAGTGTTGACACTGGTGTTAGCCCATTTTTGGAGGCTCAGATCACTGCCATGGCAAGAAGTTGGAGAAATTTTCTCTGCGAACTAGCTCCAGAGACTCGCAGTGGAATGTGGTGTATAGACTGTGATGTGGAGGGGCATACAAAAGATAATGGTGGAATATGCACTCGGAAGTCGGTATACACCATAGCGGTAGACTATGAAATATATCACGGGGACCATGATGCAAGTAGGTGCCCTCTGCTACAATGCGTGATCCATAAAAATGTATCTTGTTATTGCAAGATTTGTACATCCACAACGCATGACACTAAAGACTGTAGGATGATTGATCAGATTCATGACGCTATTGATCTTGGTGTGCTAGACTAGCCTTGCAAGTAGTTCTAAGGGTGATGAGTGCCATTATGAGGAGTGCATAGATGGAGGTGCACATGGAAGGGGATTTTGAGGAGGATTTCATGGTGTGGTAACCACAGAGGAGGAAGAAGTGAGTTCCACATGGAACCTGTTTTAATTGTGGATCTACGAACCACTATAAGCATGAGTGTCTAGACTTATTGCAGTGCTCATGGTGTGGAAAGAAACACAAGTATGAGGAGTTCCTTGAGTTGTTTGAGCACATGAATCAACAACACCGAAGAGATAAGGGCACTGCCATGGTAAGTATAAAGAAGGTTGATACACAATGGATGCCATGGATGACACGTGATGGAAATTTGGAACCTGTTATGGTAACAACAAGAGTAGAGGTGCTATACACGTGCAAAGGAAATTCCAAGGCAGAGGACTCTGGTTTCAAGAGAAGAGGTGGTACATGGAAAGTACCTAGACCCTGCTCATCAAGAAGGAGGTGTATCAAGAAACCATGGATGTCATTCGGAGTTTACAAGGGGAAATCCAGTGTCTAAAGGAGAAGTCTAGGAGGGAGGAACAAAGAAGGACTATCGAAGCACCAAAGGATGACCTGGATGAAGTCAAGGAGGTATGTAAGATGTTAAGGCAAGAGAATATTATTCCCTTGCTAGGAGAATGGTTGCGAGAGAAGGTACCACGTGCCGAGAAGAGTGCGAGAGGCAGGTCTTGCATGCAAACCTTCCCCCTCACAACCTTGATTATGATAAGGAGATCACGTTGAATGCAGTAGTGGATGGATGGCTGCTTAGTAATATCCTCATTGACACGGGCGTGGAGGTCAATGTTCTCACCTTAGATGCCTGACATCAAATGGGAAGACCTGCATTACAACCATCTTGAATGTGTTGTATATGGCTAACAAAACAAAGGCAATGCCCATCGGTGTCTTAAAGGATGTGGCTATCACCATTTCAGGGGGCCAAGTTTACTAGGGACTTTGAAGTCTTGCACTCACCGAGGAAGACAATTTCCCAACACTACTTGGGTGCCCATGGTGCTATAAGAACAATGTAGATCTTCGGTTCAACAAAGGATACATAAGTTTTGAAAATAAGGAGGAGCGGGTCATTATACCCCTAGTTGATGGAAAATCAACACCCTATACTTGAACCCCTGGGAGAAGAGGTCCTTGATAGAATATATGTGCTCAATCAGGGATCTAGAGACCATTCATCCCACAGAGGGAGTTATCCGGTTTGAGGATGCTCAGTCCGTAAGTGATACCACCAGTATAGCATGTGATAATTGGGCGCATGGGACCTATGAGTTGGTCGGGAGGCATTTGAGAGGATTGGTATCAAGGTGACCAAGGTAAAAGGTGCGTATAGTTCGAGCACACGGGTGGAAAGAAAATACCTAAGTATTCTGGAGATGCCTACCCTGAGATATTTTTGCAGGAGATGGAAGCTCAGTGGAAGAAGCAGGATGAGTGACGTGGGATGTTAAGTTATGTCCTTCTCAGAGACAACAAGCAAGGTGGTGGGCTACACATAGTGAGAACCTCTTGGAATGGTGAGGTGAGAATTTCCCTCTCTGTTTGGTTCTCTAGAAGCAATGCATGCCCACTACTATCAAAGACTATCATGGTAAGGAACCCACCTCTTTCCATATTCTAGGAGTGTGAGAGGGTCTGGAGAGAAGGCGCGGAAGCTTTACCACCATCCCTATGGGTGCACAAAACTGTATTCTACATTGTAGGGTTGTGCGCATGCATGGTACATACATTTTGAGACATGCCACCAGACATGTAATTGGCAAGAGTTAGCGGTTGATCTTCTTCAAACATTTGAGTATCAAAGTACAAAGCCATCAGTGGATAAGGCATTACAGATTGTCAAGCACCTTACCATGGGGGATAGTGCCATGGCAGAAGATAGGTTGTTGGACTTGCTTGGTGAACCTGGTTTGGGGGCGCACTTTGAAGAAGAAGTAGAAGAAATTCAACTTGAGCGCATGTGTGGAAAAGGAAAAAGGGAAGCTGGTGTATGTGATTGATGGGGAAGAGGTAGAAAGCTTGGATGTTAACCATTTTGTAGGGATGCGTGAAGTAGTGGAAAGTGATGATGCTCGAGCATGCATGTACCATGAACCTTTAAAGACAAAGAAGGTTAACATCAGCTCAGAGGAAGAGCCTAAGGAGGCCATCATTGGAGAATACGGTGGAGAAAGAAGTCTCTAAGATCATTGATCTTTTTACATGAGTTTGAGGATTTATTCCCGCATGGGTACCATGAATTAAAGGCATCCACCATTCCTTGGGGAGATGAGGATAAAACTGAAGGATGGTGTGCGCCTGATCAGGAAGAGACCCTACCGGATGAATCCCAATTTTTGAGTGAAGGTAAAGGAAGAAATAGACAAGATGATAGCATCTGGTATCATTGAGGTTGTTGAAGAGTCGAGTGGATAAGTCCAATGGTAATTAGTATCAAGAAGGATGGAAGGATTAGGATCTGCATGGATTATAGGGAGTTGAACGCATGGTTTGTGTCATCGATCCTTTTCCAACCCCCTTCACTGAAGATATTTTGGAGGGAGTAGCTGGGCGTGAAATCTATTCCTTTACGGATGGATTTTGGGGTACCACCAAGTTTGGATTGCAAAGGAAGACCAAGAGAAGACAAATTTTGCCAATGAATGGGGAAGTTTTGCATACATGGTCATGCCTTTTGGGTTGAAGAATGTGCCTACTATTTTCTCGCGCATAGTGGTTCAGGCGTTCAGGACTTCATCCACAAATTCCTTCAGGTTTACCTGGATGATTGGATGGTATATGGGCTGGTCAAGGAACATTGTGATAATCTGAGGTTGATGTTTGAGAGGTGTCGGCAGTTGAGGATATCTCTCAACATTAAGAAATGTGTCTTTGCTACCCCCTTTGGAACATTGTTGGGACACATCATATGTAAAGAGGGCTTGCTAGTAGACCCTGCCAAGGTTGCAGTAATTGTGGGATTGGGGAACCTACTAGCCAAAGTGTCGTGTGTGGATTTCTTGGGCATATGGGGTATTAAAAATTTCATCAAGGGATATGCCAAGATCGCCGTGCCATTAGAAGAGTTTCTTAGACATAAAAGTGCCTTTCATTGGGGAGAGGCACAACAGAAGGCATTCGACACTTTGAAGGATAGGCTTATCACCGCGCCTATTCTATGGTTTCCTCTTGGGATAATCCTTTCCATGTTCATGTGGATGCCTCAGGGACAACAATTGGAGTAGTACTTACACAACCTGGTGAAGGGATTATTGATCATCCTTTGTGTTTTGCAAGTAGGAAGTTGACACTAGCAGAGCAGAATTATACTACAACTGAGCGTGAGGCATTGTCAATGATCTACGCACTTCACAAGTTCAGACAATATCTATTGGACAAATCCTTTTATATTTTACACCGACCATATGGCATTGAAATACTTAGTAAACAAGCTCATTCTACAAGGGCGCATATGTCGGTGGGTGTTATTGTTTCAAGAGTTTGAGTTCACGGTGGTTGTGAAACTGGAAAGAGTAATTGTGGACCTACGATCATTTATCTAGAATTGATTCAGGGGAGGATGTGAGAGCATTGAAGATACTATGCTAGATGCACAACTATTTAGGTTGTGGGCATGCGCCCTCGATTTGAAGACATTGCAATATTTCTTAAGGAAGGTTGGCGGGAGGAAGGAATGAAGGCCTTAGAGAAGAAGAAGTTGGCCATACGCCATGCCCTACATGTTAATTAATGGAGATCTGTACAAGATGGGCCGTGATGAGGTTCTACGCCGATGCGTGTTAGAGCATGAGTGCATTGCTATAATGGAAGAAGTGCATGGTGGGATTGTTGGAGGACACTATGCGGGAAATGCAACCATGTGGAAGATTCTACTCATAGGGATTTGGTGGGAGACCATTTATCAAGATTGCATTGAGTTTTGCAAGGCTTGTGACCATTGCTAGTGCCTTGGAAAACCTAGGAAAAGGGATGAGATGCCCTTGTGACCAATAGCCAGCGCGGAACCATTTGAGAAGTGGGCGATCGAATTTGTAGGACCAATCTCGCTAAGCAGCGTGAAGGACTGGTTCAAGGTATATCATCACTTGTACTGATTATTTGACAAGGTGGGTAGAGGCAACGCCTACTAAAGATTGTACCACATAGCTAAAGCTAGCTAGATTTTTATGGGAAAACATAATCAGCAGGTATGGATGCCCATTGAGTTTGACAAGTGATAGAGGTACACACTTTCTCAATGAAATGGTTAGGATTCTGTTATCAGAATTCATGGTGGCCCATCACAAAACTACCCCTTATCACCCTCAAGAAAATGGAACTACTGAGGCATTTAACAAAATACTTAGTCACACGTTGACTAAGATCTGTGATGTTGGTAGGAAGGATTGGGATGACAAAGTTTCAAGCCATGTTCTTTGGGCATATAGGACAACCTACAAGAGGTTGAATAAGGCCACACCATTTCAATTGGTGTTTGCATGAGAGGCTGTCCTACTAGTTGAATTTATGTTACCTTCGCTGCGTATAGAGTGCATGAAGGAGGATTAGATGATGAAAAAAGCTTACCGAAGGAAATAATTGATGAGTTAATGAAGTTGGATGAGAGATGATCATTAGCCGGTGGAGTCAGACAACTAAAAAAGAAAAACAAAAAGCATGGCATGATCGCCACATTAAGAACAAGAAGTTTGAGGTTGGGAAAGATGGTATTGTTGTATGATTCAAAGTTTCTGCGCCATCCTGGGAAGTTAAAGGTCCATTGGTTGGGTCCCTATATCATTTCATACATCCTTGATTCGGGCGCGTGCCAGTTACAAGCCTTGGATGGGACGAGATTTCCTGGACACTTCAATGGGAGTAGGATGAAGCCCTACTATAAATAAGTCTTCTTGGTGTTTGTAAATAAGGTAGTGTTGCCAGATAGTTTAGGATTTCCTTTAAGTGCATTTTTATTTTGTGTTTCCCTTTCGCGTTGTTGTTTTGTTTTGTGCCTTGGGTGCACCGGTAACCTCATTACTTTTTGAAGGTTGTGAATGCAGAGGACCGCACATCATTTTAGTGTGGGGTGGAGTAATGTGAAGGAAAGTGCTAGTAAAGTGCAAGGAAGGATTGTGTTGGGAAGCTTGGTTGAATGGCCCTATGAAAATAAAGTGCATGGAAGGAAAGGAGAAAAAGGATGGTTGGTGTCAGGATAAGGCTACATTTTGGATCCACGTACAAGGGAGGAAGAAGTGCAAAAACAACATGAGGTAGGTGAGAGAAAAAATCATGAGGACGGAAGAAGTGCCTTCGGCATTGGTGACATGCGTGCAAGAGTCTCCTATCAAGATGGATTGGTTGCGCGCCAGAAGGTTGGAGGATTGTCCACGCGGGATTAGGCTCGTGAGTTAGGGCGCTAAAGTTGGGTTTTGTTGAAAAATCCGCATTAAGTGTTAAAGTACGTTGGTAGGTGAAGTGGAATTTAATGCTAAAAAGAGGGAAAAACTATAAATAGAGGGGTGGACACTTCATTATTTACTTTTCGAATACGAAGAGAGAAAATCTTTTGTGAACTAGGGTTTCCAGAGTTGATCCGTGCGAAGAAAAATTGCAAAAATTTAAGCGTGAGTGACTAGTTTGGATTTGCAAACTAGAAGGGAAGTGATACATGGGCATGGGAAGAGTTGTGAAGAAGCGCGTCTTGTGAGAAGATATTCCAGTTAGGGTTTGACATCTAGGGCATGGGTTGAAAAGGAATTTCTTCACAAGTTTGAGGTCTGAACTTGGAAAGGGTAGAGAAAGAGCAAGAGAAGTTGAAGTGATAACCTATACAATGGCACCCAAGAAACTAGTTGGAACACCAAAGAAGGGAAAGGGCAAGGGCAAGGGAAAACAACATGAAACTACCACAAGTACAAATGAAGAGTGGTATGTAGAAATGCAAGTACCAGATGGAGTTTTTCTTGGGAGTGAATGGGAGTCCCATCTTAGGAAAATGATGGTGAGTGATTATAATCACTTCAAGATGTGACTGAGAAGGAAATGGCATTGGAGTTAGTGCACCTGATGAACAAAAGGACACCAGAGGGTATGCTCATTTACAACGACGAAGTCAAAGTGAAAATGGAGAAGGTGGGATTATTACAACTCTATGAGTTTCCCTACTTTGGAAAGCTTGAATGCCTCTATCAGTGGCTGATGTGTGCGTACATGAAGACCACTTTCACTTCATGGGGCGCAAGATGCATAACCCCTCAGCTGATTTCAAGATTCACATGCCTCATATGTGAAGGAGAAAGTATAGAGGATGACCTGTGTGACAAGGATGTAATTAAGGAAACCATCACCACATATGCGTATAAGAAGGGGTCAAGGTACTTTGATATCGTGGATATCCAAGACCCGGTGATGAGAATGGCCACACACTTGGTAATAAAGCTTAATGCGCAAGAGAGATGGACGTAGGTTAACAAGTCATGGTTGAATGTCTGTAGGAGAATATCAGAAGGCACCATCTATAATCTATCCACGTACATTGCAGATGAAATTATCAGCAATGCAAGGAGGGAGATAAAATTCTCTTTGGTAATGTCCTTTTAACCATTATGTTTTTAGAGATCGAGTACTTGATGTAGCAGAACAAGTTCGTTTGGGAGTACCCAGCAGAAGACCCTTCGCCCACGAAGAGAGTTGAAAAATACACTTGTGATAACATGACGGCCGTGCACAAGGCGCATCTTGAGAAGTGGTATACGCACCTGAGGAATGTTCAGGGTAGAATGGAGGATACCAGAAAATTTACTGGCATACATACATCGGGAGAGAAGCTGAATTTGCGGTATACCAACATTTCTATATCGGGAGGTTCAAGTTAACTGATGAAACCATGAGCCCATGGTGTAAGCTTCCTTTCACCTTCACAGCTCAATACTTCCAAGCGGGAGTTAACAGATTCAAGGAATCCAAAAAGTTAAGATTGGATCTTGGAAATATAGATCGGGACCACATGGAAATGTGCAAAGGGTTGGTCTACCCAAACAAGCGCGTGTACGTTGAGAAGTATGTGTCGCATGAGATTCAAATGGTGAGACCCTGACGTTGCCTATTGCAGGAGGGTCCGTGGCGTGAGTATACCTTCGCATAAGGCCCAAGTTTGAGAAGGGTGCTTATCTTGAAAGTGAGGTATCTATACCTGAAGACCCAACAAGTAGGAAGAGGCCCGTGCCTAGATAGAAGGAAAATAAGAAACGCAGAAAAAGGTACCGAGTGCTCGGGATGCACAAGCAATCGGGCGTAGCACCCTTGGGACAAGTGCCAGGACAAGTACCTATTCGTAAGAAGAAATCTATAATCAAAGAGAAGACTCCAGAGCCAAAGAAGCCGTTAGAAAAGGAAGAGTCATCGGAGGAAGAAAAGACAGAGTCACCTACACTGGAATCCCTGGTTAGGAAGAAGCAGAAGATGATGGAAGAGTCAAATTCAGAATACACAAGTAGTTTGGGTGCCTACGAGGGTGAGAAGGATGATGATGAGGAAGATGAACCTGAGGGAGGCTAGGAACAAACTGTGTTCACTGTGCATGACTCGAAGGAGGGCGATGAAGGAGAGAAGAATGAGTATTGCTTTGAGTGAAGGAAGGAAGCGAGGAGGAGGAGGGTGCCCAGGATGGGGAAGAAAGTGAGGAGGTTAGCATGAAAAATCAGAGGACTCCAAGCCTCACAAAGGAAGAAGTAAACAAGGTCGCAAAGAAAGAAGTAGAGAGGATCATTGAGACCTTGGTGGTGGAAGAGTTGGAGTGTAGCGCTGAGTTGATAATGAATGAAGGAAAAGAGGAAAGCATGGGAAAGGACCACGGCAGCACTGGAGGCCCAAGTTTAATGGTAACTATTCCTAAGGGCACACGCACTGGAGGAAGGTGCAAAGAGAGCCAAGGGGATAATGATGGGTTATATGGATGACCCCAAAAAGGTGTTATGCACGTGATTCTAGAGCACATTTTCGATAGAATGAATCCTAGCCATGTCATCTTTTGATGTAGAGGGTGCATACCCATGGACAAGGAAGATGCTCTCATGGGCGTTTGAGTCCCACATAGATGATCCGGAATTTGAGAAGTAAGCCAAGGGGTGATAATGACATTATCAGATTCAAAGGGAGACAACCCTTGGTGAATGCCCAACAACTTTAGATGAGCAGATATGCAATGTGCTCAACAAGGTCTCAATTGAGGTTGAAGCTAGGCTCTTTGCAAGGAATGATAGGGTAAAAGTTCTTGAAGTAGAGAACTAGAAAAGAAAGAGGAAGAGTTGGCCGAGAGGACCAAGGATCTGAAGTAGGAAGAGTTGATCAATGCCCAACTAAAGCATGAACTAAGGGATGAGAAGGAAAAGGTATGTGAGGTACATAAGAAGGTAGATTCCATCATAGATGCCATTATTTTGAAGCATCCGGACCTAGCACCACCCATGCGAGAAGTATGGATCTACCTTGGAGTGCCTTGAGGACCTAACATGCATCCTCACCATGGAGAGGCAACCACTGGCCTTGGAATCCATAGAAGAAGTAGCAGCACACTTGGAAAAGGAGGACAAATTAAAATTCATAGCAATCATTTCCGAGTACAATAAGGTACTTGCTGATGTGAAGATTGCTACCCAAGCTTCCGAGGCCACATATGACAATTGCTGTGTAGATAGAGATAAAGTGGCGATTATTCTAGTCGCCACTCACGAGGTAGAACTTAAAGAGTTCCAAGAAAAGAACAAGGGGAATAGAGCAGAGGGAGAGGATCCTAGCCGAGGTTGAGAAGAAGTCAGAAGCTATTGAAGCCTTACGAGGTTCAATTAAAAACAGATAAAGGAGTTATACCCACAAATTACAAGAAGGATGGATGCACTGGAGGACGTGGGAAAAGAGTTAGAAAAATATTGTTGACACCATGAACAACCAAAGAGATGGGTTGGGCTTTGAGGAGGTAAGTGCCCTAGTCGGTGACCTCTACCAGAGAGCGCAAAATGAAGTTGATGCCTGGAACAAGTTGGAGGCCGACTTACAGAAATATTTTCCTCCCCTGGTGTAGCAGTGACAACATTCCCCCATTTATTTCACTTCCCTACTTCTTTATTCCCTTATTATTTTCCCAAGACACTAGGTCTATTGTAATTCTTTATTCTTTGGAGAATTTTCCGAGGGTGGAGAACAAGTAAAGTGTGGGGTGATGTTGGGCCCCTAAAATATTGACTAAGTCCAAAAAGGTGCATATGCGCAAGGGCCTAGGTTGAAGAGTAGGCACGCAAGAACAAGGGCAACTTAGAAGGGTTCAAGGAGGTTTTAGTAGAACCCGTGATGTGTGCCCACAGAAGCAAGGTTTCGAGACTTAGCCATTTTTAGCATATTAGGAAGGACACGAGAAAAATGTGACCTAAGTGGATAAGGTGCCACCTGGTGATAGGTTGGCCTAGGAAGGAATATACCCTACGATGGAAACTTCTAGAAGGTCATCATGACAAGGAATGGAGAGCTCAGGCCTGGAGGAGCATGCGCCCATGGAGGACCACATTCAGACACTTGGCACCGGATCTAAGGCCGCAGAAGGATGAGTTGGCACTTCAGGATGCTTATAAATACAAGCACCCACAAAAGAGTTGATAACAAGTGAGCAATAGAGGGCGGAGCTCTGTAGAAATGATGCAAAGGACTCTGTTGGGTTGGGTAGATGAAATATAGGAGGGAAATGTATTAAGGGCTTTGGGGTTGTGAATTTTTCTTTTTCCTAAAAGATATGAATTATGTTATGATGCATGAGTTCGGTCTGCCATACCGTGATGATTGTAATGAATCTAATGAATGTAACGGGGTTACAAAGTTATGAATATGATCATTAATGGTTATGGTGCATACATATCTCTTTAACTATTATGTTTCATGTATGTTTGTGGAATGATTATGAATCCGATACATCTTCCTTTCTATTTTGATGCAAGTCCTTTAATCTGTTAAGCATCTTTCATATCGGAATGACTACATTGGTCTAGAGGCATTTCGAGCTCTAGGATCATTGCATGTTTCATTTCTACTCACTCTTTTTAGAGTCCTGGATCATAGATGATGTTTCCCACTAAAATCACATAAAGGAGAAGACTCGGCACCCGCGCATGCCTCGGTGAGCACCCATCACCACTGGTGATAGCCGACACGCATGGGATTCCCTTGTTCTTTGGTGGGCATAAAAATGACTATATGAGGAAATATTTATATCAAAGAAGAAGGTGGGACATTCTTTTTGGAAATATTGTAGCTGAGCCAACAGAGCTCACTTCCGTGTGTCAAAAATCATCTTTTACTTTTGGGGAGGATTTCCCACCATCACTAGTATCACCAAAGTAATGTCATCGTAGCTAAATGTATCTCGGTTTAAAGCTTTTGAAATTTCGGTGAGACCATTAACGAGTGATGAAGAAGAATAAGTAGGAGGCATGGAGAATAGAGGAAATATTATTGAGGGGGAAAAATATACATGGTTTTTATATTTGAATACAAAAGTTCAAAGACGGCTAGGGAGATGACCCCATAGTTGTGCATGTACCAAAACATGTACATTGGATTTCACCATAAATTGATGGAAAAAGTACCAATAGTTTTTCACTTTTTCATTAATGGTACTTTTAAAGAGCCAACCACAATGTGACACATAGGGCACTCGGTTATTGGTACACTTTTCAAATGCTTTATAAAAATTATTTGTGTACTAAATCAATTCAAAATCCACTTTTCCTCCAAATAAATGCATAAAACAAAAATAGTGATGTGACACCACAATGATATATTTTTACTAAAAGAAAGAGGGCAAAACATACTTATGGACTTATAATCATACCATTTCTCATAATTCCATTTGGTAACCTTTTGAATTCCATCTCCATCCTTAACTTTTCTTGTTTTGGTTTACATTGGACAAGAAGCAATTATCATAGACAAGAATTCATTATATGTACCATGAATGATTATAACTCCTCAAGCCCTAACTCCAAAGGGACTCATAACTCATGGAACTTTTCTCCCCCGACGAAGTGCCACAAGTTGTTGATAGAGAGGCTCACTATAAGCATTTTGATATCCCTGTCAATGCAATATCTTTTTGTTTTGTAGCCACTGCAATCCTAATTACAATTTTCTTAGTGATGGCAATATTTGAATGCTTTTTAAGACCAAGACCCTCTTTTTCATTAGTTCACAACATAGGCGATAGAAATTTAGTCTGAGCCCAGATGCACTTGTTGGATAAACTTGACCGTTCATCTTCTGTAAGTATTATGCCTCCAAATTTTATTCATTCTTCTCATTAAATTTTGCATTGAAATATAAGTGACTAAGTTAAGTTTGTTGCAAGGATATCTTGTTAGCTTCAAATATTGGATTTTTTTAGTTCTATTTATGTGATTTCTTTACTGAAGGATAAGCATTTAGTTTTGTGTGCATGGATAATCCACTTTCTTCAGCCTAGTGCCAAGAACTGAAAGGTATCCATTCTAATGATTTCGTCGGGGCTAATTCTAACATATTCCCTTATTCAAATCCATAAAAATATTACTATAGATCCACATACATTTCAGTGAGCATAGTATAAATTGAGTTTTCATGGATTTTAGGGATCCATCAACACATACCACTAATTCATGATAGTTCCTCTTGCAATGAAATGATGCCATAGTGAATATCATTTACCCTTTCCTCTGTCTTTTTTTCTCATTTCTACACTATTGACAATAAAGTAGAGGAAAAATAATAATGATTGTAGCTTGATGTCTGTGTCAAACAAACTTACACTATTCAAATTTCAGTGTATTTGTGTTTGCGTATCATTTGAGAAACTTATATTGGCACTAAATCCATTTTTGTGAGCCTAACTGAAACTTGTTATATGTGTTGTAAATTCACTCTTGTGATGAGCCCACTCCTAGAAAATTCAGATATTATTTGATATTAATCCTTGCTTATCCCTTTGCTATCCTAATTGGATTCTATTTTATCAAAATTAATATGAGCCAAAATATGATCCAACCAATTTATTTATTTTCACTCAACATGCAAAATGAGCAATTCTCCTTGTGGAAAATACTACTTGAAATTTTTGTAGTAACCATTATGTATGACTTAAATATTTAATATATCACTGTAATTTTTATATATATTTATATACAAACTATATAAATTTGTTTTATATATTTACGATGAAGGTGTTGCCTTTATTGGATTATGGATGGCTTGTTCTGACACCGCTCAAAGTGTGGGACTAACCAGATTTGGTTTGGATGGTTATTGACTATATGATGTAATAGTCTCTGTCCACATATTTATTAAGTCCCGGGTATATATTTTAACTTTTTTGAGCATTGTGATGCCAATCACATGAGGACACACCCTTGATTTCTTGCATTTATAGTTATAATCCTCTATGGTTGCCAAGAGAACTAAAAATGCTAGACCATTTGGTATAAAATATTTCTTCATATTCTTCTATAAATTGCATATAAGAGATTTGTTGGTTTTCCACTTGAGAATGTGTTTATTTTTCATTAGGTTATTGGGGCCTTGCAAGTAGTGAAAATAGCAGAGATGCCCCTAAATTGAAAGGGGCAAGGTGGTTTTCATTCGAGGAACTAAGACTGGCTACAAATAATTTTTCCACTCAGAACGTAATTGGATCTGGAGGCTATGGCAAGGTAATGTCCCACTCTTCAATTACCTTTTATGTGGGTCTGAAAACAATAATATCAACATTTAGATGAAATTTAATAGAACTAAAACATTTTCATTCAAATACAAAGAGACTCTATAAGGTCTATGCCAGGGTGAGCTACAAGAGAATCTGCTAAGATTTTTGTAGTTTATTTAGGTACCTTTGCATCATGTTTTATAGAGTTTTAGTTGTCCTTTACATCAATTATATTTCACACAAATGGTCATTAACTTGTTTGTGATGTTGTAAAACAAGGGCCAAATTCAACAAACTTTGTAAACTATTATCTTCTTTCTTTATTTTTCATATTTTCTCTTGATTTGTTAGGATAGTGCAACATTAATTTTAACCTATTATTTACCTTCTCTTTCTTACAGATTTGGCATAAATATCTTTATTTACTTCAAATTAGCATGCAATAGGAAACTTGCTTTAGAAAACATTGTAACCAACATCAGTAATGGAGGGACCGACATCGCTCACCGATCGACATTGGTCAAAGCAAGGAGGAACCGACATCGGTTAGGGCTAACCGACATCGGTTAGGGCTAACCGACGTTGGTTACTACATGTGGGTGTTTTAATTAACTCACGGGAATTAAATCTATTTTTAGTATTAAAGAAAATCTATTGATTGTAATTGCATGGCTAAGTACCCTAAGTTTGTATACACCTATATAAACATGAAAGCTAGGGTTTAGAAGTAAGAATTAAGAAGAACTTGTAAAAGTTGATGATTATTGTGAGAATAATTGAGAGAGAGAATTCTTGGAGAAGAAGAAAAACTTGAGAGAAAGATAGTACTGTACATCTGAGAGGTGTGGAAGATTGTAAATCTTCATTGTATATCTTGTCAAAGCTTTGGATAATAGATTGACTTGTTTCTTGGTGGACATAGCCCACACTGGGTGAACCACGTTAAATCTGGTGTTGATTTATATATCTTGTTTTGTGTATTTATTCTGGTAGAATATCCACTTTATTTGCATGTATGCTTAGATATGATATATTATCTATATAACCGGTGTGCTAACCCCAAAAATTAGTATTAGAGCTTTGTTTGAGGGTTTTGTGTGTTGACTGATTTACTCACAGAGGGTTTTCTGATTGAGTGGGAGCTACATCAATAGCAGAAGAAAACAAATACAAGGTAGAAATTTGACGAATGATATTATCAATTATGGAAGATGTAGATTGAGGATTATATGTATCAAAGAGATTTTTATTTACCGTTGGATGAGAATTCTAGACCTACGAAGATGATTGATGAAGAATGGAAGATTCTTGACAGAAAGGCTCTGGGATCTATAAGATTGAACCTGGCAAAGCATCCGTGGCTTCCAATATTACAAAAGCGACTTCTACGGTAGGGTTAATGAAATCTCTTGCTAATTTATATGAAAAACCTAGTGCTTCAAATAAAGTTTATTTGATGAAGAAACTATTTAGTTCTAAGATGCATGAAGGTGGATTTGCATCTAGTCATTTGAATGATTTCATATCTATTGTAAATCAGTTAAAATCGGTTGATATACCATTTGATGATGAAGTGAAAGCACTTTTATTCTTATGTTCTTTTCTTGATAGTTGGGATAAATTGGTAATGGCTATTAGTAATACAACATATGCTAATAATATTTTGAAGTTTGATGATGTGGTTAGTATAATCTTGAATGAAGAAATTTGTAGGAAGAGTACAGAGGAATCATCATCCTGGGAATGCTTTGAATGTAGAAAGTAGGGGCAGAAAGAAGGAGAGATCCAAGAGTAAGAGTAATGGGAAATCAAAGTCAAGGGATAACAGATCTAAATCCTAGAGGTAAGGGAATTACTTGTTGGAAATGTGGAAAGAAAGGACATGCAAAGAAATATTGTTGGTCAAAGGATAAAGAGAACCAACAACCAGATAAAGGTAAAGAAACAAATCTTGTTGCATCAGAGGTAATGCAAGATGCTCTTATTCTTTCTTTAGATAATAGAATTGAATCATGGGTTTTAGATTCAAGAGCTTCTTTCCATGCAACCCCTAATAAGGGTTATTTCAGAAATTATGTCCAGGGTAATTTTGGGCATGTTTATTTGGGTGATGATGAACCTTGCAGTATTATTGGTAAAGGGGAAGTTCATCTAAAATTGCAGAATGGAAATACATGGGTATTGAAATATGTGAGGCATGTGCCAAGCCTCAAGAGGAATCTTATTTCTGCAGGGCAACTAGGTGAAGTTGGTTGCATGGTTACATTCATAGAGACTTTGGAAAGTCACCAAGGGTGCTTTTGTTGTGGTAAGAGGTAAGAAGGTAGGAACGTTATATTTATCTACCTGTGTTATTGATTCCTTTTCTGCATTATCTACTTCAGATTCAGATGCATGTATGTGGCATAATCGGTTGGGCCATATGAGTAAAAAAGGAATGCAGATCTTAAAGGCTAAGGGTAAGTTATCAGATTTGAAAGATTTAGATCTTGATTTCTGTGAGCATTGTGTTTTGGAAAGTAAAAGAGAGTGAGATTTCTCAAAGTTGGGGAAAAAAAAAGGAGCAAAAATTGGAGCTTGTACACTCAGATGTGTGGGGACCAACTTAGGTAGCTTCTCATGGAGGATCCCAATATTATGTTACTTTCATTGATGATGCTACAAGAAAGGTATGAGTTTATTGTATTAAACATAAATATGATGTTTTTGAAACTTTTAAAAGATGGAAAGCCCTTGTTGAGAATGAATCAAATTCAAAGTTAAAGTGCCTTAGATCTGACAATGGTGGTGAATATTGTAGTAAGAATTTCAATGATTATTTTTAGTGAATGGGATATGTAGAGAAAGAATGGTTCCAAGAACACCACAGAGAATGGTGTTGTAGAGAGAATGAACATGACAATCATGGAACGTGCTAGAAGTATGAGGATACATTGGATTGCCCTTGCAGTTTTGGGCAGAAGCAGTTGATACAATGGTTTATTTGATTAATCGTGGGCCTTCAAGTTCACTAGATGGAGGAATACCAAAGGAAGCTTGGACCGGAAAAGAGGTAGATCTTTCTTTTCTTAAAGTTTTTGGTTCAGAAGCTTTTGTGCATATTGATAAGGAAAATAGAAAAAAAGTTGGATGCAAAATCCAAGAGATGCACTTTCATTGGTTATGGATCTGGTGATTTCGGATTCCATTTTGGGATTTAGAGAATTCTAAAATTATTAGGAGTCGTGATATTGAATGGAATGAAAAGAGAATGTACATGGATCAAATTTTGGTACCCAAAGATGAACCTAGTTGAGAATTTTGTGAATGAAAATGAACTCTTAGATTTAAAATTAATACCGACAGGGTTACATAGTAAGAAGTGTCGTTGTTTAACCCCTGACTGACATCGGTCAGTACAAAAGAACTGGTATCGGTTACAAAAGATAAAACCGGCATTGGTTAGCAAAACCGATGTCGGTTATAGGTGACCGACATCTGTCGATCACGAAAATATTTGGATACAAATGTTTAGGAGGTCTAGAATGAGCCTCGGTACCCCAAACTCCGTGAGAAGGTCAAAGGGTAAGTAAACCTCTATAAAGATTTACACCTTATCTATTTTATTTATTATTGAATGATAATGGTGAACTAGAGAGTTTTGAAGAAGCAATGCAGGATGAGACCCACATCCAGTGGGAGCATGACATGGATGAGGAGATGGAATCCTTGGAACAGAACCAGACTTGGGATTTGGTTAAGTTGCCAACAGGTAAGAGGACATTACAGAACAAGTGGGTTTACATGATCAAGGAAGAAGAGGGTGGACAAAAAGGTACAAGGCAAGGCTTGTAGTAAAGGGATTTGCACAGAAATCATGTATTGACTTTGGTGAAATATTTTCTCCTATTGTTAAGATGACTTCTATTCGTATTGTATTGAGTTTAGTTGCAATAGAGGATTTGCATTTAGAGCAACTAGATGTGAAGATGAATTTCCTTCATGGTGATTTGGATGAAGAGATTTATATGCAAGCAACCGCTTGGGTATGAAGTCAAGGGTAAGGAGAAATTAGTGTGCAAGTTGAAAAAGAGCCTATATGGGCTCAAGCAAGCTCCAAGGCAATGGTACATGAGGTTTGATAGTTTTATGCATGAGCATGGTTACTTGAGATGTGAATCTGACCATTGTGTTTATTTCAAGAAACTTGGAAATGGGAGCTATATTATTTTGTTACTGTATGTGGATGATATGCTTATTGTAGGATCTAGTATGTAGGACATTGGTGAGCTTAAGGGAAAGCTAGCTCACACATTTTCTATGAAGGATTTAGGAGTTGCAAAAAAATAATCCTTGGCATGTAAATACACAGAGACAGAAGAACAAGAAATTGTATTTGTCTAGGAGGATTATATCTACAGGGTGTTAGAAAGGTTCAAGATGTAGAATGCAAAACCTGTTAGTACACCTATGGTTAGACACTTCAAATTGAGAAAAGATCAGTGTCCTACATCACAAGAGGAGGTCAAATACATGACACATGAGTACCATATGCTTCAAGTAGTTGGGAGTCTCATGTATGTTATGGTTTGTACCAGACCAGACATTACACATGCAGTGGGAGTGGTGAGTAGATATATGGCCAATCAGGTAAAGAGCATTGGAAAGCAGTCCAATGGATACTCAGGTATTTGAGAGGGACATCTAGCATGTAGTTATGCTATATGGAGGTTCAGATATTTCATTATGTGGCTATGTTGATTCGGATATGGCTGGAGATCTGGATGGTAGGAAGAGCACTACTGGATATATTTTCACAGTAGGTGGGACTTTAGTTAGCTAGATTTAAAGATTGTAGAAGGTTGTGGCTTTGTCTACTACAAAGGCAAAGTATGTTGCAACTACAGAGGCTAGTAAGGAGATGATATGGATGAGTAGGTTCATGAAAGAGTTGGGAAAGGAGCAAGATGATTGCAAATTATTTAGTGATAGTCAGAGTGCAATTCATTTGGAAAAGAACTCAGTGTTTCATTCAAGAACAAAACACATTCAGTTGAGGTATCACTTCATATGACAGGTATTGGAGGATGGGCAAGTTGAATCTGGAAAAGATTCATACGAGTGAGAACCCTATGGATATGCTAACAAAGCCATTAGCAAAGGAGAAGTTGGAGCTACACTCCACTTTTGTTGGTCTTGAGTTTGAGACTTGAAGAGGAAGAAACAAAGCTAAGGAAGGATCCAAGAATGATGTTGTACATGTATGGTGTAGTAATTAATCTCCAAGTGGGAGATTGTTGAGTTGTGGAGCTCAATTACTTCAAATTAGCATGCAATGTGAAACTTGCTGGAAAACACAAGTAACCGACATCGGTTATGGAGGGACCGACATCGGTCACCTATGACCGACATCGGTCAGGCAAGGAGGAACCGACATCGGTTAGGGCTAACCGGCATTAGTTACCTGTGTGTGGGTGTTTTAATTAACTCACGGGAATTAGATCTATTTTTAGTATTAAAGTAGATCTATTGATTGTAATTGCATGGCTAAGTGCCCTAAGTTTGTATACGCCTATATAAGCATGAAAGCTAGGGTTTAGAAGTAAGAATTAAGAAGAACTTGCAAAATTTGATGATTATTGTGAGAATAATTGTGAGAGAGAGAATTCTTGGAGAAGAAGCAAAAGCTTGAGAGAAAGAAAGTACTGTACATCTGAGAGGTGTGGAAGATTTTAAATCTTCATTGTATATCTTGTCAAAGATTTTGGATAATAGATTGTCTTGTTTCTTGGTGGACGTAGCCCACACTAGGTGAACCATGTTAAATCTGGTGTTGATTTATATATCTTGTTTTGTGTATTTCTTTTGGTAGAATATCCACTTTTATTTGCATGTATGATTAGATTTGATATATTATCTATACAACCAGTGTGCTAACCCCAACAGTTTTATAGAGCTATAGTTGTCATTCAGATCAATTCTATTTCACAAAAATGCTCATTAACTTGTTTGTGATGTTGTAAAACAAGGGCCAAATTCAACAAACTTTGTAAACTATTATCTTCTTTCTTTATTTGTCATATTTTCTCTTGATTTATTAGGATAGTGCAACATTAATTTTAACCTATTATTTACCTTCTCTTTATTACATATTTGACATACATATCTTTATCTTCTTTTGTTGTTTATAATTTTTCATTTCTATCTAGTGCAAAGTGATAAAGCTTTTTGCACCAAGCCTCAAAATTTTTCATTTCTATCTTTCTAGTGCAAAGTGATAATTTTTTTGCACTAATCTTCTCTTGGTTTTCCAACAAATCTACTCATCCTATAGTTGCTATTTTTTTCATATTTCTTAATCCATTTTATTTAGTCCTGGTGAAATTATGTTTGAAATATATGTTACCTTGAGTATCAGAGAGTGGGGATTTTGAAGAATTACAAAATTTTGGTTGTATTTACATTTGTAGAAGTGGACATGTCTACATTTTCTTGTATGGAAAGGTAGGTGTAAAAGTAATGCTAACATTTGCTTGAACAAATGGTAGCCATCAAAAGGGTGACAACGAAGTCTATGTAGGGTGGACCCAAATTGAATATCGAAATACAAATATTGTGTCGTGTTCATAACATGAATCTAATGGGACACATCAAATTTTTTTGAATAAGGGTAATAACATATGCTTATTTATGAGCACGTTACAAACATATCGTTAGTAAAAATTTCTCAAGTAATGACCTTTTTCTAATCTACTTTTAAAGTTAAAACTAATCAATAGTTTCTTCTCCACTAAACATGTGTTATCGGGTAGAACATTGATAATCCTTGAATGGAAAAAGAGAATTTGAATTGCATTGGGGGTGGCCCTGCATTGCCATGAAGATTGATGAACAAATTGACCCAAAATTACTGAAGTGGTGAAGGATTTGGAGGCCATAGAAGAACATATCAGAGATAATGAGACACATGAAGACATGAAAAATTTGTAGGGGGAGTGTTGGCTACTCATCCTTATGTTGGGTCAACTTCATTTGATTATAGTGGTAGTGGTGGAAACATTGTGCCTTCCTTTGTACAACTAATTTTTAATGTTTTCATCTTGTGTTAGCAACACATATTTATGGAATAGGATATTAACCTAACTACATAAATGTATTTTCTCAATCCTAAGAAATCTTTCCTCCAACTGAACTAAAATTGGTGTTAGAATTTAATTTTGGCTATCTGTGGAGTGTGCACATTATTATCTTGCTTGAGCTTGTTTCAACATTGATCCCAAACTTGTTTTTAAGCAATGACATCATCTATTGTGCTCGACATCAAACTCGCCACACTTTCGGCCCCGTAGATCCACGGCATCACGTTTCCAACTTTGGCAATGGTCACACACAGTTCAAGTTCCGCAAGTCATGGCCATTTTACTTCATCAGTGGCATGCAAGAACACTAAAAAGGGGAAAAGATAGTGGTTATAGTCATGTTCTAGTGCGGTTAATGCAAAATCAATGCTTCTTTAGAACCATATATTTCTTTAGTCTAAAAGACATTTGATCTTGCCCTCGTGTTGCTATTCTAATTCAAGAAGGGTTTACCTTTTGGCCCTTTGAAACCTTTTTGTTTTCCCTTCCAATGATACCCATGTTGTTGCTTAAGTGGTTTCGTTGTCCTTACTAGAGTTCTCGCATTGTCTTTTTCTTGGTTTTTAGATAATTACAACTTGAGATCCACTCGCAACTAGTGACGATAACGTGACATATTCTTTTGAGGGCGATGGTATTAAATGTAGTAATTGTTTTATGCTTCGTTTGGGTTTTATTTAAGAAGGTGTAGATTAGGTGGTAAGACAATCAGACAATGTTTTTAATGATGCATATTTTCATGTGTGTAAATATATAGTGGTTTACTGCTAGACATAAGTATATTTTTTTAGTGCGGGACACTTGTCTTGTTGGCCTTCTTCCGAGATTGAATTTTTTATTTGTGCATTCCGAGGGAGATTTCTTATCTAGGCTCGACACTTTCCAATGCCTAAATTTTTAAATAATTGCTCTTCAACAATGCTAACTATTTTGAAAATATATTGATGTTCATTTGGAGGGCCTAAATCGGAGAGATGTGTGAATAGACATTTTTCCTTCCTGAAACCCCAAAAGTAATGATGGGCTTGAAAGCTTCTAGTGTAGATATTTTCATGGATAATATTGCATTTAGAGACTTTTTGTTAAAGCACTTTCAAGTGGCCATTGTGGATGAAGAGAGTGCATCCATAGGTATGGTATAAATGTTTGGTCTATGTTTAGATCTTTGGCTACTAATAATGCTTTAATACCTACACTTGCATTTTTGCCCTTGTTATTACATTTTTCACATTAGTTGTTTGCTTAAGTGCACATAAATTTCATATACCCCTTCACACATAGTTTTTAACAACAATGCATTTCTACACACATTACCAACAAATCATATTCTTTGGAGACGAGGACGACACTTTTTTCTTTCCCGCTCCACTCTACATTTGATTCACCCAACATATCCATCCCTTTGCTGTTCACATTACACTTCTCGCTTCCGACAGCCAATTATGAGAATTGTGGAATGGATAGCAATACTCAAAATCTACCCATTTTTAACCTAGACCCAAGTAAACTATTTAATATTTCTCACAAAAAAATAATATCTTCTTTCGTTGAACTCATTAATGCATTAGAAGTCAAAAGATATCCGACCATGTGTAAAGAGTAAAAGCGATATTCTTTGAAATTGAGTCTCACACGCCTTCTCCTCTTGCACCGTTTAAAGCGATGACAAGGAATCCTGTTACCACCCATTTCATGGAAGACAGCCTCCCAATAAACCATGGTATGCATCAGAGTCTATACAGTATCTCCATCTAAACCAGAGAAAGAAGAACATCCCGAGTAATATATACTTAAGCCAACCCATCAATTTAGTCTGATTGTGACAACAACTACTGAGAGTGAAAACTTATAGAGAAAAAAAAATGAAGAGAGAGTGTGAGGAGTCTATCCAAAGGGAAGCAGGAACAAAAAAATTCTGACGGTCATATGGAAGTCCAAGGGAATTCTGAAGTTCTTGTGAGAATTCCAAGAGCAGTTGTCCATTTGGTGGAGGAATCTGAAGAAATTGTAGAGTTGGGTAGTGGTGAATTTACTCTAATTAGGCTCCTTCAGGGAGATACAGGTTTGGCTATCTTAGCCAGAGTTGGAGAGGATCTAAGTTGGCCTGTGACTAAGGATGAACTGACTGTTAAACTGGATTCCTGCCATTATCTGTTCTCAGTTAGGCCTCCAAATGTGGAGGAAGAGATGTCAGACTCTGTCAAATCTGGCAGGGCCTCTGGTTCTGGAATGTTGAACTATGGAGTCACTTTCGAAGGAGAAGAAGGGCTGGAGATGCTTGATAAGTGCCTTGAACACCATACTTGTTTTTCCTCCCCAAGGATGGTAAAAACAGACTAGAGACAGAGGAAATTCAGGGAAGCTTACTGGGCTGATGTGGCTCCTAAAGTAGAGGATTATAATTCTATGTTGGCTAAGGCTATTGCTTCTGGGTCAGGGCAGATTATTAAAGGGTTGTTTTGTTGTAGTAATGGGTATTCTTCACAAGTTCAGAAAGGCGCGGAATTTGTGACAGGTAAGACTAAGGGCAACAGCAAGCCTTCTGAAGTTGGGGTTAAGAAGGGTTCAGAGGCCAATTCTGCCACAAAGACAAACATAAGAAGGTACCAAAATTCTAATCATGGTTTCTATTTTGATTTTACCAATATTTGATAGTTGCTTTCAGGTACTGCCAACCATATATATAAGGTGATAGGAAAAATATGGTGGATTATATCTATAAACAATGCTCTGTTTTTCCACATAAAAATTCAGCTCATGTAAATAACCTTTAAATAATTCAGCTAGAGATCACATTTAGTTTCATGTTTGATGTACTCTAGATTTAGAAAAACCAAAAATATAATAAAAATATCTGAAACCACAGGATTTCATATATATTCATCTGAAACCACAGTATTATATATACACCATATTTAGAGATGGGGTTGTCTGCCACCAAGCAATCTAGGTTTAAACTTGGATGGGCTTTAGATTTTTATATTTCTTTGGGGAAACTGTACAAATTTTGATAATGATGACTTCCAATATCCTTTAAACAAAATTCTTTTATAAAACCCGTCAAATTGTATCATTCAAGAATATAATATACTTCGATTTTGATTGCTATATAATACATTTTTCTTTCTAATTATTATCATCCTTCTTTCAATCCATATCTTGTAGCTCTTAAGAAAGTTCATTCATAATAATTGTAAACTAATTTGAATATACCATGTTTCAAAAGCTTTCCCTGATAATGGGTCCTTCAGAAAGACCTGAAACGTCAGGCCAATTATTTATATGCAGTTGTTTCCAGAAACGTCACAAATATACATGTGTATGTACTATGCATAAACTATCTATGCACATTTAGTAAAAATTTTGTAAGGTATAGCTCCTTTTCTGTATTTGATTACATTGGGCTCATATTTTTCCATAACTCAGTCAATTTTGACCCTCACACGTTGGATATAGCCTTTGCTTACTTGGCCTCTCTTAGGAAAAATATCCTTTACAACAAGGTTTTAAATATGTTTTTCCATTTCAAGTCTAATGTATACTTGTTGCAATTGTTTCTAGGAGTTTGAAATCCTCATAGTTTAAGCTTAATATTAATGACTGGTTTTGTTTTTGTTCAGGGTTCAGAAGTTGTCAAGGATGACTGAGAAAATGAGTGAGAATGTGCTCAATGGAGTCATCACAGTAAGTGGGGCTGTTACAGGTCCTATTTTTAAGTCCAAGGCAGGCAAAAGTTCTTCGCCATGCTACCAGGAGAAGTCCTCCTTGCTTCATTGGATGCTATAAGTAAGTTTAAAGGTCTCCTAAAACATTTCAGTAATTATCAAATTCCTCTCGATAGATTTATCTTGTTATGCCAAGGATTAATATGATTTTTGCATGACAGACCAGGTTATGGAAGCGGTAGAAGTAGCTGCGAAAGGTACTTTGTCAACCACTTCTGATGCGACATCTGAAATAATTTCTCACAGGTGAAAGCAGAAGAAAATACAGATTTCATTTTTTAAAAACATTACAATGATGGTAATATTATGTAAAGATGTTTTCTATTCTGTGGTTAATATTTTTGTGAGATTTTCTCAAGTCATTTCAAAATGACCTTTATGATAGTATCATGTATTTTTATTTAATAATCATGTTATTAGGATAATGATAGTAACTCACTGAGTATATAATGATAGCCTTATATTAACTATAACACAATTTTTGTTGTTTCATTTTAAATCCAATACAGGTTTGGAGAGAATGCAGGGAGGTTACCCAAGACGTTTTTAAAGTTGCAGGGAATGCCCTTGGGACTGCAATTAATGTAATCAAGCTTAGGAAAGCAATTAACCCTGTATCAACTGGCAATGTATCAGCCTCTGTTATAAAGAATTCAGGCAAGCAAGCAAACAAGTCTCAAAATGAAAAAGATTGAAATGGCTCTAGGTATTCAATTTTCCATTTTGTTATTTTGACTATTCGGGTTAGTTTGTAGGTATGAGCCCCAATCTCTTTTGTAAAAAACAATGGAAGATGATTCATTGTTATTGTACTTGAACACTAAGAAAAACAAGTTTCAGTAATTTTTGCCAGACTTTTTCTCATAGTCAATCACATTTGAGGAGGTTTCTCTTAGACTTAAAGCTTGAATCTAAAGCTTGAATCTAATGCCATATTCTTTTATTTTCCCTGCTTTGCAATATGCGTGTGGTGATATATACGAGAAATGACTTAGTAACAACACCTTAAGGTGCAGTAATTACACAGAGAGGCTATGTAGCCCAAGCACACAATGGTTTGCCCCCAACTCTCCAAAGCTCTTCCATTCCCTGCTGCAATTGATGTAAAAAAGAAACAAAACAGAAATTATGTCAATGATATACATAGTCCGATCACTTATTATTATTATTATTAAGTCTGAAGGTACCTTTCAATTTTATAGATTTGAGTAAATAATTCACTACTCACTGAACCATTTGAGTAAATAGGTCTCTCCTAATTTATCTTGGTATAAATATTTTACATATATCAATCTGAAAATGAGGCAATGTGTAATGGATTCATAGGGAGAAGAAAATGAATGAACACCAATGTAAAGCAAAACTTTGGAATTGGTTGTTTTTTTGAAATTTGTGATTATAAGTACACTGGGCACAAATCAAAGTTAATAGGTGGTGACAGTATGGAATGAAGTCATTCATTTTGTTTTCTGATTTGAATGCATGCATTATCTTACTTTTTTACACTTTAGTGGTAAATAAATCTAGGAAAGATGTAGGGGGTTTTTCAGTGACTAGACTCTTGAGATTGTTGTAAATGTCAGTCGTTTATTTATAATTCTAGGCATTGTGGTTTGTATGATAAAAGAAATTTACTTATTATGTATAGGGGTGAGAGACAATTAAAACACACTGGATTGTTTGTGTCCTTTGTTGATCCAATATAATTTTAAAACAATCACAAACATATTAACAATTGTGGGGATTTGTGAATGATTTATAAACATAGCTAGAAATCATTCAAAAGCTCCATTTTCCACCTCATTGCAAAACTACATGTTAACTTTGAGCATTCCTAATATGCAACAATTATTTTTATAGAGGTACCAATGAGTACAAAATGTTGTTGAATGGTGTGTATAAGAATGTCTAACTCTAGCAAAATCCTTCATGACAATTTGAAGCTTTTGATGTGACAACAAAGTAGTGGGGTGAGATAGAGCAACCAAGGGACACATTGCTTGTTCCATTTGTAATTTTGTAATATGACTATTGTCGAGAGAAGACCCTAATCCTAGTTCCTTTACATCCTTGTGAAAGTATGTTCTAGAAATATTATGCTATCATTGTTGAAGTATATGTGTTTCTCTATATGCTTGAAATCTTCTTTTGATAGTTTTTTATTGTTCTAAAATACTCTTTTTGAGTGTTTGTGTTCCATTGTAAGTGTTGTAAGATGACTAATCCCTAATCCTAGTTCCTTTACAACCTTGTGAAAGTATGTTCATAGAAATATTATGTGTGATTGTTGAAGGATATATGTTTCTCTATATACTTGAAATTTTCTTTTGATAATTTTTATTGTTCTAAAAACTATATATATTTTGAGTGTTTGTGTTCGATATATTCCTAAAGTCGCTAGTCTATCTTTATATTTATGGACTCTTTAAATTTAAATTGAGACTTTCTTGACATCTAAATTGACACATAATACATAAACATGGCTTTCGCATAAGAAAAAAAAACTCACAATAAAAATAATCATTTCCATAAAAACAAACATAATATAACCAATTTGTTAAAAAAAAAAATTATAAATAGTGAGAAGTATTAAAAAAACTTAAAAAAAAAAACAAAAAATTATAATGAAGTAGAGGAAAAAAACTTACATAAAAGGAAAAATATAATCACACAAGAAGAATTAAAAATTGATAAAGGAAATCAAAATAATATTACATATGATTAAAATTAAATAAAAAAACATTTTATAGTAGAAATCATGAATTGCTATGTGATGGTCAAATGGACGTCAAATTTAATGTCAAGAATAAAAGTGAACAACTCACTCCATTACAACCCGTGACTGCCATTACAAAAACAACTCTAACATAATAAACATTTTTTTGTTTATAACATAATAATTCTACCCATAACAATAGAAAATAAATAATATTTAAATATATAACTAAAAAATATCTCAAATAGTAAAATGAATGGGTTTTCTACTTACCAAACAAATTCATCTATCACTAACTTTGTTGATATATTAATACTGTGGGGATTCACAAATATCTTAAAATCAGATCTAGTAAATATACCTCTACACTCATATTCAACAACAGCAAAAATATAAGAACATAAAATTAAATTCCAGCTTTAAATTTAAGAGAGACTTCCTCTCAAATCTATTGAATATGAGAAAATGTCTGTTACAAATATTAGTGAAGGTCCTATAACAATCAAACGCGTTCCATTGTTCTTGAAATTTATAGTAGCAAAAT